>JAJHZJ010000482.1:4411681-5611681 GCA_023548195.1 Bettongia penicillata ogilbyi | reverse complement strand
AGCAATATGATATAGGTAATACATGTGGAAGCATACAAATATATTTCCATGGTAATCATGTAGTGAAAGAAGAAACAGAACAAAAGGAAAGAAAACAAATAAAAAGTGAAAAAAAGTATGTTTCAATCTGCTTTCAGGCTCCATAGTTCTTCCTCTGGATGTGGATAACATTTTCCATCATGAACTTCTAGGAATTGTCTTGGAATACTGTATTTCTGAGAAGAGAAAAGTCAATTATAATTGATCATTGCAAGGTGTTGTTACTGGATGCAATGCTGTTCTGGCTGTACTCACTTTATTCAGCATGAGTTCATAGGTGCCTTAACAGAATTTTTTTCTGAAATCCACCTGCTCATCATTTCTTGTAACACAATAGTATTCTATTACATTCATATACTACAACTTGTTCAGCCATTCTCCAACTGATGGACATATCCTCAATTTCCAATTCTTTGCCACCACAAAAAAAGCTGCTATAAATATTTTTGTACACGCAAATTCATTTCCATTTTTTATGATCCCTTTGAAACACAGATATACTAGTGGCATTGTTGGACAGTGTTATAGCTCTTTGGGTATAGTTCCAAACTGCTTGCCAGAATGGTTAGATCAGTTCACAACTCTACCCACAATATACTAGCACCTGAATTTTTCCACATCTCCTACAACATTTATCATTTTCCTTTTCTCTAATATTAGGTAATCTGATAATTGTGAGATGCTACCTCAGAATTGTTTCAATTTGCATTTCTCTAATCAATAGAGATTTACAGTACTGTTTTCATATGCTTATAGATAGCTTTAATTTCTTCATCTGAAAACTGCCTGCTCATATCCTTTGACAATTTAGCAATTGTGGAGTGAATTTTTTAAAAATTTGACTCAGTTGTCCACACAATTAGGAAATGTTGTCTTCATCAGAAACACTTGTAAAATTTGTTTCCCAGCTTCTTGCTTTCTTTCTAATCTTGGTTGCATTGATTTTCTTTGAGAAAAACCTTTTTAATTTAATATAATCAAAATTATCCATCTTGCATTCTGTAATATTCTCTATCTCTTGTTTGGTCATAAATTCTTCCCTTCTCTATAGATCTTACAAGTAAATTATTCTTTGCTCTTGTAATTTGCTTATGGTATCACTTTTTACGTCTAAATCATGTACCCATTTTGAACTTTTCTTGGTATACCTTGGGAGATATTGGTCTATGCCCATTTTCTGCCATACTATTTTCCAGTTTTCCCAGTAGTTTTTTGTCAAATAGTGAGTTCTGTTTTAAAAAACTGGAGTCTCTGGGTTTATCAAATAGTGGGATTAGTTATAATCATTTTTTACTGTGTCATGTATATAATCTATTCCACTGATCCACAAATAGTTTTAAGAATTGCTGTTTTAAAATACAGCTTTAAATCTGTTATAGTTAGGCCATTTTTTTCATTAATTTTCTTGATATTTTTAACCATTTGTTTTTCCAGAAGAATATAGCTATTATTTTTTTCTAGAGCTACAAAATAATTGTTGGTAGTTTGATTAACATGACACTACACAAGTAAATTAATTTACGAAGAATTGCCATTTTTATTATATTAGTTTGGCCTACCCAGGAGCAATTAATATTTTTTCCAACTGTTGGAAACTGACTTTTGGTATGAAAAGTGTTTTATAAATGTGTTCCTATAATTTCTGAGTTTGTCTTGGCAAGTAGACATCCAAATATTTGGAAATTTAAAAGTCAATAGGAATTGAGGTTTTTTTTGGGAAAGAGGCATAGCAATCCACTTTGGATCATGTTTCACATCACAGGATGTGGGGAGATGAGTACAATGCTATAAAAATAGCACTAGATTTAAAGATCTTGGGATCGATTACTAGATCTGACACTTATTACCTTAATGTCCTTGGTCAAGTCACTTAATCTAAATCTTAGGTGGTTCACATGTAAAATGAGAGAGAAAGAATAAACTATCTTTTTAGGTCTCTTCTTGATTTATATCTGTGATCCATAGAAACCATTTGAAAGTAAACCTTAAGGCAGATGGAGTCTAAGGCATTAAATTCTTGAACTTTAGGGAACTAAAATTATATTGGTGCTATTTAAAACTTCCAGGCGCAAGCAAGTTTTAAGATTAAGATGAGTTTTCATGAGATGATTTTTAGAGTTGATGAAATAAAATTTGACAAAGGTAGAAATACTTCTGTGTTTGTTACTGAGTGAGTGTTTTTTAAACTAATACCATAATGATAGAACCAGAATCCTCTCGTGAAATTAATATTACAAGTGCAATGATGATGATAATGATGATAACAATGATGGCATCATATTAATTTGGCACTTGGGAGATTGCATAGTTTTTTCCACACAGTAACATTGTGATTGAGTTAAAATGAGTATTGCAATATCTATTTTCAAGTGGAAATATCCTAGATAGGCTAATCCATATGCTCAAATCGACCCAATTGATTAATGAGTTCAGATTAGAAAATATATCTCTTAGGTCCCTATCCCCATACTTTTTTAAAAAAAAATATGCTTTCTAATTCTAAATAGCTTTAGTATAATTCACTTGGAAGATAAAAATTAGGAAATCTACGGTCTATTCTTTAGTTACTTGACAAGCTTCCTTCATAACTCATGGTGAATGATAACTTTGAGGTTGTACCCTGACCCTAGTGCTTAACTTCTTTTTATATGAAAGGAAATAAATCAACTTGGAATGTTTAAACATATCATCAAATGTATTAGCAGACAGTAATTGAATTCAGTTAAAAACTAATATATTTAATTCAGAAAACATTAAGTGCTTATACTGGGTGAGGCACTGTGCCAACCACTGTGAAATACTAAGAAAAAAATTAGTCCCTGTACTCAGACTGTTTACATTCTAGAGATACATATAACTTGTACACAAGTTAGTAAACAGAAATTATATACAATCAATGCAAAGTAATTTGACTGGACTAGTGAGTAAAGAAGAGTGATAGCAAATTAACTAGAGGAATAGAAATGGAGCGAGATTGAAGAAAATTGTAAAGAACAGGTTGAGAAATTTGGATTTTGTTCTAAAAGCATTAAGGAACCATAACAGATTTTCAAGTAGGAGACTGAAATGATAATAACTGTTCTTTAGGAATATATATTTGGAATCTTTGGAGGATGCCTTAGAGAGGGGAAAAATTGGAGTCAAAGTTGAGGTTGTAATTGTAAAAAAAAAGGATAAATATATATGAAATGTAGGATTTGAATAGATAAGACATGCTAACTGACTCTATATGAATGTCCAGGAACAGGGAATAATTATGGTTTATTCTTAAGGATATAAAGGTAGATGGCTGGAAGGACAGTGATACTATCAATAAAGACAAAATACTTTGGAAGTCAGATGATTTGAGAAGAAAATAAAATGAATTTTATTTTTAAATTATTATTGCAAGATATCCAGGAAAAGATGTTTAGCAGGTGGAGCTCAAGAGAGACATAAGGGTTTGGTAGGTCAGGAAGTTGTTTGTAAACATTGCAATTGAACTGTGGAGTAGAGAGAGAAAAGAAGAGAACTACCTATACAGTTGAAGAGAAAGATTGTGATCCAGCAGAGCCATCCACAGGTCAAAGAATTGAGAGTAATGATGTCATAATGGCAAAAGGAAGTGAATGTGTCTGAAGACTGAGAAAGACGATTAGATTTAGCAATTAAAAGATCACCTGTACCTCTGGAAAATGCTGTTTCAGCCAAGAGGTAGCTCAAAGTGGACAGAAGTCAATTTGCAGGGCACTGAGAAGTAATAAAAGATGGAAATGAATGTATACACTTTCTTGAATTACTGCTGTGAAAGGGAGAAGGGACCCTGACGAACTCTTCCCATAGTGTCCTCCAAGAAACCTTAAAATAGTGCCTCAAATAAAATTTTGTAGTAGCTGAGCCAATAAAATTTGGAGGAAAACCTTTTTTTCAGGTTAAGACAACTTAGGAGGTCTAGAGAAGAAGTCTGTGAAAGCAGGGTGGACACAGCCCTAGAGTACAGAAGTAGTGCAATCAACATGCCTTTAAGGTGTCTGCAATAGCAGCAGCTTCAGGAGCTATAGAGGCTAGAGACTTAAGGGAGTCAGAAAACTAGTCACAAGAAATGACAGGGGACCCTTTGCTACCACTGGGTAGAAGTGGCACTGATTGGCAACTAACTCTATTGCCCATAAACAGTTCTGGATCACAGTTCTAGGATGGAGAGGTACACTTGTGATCAGTCATAAGAGAGCAGGGCACCTAGTCCCAGTCCCAGAGACTACAGTAGTACTAATATTTGCAGCTTCAGGGGAGGAGGGGGCCTTCTGGGTAAAAATTAGAGCACAGACTAGCAGAGCAAAGACCATGTCCCAGATCACACTGACACAGAAGTGAAAACTTGCCGAACTAGAACTAGTTCTGAACACAGCAGCATAAAAAGTCCTTATGCTTGGGACGGTACTTTCTTACCCCCCAGAACCCAACATCAACGTATAGTTCAAAGCAAAGAAATGAGCCACCAAAATGAGCAAAAAATAAAAAAAAATTTGATTATAAAAAATTATGATGTAGCAGGAAAGACCAAGACCAAAACTTAAAAGAAGACAACAATGTGAAAACATCTGTAAGAGAAAGCCTCAAAGAAAAGTGCTAATTGTACTCAAAGGCCAGTAAAAATGCCTGAAAAAGTGAAAGAAAAATGTGTGATAGAGGAAAGAGAGAAGAAGCATGGAGAAACTTTTCTCATAAAAAAGAGTATAAGGAAGAATTGCTTTAGTGCAAGAGAAAATGGGGGGAGGGTTGACAGATAATGTTTAAACCTTACTCTCATTGGAAATGGTTTAAAGAGGGAAATTTCATACATATATATGTACAAATATAGACATAAACACAAATGTATATATGTATGTATAACATACATATATACATTTGCACATATACATAATGATTTTTATTCAGTAATTTCAGTCTTGTCTGAATCTTTGTGAACCGATTTCAGAGTTTTCTTGGCAAAGATACTGTATTGGTTTGCCATTTTCTTCTCCAGCTCATGTTACAAATGAGGAAGTGAAGCAAACAAGCTAAGTGACTTGCTACCAAAAGAGGAGTGGAAATCGAGTAGAAATTTTAAAAAATTAACATTGAGAAAATGATCCAACTCTTCATTGCAGACTTGGAAAAAAAGAGGATGGAAAGAAGGATTTAGACTATACAATAGAACAGAATAGAAAAATGGTAGATTCCTTTTTTTATCGATGAAATGGAAGCAAGATTCTCTTCTGAGTAGAGAAGAAGAGATATAGTAAAAAGAGGGAAGAGAGTTTGATATATCTACTATGGAAAATGATTTTCATGCCCTGATACTTTTCATGCTCAGTAGATGTTAGATAATATATATTTGCAATAAAGCTTGTTTCCATTGGCATGATTTTCACCAGATAAATAAGAAAGTGCAAGAGAAGGGAGAAGTAGGGAGATAAAGATGATAGAGGATTGAAGTTTTATATGAAATAACAGGTGAAAAAAGAATAGCTATTATAGGAATAGCTGACTTTTGATGTTCCGTGGTTCAATCAGATCCAACCCTTCATGAGCCCATATGTGGTCTTATTGGCAAAGATATTGGAATGCTTTGCCATTTCCTTCTCCATTAGAATAAGGCAAATAAAGATCACACAGTTAATGAATATCCCAATCATGAAACAAACCCACACCTTCCTGACTACAGGGCCAGTACTCTATCCACTGAGCCATCTAATTACTTCAAAATAACTGATAGTGCATATGTTTCAACTTCTCAAGCTTAGGGTCTAAAATGTAAGAGGAAAGGCAGAGATTATGAGAGCAAAGGAAATATATGAATTAGAAAGCTCGATTGCTCATGATGACAGCTAAATCTCTGTTTCTGCCTCTATCTGTGTTAAAGTCAGTAAGTTATCAGTATAGCAGTTTAGAGATTAGAGTTGAGAGGAAGACTGACAGACATTAAACAATGTAAGAAAGAAGGGAGAATAACTTGGAGGACGGTAGATAGCTGTTGTTTTTATCTACCTCACAAAATCTTTGACTTCTTGCAATGATTTAAAAAAAAACAACTTTTTTTTTTTCTTTTCTAATGGAAATGCATAGTTACTGAATTAAAAAAAAAGGCAGGAAGTGAGAGTTGTCATCAGATGAAAGCCTTTCTTCTCAGGAGTTAAATATCACAAGAGGAAAAAAAAATCTTTGTACTATAAATCTAGTTACAAATTTCCATTGTCTATGCACTCTTTGATAAGCAATGAAAATGTAGGTGAAGAGAAGACAGATATACCAGGATAGACTTTGAGGATCTCTGTGATCCATCAGTGTGTGTATGATTTAACTGGCAAAGACAAGCTACCCAAAGCAAATCACATTTATCCTCCTGTCTGTAAAACTGAAACCACATTATAATGGAGATAGCAGAAAAAAGGAAAATTTTATTTGATGAAAGTACGTAAAAGCGGAAGAGTTAAAGAAATTTGCCACTAAACCATGAAATATCCATTTCCTTTCTATTTTATTTTCAAGTACAGATTAGGAAAATACTTCTTTTGTTGTTGTTTTGTGACTATAATTCTTACAATTGACCTTACTTGCAAGTTAATTCATTATATGATGCCAATTATATCCATGTTTCCCATTCGGAACATGATTTTCTTAGTAGAGAAAACAGAAGCAAAAGAAGAATGCAATGCTTCTTTATTCTACTTGTCTTTCATTATTAACAGCCTCATTACTACAAAATGGCAAGTCTTCTATTTCTTCCCACAGGGAGGAAAACTCTCTTTTTAAACATAGTTTTTATTAATATATTTTATTTATATACTGGTTCAATTTCTCTATATATCATTCCTCTTTTCCTCCCAAAGAGCCAGGCTCTATATCAAAGAATTTTTCTAAGAAAAAAGGAAGAGAAAAAATTCCATCAAACTGATCAAAGCATAAAAAACCAAAATCTAACATTATATCCAATATGATACAAATAGGTACCCTCAGCCTCTATAAAAGAGTAGTGTGATGTGTCTCTTAGCCCCACTTTGGTGCTGTTTGGTATTTGTAGTTTTTCAACATTTATTTTAAATGGTTTTTGGGTTATTGTTCTTTCCATTTACACTGCTTGGGTTATTTCTTATATTATTTTATTGGCTCTGATTATCTCAATTAGTATCAGTTAATGTGAGTCTGTGTTTCCCTGTAATTGTTTTATTCATCATTTCTTACAACAAAAAATAATCCATTAAATTTTGTATGATTTGATTAGTCATTTTCTAATCAATCATCATTTCTCTCCAATTCTTTACTCCCAGAACAAATTATAAATATAAATATAAAATGCTTATGATTTAACTGGCAAATATATAATATAATTTATAATATATATTTACATAATATATATTATATTCATATGATTTTATCATATATAAATACATATTTGTAAACATTATATACTTATAATAATGTAAATACATATAAATATCATATTTATTTGTAGAAATAAATATAAATAAACATAAAATAATATAAATATATATACAATGTATTATATGTAATATTTGTTTAATATATACTATAAAATATATATTTACATAATATATTTATGTAATTTTATATATTTTTATTTATTTTTATATTATTTATATAATTTTATATATTTATATAATTTTATACTATATAAATATATGTCTTCCACACATATAATACATTGATAATAAATACAAAAATTTATAAATATTTTGGTATACATGGCTTTCTTTTTTATCTCTCACCTCCTTGTGCTATTTTCCCAGACATGGAATCTATGTGTACAAATCTATGGTCAAAGGGTATGGTTACTTTAGTCAACTTATTTGTATAATTTCCAATTCTTTTGCATATTGGTTATAATCCTTTTCAGTCCACCAATTATTCAGTAGTGAGTCTTTTGTTCCATAACCCCTCCAACTTTGCCAATTGGCTGGATGTCCTTTGACACCTCAGAGGTGTTTGACCTGCATTCATATCCTTATTATTATTATCTTCAATATTATTAGTGCTTTGGAGCATTTGTCTTATGATTACTAAGAATTTACAATTCCTTTTCTGACAGTGCTTTATTCAAATTATTTGAACACATCTTTTATAAAGTTGACTTTTGCTTCATTTATTGTGATTAGTTGTCTATATAACTTAGATATGAGAAATTTGATTTAAAAAATCTGAGGGATTTCATACAAATATTTCCCAATCACTTCCTTTCTTATCCTAGATGCATTAATATTGCTTATACAAATTTTTTAAAATTTCATATAATCAACTACTCCTTGTTTCCTATTAAATGTATGTAGTAGGATGATTAATATTCAGGTCACATATCCATTTTGAATTTGTGGAATATAACATAAGATTTTGACCTAAAGCTATTGTCTGTAGACTGGCATTCAGGTTTCCCAACAGTTCTTTTCCTAAAGCACAGATCTGACCATATCACCCACTCCCTTATACAATAACTTCCAATGGCTCCGTAGCACCTCTGGGATCAAATAGAAAATCTCTTTTTAGGATCAAAAGCCCTTCATAACCTAGCCCCCTCCTACATGTCCAGTCATCTTACTTACACCCAGCTCCCTGCCACATATTCTTTGATTCAGTGACACTGGCTTCCTGCCTATTCCACAAATAAGAGTTTACATCTCTTAGCTCCAGGAATTCTCTCTTTCAGTCTCCCATTCCTCCCATTCTCACTTCTCCACTATTTCTGACCTGCCTGGCTTCTTCTGAGTCCCAACAAAAACTGAGTTAGTTGAAGTGGAAGGTATAGTTAAGCCATTACTATCTCAAGAAATTAAATCCAATCTACTATGAGGTTTCAGGTGCTGACTAATTTCCAATTATATGCGCACCAGTACCTGGTATCTAATCCTTCATTAGTTAACAAATACTCCACAAATATTTTTTTGACCTCTCTCTTCCTGAAATATCCCCAAAAGAATTATTGTATTCAAGCTCAGACTTTCAACAGGTTCACTTTCTTATCATGTATTCTAATTTGCACATGTGACTATTATTGCTTACATTAACCAGTAATAGTGATATAATAGAAAAACTTTGGATTTGGATTGAGTTCCATTATTTACCATTCACTAGCTGTGTAGCCTTTCTGAAACCTGTGGTAACCCTGTTTTAATGAAATCTTGCAAGAGATACTTGATAAACTTTAAAATGGGTGTATTTCCTCAGATATTTATATGTGTGTACACACATATATACACACATAAACACAAATATAGAGTTCAATGGGTTATACATTTAACTGCCCATCTAAAAAATAAATATTTCATTTACTTCATGTGTCCTGTATGGATAATTCTTACAAAATTTTTAAAGATTATCAATTTTATTCATGAGCTAAATGTTGATTCAGACAAAAATGTACTTTTTAAAATTAATAATAAGATTTTATTGGTATTGCATGAATGCCATTCATATGACTCTGGTCTCCAAAAACTTAAAATGAATTTCAGTAAATGAGTAATAGAAAGATACATTCCCACCAGGCTGTACTCATTTGGAATAGTCCATCATGTCCCAGAAATTCCTCACTCTAGAAGATTATTTTATGCCTGGAATTCAAATGTTAAATTTCTTGCCACTTGGGTTTTTTTCTCTGATTGGAGGATGGATGGCTCCTTCCAACATCTCTATTGAAAGAGGGTACTCAGGGCATCCATCTCTTTACATCTCATTAAGTTGAACTGTCCTGGACTTCACTATGATGCCACTGTAATGGATACCTTCTCTTCCTTTTCTCTTTTCAATTTTTATGTTTTTTTTTCCTCTTTAGAATATAAGCAACCTCCTTGAGCAAAATGATAATCTTTCCTTCTCCTTGTATTGGTAGCCTCAACAGTTTGAATAATGCCTAAAACATAGTGGGTGCTTGATAAATGCTAACTACTAACTGAATGACTGATGAATGTGAGGAGGCAATGACAAATAATAAAAATAAGAACAAAACAAATTTAATTAAAAGAAGTGAACAACTGAAAAATATGAGATAATTATTTGGTGGGAACGAGGAATAAATGATAGATAGCAATTAGACTATGATAAACATGGAAGGACATGGGAGAGACTTGCTCAGGATAAACTGACAAGATGTATTAAGAATTGCATCACTGGAAGAAAGGGAAGAGGGAGTTCCAGGGGTGGAACAAGATGGCAAAGAAGCACTCAGCTGAGCTCTCCCAAAATTCTCCCCCAAACAATTTCTAAAATAATGCCTCAAATAGAATGCTTGAATAACAAAAGTAAGAAAAGTGAGAGTGAGAAATTCTTCCAGCCAAAGAAAATTAGAAGGTCCAAAGAGGGATAACCAACAGGGGGTGAGAGGCAGAGCCCGTAACTCACATCAGTGAACCACTAGTGGTAGGACTAAGTGGTAGTGATAGAAGAAATAGCAGCTTCAAGAGCTCTCAAGGCAAAGAAGATCACACCACTTGGGAAGCACTAAAAACTCCCAAATCTCCTGAAATGGCTATGAAAAAAGTGATACAAAAAAGCCTGAAACTTGAAGCAAAGTCACCCAAGCCAGAAACAGAGCCTAACATTAACGAAGTTCAAATCAATAAATAGAGTGCAAAAAATGAACAACAAACAACAACAGGAAATCTGATCATAAAGGTGATGAGGAAAATCAAGACATAATTTCAGAAGAAAATAAGTCAAAAAACGTTACAATGCCACAGAAAATGTGAGCTGAACCAAGTTTATCAAATATCCTCTAATAAATTTTTAAAATTTAAATTTAAAAATTCGTTAAACAAAAACAGAAGAAGATGTTTTTTAAAGGTAAATAACAGCTTGGTAAAAAAGGCAAAAAAATACTAAAGAAAATAACACCTAAAAAAACACAGAATCAGTCAAATGATAAAAGATGTACAAAAATTCACTAATGAAAATAATTCTTTAAAAAGCAGAATTGGATAAATGGAAAAAGGTATACAAAAGCTCACTGAAGAAAATGGTATCTTAAATGACTTCATGAGATATCACAGATGAAGCAAAGTCAAAAGAATAAAAATATATTAAATATTTAGTGGCAAAAATAACTGATTTAGGAAATTAATCAAGGAAAATTCACTATAAAAATATGGAATTATTTGAAAGCTGTGATCACATAAAAAAACTTAGACATCATACTTCAAGAAATTTTCAAGGAGATCTGCAATGTCTTAGAACTAGAGGGTAAAATAGAAATTTTAAAAATCTGCCAATCATACTCTGAAAGAGTTCCCAAAATGCTTCAAGGAATATAATAGCCAAATTCCGGAGCTTCCAGGTCAAAGAGATAATACTTCAAACATCAAAAAAGAAAACATTCATTGAGTTGCAGTCAGTATCACAAAAGTCTGAGCAGCTATGCCTTGAAAGGAGGAGAGGGCTTGGACTATGATTTCTGAAAGACTAGGGTAACAATCAAGAATTATCTACTCAGAAAAACTGAATAAAATTCATCAAAGAAAAAAATAGGCATTCCTTGAAATAGAGGTCTTTCAAATATTCCTGATGAGAAGAACAGAGCTGAATAAAAAATTTGAATTTCAAATACAAGGCTCAAGAGAAACACAAAAAGATGAACATGAAAGAGAAATCATAAGGGACCCCATAAAATTAAACTATTTACCTTTGCATATGGGAAAATGATATAATTATCTTCTAAGAACTTTATCATTATTATGGCAGTTAGAAGGATTCTACAAAAGAAAGGTGCAAAAGTTATATTGGGATGGTTTACTAAATGGATAGGCAAAAAATAGGAATATCTTAGGAGAAGGGGATAAGAGAAAGGAATAATGGAGAAAATTATCTCACAAAATAGTGGCCTTCAAGGAATAACTTTTACAGTGAAGGGAAAAAATGGTGGGAGGTAACTCTTGAACCACACACATCTAAATTGGTTCAAAAATTTACATATATGCATATATTCAATTGATAATACAAAACTATCTTAACCAATAGAAAAGTAGGAAAGGAAGATGAAAGAGAAAGGGGTGGGTGGTAAAAGGGAGCACAGATAAAAGAAAACAGTGGTCTGAAGCAAAACAGACTTTAGGGAGGGACAAGATAAAAAAGAGAGAGAAGAATAAACAGAAGAAAAGAGGGTAGAGTTAGTAATCATAAATGTGAATGGGATGAACTGACCCCAAAAATGGAAACAGATAATAGAATGGATTCAAAACCAGAATCCAAGGATATGTCAATTACAAGAAACACACATCAAACAGAGACACACTTAAAGTTAAAATGAGGTATTAGAGCAGAATTAAATATGCTTTCGCTGAAGTAAAAAAGGTAGGGATAGCAATCATAATCACAGGCAAAGCAAATGCAAAAATACATCTAATTAAAGGAGATGAGCTATGAAACTACAATTTGCTAAAGAAATCATAGACAATGAAGCAATATCAATATGAAATATATGTACCAAATGGCACAGTATCTACATTATTGAATGAAAAGTTATACAAATTATAGGAGGAAATAGTAAAACTGTACTAATGGAAGACTTCAATGTTTCACTCTCAGAGCTAGTTAAATCTAACACTAAAATAAATATTACCTCAAAGAGATGAAAAGAATCTTGGAAAAATTTTATATGACAAACCTCTGAAAGATAACAGAAAAAACAGAATGAAAAATAGAAAAAAGATAATAGAAAAAAGTATACCTGTTTTTTGGCTGTATATTCCACAAAAGAATTGATCATATGTTAGGGCATAAAAAGCTCACAAGCATATGTACAATAGCAGAAATATCAATGAATTCTTTTGAGACCTTAATTCAAAAAAATAAATTTAATAAAGGGCTATGGAAGCATCAATATTAATCGGAAGCTAAATAATCTAATTTGAAAGAAAGAGTGGGTCAAAGAACAAACCATAGAAACAAAACATTTTTTAAAAGGATGATAATGAGACAAAATTTGTGGGATTACAGCCCAACAATAATTAAATCTCTAATTGTATACATCAATTAAAAAGAGAAAGAGCAAATCAATGAATTGAGAAAGTAACTAAAAAAAAAGCTAGAACAAATTAAAAATTCCCAATTAAACACCAAAATGGAAATCCTGAAATACAAAGGAAAGACTGATAAAATTCAAAGTAAAAGAAATTGAAATAAAAAAATAGGATCTCTATGATAAAAACAATAAAATAGGTATAATTGATTTTAAAATACTAGCATCAATTTTTTTTAAATGATGAATACAGTACTAATGACAATGGCATTAAACGAATTATTTGGACTCATTTTGCCCAATTCTATGACAAGGTAAATGAGACAAATACTACAAAAATATAAATTGTCTATATTAAAAAATCTTAAAAAACAATCTTAAAAGAATTGAACAAGTCATGAATGGGCTCTTTGGTAAAAAGTATCCCCAGAACCAGATGGAATCACAAGTAACTTCTACCAAACATTTAAGGGAAAATTAATTCTAATACTGCATAAATGATATGTGTGTATGTGTGTGTACTTATAGGTATACATATATAATATTTTATATATTACTATATATACATTTATACACTTAAATACAAAATATATAAAATAAATACATGCACACATATAAAATACATATGGAAAGCTTGACCAAATTCCTTTTATGATGAAAATATGATTTTAATATCTAAATCAGGGAGGAAAAAACAGAAAAAGAAAACTATGGAAAAGTTTCCCTAATTAATATCAATGCAAAAAGTTTTAAATAAAATACTAGCAAGGAGATTTCAGCAATATATCACAAAGATGTGTGATATACACTATGACAAGGTGTAATGTTATGCCACAAATACAAAACTGATTCAATATTAGGAAAACTATCAGCAAGATGGAAACACCAGAAATGGCCCTGGTACACTTCCAAAGAGTATGCCATAAAGCAAAACCTCACCTCAGAATATATATACACTTTCAGAGCTGGAGGGCATCAGGACCCTCATGACCAGTGCCTCTGTATAAATTAATAAAAACATCCCTTAATGGGCTCCAGATGAGACCTATTAATGGGTAGGGAAAATGTTTAATTCCTATTAAAAATAAATCCCATTAACATGACATAATTCACTGTTGGTAGAGCTATGAATTAGTCCAACCAATGTGGAGAGCAATTTAGAATTATTTTCAAATGATGCTGAAAATTTTGAGATGTCATGGATATGTTAATTCTAATGTTTTACTGACAACATTGATGTAATGTAGATACCTTAATGAACTAATTCTATAGTGGCATGAATAAAACTTATTCTGTCCCTATTAAAAAAAAAAAACATAAAAATAAGACCCTTTCAAATTCTTGCCCCAAAGTACTTTTTCTTCTCCGAAGGCGGGGAAGCTAAGTGCTCCCAATGCTAATACACAGTTATTTGAGTTACTCTCTGTAACTCTGCCCTCCCCCATTCTCTTCCATATGTTGCCTGCCTTCTTCCATTACCCTATTGACAACGCCAAACTGTCTGTCTCTGCATTCCTGCTACCATTTGTGCCATTTGTCCCTACATTTTGAGTGCCTTATTAAAATATGATTACAGACTCACTTCACTTTGCCATCATGTATTTGTTTTTTAGTGAGTTCCCAAAGAATTGGTTGTGCCTGCCCCATTTCATAATTTTATAGAATACTTAGAATCCCCATTTCTTTTCAATACATTAGGCCTGAAAAGCAAGAAGCTTTATAACCAAGGGTTAGAAAATGGGCGATCACCAATATCTTTATGTTTCTTTAGTAACTTATTATAGATAAATCAACAAAAACAACCTTGTATAATTCATATTTTCAATATATATTATCTCTTGCATGAACTATGTTCCTTAAACTCCCTGTCTCTGCTGTGAAGGAGGTTTATTTTTATTATTTGGAAAGTTTGAGATAAATTCAAATTAGAAAGATGTGCCCATTCTGCATGTCTAAACCGCTGGGATTGTAAAAACATCAATCCTGATTCCAGAAGATACATTAAACCATGAATGAATGACCTGACCTTTTGCTAATTCAGTATTAAGATGAACAGATGTTTCAAACTCAAAGAACCCAAAAGATACCTGACAAAAGGTGAGTGGTGTTGTTCTTTGTCCTGGTATTTTCATTAATGAACAACCAATGATGACTTTCATCTTTTTCCAATTAGATTCTCTTTACACATTTTAGCTAATACCTATTGTTGATTTTCAGATTCAGAGACTCTACTATTGATGGTGTTACTGTCCCAGCTTGGCTTCCTACCACAAATGAGGTTTTTAGTAATAGCTGTCAGTATTCATTAAGCAATTTGCCAGATTCTGGACAGAACATGTGAAGGATACAGTCATTCCTCTCACACAGCATGCATAGAGTTCTGGTATCTTATCCCTAAAAGCAAATTTCAAGCGGTAATATTTCTATTTCAGTCCCTTACCACTAGGTATAAGTAGGTCACGGCTGGGCAGAGAAGTGATATTTCTTGTATTTTGTTCTGCATTATGTCCAAAGTGAAGGTAAAGGTGATAACATTAAATACAACAGGAAAAAAGTGCAGGAGTTCAAACAAAGTGTGTAGTTATTATGAGAGATTTCAAATGGGCTACCAGTTGTTACGAATCAAGCTCGTTAATACTTAGGTCAGAATATTCTGATTAATTAACAAGTTGGTACTCAGGTCAACCATTACTCTTGTTTCTGCTTTGAACATTTTTATATTCAATAATACTTTTTGGATATTTAACAAACAATTATTGATATCTACCAGGTGTCCAGTATGTGTAACACACTGAAATAGAAAATGTAAAAATGAAAACAAAACATGATGTCTAATCTTATATATCTTATGTACAAAAATATAATTGACAGATAAATGTACGAAAAGTGCATATTAAAAGGTGATAATAATCGTGTATACACCTTCACTGAGGAGGTAGCATTTAAGCTAGGCCTAAGCAGTTGGGTAGTATTGCCACAGGTAAAGATGAAAGACCGGAATTAGGTGGGGAGGGCATTCCATGTTGAGGGAAAACTTTAGGCAAAGATAGAGAGGTGAGAACAGAGGACAGATATCCAATTTGGCAAGAGAAATGGGAACTTAAGAAAGAATAATATGGTATGAGCAAATTTGGGGAGTAAGATTAGAATGGCCTTTGTGCCAGGCTAAAATGTTTCAGATTTTTCAAGGAGAAAACAGGAAACTCTTGAAGAAATTTTGGTAAGGGACATGATCATATCTATGAACTAGAAAGATCAATCTAATTGTGAGGTGTAGGATGTCTCAAGGGAATTCAGAGACTAGAAGAAGAAACTTTAAATCTCTGTCATGGGTAATAAAGGCCTGAAATAAGAAGGTGTATGAAAGATGAATAGGTATGTTTCACAGTTCACAAATGACAAAATAACGTAAAAGATGACTGCATGAAAAGAACAAAATAGAAGGGAATGAATTATAAATCAACCAGTCAATAAGAATTTGTTGTGTCTACTATGTGTCAAGCACTAGGAATAAAAAGGAAGAAAAACTGAAACAGCTTCTGCCCTGAAGAGCTTTACATTCTGGTAGAAAATTCAAATATACATATATGAGCTGATATAAAAGGGGTTAAAATAGATGTAAGGTGATAGGAATAGAGCAACCAACAGCTGGAGAGGGGTGTTCAAAAAAGGACTCATGTAGATAGTAGTCATAGTTAAATTATGAAGCAAACTAAGTATTGGCAGAATTGAATGAATATTGTAATACATGCATGGAGGATAGGGAGCACTAGTGTATAGAGGTGAGACAAGGCGTGTCAAGTAAAAGGAGCAGGGGAAGCACATCTGGCTGGATCGCAGAGTGTAGGAAAGAGAGTAATGGTCAATGAAGTTTCCAAGATAGATTGGAGCCACATATGGGGGAAAGTCAGTTTGACTCAATGACAAGAGTCTACAAAGATGAATGATATGAAATAAGGTTGGAAAAGCAGGTAGGATCCCGGTTGTAAAGAATTTTAAATGCCAAAGTGTTTAGATTTTCTTCTACAGGCAAGAGTTATTGATACGGTAATAGGGTCAGATTTGGACTTGGAAACAAAAATCACTTTGGCAGCTATGTAAAGGATGAATCAGAATAGGGCAAGATAAGGTAAGAAGACACTTCAAATTCAGGAGGGAGGTGATGATGGCCTGCACTGAGACTATGACTATACAGGAATAAAAAGGGATAGATGTGAGAAATGTCATGGAGACAAAAATAATATTATAGCAACTGCTTGGATTTAGGCAATGAGTGAGGGTAAGAAGTTAAGAATGGCACTAAGATCACAAAATCTATGTGACTGGAGAGACAGTGGTGTCCTCAAAAGTAACAGGGATATTCAGAAGGGAGATGGATTTTGTTGGAAAAGGTAGAGCCCATGGAAGTTATGTTTCTGGGAAACAAAACTTTCTTAAGGATAAAGGTGCCTGAGAGTAGAGGGATTCCCTACTTCATTATCATGGTGAAATATATTCACCACATTCAGTGAATGGAGGAACAGGAATAGATTCTCTTTCTAGTCATTCAGAAAATATTTTCATTCTCCACCCCCCACACACACCTTTAATGACAGTTTGGAGTGAGTGCTTTGCCATGCTTAGGTGTCTTCTTAGCATGCTAAACTGCTAAGTGTACAGTCTCATCATAGCAAGACACAGTGCAGTATGCCTTACTTATATTGAGGACATTGAAGTATTATATTGTGGCTGCTTCTTTGCAGAGAATGAATGAATTAATTAATCAATTTAAAAGTGGAAGAATGAAACAATTTATCCATTTTTATTCGTTTTCTTTCATAAAAACTTTCAGGATATGGAAATGTGTACTCTTTGAGGAAACCAGGAGTCAATAGAGGGCAAAGATCTAGCACTTTTGGAACTGATGAGTCAATGAAACACATGAGTAGGGCCAATAAGTAGAGAGAGTCCCAGCTTGAGATATGTTAGCAACCTTGAAGGAGATGAGTCTGCTATTTCTCACCTTACTGATTACATTAGCTTTCCAAAAAGGAATTTTGTACAATGGTTCTTCATTCCATAAAAGGTAGGATGGGGGTAGAAGAAGAAGAGATTCTTTGATTTGAAAATCAGAACTCTTACACAGACAATAGAAAGGGAGGGGGGAGTAAAATGATTTAACTTCACTGTACATCAGTTAAAATTTGATCTGGCTAATTCTCATGTATAACATTTATAAGAAAGTGTAGAAATACTGTTTTCATAGTAAACAATATGAATATTATAATTATGTGGCATTTATAAAATGCTTTTTCTCTAAGGAGCTTGAGGTACTTTACAAAACCTGACAGTTACCCTTACAACACCCTACAATAGTAGGTATGATGTTTCACAGTAATGAAATTGGGTGGAATAAAAATAAATATAAATTCCACCAGGAATGCTTATACATAAATATGACTCTATTCTTTTCTCTGTATTATTATAGCCTACTCAGCTTTCACAAAAGGAATTCAAATATAATAATGTCTACATATATTATTAGCATAGAGGGAAAACAAACCTAAGATGGATGGATGGACACATATACACACACAAACTTCCAGAGCATTTTTCAGAAGGCTTTTTTAATACAATTGTAATGGCATATCTTTGTAAGAAGAAAATGTAAGCAACCAAAATTTTCATCAAACTTCTGGTTCTGAGAGGGAGGGAGGAAAGGGAAGGTGAGGAAAGGTGAATGGACGGAAGAGAAGAGGAAAATTCTGTGAAAGGCCGCATGTCTTTAGATGTATCGCAAGTGATGGAGCACCAGATGTGGAGTCAAGGAGACCTGAATTCTAATCTGCCCTTAGACACTTCCTCGTTAACTCTGTGATCCTGCACAAATCCCATGATCCCGTCTGACTCCATTACTTCATCTGGAAAATGGAAATAAAACACCAACCTCCAAGGGTTGTTGTCAGAATAAAATAATAGGTGTAAAACACTTTTCAAATATTAAAGCATTATATAAATGCCAGCTGTTATTTTTTTCATTATGCTTAGCTTATAAAGCCCTTTACAATTTCACCCTAACCAACTTCATTGGACATTATCAGCTCTCTCACACTTTTCAATACATCCAAGCTAACTCTTTGTTCCTCATACAAGGTACTTGCACTCCCATCTCTGTGCTTTTGAACCCTCTGTCTTACCTTCCTGGGAAGTACTTTATCCTTATCTCCTCCTCACCTTCCTCTAAGATGCAGTTTAAATATTATCTTTTGCATGAAGCCTTTCCTGATCCCACCAACTCCCACTACCCTTCCTTCCAAAATGCCTTGTAATTCACTACTTTGTACATATTTGTATTTACTGTCTTTATATTTTTTGCTAAATATACATATGAGCATTTACAGACTTTTTCTCTCCCCTTTAAGAAAGTAAGCTCTATGCGAATAGGTATTGCTTTATTCTTTGTCTTTCTTTTTATCCCCACTGCCTAGCACCTGTCATATAAGAGATGCATAATGAATGGTTCTTTACTGATTAAAAAGATGAACCGACATCCCACACACATAAGTATAGTGGACACATTGTCCAGGATTTAAAGAAGTTATACAAAAATATACTTGTCAGGCATGATTCTTGATAGAGTGATGCAATGGAGAGAACACTGGGTCCAGAGTCAGGAAATCTGAGTTGAAATCCAGCCTCAGCTGCATACTAGTTGTGTCACTCTGGGCAAGTTATTTAACCTCTGCTTGCCTCAATTTCCTCATCTATGAAACAGAGAAAATAATAATACCTATTTCATGTTTGCTGTGAGGATAAAACAAGATATTTATAAAGCATTTAGCACAGAGTCTGGTACATAGTATGTACTATATAAATCTAATCAATTATTAGCTAATATCATTAAATTGTCATTTGGAACAGAGGTAGCTCATGTCTTGAGACATTCTTCATATGTACCCTCCATTGTAACTAGTAACTTAGGTTTAATATGCAGATATGCAGAAAAAAATGGACAAATAGGAAGGCAGGAAGAAAGAGAAAGAGGGAGAGAAATTTATAACACATTGAGGCTAAATTAAATGAGGAAGATAAAGCTCTAGAAAAAGCAAAACAGTTGATAGCTTAAGCAAATGTAAAAATCTGCAATTTTTTTTCTTATAGCTCATAGAGGAGGAAAGTGCTACACACCAAAGACCATTAAAGACCATTAGATTTTTACTTCTGACATAGGTAATGCATGAAATCAATTCTCAATCGATCTGTGGAAAAATAAAAAATTAATTACCACCATTACTCTTCCTTATTTGTGGAATCTATTTGAATCTACTTATTTCTCCTGAAGGAGGGAAAGCTCTGAAATGAAAAATGTAAAATATGCAAACTTCTCCTAATCTAGACAAAGTTTGAGAGAGGGAAACTAGAAAATAGAGAATAGACAGAAAGATTGGACTCAGGAGGACCAGGATCCTGCCTGAAAAACATTTTTGATCCTAGGCAAAGCATTTAATCTATCAATAGCAATCTATCAATACTACAGATGACTTTATAAATCTATGCTATAGAACAGCTATCAATTACAAAAGTGCAGGGAGTGTCCAAACTGGGGTTTTCCCATAGAGGTAAACAACATTAGGATTCTCATTAATAGATTAGAATATTTCAAAATTAATTATAAAAAGGGTATTTGTGTATGTAAGTCACCATTTTGGATTATTAATCCTTATCATTCACCATTACTTTAGATAACCAATAACTGAATGTAAATGTATTTGAGGTTGAGGGGTAATTATATCTATATAAATTGGTGAATACCTATACATGTATTTATTTGTTCCTAGGTTTTTAACCATAAGCATCATTAAAAATTCACCTTAAACACACTAAAAAAATCCTGAAACCCACCCCCCCATCAAAAAGGCACTTAGATGTACAATGCAATAATTTTTTAAGATATCTTAGTGATTGTTTTCTTTGAACGAATGTATTTAACTTCCAAGGAATCTTACAGTAACCTACTAAAATGCAGCATTAATAACATTATGCTAAGTAGGCTGGCCCTAAGTCAGAGAATTTAAAGGATAAAAATATGAACTCCCTTGCTCAGATTTAGTTTGCATTGCCTAAATAATTATATAGATTATTCAGCCAGATAAGAGGCAAAACCAGCATATACTAGTGGCACTAAAATTAAGAGCTTGTCTCCAACTTCCTCTAAAAGCTTTATATTTTATACAGCTTCAAGCTGTGGCAAAACAATTAAGTCAAACATTACTCTACAACCCTGGAATGCTAATTTTGACATTTGTCTGCCTTTTCTCTCACAAATTTGAAAAATTCATTTTAACTATCTTTATAATCCTGTGATAGTTTTCTGAAGATCTATTGTGTTTACATTCTTAATGCAGTTTTGTGCAGAAATAATCCTGAAGTTTAATCGCTCATGCCTCAGTCATATCACTACTAGGCATATCTCCCAAAGAGATCAAAGAAAGAACCAAGAGAGTCATAGAAAAACCAGGAAAACTTGAATTCAAATCCCATTTCTGGCACTAGCTATGTGACCTTGGGAAAATCACTTAATTTTTGAGGTTCTATTTCTTCCTTTGTAAAATGTAAAAAATAGCTACATAACGTAGTGTGAGAACTAAATGAAATAACATATACAAAGTATATAAAGTTCTATATAATTAACTTTTAATATCATGGTTACTAGAATGTAAATTCTATGACTAAAAGTTTTGTAATTCCCCAAGTCCCAAGTATAGTTCTGTTAATTATTCCCTTAATGTTCATTTAATTTAAATTAATTGTCATTTCTATACTAGGAGTACCATTTTAAATGAAGTCTTTCCTTCCTCAGACTCTGCAAAGCACATTGAAACTCTCCTATATACATAATATGCCATATTCCTTTACACATATGTGTTTATATATATATGTATATATGTGTATATAGATATATAGGTATATTTGTACATACACAAACATGTATATTTGTGCTTATATTTTATAAGTATTAAAATGCATTTTCCATAAATAAAGGATCATGTTTTGTTTTGTTTTTAACCAAGGAACTGCTCATTTTTTAAAATTCAGTCCTCTAACCATTGCATCCCAGCATATATAACATTATATATTACATTAATTGAAGAGGTATAAAATAAAATGTGGTTGAGGTTCGAGACTAACACTGAAAGAAGAGGTGAGTCAAGAACAAAGGAATGGAAACAGAAAACTTGGATGTGTATAATGGACATTGATCAGGGAAGTTAAGGAGGAAGAAGTAAATGTTTCAAAAAATATGGGACAAAAAATAGATACAACAATATGGTGCAGGAAGTGCTAGAAGGAAGTGGTAGATGCTGGCCCATATCAGGTAAACATACCTCTTGGCCTGGTTGTTTCCATAATAACTTCTCTTTCTCCCAATGTTTCCAAGCTTCCTTTCAGTGAAACTGCCATCACCTGCTTTCCTCTAAGTTTCATTCACTCAGCTCTTATTATGGAAAGAAATGTATATTTTCATCTTTTTCCTTTCCCATTCCCTTGTACCTCTGAAACAAGCAAAGAATCTTTCTTCAATTTTCTAAGGATTTTTTGGTGCCAAGAACTATAAGGAAATGGAGAAGGGGTTTGAAATAGCAAAGAAAAAATGTTACAAAGCTACAAGTCTGAATTTATAGGAATAGAAAGCCCTAGTATTCATTGAAAATATTAATTGCAATAGAACTTGATGGAATTGAATTTCCTGCTCTTTCACTGACATTTCCCCACAGCCCCCTTCTCTATGGTAATCCCAGTCCCAAATTAATCTGGCTAGAATGCCAGACTAGACTCTTGTTCCTAGATGAAGTAATTCAGTTTGGCAAGGTTGATGAAATTATCAGTCATTTTTAGAACCTGCTACTTACTCTTATCTCAAAATTGTATCTCTAGTACTCCTCTCTGACTCCCAAGGAAGAATCCACAGGCATCAGATCATGCTGCAAAAATCATGAATCTTGAGGGGAACATCTTCTTTAAGAATCTATATACTACTCTATAAGTGCACAATAGGAAAAAAAATAGGACTGCATTCACACATGGGCTAGTAATCCTCTTGGTTTCACCCAAAAATGCCCCCACCAACAATTTTATGGGAAAAAAAAAAACTCATTCAAAAATGTACAACAACTTTTGTCTTTCTCTTAATCATTTCTCTGTCCAGGAAATAATCCAACACCTACTTAGCACACATGGAAGCAAACTGCCAGTTATCTTAGAAAACAAATCTTCTATACATCGAGAGTACACTTACTCTATAATGCATAGTATTAATCATGTACAGATTATAGTTATTCCTTAGGAGTTTTTGTTTCCTTTTTTAAAATTTTTCAATTTTAAAGCAACTGCACCACTCTTTTATTATTTGTGCTGATGTTCTATATCTCAGAAGTAATAAAATCCAATAATTTCCTAAATATTTTTTTCCACTGGGGAAAAAAGCAACACAGTTTGTATCTTACTGTATAGTCATCCAATGTATTCATCTAAAGCATCAGGTAGCATTGTAAGAGCCAGAATTAATTGGACAAGATGCCATCTATTCTACAGGGTAAGGCAGATAGTGATTTCAAAATACACACAATCACATAGGAATCATTATAACCTTCAGCAAGTACATGGCTATTTCTATGATGAAAGAGCCCTCAAATATAGTTAAATCATGTAATAGAAATCTGAAGAAAATAAACACTTTTCCTTGTTAAAACTAGACATTTACTCCAGATTTTTCCCCTTGTCTGCTTCGTGAAGAATGCTTAACAACCAATCCACAACACTTGGCTTTTAACATATTCTTACTCTTCACCTAGGCCTCCTTGCTTCTTTTAGCTCCCAGTTAAAATCTACATTTTATAGGAAGCCTTTGCTGATTTCTTTTTATGTGCTTTATATTAACTGCTTGTTTTCTATATATCCTATCTGCAGCTTTTTGGACATAGTTGTTTTCATGCTGTCCCTTCTATTGAACTATGAGCACCTCAAGAGCAAGGAATAATGTCTTTTGCCTTTCTTTGTATCATCAGCAATTAGGATAGTGACAGGGGAATAGAAGATGTAATAAGAATATTTATTGGCTAATATCTAAAGATGTTTATTGAAGTTACATCTATAACACTCACATGGTTCAAATATTCTGAGGGAATGAATGTGTAAAGTCATATGCAAATCATATATATATATATATACATATTATGTGTGTGTATTATATATATATAACTATGCAATAAATGTGGAAATAGTACATATAGTCAAAATATGATTGATTATTTGATTGAATTGACTATATGTTTTCCTGAAATGGCTGAGGACTTTAATAAAATTGATTAAACTTATTTATTGTAGAGATAAATCCTTTGTCATCAAATTTTCTCTCAGAACTTTTTGAAATCATTAATTTTCAGGAACATTGAAAATGGTGACGTATAGAAAGCCTCAGAGCTCAGTCAAATTTCCCCTCAAAGCAATTTTAAAATAATGCCTCAAATCCAATTTTTTTATAGCAGAGCCAACAAAAGGAAGAGGCAAGACCTCTTTTCTAACTTAAGACAATGCAGGAAGTAAGCAGGAGAAGTCTGTGACACCAGGATGGAGGCTCCTGTAAAACATACAAAATGGAAGCACCAGAAATGACCCTTAGAGGCAGCTAACAGCAACAGCAGGAGCATCTTAGGAACCTCTCAGTCAAGAGGCATAAAAACAGCACCTGGTCAGAAAGAAATTGCAGGGGACCCTTTACTGGCACTGAGTACATGACTGGACCCTGTAGCAAGTCTTGTGTACACATGCAGTTCTGGGTCACAGCTCCAAGGCAAGAGAGAAGAGCTTGTGCTTAGGTACAAGCTAGTATGAGCCCTGGACACAATTCCAAGGCACAGATGATTGCTAATACATGGAGGTAGAGAGAAAGAATGGCCATTCCTAGATAAAGACTACAACACAGAACTGGAAGCACCAAAAAAATGTAGATCCCCAGAACTAGCTCTGAAAACAGCAGCAGGAAAGAACCTGAAGCTTGGCACAATACCTCCTCATTTTGAAGTAAGCAGAGCCCAATTTTAACATAAAATTCAGAGTCAAGAAGTGGACTAGAAAAAAATAACCAAATAAAAATAATAAAACAACCATATAAAGCTACTTTGGTTTAAAGAAGAGCAAGATACAAACTCAGCAGAAAAGAAAAATGTTAAAAACAAAACAACCTACAACCAAAACTTAAAATAAAGATGGCAATTATATCCAAATCCATCAAGAATTCCTAGAAGAACTAAAGAAAGCAATAAAAAAGTAGAGAAAAAGTTATAAAGGAAATGAGTGAAGCAAAAAAAAAATATGAAAGGAAAATTAACAGCTTCATAAAAAAGGTTAAAAAAATATTGAAGAAAATAAAACTCTTAAAAAATAAAATTGGTCTAATGGTAAAGGAGACACAAAAAATGTACTATAGAAAAGAATTTTTTAAAAACCACAATAGGCTCCCCAAATGATAAGTGGTCAAAGATATGAATAGGCAGTTTTCAGAGGAAGAATTTAAAGCTATTTAAATCACTATTTATTAGAGAGATGCAAATCAAAACAACTCTGAGGTACCACATCACATATATCAGATTGGCTAACATGACAAAACAGGAAAATGATAAATATTGCAGAAGATGTGGGAGAATCAGAACACTAATTCATTGTTGGTGAAGCTGTGAACTGATCCAAACATTCTGGAGAGTAATTTGGAACTATGTCCAAAAGGCTACAAAAACAGGCTTACCTTTTGACACACCAATATCGCTATTAGCACTATATCTTGAAGAGATCATAAAAATGGGAAATATTTTTGAGTTCTTCCATGACCTGAGACCAGTTTAGATTTTTCTTGGAGACTTTGGATGGAGGAGCTTTGACTTTTTTCTTCTCTTTGCATACTTTGGTCTTCCTTGTCACCAAAGCAAAATTCTATAGTCTGATACTTTTTCGGCTTTTTGCTCATTTTTCCAAAAATTTACTTGACTTTGAGCTCTTTGTCAAGGTAGTTCTTTGCTTCCAATGGGAGTGGAATATTTGCAGCAGCTCCCTTTGTGGTGGCCAAGAAGTGGAAATCGAGGGGATGTCCTTCAATTGGGGAATGGTTGAACAAGTTGTGGTAGATGAATGTAATGGAATACTCTTGTACTACAAGAAATGATGAATGGAGGTGGAGGAGTGGAGAGGGGTGGAGCCAAGATGGTGGAGTAACAGTACAGACTTTCTAGAGCACTTCAGCCAAGCCCAGCAACCTGTAAAAATGACTCTAAACAAATTCTGGAGCTTCAGAACCAAAAATGATGGAATGAAGCAAATCTCCAGCCCAAGACAGGTTGGAAGGTCACCAGGAAGTGTCTCTTACCCCACACTCAGAACAGAGTGCAGTTCACCATGGGCCATGCCAGCTCAGATAGAAACTGAAAAGGCCTTGGGGAGAATGTGGCAGGTTCTAGACTTCATAACCCCAAAACGCTGAGGATATATTGGAAGGCCAGTGAGAAAAGCCTGTGGGACAAGTGCAGAAGAGTGGAGTGGTAAGATCAAAGCCCCAGGACAGTAGAGGAGGGGTGGGACGTGGAGGAACTTGCGGTAGCCGTGGCAGTCCCAGGGGCAGCTGAAGCCATTGTTTCTGGAGCTCTAGGCCCACCGATAATAGGGGGATCAAGTGGCTGAAAGTACATCCCCCACTCCCATTGGAAGCAAAGAACTACCTTGACAAAGAGCTCAAAGTCAAGTAAATTTTTGGAAAAATGAGAAAAAAAGCAGAAAAAGTATCAGACTATAGAATTTTACTTTGCTGACAAGGAATACCAAAGTATGCAAAGAGAAGAAAAAAGTCAAAGCTCCTCCATCCAAAGTCTCCAAGAAAAATCTGAACGGGTCTCAGGTCATGGAAGAACTCAAAAAATATTTTGAAAATCAAGTAAGAGTAGAGCAAAAATTGGTAAAGAAATGAGAGTGATGCAAGAAAATCATGAAAAATGAGTCAACTGCTTGCTAAAGGAAACCCAAAAAATGCTGAAGAAAATAACACTTTAAAAAATAGACTCACTCAAATACCAAAAGAGATCCAAAAAGTCAGTGAGGAGAAGAATGTCCTAAAAAGCAGAATTATCCAGATGGAAAAGGAAATCCAAAGGTCACTGAAGAAAATAATGCCTTAAAGATGAGAATGGAGCAGAGGAAAGGTAATGACTTTATGAAAAATCAAGAAATTATAAAACAAAACCAAAGAAATGAAAAAAAATGGAAGATAATGTGCAATATCTTATTGGAAAAACAACTGACCTGGAAAATAGATCTAGGAGAGACAATTTAAAAATTATGGGACTACCTTAAAGCCATGATGCAAAAAAGAGCCTAGACATCATCTTTCATGGAATTATCAAGGAAAACTGCCCTGATATGCTACAAGCAAAGGGTAAAACAAATATTGAAGAATCCAGCAATCACCTCCTGAAAGAGACCTAAAAAGAAAAACTACTAGGAATATTCTAGCCAAATTCCAGAGATCCCAGGTCAAGGAGAAAAATATTGCAAACAGCCATAAAGAAACACTTAGGATATTGTGGAAATACAATCAGGATAGCACAAGATCTGATATTCCAGAATTCAAAGGATCTAGGATCAAAAACAAGAATCACCTACCTAGCAAAACTGAGTATACTACTCTAGGGGAAAAAAGGATCATTCAACGAAATAGAGGACTTTCAAGCATTCTTGATGAAAAGACCAGAGCTGAATAGAATATTTAACTTTCAAACACAAGAATCAAGAGATGCATAAAAAGGATAACAGGAAAGAGAAATCATAAGGGACTTACTAAAGTTGAACTCTTTACATAGAAAGATAATATTCGTAAATCTTGAGACTTTTCTCAGTATTTGGGTAATTGTAGAGACTATATATATATAGACAGAGGGCACAGGTTGAGTTGACTAAAAAGGGATGATGTCTAAAAAAATAAAAGTAAGGGATGAGAGAGGAATATATTGGGAGAATAAAAGAAAAAATAGAATGGGGCAAATTATCTCTCATAAAAGAGGCAAGAAAAGGATTTTTCAATGTAGGGGAAAAGGAGGTAGGAGAGAGGGAAAAAGTGAAGCTTACTGTCATCACATTTGATTTAGGGAACCAATTTGGTATAAAATCTATCTTACACTGCAGGAAAGTAGGGGAGAAGGAGGCAAGTGCGGTGTGTGGGGGATGAAAGAAGCAGTGGCAAATGGGAGGATAGGGTAATTAGAAGTTAACACTTTTGGGGAGGGACAAGGTCAAAAGAGAGAATAGAATAAATGGGAGAGAATAGGATGGAGGTAAATATAGTCTTTCACAATTTAATTTTTACGGAAGTTTTTTGCACAACTACATATGTATAACCTATGTTGAATTGCTTCTCTTCTCAGTGAGAATGGGTGGGGAGGGAGGGAGAAAAGTTGGAGCTCAAAGTTTTAAAAATGAATGTTAAAAATTGTTTTTGCATGCAACTGAGAAATAAGAAATAAAGGCAATGGGGTATAGAAATCTATCTTGCCCTACAAGAAATTAGAGGAGATGGGTATAAAGGAAGGGGGTGGTGGTGGTAGAAGGGAGGGCAGATTGGGGAAAGGGGCAATCTGAATGCACAGTGGGGAAAGGGGAGAGATAGGGAGAAAATTTGGAACTCAAAACCTTATGAAAGTGAATGTGGAAAACTAAAAATAAATTAATTAATTTTAAAAAAAGAAATGATGAACAGGAACACTTCAGAGAGGTCTGGAAAGACTTATATGAACTGATGCTGAATGAAAGGAGCAAAACCAGGAGAACTTTGTATATAGCAACAACCACAGTGTGCAAGGAATTTTTCTGGTAGACTTAGCCCTTCACAGTAATCAAGGACCTAAAAATAGCCGGACTCTTGAGGCAAAATGCTTTCCACATCCAGAGAAAGAACTATAGAATTGGGTCACAGAATACAGAAGACTATTTTCTCTTGTGTTATGTTTTGTTTTGTCTTTTTTTATTGTTTCTCCCACTCATTTTAATTCTTCTATGCAACTTGACTGAGGTGAAAATGTATTTAATAAGAATGTATGTGTAGAACGTACATAAGATTGCATGCTGATTCTGGGAAAGAGGGAGGAGGGAGAGGAAAAGGAGAGGAAGGGAAGGGGGAAAATATGACATATGAAAGTAATTATAGAAAACTGAAAGTAAATAAAATAATTTTTTTAAAATCAGAATAGGCAAAAAGGGGGCAGAAAAATTAACTGAATAAAAAAAAACCCTTAAAAAACTAAATTGACCAAATGGAAAAAAGTAGTGAAAAGGCTCATTGAAGAAAATAATTAATTAAAAATTAGAATTGTGTAAGTGGAAGCTAATATCTCCAGGAGACATAAAAAAAAACAAACGATAAAGCAATGTCAAAAAAATTTAAAAAAAGGGAACTATGAAATGTCTTATAGGAGAAAACAAGTGGACACTTTTCAGGGAGAAAAAAAATGCGCATTTAATAAAAAAGATTTTCAAGCATTCCTAGAGAAAAAACAAGACTTGAATAGAAAATTTGAAATACAAAAATGAGACTGAAGAGAAGCACAAAAAGGTAAATGGCAAAAATATATTATAAGTGACTCAATAAATTTAAAGCCATTACATTCCAATACAAAAAATTGATACATGTAATTCCTAATAACTGTATTATTATTAGGGCAATTAGAAGGATTCAACATAGACAAAGAGTGTGGGAGTAAATGGATGATGTTGGTTTGATCTCAAAATTTAAAAAAATGAAGGGGAAAGAAAAAGGGATATACTTTGAGAAGGGAAAAGAGAAAAAAAAGAGGGAAATTATCTCACAAGAAGAGACATGCAAGAAAGAACATTTATAGTTAAAGGGAAAATTGTTGGGGAATTGAAGGTAACTAATGAACCTTACTCTCATAAGAATTGGATCAAAGAGGGAAAAATATAGACAGACAGAGAGAGTGAGAGAGAGAGAGAGAGGAGAGAGAGAGAGAGAGGAGAGCGATAAAGGTAAACACCCATACATAAACCCATCGGTATACATGCAGACATCCAGTTGAGTATAGAAATCTATCTAGCCATATAAGGAAATAGGAGGGGGAAGGAAATACGAGAAAGTGATTGAGGTGATAAAAAGGAGGGCATACTAAGAGAGAGTGTTCAAAAGCAAAACAGACTTTTGAGGAGGGACAAGGTAAAAAAGACAGAATGATAAACAGAAGCATATAGGATGACAGGAAATAGCAAGTAATCAACTGTGAATGTGAATGAGATGAATTCACCCATAAAATAGAAGCAGATGTCAGAAAGAATTAGAAACCAAAATCCAACAAATTGCAAAGAATCACCTGAAACAGAATTGCACACATACAGAATTAAAATAAGGGGATTTAGCAAAATCTATTATGCTTCAACTAAAGTAAAAAAGGCAGGGATAGCTATCATGATCTCAGACAAAGTAAAAATAGAAAAAGACAAAAGAGATCACAAAGGAAAATACATTTTGCTAAAAGTTAGCATAAGCAATGGCATGATATCACAAATATTTTACTAAAAGTTTCCCTGATGAAGGCCTCATTTCTCAAATATGCAGGGCACTGATTCAAATTTATAAAAATAAGATCCATTCTCCAACTGATAAATCCCAAAGGATAAAAATAAATGGTTTTCAAAAAAAAGAAATCAAAACTAGAAAACAATTATCTGAAAAATGCTTTGAATGATTAATAATTAGAGAAATGCAAATTCAAACAATTCTGAGATACTACCTCACACCTAATAGAAATGACAAATTCTGGAGGAAATGAGGGAAAATAGATACATTAATAAAGTGCTGATAAGATAAGAAATATGCCATTATGCCATAAAGAATAACAAGGGGGGGGTACTTTTGGGAAAGCCTAAAAAGATGTATATGAACTAATGAAAAATGAAATTAGCAGAACCAGGGGATTCTTCTACAATATAAATGCAATGTTGTAACATTTCAGTTACTCTGACCCAATACAATGTTCTAAAACAATTCAGAAAGACATGATGAAAATTGCTGCTAGCTCCAGAGAGAGAACTAATGAACTCATATTGCACACTAAAGTATAATTTTCTCACTTTATTTTTTGTTTCCTTCAGACTTGGCTAACTTAAAAATGTTTTGCATAATTTCATAAGTATAATGGTTATCATACTGCTTACCTTTTCAATGGGTCTAAGAGTAGATGGAAAGAGACAATTTGGAACTCAATTTTTTAAATGTCAAAAATAAAATATAGGAAACATAAAAAAAAAGAAAACATTGATTGTTCAAACACCTTAATCATTGAGCCACCTAGATGCTGGCTTAGAAGACTAAGAGAAGAAAGTACTACAACAAAAACAAAGGAAATCAAACTAAATGATAGAGTAATCATTAAGAAAATGTCTAAGAAACTACGTATAGGCCAATATCTCACACCTTGTACAAAGATAAGGTCAAAATGGGTACAAGATTTAGACAGAAAGGGTGATACCATAAGCAAATTAGGAGAGCATGGAATAGTTTACTGTCATATCTTTGGAAAAAGGAAGAAATAAGGACCAAGTAAGATACAGAGAACATTATAAAATCTAAAATGGATCATTTTGATTATATAAAACTAGAAAGTTTTTTCATAAACAAAACCAATGCATCGAAAATTAAATAGAAAGCAGAAAACTGGAGAAAATGTTTACAGCAAATATCTCTGATAGTCTCCCTCTTTCAGATATATAGATAAGTGACTCAAATTTATAAGAATACAAGCCATTCCCCTATAAATGGTCACATTATATGAATAGGCAGTTTTCAAAAAAAAAAAATCAAAGCCATCTCTAGTGCTTTGAAAACATGCTGTAAATTACTATTCATTAGAGAAATGCAAATTAAAACATCTCTGAGTTACCTCTTCAAACCTATTGGTTTAGGTAACATGATTTTAAGAAAGGAAAATTATAAATGTTGGAGTACATGTGGGAAAACTGGGACACTAATGCACCATTAGTGGAGTTGTGACCTGATCTAATCATTCTGGAGAACAATTTGGAAGGGTGCTTAAATGTTTAGAAAACTGGGTATAGCCTTTGGTTCAGTAGTATGACTGCTAGGTCTGTATCTCAAAGACATAAAAAGGGAAAATGACCTATTGATACCAAAAATATTTATAGCAACTATTCTTTCTGTGGTGGCTAAGATTTCGACTTCAAGGGAATGTCCATATATTGGGGAATGGCTGAAAAAGTTGTGATATATGACTATATTTCAATATTGTTGTGCTATAAGAAATGACAAGCAGCATGATTTCAGAAAAAAAAAAAAACCTAGAAAAGTTTACATAAACTGGTGCATACTGAAGTGAGCAAAACTGTATAACATTGTATACAGTAACAGTAATTTTATATGATGAAAAACTGTAAATGACTTAGCTATTATCAGCAATACAATGATCCAAGACCATTCCAAAGGACTCATGACGAAAAATGCTCTCTGCCTCCAGAGAAAGAATTGACTATGTCTGAATACAGAACAATACATACTACTTTCTTTTATCCTTCCTTCCTTCCTTCCTTCCTTCCTTCCTTCCTTCCTTCCTTCCTTCCTTCCTTCCTTCCTTCCTTCCTTCCTTCCGCTTAAGTATTCTTGCACAAAATGACCAATATGTAAATGTTTCATCTGATTGCAAATGTATAACCTACATTAGATTCCCTACCTGTCTCAGACACAGGAGAAGAGAGAGGGAGGAGAGAATTTGAAACTCAAAATGTTAAAAAATGAATGTTAAAAAATTATTTTCACATAAAATTTAGAGGAAGTAAAATATTATTTTTAAAAATGCTAATAGAAGATGAATTAGAAAGTAATAATAATTGAGCAATTACAGCTCTCTCTGACTCCAGCTATCTCTGTCTCCTTTCCAACATCAGAGTGATAAAGCATGAGTCATACAACCTTAAGGTTTGAAGTCATCCAGCTCAACTCTCTAGTACTACTTCTATACCAACAATCCATCTTTCCCTTTCTCTACTTTGATCTTATGCTCCCCCCTATTCTCCCCCTTCCTCCTACTTATACCTCCTTTATTGCACTTCTTTTTCTGAAGTAATCAAATCAACAATACCATAAATTCTGAAAAGGGTCTATGAATTAACTGCCTTATAAATAAAAACATTGGTTTAATTATTACCTAGAACAAAATGTCATTCCCTATATATGCCTACATGGTCTGTCTTCCCCTAATTGAATGTATGCTCATTGAGTATAGGAATTTTCTCTCATTTAAATTTCATTCTCTGCATTTAGCACAATTACTGTTATATAGTATTTAATGAATTCATTCTTATTCTCATTCATTCATTCCTCTATATATATTGTTTAGCCAATGTGGTAACACCCAATCCAACAACAGGAGAAGTAAGAGAACAGGTAGATTATGCATTCAGAATGAGGCAGGAAAACCTACTGAACCATAAACAGTACCACTCATGCATGAGGATGGATGGAACTGCATTATTGGCTAGTATAGTAATAAGTGGGAAGATGGAGTGGGAATTAGAAAATAGAATCATCTGAATTTATCTTTTAATGAATAATAACCAAAAAGGAGGTCAGTATCATTTTATTTAGGTTCATAGTATAGGAAAAAAAACTGCTAGAAGTCAGGGATTTGAGTTCTAATTCCAGATCTACTACTGTGTAACCTTGGCAAACCATTTAATTTATCTGGTCTGCCATTTCTTCATCTATAAAACAAGTGGTGTGGCCTAGATAACCTCTAAAGCTCCTTCTTGTACAAGAACTCCAGGACCACAGGTTTTCTTTGGGAAATGACTTTAGAGAAGAAAAAGGGCAGAGTTGAAAGGGAACATAAAGAAAGCCAGGTTGATTCCTAAAGAGTCCTAAAAGTCTTCAAAAGCTATTTTTTAACTAGCAGTAAAACAGCTAAAATGTATGACTTGTGTAAAGGTGACAGTATTATGGGGTCCAATATTCCTATAGATACTAGACTGTCAGAAAAAAAATTATGAAAAGTAAAGGCTTAAAATGAAAGAAAATTTATCAAACTTCTAATCAAATGAAAATGTTATGAGTCCTGAAAAATATTCATGTGTAGAACTTTGCTCACTACTCTCAATTTAACCAGATGGAATTACTTTTTAAAGTATAATCCTGTTCAACTTTTCAAAGAAAGGATTTGGCGTTTAATAGGAAATCTATATTTCATTATAAAAATGGAACACAATGTCCTTGATATATTCTTAAGAGAATCAGGCCTCTGTACTGTGTGATCGGTATAAAGCCCTGGATTCCAACATATGTATTTCAGGCATAAAAGACTAGAAACATATATACATGAGGTGAGGAGAGAAGAAAAATGCCACCTTCACTTCCAATACATTGAATGTCACATAATCAAAATTATTGGATTATTAATTTTTCATTTCAAAGGAGAGTGTATTGAGACAGAACCAGCTAAGTAAAAAGGGGAAAAAGTAACCATGGTTCTTGAATCTGTCAAGGTGTGTTATGGGTGGGGTGTTTTTAAATTAATTCTTGCTCATTTTAAAGTGATAATGAATTGTATTAAAGGTATACATAGAGAAATGTGTGTCAGGAACAACTGCAACCAATGTTAGGGGCCAAGCTCTGGACCAGCCTTGGGGAGCTGGCTCCTCCCCCAGGGAGCTGGCTCTGCCCTCAGGGAGGAACATGGGCGGGGCTCTGGCTGGGCATATAAGGAGCTGTCGGGGAGGGATTAGAGAGAGAGAGATGTAAGCAAGAGAGAGATGTAGAAGGACGCCATCAATAAAGTGAAGAGCACTGACATCCTCGGGTGGGAGTGTAGTCATTGTTCCCTCCATGGAGGAGGGGATAGCCCTGTCGCACAGCTAGGTCATACGGTCGCACGGCAGGGGCCAGAGACGTCCGAAGACCTGGAATAAGGGTAAGAATTCCCAAGCAAAGTCTGGGGTAAGGAATTGGGCCCTGTGTTAGAGTACCGCCTGGGAATATTGGATGAAGACCCCGGAGAGATTAGAGTACCGCCTGGAATATTGGGTGAAGACCCCGCTTGGCTTAGTAGCCAAGTGAAGGCCTAGGATTAGCCTCGAGCAGCTGGCACCCAACGTGGGGCGGAGCTTAGGGTACCACTTGGAAGGACTACACAATAGCCGGGAAGGGAGTATTATGGGTCAGGGAAGTAGTGTTCTGCTGATCCGGCCCGAGGATAAAGAAGTGCTGGCATGTCACCTGTATAAATTATGTAAAAAGGAAGGAATGCGTCCTCATAGTAAGGCATGCCGTAGCTTTGTTGAACACAGTTGGGAGATAGTGAGCCAACGGATAGCCTCTTATGTGGATGCCATCCCTGGGTTGCTTGTTGAGACTGATTTTGTCATGTATGGGGTGGAAAAGGTAGCCCTTGTGGGCGCCCCGAGTCCAACTTGCTTGGCCGCTGCTTGTGCGATACAAATGGGAGACTCCCTAGTGGAGATTTCTGACCAGGAGTCGAGACCCCCACCTACCGCTCTCCCTTTTTTATCTTTGGAGCATTGGCGGTCAGGGAGCTCAGGAGACAATCACCACCAGATAGGACAGAGAGGAAAGAGGGAGTTGGTCCAGTCAGAAATTCAACCAGGAAATACATCCAGAGTTGGCCCAGGGCCTGGATTTGTGGCACAGCAAAAAATTTGCCCAGGATCTGTGGCATGGTGACGAATTCAATGGCCCGGATGTTCTTTCAGCCCTGGCACTCGGCACAGATCTATGGTGCAGTAAAAAGTTGCAGGAGTAAGTCTAAAAAGGGAATCTTGTATGGGAGAATGTCTAGACAGGGAATCTTATACAAGGCTTAGTTACACAGTGATAGAAAAGTAAGCCAGAGTTATAATGTGTACAGAGGATTTCTGACAATTTTTTCTCAGTTTTTGGGTTCTTTTATTGTCTGTATATGTGTTCTGTCTTTATATGTTCTGTGTGCATGTGTTTGTGAGTTATTATGGTCAGCTCCATGGTAGCTGGACCTTGGAATGTTATCTCTTTTCCTCCCCCTCCTCCCTTCTCTCTGATGGCTGCAACATCAGGGAGAAGCATGTGAGAGAGAAAGAGAGGAACTACTCTTACATTATTTAGTTTATATGATTGCAAAATGCAATTTTAGATAAAAAAAAAATGCAAGGACATAATGTCTGTGCAGTTTTAAATCAAAGTCCATTAGGAGGACAACATGGATATGAAATTTAGGGAAAGCATAAAAGTTTTGGAAATTATTGGAAAGTTTTTGGTAAAACTCTCTCTCTCTCTCTCTCTCTCTCTCTCTCTCTCTCTCTCTCTCTCTCTCTCTCTCTCTCTCTCTCTCTCTCTCTCTCTGCTTTCTAATCCTGGCCAGATTGTGAAAGTGGAGAGAAAGACAAGAGGAGATCAGAGGCAGGCTGATTAGCATTTTCATTATCTCATGCTTCACCTACAAGAGAAGTTTTTTGTAAAATGAGAAATAACCAAAAAGTAGTAATTCTGGTCATATTTTAAGTGAAACGTGTCACTCCTAATTGGATGCTTAAAACAGACCAGGATTTGTTATATCATTTGGCACTAAGGCAAATTGGAAAAATGCATATTAAAGGGACACCTCAGCTGAGATAAAGCTTTTGAAACTCTGCAGCAGAAGGGAACAGACTTGGCGCCCCTGGACAGTTGTCCAGAAGTCTTCTCCCTTCGGCTGATGAATTTCAAAAGTCCTCTTGTTCAAAGACCTTCCTAAGGAGTGGACACAGAAATAAAATCTACTTGAGTAAATGTTAGAACCATTAAGATTTTTGCCCTGCAGTCCCAAATCATCATTCAGCTGGGTCTGCAGTGAATTGTATCTCTTATCATTCCAGATTAGATCTAGGGAAGAGAACTATCATTTTGAAGGTTTTCAACTAAAATTTTTATAAAAGTTTGGTGACTGTTAACAACAGAAAAATTTTAAAAACAGTTTTAAATTTTCCTTTTCAAGGTAATGTATCAATAAGTTAATATGTAACGCTCTATAGAGCAGAAAAAAAAAATCTTGCTCTTTTAATCTAAACTTGTACTCATTCCCAGGCCCAATTGCAACTTTCCTACAAAGAACATCAGTATCTGCAGGAACATCAGGTTCCAGGGTCATAGTTCCTGAGTTCCCAGACCCAATTGCAACTTTTCTGCAGAGAACATCACTATCTGCAGGAACATCAGGTTATCACGTTCCTGAAGCTAGTTCCAAGCAAAAGTTAAATTTAGCATTTGAACTTATTAGCAACCTAATTTCTAAAGAATTTTTCTGCCAGAGTATAGGTAATCAGAATAGGAGAAACTAGCCTATGAAACAATGATGTACATCTATTCAGTGGTAAGGTCTAAGTTTGAAATCCCCTATCTTAGATTCTACAAAGGTTGCAACTTTAAATGAGAAAAAGAAAGAATCACTGGAGTTTTTCATCAGAAACAAGGAATTATTGAGTGGGTACATTTAGCCCACATAAAGCACAGAGCCTGTGTGCTTTATCCTGTGCTAGTAGCCCAAGTAATACATGAGGCAGTGGAAAGAGTGAGGTTGTTAATAAGACAGGAACCTCTCACAATATATACTATGTACACAAGTCAACAAATAGAGAACTGCATGCAAGAATTTGTGGAATGGCGGATATTGATCAATCAAAATATTCAACATGGCCTCCCAATTCCTTTCAGCCAGCAATTTCCCACATGGCCATGGTCTTGGGCTGAAAAATGCTCTTCCTCACCAGTAAAGGAGTTGATGTTTTTACAGATGCAACAAAATTTTAGGGCACCTATGTATATTCCATCCAATAAGGAGATGCATAAATTTAAAACAACATTTGCTTCTACACAACAATATGAATTATATGCAGTATTGCAAACATTGTTATATGTGAAAGAACCTTGTAATATCATCACAGAGAACAAGTATACAGCACTATTGATACCTAGATTGGAGTCAGCTTATATCCCTGATAGGGCAGATAGTATTAAACAGATAACTATGGAAGTTCAACTAGCAATAAGGGCCAGAACAACAATATTTATATCACACACATGCGGTCACATTCTAAATCATGGAGTACTGAAAAGCATTAAACCAGACAATGGTCCAGCTTATATCAGTAAAGCCATTGAACAGTTCATGGTGGAATTTTCCATTTTACATGTCACTGGAATCCCCCATAATCCCACTGGTCAAGCTATAGTGGAACGAGCAAATAGCTCCCTGGACACCTACTTGCTTAAACAAAAAGGGGGAGTTGGACCAGGAGTTGATGATAAATTCGCAATTGGCTATTTATACTCTAAATTGATGATAAATTACAATTGGCTGTTCAGCTGTTTATACTCTAAATTATTTAAAATTGGGTATACTCTAAGTTGATGAAAAATTACAATTGGCTGTTTGGCTGTTTATACTCCAAATTATTTAAAATTTGATAATGATGGCTTATTGGCTGCTATGAAATTCTTAACATTTCCTAATAGGGAGTCTGCAAAGAATGAATCAGCAATAACAAGTGCCCTGAAAGCAGCCAGTAAAGTAATGTGGCACAATGAGAATAAAAACTGGTTTGGTCCTCATACAGTGTTAACGTGGGGAAAAGAGTATGTTTGTATTTTAAGATGATAATAAAGAAGTTTGGGTTCCAGTGAAAAGGATAAGAGTGATAGAGGACAACTGTCAAGGTGGAGCGGTCGCAGGGAGCAAGGAGGCGCTATCAGCGGCGAATGAAAAAACTTCTGGAGAAATTCACTCAACTAGGTCACGATGACTCCTCTCATTCTTCTCATACTTATCATGACACTGAACAACACTGCGTCCTTCAACCCAACGCTAAAGGAACAACAGAGATGGGCATTCATCACAAATCCACCATGGTTAAGGGCCTGCTTACAATCTATTCACATGGAGGATACATGGGACAATAGTAGTTTGGTCAAACAAGGACTTTGTGGGACTTGCTCGTGGGATGAAATATAGACCATTTTGTAACTTACAAAAGATGAGAAATGTAACCCTTTGGCATCTGTATATAGGGTTTTTACCATTTGAGAATTGTCACACACGCACTTGACAGGAGACAGAATTGATTATGGGAAACCACACAGAAATATTGTATTCATGTCACAATTTTGCATATTTGCCTGATGAAAAATATGCACCAAATTTTCCTAGACAAATGTATATTAATTACAAGGGATATCCTGAAATTGGAAGGCCTGTTCAGGAAATAGATAAAGTTATCTTAGTAATGGGAGGACAAACAGTGCAGGCAATGCCTGCTGTAGCATCACCAAGTAAATCTGACAATGTTACTTTAATGGGCAAAGTATGTCTAGGGAACAAACATATATTTCTATGGGTTAGAGACAAAAGATCTAAATCAGAGGCATATCGCAACATGATGGGAATTTTCAATTTTACATGCCAGAATTGTTCTGCACAAGAATGTATAAGACCAAAGACAGTAGGGAGAGTGTTTATTCTAACAAGACCTTGATATGCCATGGCAGTAATTAAGGATAAAGGATGGTTCGGAACACCCTGTGATAAGTTCTACATATTTTGAACAAGCAATTAACTCCTATAACTACTAAAGTATATGAATGTGTTTCTTGTGTTAGGAATCATGTTATTAGTAGAAGCTATTTTAGCATCCACTGCATTAGCTGTATCTATCTCTAATACACACAACATGATAGTTCAAGCTTCTGAATTGCATGCCCTTATGAAAAATGTATCTGCAGGCTTTAAGCAACAAGCAAAATAGACAATGAATTTTATGAAGCCATTCATACACTCCAAAAGGTAGCTGAAGTCATTGGTGGAGAAGTGTTTATGTTACAGTTACAACACAAATTGCAATGTAATTATAGATATAATGCCTTTTGTTTGACTACGAAATTGTATAATGGGTCACAAGTCCAATGGGAAGAAATTAGAGCTCAATTGAATGGGCTAATTCCAGATCATGTCACTCTGGAAATCCAGAGATTAATTGAATTAGCAGAAGAATTAGATGAGGAAGCAGATATTGATTTTGCTCCTGAACAAACGGCTTCAAAAATACCTCAGTTCTTCGATAGCTTAAGTTTATGAGGTCATGTAAAGACCTGTTTTTCACCTTTACTGATAGGTTTTGTAGTAGTACTGTCAGTACTGCTGCTTGTGCCACTATGTATCAACCTTGCTTTGCGTAGTGTCCAGGACTCCCTAACATCCGGTAGACAGAACATCATCAAAATGAGGAAAAGACTGAGTCAAAACAACAAAGGGGAATTGTAAGGGAATTGCCATCCCCCAGCCTCTTGGACGGCGTTCGCTGGTCACGGCTCAGGTAAACTGAGGGGAGACTGGTAAGGCATGAACAAGATGGCGCTGGGAGGAAGAGTTCTGCCCCTGTTTTGCTCAAGGCTATTTTCCCGGGCTTTTCTGAGATCAAGGAAGCCAAAATGTTTTTCTTTCTTGGGGCTATGTGTCCGCCCTGGGCAGTCCTGATTGAAGGTAGAATTGCTGCCTTTTGTATTCCTTTTTGCCTCCTTCTCACATATTGCATTAGATGCCTTTGCGCAATGATAAGACAGGCAATACTAGAAGCCAAAGCAGATTTGCGTACCCTCCTGTCTTCCCCCAAACTCCCTACCCCTTATGATACTACTCCTGTTTAAACAAAAAGGGGGAGATGTTAGGGGCCAAGCTCTGGACCAGCCTTGGGGAGCTGGCTCCGCCCCCAGGGAGCTGGCTCTGCCCTCAGGGAGAAACATTGGCTGGTCTCTGGCTGGACATATAAGGAGCTATCGGGGAGGGATTAGAGAGAGAGAGATGTAAGCAAGAGAGAGATGTAGAAGGACGCCATCAATAAAGTGAAGAGCACTGACATCCTCGGGTGGGCGTGTAGTCATTGTTCCCTCCGTGGAAGAGGGGATAGCCCTGTCGTGCAGCTAGGCCATACGGTTGCACGGCAGGGCCGGAGACATCCGAAGACCTGGAGGAAAGGTTTCCCAAGCGAAGTCTGGGGTAAGGAATTGGGCCCTGTATTAGAGTACCGCCTGGAATAGTGGGCGAAGACCCTGGAGAGATTACCGCCTGGAATATTGGGCGAGGCCGCCTGGCTTAGTAGCCAAGTGAAGGCCGGGGATTAGCTCCGAGCAGCAACCTAATGACAATATTTACAAAATATTTCTTTTACAAAAGTCTTATAATTAATAATGGTAAAAATAATTATGACAATGATAAATAGCATCACATAACACTTTAAGTTGAACAGAGTGTTTTTACAAATATCATCTCATTTATTCTCAAAATCATTCTGGGATCTAGGGACCATTATATCCCCATTTTACAAATAAGGAAACAGAGGTTTAGAGACTAAGCAATGCAAAGGGTCAAGGAGCTATTGTCTGACACTGGATCATACTCAGGTATGCCTGATTTCAGTGCACTTCTCTATCCATTTTACTACCTAGTTACCTAGACAAATATGTAGCTTCCTTTAAAATAAGTAGTAGAAATATCATTAGCTCATTTTTTTACATTTGAGTTAATTGAGGATTGCAGAGATTAAATCAGTTTGGTATAGTTCCAGTTAGTATGTAAAGGAAGGAATATAGCTTGTTTAGCTTAACTCTCTCAGATTGGGGATGCCAAAATATATTGTAAGAAAATATTCAAGATCACAAAAGTAATATGGGTCAGAGCCTCTGTTTCAGAACACAGCTCTTTCCACTCTGAAACTAATACTCTTTCCACTGTTCCATGCTGTTAGAAGTTATATCTAGTTAGATTTCCTGATTACAATTTGAATAATCCTTTCATTATGTAGCTCATATCCCCACAAGACTGTGAATTCACAAGTACACAATTGATATTGTTCATTGCAGCTAAGTGGCACAGTGGATAGAAAACTGAACTTGGAGTCTGGAAAATCTGAATTAAAATCATACCTCAGACACTTACTAGCTATGTGCCTAGACAAATAATTTAACCTCTTTCAGCCTCATTTTCTTCATCAATAAAATGGAGATAATAATTGCACCCACCTCAAAGGGAAATTATGAGAATCAAATGAAATAATATATGAAAACCATAAAGTACTATATAAATGTTAATAGTGCTATTATTAATATTGTGATTATTGTCATTACTTCTCTTATTACTATTATTTTAATATTATTGACAACTGAATCAAGAAATTCATTTTAATTTTAGTTTATTGTCATTAACTATAGTTCCTTCTTAGAAAATCTCCAAAAAATAACTTGAATCTAGATTTCTATAGTCCTGTATAATAGTTTCTAAATGACACTGTCAATTACCTTGGAAATACTATTAATTCTCCGAGCAATAGGTTAGTTACTTCTTTGTAGCAAGACTAGGTTCTCTTCATGATTTAACTCATCCATTTATTCATTTATTCCCTCAAAAATATATTATTTCATGCCTTGATGTCCAAATTTCCTAAGAATAACCAATAAAAATGTATTGAACAATCTCTATACATGATTTTAAGGTACTTGTCTAGCAAGGGAAATATCTATGGCTTTCCATGATATATAACTCTAGAGTGATAGAATCATAGAGTTGCAATTGGAAAGGACATTAGAGATCATTGGATCCAATGCCCTTTTGTGATGGATGAAAAAATGCATAGCCAAAGAAGTGAGATGATTTGCCCAGGTTCAAGTAACTAGTAACCATCTGAAGCAGTACTGAAATAGCACACCCTCCTGATACCAAGTTCATTTTATCCACTATGCCAGGCTCCCTCTCCTCTAAATATTAAAAATAAAATGCTCTGGATAAACTATTTTTCCTATTTTGTAGCCAAGTACTAACCAAATATGGTCTTAGTATTAAATATTTTAAGGAGAAGAAGCTACTTCTCTACCTCGAGAACCTGTGACTTTGTTGAAGTTAGGCATTCCTTTAATACAGATCTTAATTCTTTACAATTTATTGGATAGTCTTTCAAGGATTCTGTGGTAAAAATTCCATAATCCATTGACCAATCCAGTTATAAACTTTTATAAACTTGATTAGGGTGATTTTCATACAATAGCCATAAATTTTGTAGCCGACCCTATCAAAAACCTTTCTAGTTTGTGCTCTGTAAGTACAGCCTCTAGGAACTCAGAATTACCTCTAAAGAATTATAAGAGCATCCAGAATATGATTTTTTTAAAAAAGAGAAATTGATAATATGAACAAATTTAAGTTAATCTTTTGTATCATAAATAATGTTTAACCAAGTGTTAAATTGGATATTTATAAAGTGTTTAACACAGTACCTGACAGATACCCAATAAAATGACCTTTCCTCTTTTCCCTCTCTCTGTCGTCACTGTGGAAGCTAAAGTGGTAACATTATAAGGGATATTTCTGAAGCAACTAAACTAAAATTATTGACATAAAATAATTTTGCAGATGCTCACTGCAGAAGTCATTGTACATTGAATACTGTACAACGGTATGCATGTATGTATATGTGTATATCTGTATGTCTATGGATGTGTATATGTTTGTGTATATATGTATATATGTATTTATGTATATATATGTATGTATATACACATAAACATAGACAATCTGATTTCTATATCTCTAGGGCTACAAAGGGGGAAAAAAGGTAGCCATCACCATCCAAGGTCCCCAAGTCCTGTTTTATCTAACTTCCACAGTAATTCCCTAAATCTCTGTAGCAGATTTCTTACGCTCTTTTTAGAAAGATTCTGAACTTTTACTCTACAGCTCTGATCTCTCAAAATGAAAATCTATCGAAATAGGCTATTTTTGCAATTAGTCAAATAAAACAGAAAACTACCATGACAGTTTTCTGAAAACTACCACTTATGTCCTGTACAGAAAGGAAATCTAATGTAGCATACATAATACACTAGCTTAACTGTGGACAGAACTTCTTGGTTACAGTAGACCCCAACACTATTTGCTTCTAATCACAAGAGGAACTGATGGATCTGATGAAATTCCACATATCTAAGTGGATCCTAAGGGTGAGCTCTGTCATTTTCCTGGCATCAGTTACAAAACAGTCAAACTGAAATTAAGTTTCCAAGATCAAGTATTCTCTACATCAAGTAAAGAACAAAAACAGACAGATGGTGAATATCAACTATATTTTCATGTTAAAATGACAATTGATATGATATGAGACTTTAGATGAATCAATTGGCTCAATTTATCTAGATAGCTGAGATCCTCCTCAAAGCCTATAGTCTTAATTACCTAGCTATGGCTAGACAAAATAAAATTAGAAACTTGATTTACCTAGACATAATGGCTAGTGCCAGTTGAAGTTTTTCATAATTTGAAGACAAATTATGTAACTATTACAAAGCAGAACTGATATTTATGATCTGCTGGTATTCATATTAACAAAAAAACTAAATTAATCAAGTGAAAGAGGTGTGGTAATTTCAGAAGAGTAAGTAAACAATAAGTGAATAAATAATTGAACTTACATTTACTATTGAACATTTACATTGAAATGGAAATTATGAGCAAAATTATGAGCACGAGATTATTGTATATTCTTGGGAAGGTTCATTTTTCTTTTGTATACTTATCTTTGGATTATTATTTTCAAGTTTAATGAACTCAGTAAGGGTTTATTAAATGCCTTCTGTTGTTATTGTTGTCTAGTAATTTCTTTTCAAAATTGTATTTCACATAGTGTCCAACTCTTCTTGATCCCATTTGGGATTTTTTGGGAAAAGATACTGGAGTGGTTTGCTATTTCTATCTCCAGCTCAGTTTTACAAAACTGAGGCAAAAGGTTAAGTGATTGCCCAGATTCACAGAGCTAGCAAGAGTCTGAGGCCAGATTTTAATTCAAGACAATGAATCTTTGTGACTTGAGGCTGGGTTTTTTATCCACTGTACAACCTAGCTACCCTATTAAGTACCTACCATGTGCAAAGATACCATCTAAATGGGTTGACAAAAAGTTGTTCCCTAATTATTTCTTACTATTCAGGAGAGGATGGTGGAGGAGAAATGTGTAGTACATAAATGACTAGCAACAATTTTTTATTACTGCAAAGGAAAAGTATAGACAAAGTACAATGAAAAATCAGAAATGGAAAAAATCGCTTTCAGTTAGAGAAGGCTCAAAAAAGGTTTCATGGAGGAACCAGTATATGAATCGCTCTGAGACAGGAAGCTAATGAAATTTTTTTTTCAGGAACTGGAAGGTAGAGCAGAGATAGACTACTTCTAACCTTCATATATTACTGAAAAACCAATAGCCTCACAAGGGTTAAGTAACATCTCAATCCCTAGAAGAATTCTTTGAATTGTGCCCTTTTTATGTCACACTAAACATATCACTTTTTATGTCCTAGATGGTAAAATTTTGTGCTAGTATCTCACAAATTTATAACAAAGCAGGAAAAAAAATAAGACAATGGCTATGTGTGGAATGTATCATTTTTACACCTGAAAGGGAATCATCTTTGCATTTCATTGTATGTCTTTGTCCCTAACACTTCGAATTTTACTTTATTTTCAAAACAGGACAAATCCTTCCTCAGATACTGTTTTAGAATGCCATTGTATGTTTTGTATAAGTTCACACATATTTAAATAACATCAAATTGTTTGCCTTCTCAAAGTGGTGAAGGGGTGGAGGGACGAAGGGAAAGAATAAGCAATTTAAAATTTTAAAAAGATAAATGAAAAAAATGTACATGTAATTTAGAAAAAAATAAATATTTCAAAAAAAACTTCATTTTAACATTATTTTTCTCCTTATGGTATTTGTTATGGGTGGGGGATTTAACTTAAGGGTATGTGTTTGCTTTTCAAATTAGGAAGCATATTGATAAAATGGGCAGGATTCATAAGAGCATTATCAAGATGGCCACAGGTTTCAAAATCAAGTTATGATAGCATCAGTTTTAGAAATATGAGATGTTTACTTGACATTAAAAATTATTTCTTAGCAGGACTCCTTATCAGTACAACATAGAAAATATATATAATAGAAAAATATAATAGAAAATAGATAGAAAATATATAATAATAATATTTTAACAATATTTAATTTATATTTATAAGTATATAAATAATATATTTTATATATTTATATAATTAATATTTTATATATTAATATAAAATTTAATAATATACAAGACTAAAAAATAGAAAATAAATAGAAAAATAAAATAGAAAAAAAATATTTAGGATTGCAGGTGATCTAAAAAAAATTATATGAATAGGCATTTGTTTGTTTTTTAAAGAAAGGAACGACTTCCCAATAACTAGCTCAGTATGTTCAGACATGCCTATAATCTCTGATTTCCTAAACTCTGTAGTTCTGAGTTGCAGTAAGCTAATGCCTTGGGCGTATGTATCAAAATCAACCTTAACATGGAATGAAGGTGCCAGTAAATTGCCTAAGGACAGGAGAAATGACCCAGGTATAAAGTTGTTCCCAAGTCATTCAGAATAGGATGAGGCCTGTGGGAAACCCTTGCACTTTGAGGTTAGGTGAAAGTGAGGCCCAGGACAAACTTATTAAGAGGTTCCTGTGCCTTCACTAACATTAATGAAGTTAAAACAGGTCTTCTGGATAATTATTTCTAATGGACAAAATTTAGGCAAAAGGTACACCCATACCATAATCTTTAGTTCCTTTCTTTGTGATGTCCCAAATATAAAATATTTCCAAGATCTGTAAAATTCTTAATGTAGTGATTCTCCTCAAAGGTCATAAGGCCCAGATCACCTTTAAGAGTTGTCATTGCTGTGTTGTGGTGAGGACAAGACAGGACAGGACAGGAGAAGAAGGATGGATAGAATCTTTCATGTTATGTAGTATAAGACTCTCATTTTAGAGGTGAAGACCAAATAAGTTACTTGTTCAAAGTTGCAGTGAAATTGACTGAGCTAGGATTCAAAAGCAGGTTCACAGATACCAAATGTGGGTCTGCTGACTACGCTCTCAGTCCTCTCTTAACATTTTATCTTCTTCCTACTACATGTACAGCAAAATAATAATAATAATTTCCTACTCCAAATGTAAGAACCTAAGTATATCTACATGATCTTTCTAGAACTTGGAATTGTGTGATACACAGGGAAAAACTGCAACATTTAATCCTAAAAGTAAAGTTTCCTCTTTTTTCACTTTATTGCACAAGGAAGTAATGTTGGCACAAGAATCAAACCATTTGCCCTCAGATGACATTATGAATGGATAACAGAGAAAAGAATGTGCTACTTAGATTAGATTACTGGGCTGCTAGCAGGTTATTCTTGTGCCAATTACAGGAGACATGTCCATTTACATATAAATAGCTAGGAAATTCCAACACTGACTATACTTGAAAACACTGAATCAGTAGTACAGGGGAAAAAATAGATTAAGTACATTTGAATTTAATTTGAAGGTGATTGCACCCCCATGCATCCAAATAAATTTTAAAAAAAGAATCAATATAAAATCTGTTTTTTTATTAAACAAAGCAATGTTGTAAAATATTTTTTTTAATTGCCGCATTGATGAAAATCGGTCAAGGTTTCTATTAACCTGTGAGGATTTGCTGTCTGCTGGTCTGTTTCATAAATATATGTATGTACATATGCATATATAAATCCTGTGTATGCAGAATTTTTAAATGGAGTTCTCATAATCAAATAAATAAACAAAGGCCCACCTTGAGAGAAGGAAGGCTGGACTTATGTTTTCATTCTTAGAGGGAACTCCTGATAAGGAAGATATCTTTATCAATGTAACTGACAACTGCTCTACAAGTTATTTATCTCAGATTTAGAGGGCTGTCTAGGACAATGAGAGTTTAAATTATTTGCCCAGAATCTCAGTGTCAATATATCTTCCTAACTTGGAGGTTCACAACCTCAGTACCACTGTCAAGTCCTCATTCATATTTATTCCTTATGTACTTCATATAAGTGTATCCCCCTTTGTCAATAGTAGACATATTTTAGTATATATGACATATACACTCATATTAGCTGAGTTAAACAAAACTCCACACTATGATTGAGTAACCCTAGATTCTACCTCTGGATAATTCTCTATAGACATTAAGATAGAAATCAATGCAGTAATCCAAATATAATTAATTTCAAATGAATGTTTTTAAAAAATTTCATTAATGCTTTTTACTTTGTATCACTCGAATTTCCTCCAGGATCCCTCCTTTCCCCTCCCAGAAAGCTATTCCATATAGCAAATATTTTTTGAAGAAAAAAATGAAAAACAAGAGAAAAAAACAGTAATTGTAATGAATGTATGGAAAATATGTGTAATGTACCATACTTATGGAACTTCCCCTCTGTAGAGTGGTAGAGTAGAGGCATCTTATATCTCTTTCAGGAAACATGGTTGTTCTTTAAAATTTTGTAAATTCACTTTTGATTGTATGGATTTTCTTTCTAAATTTTATATTGCTATAGTCATGCATATTGTTCCACATCAGTCATCTTACCATGCTGCACTGTATTCATCATACCTGTGATTTATTATAACACAGTAATATTCCACTAAATGCATGTGTTCTCTTCTTTTTAAACAGGATGCCTACAGTTCCTCTCCTCTCACCCTCTTTAAAACCCTGTTGATCTAGATTCTGACCTTGTCATTCAACTGAAATTATTTTCTCCAATATTTTCAAAGATGTCACAACTCTTAAATCTATGTTTCTCCTCCTACTTTTCCTATGCAACACTGAAATTACTGATCGCCGATCCTGGATATTTGGATCTCTGGGGTTTTGGTAATACTGTTCTCTTTGGTTCTTCTCCTGTCTGGCCACTCCTTCTCAGTTTCCCTCGTCCACTAAAAGTGTGTCCTCCAAGGCTCTGACTAGGACTCGCTCCATCTTCTGTTTCACTTGGTGATCTCTTCTGCTCCTACAGGTTCAGCTGTCATCTTTTTGAGGGTGATTCTCAGTTTTGCATGTTCAATATGAGTTTTTCTTCTGAGTTCAAATAACATCACTAGCAGCCTCTTGAATCAAACTGGATATCCAATAGGCATTTTAAACTCAGAATATAGAAGATAGAAATCATTATCTTTTTTTTTCTTCTCAAATCTATCCCTATTACTGTTAAAGGTACCAACATCCTTCCAGCCACCAGGTTCCTAACCTCAGTATCAACCTCAACTCTGCATTTGCATGTATTCCACATATACAATCAGTTTGAAATCTTCTCATTTCTTAACTTTATATAGTTCTACCACATCTTTTATATATGTCTCCACTATACTCACACAGCCAATACCCACTTTTATTTTCCCTTGATCATTGTAATAGCCTTCTAGTTGACTCAACTCATACTCCATCACAATTCATCCCTCACTCAGTTGCCAAAGTAATTTTTCTAAAGAATAAATCTAATCAAGTCACCTCTCTACACAATAACCTCCACTGGCTTCCTATTAGCTGTAAGACTAAATTTGAATTATTTGATTTGTCATGTAAAGTTCTTCATAACACAAACCTTTCCTACCTTTCCAGTTGTACATATAAATCCTCTTCAATAATTCAGTCATACTAGCTTACTTATTTGCTATTTTCCTTCCACTTAATGTCCTATCTCTGTGCCTTTCCACTGGCTAACATTCTGGGAATGCTCACTCTTTTCAATTTTGTCTCCTTGAATCCCTGGCTTCCTTCTAGATATTCTGCAGGAGATCTTTCTATATTCTCCCAGCTTCTAGTAATTTCCCCTTGAACACTACCTTCCATCTACTCTATGTATCTTGCATCTTCATATACATATACATTTATATAATTTTTATATATTCATATGCTATTTCTCCCATTAGAATATAAACTCTTGTATGAGGAGATTTTTTTTTTCTTTTTCTTTGTCCCTCCACTGTTTAGCGCAGTGCTTGTCAAAGAGTAGACACTGAATAAATGTTGAATGATTAATTAAGTGATGACAGGACTGTAAGAGATTCAATGAAAGCAATCATTTCTGTAATTTTGAAACTTATAGATGGAACACAGCTAACCAGTTATCCCATAGTTACAGGTACTGAGACAGTATCAACAAAGCCTATATAGAATACTATGTGAGGTACTCGTTCAAACAGTTCTGTCGGTAGCTATGTATGTACACACAGGAAAACAGGAAAAGAGGAAACAAGGGAGGATCTTAAAAGTTCCAACTCCAGGGGGGCATGCAGTTTTCATAAAATGAAGAAAATCATTTGACTAAGCCTGAAGCAAGAATGCCCTGGTGAACAACAGTCTAATAGCTACAATAACAGATGTATTAATAATTGTAATAGGAAACCAAATCAATGACGAATTCGTCTGATTCTCTTACGTAACTAAAGTAACTTAAAATATTCAAGCAACGAATGGTCATCTAACTATAGAGGAAGTTAAATTCTATTAAACAGAGATTCTACCATTGTATAAAGGTTTTGTTGATCTACATGAAGTTACACATAAAAATTACAAAAATAAAGTGTAAAATACTTCACAAAGGTAAGAAAAGGATGTTCCTACTCAGCAAGGGTATGCTGAAAACTCCTTAAGCCAAAACAATGAGAAGTAACTAGTACAGAATCAATAAAAGAAAATCTCAACATGACACAAAGAGATTTGAGCAACAGCTACTGGCCTTTGCTATATAAAATAATACAATAATACAAGTGAAATAAAGTACATTTAAGAATTTTATTGGACACAGACACTGGCAGTTTCTAAGTACGCTGTTGTTACCTGTTGGCTTTTCTTTGATAATACCAGGATTTGGCTCAACTGTACAAGTATACCACTGGCAAGTATGAACTATATAAGCTACAAATGGATGAATAGATGATTAAATCTTTGCACATTTACTTCTGGATGTGTTTGGCTGTGTATGCATGTATATCTGGAGTGATAAAACTCTTTAGAGAATATGTTCTTGATTAGTCCATAAATTTTTGAAAATCAAAATTCTTTATCAGTTTGGTGATCATTCATAATTACCACCTCCCATGGTCCCATTATATATTTAGTATCATTATCCAAGGTAGGGGATATTGCTGATTGATACTTTTTCAAAAACAAAGAATATTTACTTCACTGACTAATGGCTTCTTTAAAAAGAAGAAGAAAATGGTGAAAAGAAATTGTCACCCAGCATTCTTGGATATTTCATATACCTCTTTGACTATTACATAGTTTCCTATGAAACTTATCAGTGCTCAATCAGTTATTTCTTATTCCTACTATATCTCTTTTCCTGATCACATGTGTCTCTGATGATATTCTTTATGGCATTTTTCTTCTGTGATATTTTTCTTGGTAATATAATGGAGACTATTCACAGCTAACATGCACCTCTCCATAGTCCTTTTGACAATGCATAATATTAATTTCCCAGAGACTCTGATAATCTGTGTCACAAAACATCATCTGATTAACAAGATGAGTTGTATCACAGATAAAAACACTGCATGATTTTTCAAAGGCAGTTTAGCCCATTTGCCTTTTCTTTAATTTTGCTTTCACTTTAAGTTATATATGCTGACTCTATCCTAGTTTTATATAGTTATAGACCAGCAATACAGACAATGCCTCAGATTTATATTTTAGATTTAACAAGTATTTATTAACCAACAACTCTGTGCTGGGCATTGTATTAATTCTTTCACAAATACTATCTCATTTTATTCTCACTACCACTCTGGGAGATAGATACTATTATTCCTTTTTTATAAAAAGAAAACTGAGGGAAATAGAGGTCAGACAACTTGACCAAGATCACACAGCAAGTAGAATTAAAGGCCAGATTTGAACTCAGGTCTTTCTCATTCCATTTCTGCCTTCTAACCTCTGTGCTAATTAGTTGAATAAAGTGTTCTATTTTATTCTGAACAAAAAATACTTTTTATTTACTTGATTCTTCCCATGTGGATGTTTAGAAAAATATATTTGTATTAACATAGAACTGACTTAGGAGGTCCTATCTCATATTGGAGCTAATAGACTCTTAACAAAATGTGAATTAGATTATCCAAAAAGACCTCCGTTCTTGTCATTCCGCATGATTGTAGGAAACAACTCTACTCAGCATATGTCAATTAAAGATTTACCGCACAATATCCGTCATATCTTTCAAGGAATCTTATATGACTGGCACATTTGTGGAGACACCTTATTAGAGGAGACTCTTTAAAACAGTTTTATGCTCATTTGATTCAAATACTTTGTTTTTTATTCAATGAACAACAAATTTAGATTTTGGGCTTTTCAATGAATTCTGCAACTTTGAAAATGTGGCTGAAAAGTCTTATTTACCATAGCCTGCCTTTTTCTTGCTCACCAAATATGTCCTTTGTTATACTTTTAGATAATTCAAGTAAACATTTTGTAGTGATGGAAAAGTATGCATATCATATCATCTGTTACCTTTTTTTCATAATTAGGTCCATGAACTTTTTTTGTATTTGGCATTTTCCTATCTTTAGGATATTTTGAGAACTGATTCATCAGAAGTCCCAATTATGGCTTCCATCATGGATTTCCTTGCCATTTAAGCTCACCAGCATAGTCCATTACTGTATTTCCAATCTTCTTTCAGCTTACTCTCCTTCATATATTATGTTCCAGCAATTTTGGTCTACTTGGAGCTCTCCAAGTATGCTGCTCTACCTATTTAGGCCTGTCATTGCACTAACCAGTGACTATGCCTGGAATTCTTGGTCCCTTCTCATCTTCATCTTAGTTTTCCTAACTTCCTTAAAGGTTCCAATAAAATACTATATATTCTCAAAGACCTTTCCTTGGACCTTCAGCTATTGATGGCTTAATCTCTCACAATATTTTTCAATCTACACTGTATAGCTTGAATCTTCCCAACAGAAGTAACTAGTGGTGGTGTTGATAGAGACCTAAAGTAAGAAATGTCCGAGTTCACTTCCAACCCCATATATTTAACAGGTGATTAACTCTGAGTAAAATCAGTTAACTTCTATTTGTCTCAGTTTCCTCAGTTGTAATACCACTTTTTTCACAGGGTTATTATAGAAACTAAATTAGATTTTTTTTAAGTACCTGGTAGCAGCAGGTCATAGAGGCAGCTGCAACAGTAGCAGCAACAAGAGTTCTTAGTTGACAGATATTAAGAGGGGCAGACAACTGATTAGAATCAGACTGCTAGCTCAAGAAGTCAGGATCCTTTTGCATTGCTCCCACCAAGTCTGCTGTCACAGTTCCAAGGTGAGGAGGAACACTAGTGTTTGCAGTAGCAGGGGACCAAGTCACAGTTCTATGGTGGAGAAGAGTGCTTGTGGTCACTCACAAGGGATAAGGGGCCCTGTTATCAGTTCCATTGAAGAAAGAAGCAACTTCAAGATAGCAGGAAACCTGGGCCCAGGTCCAGATCCAAGAGGAGTACCAGCATTTATGACTACAGAGGAACAAAGTCTCTTCCTGCATAAAGGCCCAAGCACAAGCTAGGAAGTCATTCATCTCCTTAGAACATACCACACTGAAAATAACTTACAGAACTCCAGAAATAGTTCTAAAAACAGTAGCAAAATGACAAGAAGAAAAACAAAAATATGAAGCTTTGACAAGGCCCACTTGACCCTTGAAGGAGAGACCAATTTTGAGATAAAGTTAAAAGTCAATAAATCGACTGAAAAAATGAGCAAATAACAACAAAAAGGACGTGACCATAAAAACAAAATCTTTCTGTGGTGACAGGGAAGATGACGAAGACAATAGTTTCAACACAACAACAAGCAAATGCTCAAAGGAGAAAAAAAAAAGATGTGAAATTAGACACAAGTCCAACAAAAATTCCTGAAATCGCTCAAAAAGATTTTAAAAATCAAATAAGAGAAAGCAGAAATTTAGAAAAAGGAAAGAAATAGTGCAAAAATACTATGAAAGCATGGTCAACAGCTTAGTGAAAGAGACACAAAAAATGTTATATAATACCTTTAAAAGCAGAATTGGCCAAATGATTTTTTTAAAAGGCACCAAAATCAACTGAAGAGAACTTTTTTTTTTTAAATGGAATTTTCCATATAGAGAAAGCAGTATAAAAGTTCACTGAAGAAAATGATTTCTTAAGAATTAGAAGGGAGCAAGTGAATACTAATGACTTTATGAGGCAAAAAGAAATAAAAAAAAATCAAAAAAATAGGATAAAATGTAAAACGCTTTCATTAGAGAAACAACTGAACTGGAAAATAGAGGAGAAATAATTTAAGAATTATTGAACTACCCAAAAGTCATGTTTTTTTTTAAAGAGCCTAGACATAATCTTTTAAGAAATTATCAAGAAAAACTGCCCTGATATTCTAGAATCAGAGACAAAACAGAAATTGAAAGAATCTACCAATCATCTGCTGAAAGAGATCCCAAAATGAAAACTCCAAAGAATATTATACTCAAATTCCAGAGCTCCAAGGTCAAACAGAAATTGCAAGCAGCCAGAAGAAACAATTTAAATATCATGGATCTATCATTGGGAATACATAAATCTTATTAGCTTCTATATTAAAGGCTCTGAGGTTTTGGAATATGATATTCCAGAATGTAAAACAAGTAGGATTACAACTAAGAATAACTCACCCAGAAATAGTGAGCATAATTCTTCAGAGGAAAAGCATATATTTAATAAAATTGAGTAATTTAAATCATTCTTGATGAAAGGACAAGAACTGAATAGAAAAATGACATTCAGACATAAACATGAAAAGGTAAATGTGAAAGAGAAATTAAAGGGATTCAATAAGATTAAAATGGTTACATTCCTATATGAGAAAAGGATACTCGTAATTCCTAAAACCTTATCATTATTTGGTAAGTGAGGCGTTTTCAGGTGGTGTCAGTTTGTTATGATAGGATGATTTTATTTAAAAAATAAAATTAAAGGGTGGGAAAAAAGAAATGCTGTGGTAGAAGGAAGAAGGGAAAAGAAGAATGGGGTAAATTATCCCATGTAAAAGAGGTATTTGAAGAAAATGGAGATGAGAGCAATGAATGAACCAAATTTCATAAGAAATGGCTCAAAGAGGGAATAACATATAAACTCAGTTGGGTATAGAAATATGTCTTTCACTAAAGGGAATTGGGAGTGGAAAGGTATATAATGTCAATTCTTATTAGCAATATTTTCTATATTTTAGGACAAAAATTATTTTCCAATTAAGGATAAGTGAATAAATTTAATTTTCATAAACTAAAGCTAGGGGTGGAGCCCAGATGGTGGAGTGAAAGCAAAGACTCTTCTTACCTCTTCCACAAATTCCTTCAGATACCTCTAAAAAATGAATCTGAACAAATTTTAGAGTGGCAGAATTCACTAGGAGACGGAATGTGACAGATTTCCAATGGAGGATAACCTGAAAGGTCAGTGACAAGGATCCCTAACATTAGACTGGAGGAGAGGTGAGCCCACAGGCTGCACCAGCACAGACTTGGCCACAATAGAGTGGGAAAAGACCCAGGCAGTCAGAGTCACCAGCTGCAGTGTACATTCCCAAACCTCTTAGCACAGGATGAAAATCTAGGACAGTTGGGTAACTGAGAAGAACAGGGCCTACAGCATTAACAGCAACTACCCCTGAGGCTGTCACCCATCTACTGAATATTGGAAGTTGCCTACTTGAACTTCTGAGAGTCAAGATGGCAGAATAAACTGTAAGTGCTCTCACCCTCACTTGTTGACTTTGAAAACCCCAGAGAATATTGCCCAAAGCAAAATCCTGGAATAGCAGAGCCAGCAGGACGGGTACAGCAGCCCTTCAGCTAGGGAGGGCAGGGATATTGAATGGAAAGGTCCCTCTTGCTGTGACTGAAGGGGATTAATGAAATACTGGAGGCATCACACTAAGCCCCACCTCAGCAGACTAGCAGGAGATCCTGACCACCAAGAGTGTGAATCCAGTAAGCACTAACATGAGGAGCCCAGGAGTGCCATGGCATGGCCATGGGAATTAGGCAGACCACAGAATAGATGGGATTCACCAGTTGCTGAGCCTGCCCATACTCTAGAGCAGCCCTAGGGGACAAAAAGACCTCCAGCAGCCAGACCACGCTTCCCCTATACCTCCCTCCACAAGCTTCAGTGTAACACCTGGGAAACTCAGATAGTCTTCACCTTGCCTCAGCTTTGGCACACACCAGCCAGCTCAGCATCAGGTAAGCTACAGCTATATTGCTACTAGCAGAAAGAACCAGAGGCCACAACATACAAAGCCAGTAACCAGGCCCTTAGTTCCCAGTTCAAGAAACATGAGATAGAGTCCCCTGTGCCCCAAAAGCAGAGTTCCACTTTAAAAGTCAGGAGAAAAGGCAATGACTGTGAGTAAGATGTGAATTAGTAAAGACCATAGAGTCTTATTGCAGGGACAGGGAAGATCAAAAAATGAATTCAGAAGAGTACAGCATTGACACTATACCAACATCTGAAACATCAAAATGGAATATGAACTGGTCTGAAACCCAAAGTACATTACTGGAAGAACTCAAAAATGATTTTAAAAGGTGAATTAGCAAGGCAGAAGAAAAACTGATCAATGATTTTAAAAATACAATTAGCTCCTTAAAAAGTCAAATTGGCCAAATGGATAAGGAGGGCCAAAACTTAAGTGGAGAAAATAACACCTTAAAAGGAACAAATGGACAAATGGAAAAGGCAGTACAAAGGCTAACAGAAGAAAATAACTCACCAAAAATTAGAATTGGTCAAGTAGAAGCCAATGATTCTATCAGACATCAAGAATCAGTAAAACAAAAGCAAAACAACAAAAAAAAAAAGGAAGAAAATATAAAATGGAAAAACATTGGAAAAACAACTGACCTGGAAAATAGATCCAGAAGAGAAAATCTAAAAATTATTGGCTTACCAGGAAGCTATGGTAAAAAAAGGCATGGATAGTATCTTCCAAGAAATTATCAAGGATAACTTCCCTGAGATCCTAGATCCAGAGGGCAAATTAGTCATTGAAAGAATACACCAATCACCTCCTGAAAGAGATCCCAAATTGGAAAAAAAAAAAAAACAAGGAATATTATCACGTTTCCAAAATTATTAGGTCCAGGAGAAAATAATGCAAGCAGACAGAAAGAACAAATTCAAATACCAAGAAACAATAGTAAGAATCACACAGGGCTTTGTAGCTTCTAGCTTAAAAGATGGATTAAAATATGATATTCCATGAGGCAAAGGAGCTTGGACTACAAGCAATGATCAATTACCTGGCAAAATCAAGCACAATCTTTCAGACAAAGAGATGGACATTCAGTGAACTAAGGGATTTCCAGACTTTCCTGATGAAAAAGCAAGAGATCAATAGAAAATTTGATCTTCAAATATAAGACATAAGAGAGGCATAAAAAGGTAAACAATAAAAAAACTTGTTATTTAATATGGGCAAAATGTTTGCATCCCTATATGGGAGGATGATACTTGTTAATCTTGAGAACTGTATATTCATTATGTCATTTAATTTTTGTAATTATTAAATAGTAATTGTTTCTCTTTTACCCAGAAACCCTGAGTGTCTTCCCCTCTCAGTTTGATTTTTTTTTTTTATTAGAAGGACCATTCATTGAGTAACTACTTAAAGAAGGCTATTCATTGAATGGGTGTATCTCACTCAAAGTGAGAATGTGGTAAAACCTTAGCTTGAAAGGGCCAGGGTCTCATGTTGCATCCTAGGTCATCTCCAGTCTTCCTGATGAAGATCAGACCACTACACTGAGGTGGCTCAGGAGGAGAAAGTGATGCTGTTGACCTTGCACAGCCATCCATCACAAATCAAAGTCAACAGCAAGTCATGTCATCATCTTGATGTCATGGTCCTCTTTGAGAACGAGTGACAAAAACATAACCAATACAACATTATGACTTTTAAAAGGGATATACATAGATAGAAGTTGTGGATATAAATTAAATGATGTGATGACAAAAAAATCTAATTAAGGGATGTGAAGGGAGGAGAGGAAAGGAGGGGGCAGAAAAGGGTAAATTACAGCACATGAAGAGGCACAAAAACATAACAGAGTGGAACATAAAAAGGAAGGGAGACTAGCATTGTTTGAGCTTTACTCTCATCAGATTTGGTTCAAGCAGGGAATAACATACTCAGTTAAGTATAGAAATCTAACTTGCCCTACAGACAGTAGGAGGAGAAAGGGGAAAGAAAAGGGAAGGGACCTGATATACGGGAGGGAAGATTGAGGGAGGCAGGGTCAAAAGTAAAATTCTTTTGAAGAGGGAAAGGGATAAATCATAAATGATTGGGGGGTATAGGATGGAGAGAAAGACACAAATATTAAACATAACTGTGAATTTGAATGGGATGAACTTTCCCATAAAATAGAGGCAGGTAGCAGAATGGATTAAAAAACATAATCCCACAATATGTTGTTTAGAGGAAACACATTTGAAAGGGGGATACACACTGGGTAAAGGTAAAAGTCTGGAGTAGAATACATAATGCTTCAGCTGAAGTTAAAAAAAAGCAGGGGTAGCAATCCTAATCTCAGACAAAGTAAAATCAAAAATAGATCTAATCAAAAGAGATAAGGAAGGAAACTGAAAGGCACCAATAGATAATGAAGTAATATCATTACTAACCATATATGCACCAAGTATAGCATACAAAATCTGAGAGGAGAAGTTAAGGGAGTTACAGAAGGAGACAAGAAAGCTATACTAGTAAGGAACCTCAACTGGCCCCTCTCTGAACTTGATAAAACTAATCTCAAAATAAACAAGAAATAAATAAATAATATGAATAGTATTCTGGGAAATACAGATATGATAGAGCTTTATAGAAAAATGAATGGGACTAGAAAGGAATATATGTTTTTCTCAGTGGTACATGGAACATACACAAAAATTCATCGTGTACTAGGGCATAAACCCTAACAATCTAGGGTAGAAAGGCAGAAATAGTCAATGCATCCTTTTCAAATCATGACACAATAAAAATTATATGTAATAAAGGACCATGGAAAGATGGATAAAAAAATAATTGTAAATTAAATAATTTAATCCAAAAAATGAGTTGGTCAAATATCATCATAAAAACAATCAAAAACTTTATTCAAGACAATGGCAATAATGAGACAACCTATCAAAACTTACAGGATGCAGTGAAAGCAGAGACAACCTATCAAAACTTACAGGATGCAGTGAAAGCAGTTCTTAGGGGAAGTTTTATATTTCTGAATGCATATAGGGCTAAAATGGAGAAAGAGGAGATCAATAAATTGGGCATGAAACTCAAAAAGCTAGAAAAAGAACAAATTGAAAATCCACAATTAAATACCAAATTAGAAATACTTAAAAGCAAAGGAGAGATTAATAAAAGTGAAATTAAGAAAACTATTTAACCAATAAATAAAACCAAGGGCTGTTTTTTTTGAAAATAATTGATAAAACTTTGGTCAATCTGATTTAAAAAAAGAAAAAAATCAAATTACCAGTATCAAAAATGAAAAGGGTGAATTTACCTCCAATGAGAAGAAAATTAATACAATAATTAGAAATTATTTTGCCCAACTGTGTGCCCATAAATTTGAAAATCTTAGTGAAATGAATGAATATTTATAAAAATATGAATTGTCCAGATTAACAGAAGAGAAAGTACAATACTTAAGTCCAACTCAGTAAAAGAAATTGAACAAGTCATCAATGAACTCCCTAGGAAAAAAATCTCCAGGGTCAGATGGATTTACTAGTGAATTCTATCAAACATTTCAAGAACAGTTAATTCCAATGCTATATAGACTATTTGGGAAAATTTGTGAAGGAGTCTTACCAAATTCTTTTCATGATATAAATATTGTGCTGATTCATAAATCTGGAAGAGCCAAAACAGAGAAAGAAAATTATAGAACAATTTCCTCAATGAATATAGATGTGAAAATTTTAAATAAGATGTTAACAAATAGATTACAGCACTTTATCATGAGAATAATACATTTTGATCAGGTAGGATTTATATCAGGAATGTAGGGCTGATTCAATATTAGGAAAACTATCAGCCTAACTGATCAAATCAACGACAAAACTAACAGAAACCAATAGATGCAGAAAAATCTTTTGACAAAATGCAGTATGTATTCTTACTGGAAACTGTGGAGAGCATAGGAATAAATGGAGCCTTCCTTAAAATAATAAACAGTATCTACCTAAAACCATCAGCAAGCATTATATGTAATAAGGATAAGGTAGATGCATTTCCAATAAGATCCTGGGTGAAACAAGGATGTTCATTATCACCACTATTATTGAATGTGGTACTAGAAATATTAGCTTTAGCAATAAGAGAAGAAAATGAAACAAAAGGAATTAGAATAGGCAAAGAAGAAACTAAGTTATCACTCTTTGCAGATGATATCATGATATACTTAGAGAATCCTAGAGAACGAAGTAAAAAACTATTTGAAATAATAAACAACTTTAGCAAAGTTGCAGGACATAAAATCAACCCGCATAAATCATCTGCATTTCTAAATACTACTAAGAAATTTCAACAGCAAGAGATAGAAAGAGAAATCTCATTTCGTTACCATAGACACTATGAACTATTTGAGAATATACTTGCCAAAATAAACCCAGGGATTATATGAACACAATTACAAAACACTTTTTGCACCAATTAAGTCTTATTGAAATAATTGGAAAAACATCAGTTGCTCATGGGTAGGCAGAGCTAATATAATAAAAATGACAAATTGATTCATTCATTTAATGCCATACCAATTAAACTACCAAAAATGTTTTATAAGACTAGAAAAAATAATTTCAAAATTCATCTGGAAGAAGAAAAGTTTCAGAATATCAAGGGAATTAATGAAAAGAAACACTAGGGAAAGTGGTCTAGCCATACCAGATCTTAAAATGTACTATAAAGCAGAAATCATCAAAACCACTTGGTACCAGCTAAGAAATAGAGGGCTAGATCACATGAATAAGTTAGGTACAGAAGACACAGTAGTCAATGACTGTAGTAGTCTTCTGTTTGATAAACCCAGGGATTCCAGCTTCTGGGATAAGAACTCACTATTCAGTTAGTATGGTAGAAACTGGGTACAGACTAACTCCTGACATTGTACACCAGAATAAATCCAAATGGGTACCCAATCTAGGTATAAAGGTTGATAGTATAAATGAACTAGGGAAGCAAAGAATAGTTTATTTGTCAGATTAATGGGGAATGGAGGAATTTATGATCAAACAAGAGATAGAGTACACTATGAAAAGCAAAATGGATAACCCTGATTATATTAAATTGAAAAGGAGTCTTTGCACAATGTCAATGTAACCAAGATTAGGAGGGAAGTAGAAAACCAGGAAAGTTTTAGAACTAGTGTCCATGATAAAGGCCTCATTTCTAAAATATACAGAGAACTGAGGCAAATTTACAAGAATACAAGTCATTCCCCAATTGACAGATGGTGAAAGGATATAAATAGGTGGTTTTCAGAGAAAGAAATTAAAGTTATCTATAATCATATAATAAATGCTCTGAATTACTATTGATTAGAGAGAAGCAAATCAAAACAACTCTGAGGTGCCACATCATACCTAACATAACAAAATAGGAAAATGATACATGTTGGAAAAGATGTGGCAGAGTCAGAACATTAATTCATTATTGATAGAACTGTGAGCTGATCCAGCCATTGTGGAGAACAATTTGGAACTAAGCTCAAAAGGGTATAAAAATGTATTTTAAAAAGGGCTATACCCTTTGACCTAACAATACAGCTTCTAGGGCTGTATCCCAAAGAGATCATAAAAATGGGAAAAGGACCCACATGTACAGAAATATTTGTAATGGCTCTTTTAGTGTGTGTGGTGACCAAGAACTGGAAATCAAGGGAATGCCCATTAATTGGGGAATGATTGAGCCAGTTGTGGTATATGAAAATAATGTAATACAATTGTGCTGCAAGAATGATGAACAGGAAGAATTCAGAAATACTTGGATAGACTTATATGAACTAATATGAACTAATGCTGAGTGAAGTGAGCAGAACTAGAAGAACATTACACACAGTACCAGCTACAGTGTGTGAGGACTTTATTTTGATAGACTTAGCCCTTCACAGGCATGCAAGGACCTGAAATATTTCCAAATGACTCATGATGTAAAATGCCATCCACATCCAGATAAAGATCTATGGAATCAGAATGCAGAAAGAAGCAAATTACTTTCTCTCTTGTTATGTTTTGTTTTGTTTTTCTTGTGGTTTCTCCCATCATTTTAATTCTTCTATGCAACATGACTAATGTGAATATGTGTTTAATAGGAATGTATGTGAAGAGCCCATATAAGATTGCATGCCATCTTGAGGAGGGAGTGGGGAGAGAGTGGGGAGAGAGTGGAAGAAAATTTGAACCTTATGGAAGTGATAACTGAAAATGGAAAACAAATCAATTTGGAATAATAAACTAAAGCTAGGGTTTATTTGAGAAATTATTATAGCATTTAAATTCTTAAAGGAAACATCAAATGAGTTACAGAAGAGAATGGTCAGTAAAACTATGTAAGTGGGCAACCTCAACCTTCCCCTGTCAGACCAGATGAATCTAGCCATAAAATGAAAAAGAAAGAAGTTAAATAGATAAATAGAATTTCAGAAAATTTAGAAATGATAGATCTCTAAACAAAACTAAATGGGAATAGAAAGAATTCCTTTTTCTCAGTTGCACCTTCCATCTTCACAAAAACAAACTATATATTAGGGCCTTAAAACCTCACAAACAAATTCAGAGAAGCAAAAACATTAAATGTATCATTCTCAGAGAATAATTCAATTAAAATTACATTCAATAATGAAAACAGATTAAAAACTAATTGTAATCTAAATAATCTAATCCCAAAGATTGAATGAGCCAAATTATAGAAACAACAAAGAATTTATTTAGGGGTCAGAGTCAAGATGGCAAAGTAGAAAGATGCATATGCTCTAGTTTTTCCCCCTCAGCCCATACAATACCTGTAAAGAATGGCTCTCAACAAATTCTAGAGCAGCAGAAGCCATAGAACAAAGGAGTGGAGATTTGCAGCCCAGGGGGATTTGGAAGTCCAGCAGGAAAGATCTGTTGCACCAGACATGTAGCTGAGCACAGCCCAGCCTTGGCCGCACAGCACTGGGAGGAGCAGGACTGGAATAGGCCTTGGGGGTGGAATTTCAAGCAGCCACTGAGGTTGTCAGATCTCTCAATGCATAGGTGACAAAGAAAATTCAAAAGTCAATGAGAAGGCTTTTTCAACTGGGCCAGAAAGGAACAGGGTCCTCCCCTAACCCTAGCCCTGGTGTCAAGGAGGCAGCAACAGCAGCAGAGGGCAGCAGCTGCTGTGGTACCAGTGACCATGTCAGGCAGCAGCCAGAATACATTGTTGGAGCCCTCAGCTTAAAGCCCCTGGAGGAATTGAGCAACAGATCTGAACCTCAGCCATGAGTGGTTCTCTGCCTAAAGTCACTGGAGGAACTGAGCAGCTGATCTTAATCTCACACTGAGTGGCTGCCTGGCCCTGGAAACTCTCTGCCTAAAGGCCCTGGGGGAATTGAGTAGCTGATCTAAATCTCAGCACACTCCTGGGGTAAGGAGAAGTGCTAGCATAGCAGAGATAGAAGTTCTTGAGGATTAGACTCCTCTTCCTTGACTGTGCCACCTTAGAGGAATTGAGAACTTACATGTCCTCAAAGTACACCCTGCTCTTGACAAAGAACCCAAAAGTCAAGTAACTGGTTGGGAAAATCTCCAAAAAAAGGGGAAAAAATAAGACTATGGAAGATTACTTTCTTGGAGAACAGGCATTTTTTTCCCATCTTTCAGATGAGGAAGGACAATGCTTACCATTAGGGGAAGACATAAATGTGAAGGCTTCTGCATCCCAAACATCCAGAATAAATATGCAATGCTCTCAGGCCATGAAAGAGCTTGAAAAGGATTTTGAAAATCAAGTAAGAGAGGTGGAGGAAAAATTGGGAAGAGACATGAGAGCAATGCAAGAAAATCATGAAAAATAAGTAAACATCTTGCTAAAGGAGACCCAAAAAGTGCTGAAGAAAATAACACCTTAAAATAGGCTAACTCAAATGACAAAAGAGATCCAAAAAGCCACTGAGGAGAAGAATGCTTTAAAAAGCAGAATTAGCCAAATGGAAAAACTCACTGAAGAAAATAGCTCTTTAAAAATTAGACTCAAACAGGATGGAAGCTAATTACTTAAGGAGAAACCAAGAAATTACAAAACAAAAGCCAAAAGAATTAAAAAATGGAAGATAATGTGAAATATATCATTGGAAAAACAACTGACCTGAAAAACAGATCCAGGAGAGACAATTTGAAAATTACTGAACTATCTGAAAGCCATGATGAAAAAACGAGCCTAGACATCATCTTTCATGAAATTATCAAGGAAAACTGCCCTGATATTCTAGAACCAGAGGGCAAAACAAATATTGAAACAATCTGTCAATCACCTCCTGAAAGATATCCAAAAAGAGAAACTCCTAGGAATATCATAGTCAAATTCCAGAGTTCTCAGTTCAAGGAGAAGATATTACAAGTAGTTAGAAAGAAAGAATTCAAATATTGTGGAAATACAATCAAGATAACACAAGATCTAGTATCTTCTACATTAAGGGATCAAAAGGCTTAGAATATGAAATTCCAAATGTCAAAGGAAGTAGGATTAAAACCAAGAATCACCTACCCAGCAAACTTGAATACAATACTTCAGGGGGGGAAAATGGTCACTTAATGAAATAGAGGACTTTTAAGCATTCTTGATGAAAAGACCAGAGCAGAGAAGAAAATTTGACTTTTAAATACAAGAATCAAGAAAAGCAAGAAAAGGTAAATAGGAAAGAGAATTCATAAGGGACTTTCTAAAGTTAAACTGTATACATTCCTACATGGAAAGATAAATTTGTAACTCGTGAAACTTTTCTCAGTATCTCAGTGTATCACACACACACACATGCACATGCACCCAGAAAGAGAGACAGAGACAGAGAGCACAAAGTGAGTTGAATAAGAAGGGATCTTATCTAAAAAAAAAAATAAAATTAAGAGGTGAGAGAGGAATATATTGGGAGGAGAAAAGGAGAAATGGAATGGGGCAAATTATCTCTTTTAAAAGAGACAAGAAAAAGCTTTTTCAATGGAGGGGAAAATGGGGGAGGTGAGAGGGGAAAAAGTGAAGCTTACTCTCTTCACATTTGGCTCAAGGAATGAAGAACAGGCACATTCAATCTGGTATGAAAACTTATCTTACTCCAAGGGAAAGGGGAGAAGGGGATAAGTAGGGTGTGTGGGGGGGAATGATGGAAGGGAAGGCAAGTGGGAGGGAGGAGAAATTAGTAGTAAACACTCAGGGAGGGACAAAGTCAAAAGAGAGAATAGAAGAAATGGGGGGCAGGATAGGATGAATGGAAATATGGTTAGTGTTACACAACATGACTATAATGGAAATCATTTGTGAAACTATACATATAGCCTATATTGAATTGCCTGCCTTCTCAGTGGGGATGGGTGAGGAGAGAGGAAGGAAGAGAAGTTAGAACTCAAAGTTTAAAGAACAAATGTTGAGAATTGTTTTTGCATACGACTGGCAAATGAGAAACACAGGTAATGAAGTATAGAAATTTATCTTTCCCTACAGGACAAGAGATAAGATGGGGATAAAAGAAGGGAGGGATATTAGAAGGGAGGGTGGAAGGGGTAATTAGAATGCTTGGCATTTTGGGATGGGGGAGGGAAAATAGGGGGAGAAAATTTGGCACTCAAAATTTTGTGGAAATGAATGTTAAAAACTTAAAATAAAAAAAAAACATTAAAAAATAAGTACCATCCAAAAAAATGAAGTCATTTCCTTAAAAAACAAAAAAGACTGTATTTAAAGAGAATGAGAACAATGAGACAACATATCAAAATTTGTGGGATCCATAATCATACAATTAATAAATAAAACCTGGAGTTGATTTTATAGGGAAAAATAGATAAAGCATTGTTTAATTTGCTTTTTTAAAAAAAGAAAACTAAATTATCAGTATCAAAAATGAAGATGCTTAATGTACCATCAATAAAGGTTCTGGCACATAATAGGACCCCTATATTGAAGTTTATCCCTTCCCATCCCTTTCCTTAATTGTTTTTTATGTAGTCTCCTACTATATTCACTATTTCACTTAGTGATTTCATCAGCTTTCAAGGATTCAGTTATTACCTTGATGCTTATGATTCAAAAATCTACTTATCCAACTCTTACCATAGACTTTCAATCTTATGTCTCCAGTTGCCTATTAGATATCTCTATAGACATCATCAATTTCTTAAAAATGTATGAAACTGAAATCTCTATTTTCTGCACCAAACTTACCTGGTTTCCTACTTTTTCTGTTTTTTATCAAGAACACCACCATATTCCCAGTCATTGTCTAACAATCAAGGTATCACCCTCAATTCCTCACTTTCTCAAGCTCCACAACTAACCTGTTGTCAAGGCCTGTCAATATTACTGTTATAACTCTCGTATATACATTCTTCTCTCCTCTGACTTCCAAAACTATGGTATAGGCCTTCATCACATCACACCTGTACTATTGCAAGAACATTTTGGTGGGTCTTCCTGCCAAAAGACTCTTCCCACTCCATTCCATCCTCCAATCAGATAACAACTTTATCTTCCTAAAATACAGTTCTGACCATGTCATCTTGCTGGCCCCAACACATGTACATACTATGTAATTCAATGACACCAATCTCCTTCTCGTTCTTCGCAGGAAACATTCCATTTTATGACTCAAATCATGTTCTTCATTATCCATCCATCATTCCTGGAATTTTCTCTACCCTCATCTTTCCTGGCTTCCTTGAAGTCACCAATAAAATCTCGGTTTTTATAGGAAATATTTCCTGTTCCTCTTTAATTCTAGTGTCTTTCCTCTATTATTCCAGTCTGTCTTGTGTATATTTTATATGAGCAGTTTTGTATTTTTCTTATTTTTTCCCATTATCCTGTAAGGTTTTTGAGAGCACAGGATGACAAAAGCCAGCCATTCATTGTATATCCACATCATTTAGCATAGTGCCCAGTCCATAGTAAGTACTTAATGAACTTTTTGGCCTACTTACTCCATTAGAATGAAAACTTCTTGAAGGCAGAAACTGTCTGGTTTTTCTTTCTTTCTTTGTATCCTCAATGCTTAGTATAGGGCCTGGAAAACATTAAGCACTTGATAAATGCTTGCTGAGGACCTAATGTGACTTGGTCTAATGGTCCCATTATACTTCCTGTCTTCCTTATCCCTATTCCTCTGTCCTCATACAGCACATTTGAGACTGATTTCAGAATAAAATATGGTGACTCCGCAATCAAATTAGTTGTTATGGAAATTTTGACAAATCTATAAAGTTTTTCATCTGTTTGCATTTCCTTTTTGTTCCATGCATCAGTCCTCCAGGGATAATCTGCTTTACTTGGATTTCTTGTCAAGTTTTCTGTGAGCTAGTTTATTCTCTCTACTGATTCTTGCTGTTTAAAGGCATAATACTGCTCATATTCAGAAATCATGTTCCTATTCTATGAGACATCACACACAAACTAGCTTATAATATGAAGTGATGTTGCACTTAGCTGTGGTATCTTTCTGCTTGACAAGGAGATAAAGTGTTCACTGGCTAAGGAAGTTTCCCAGCTCTTTGGCAGAAATCTAAACATAGAGAGAATGATTTCTGGGTGTTTGGGTAGCCAGGATGATTTGATACAATCTAACTTTAATTGTGGATGCATAGAAAAAAAAATAAGCAAATTCTTCTAGAAAAGAAAATGGGTACGCTACAGAAATTATAAAGTGGAAAAAGTCCAGCAAACTTAAATCAACATTTTTATTTTTTATCTTTGTGAAGAGACACTTAAACACCTTTGAAGTGAAGGAGGAGGGGAGGAGGGGAAAATGTTTATTAGTACTTGCAAATAAGTCACCAAAACCAGCATTGCTAATGTGGTTTATGTTGCATTAGCCAAAACTTGGCAAGTTATAATGAGATTTTTACATTGAGTAATGCATAGGTCATCAGCTTGGTAGCTTTCCAGTCACTTTTTGATTCATGGGTAGCTATATTTTATTCTTTATAAACATTTAAGTTAGTAATGTGACTTCACATAAACTCCTTGACAATTGCCTTTTAACCTGTCACTGTCTTTTTGGTCTGCAAATTTAGATTTTTTAATCGGCATTAGGAAGTTCTAGGTCTGCCCAGCACTGCTTAATCTACTCAATCCTACTAAACAAAGACAACACACACACAAAAAAAAACCTTATGATGACATTTTTATATGCTGAAAAGTTGTATAACATATATAATAATGATGGTTCAATCTTCTGAGAAACTGCTGATTATATGTTCAAAGTAAGTTCTTAGGGGGAAAATTGTTAAATCGTGTTTCCAGCATTATTCTCCTTATTTCAGAGGAGTTGTTTTTATAAAATGTATTATTGCCACGAATAGAGTTCTTTTTTTCTTTCATATCCTGAGGATTTCCCATCCTTCTCCCTGACTTTCATTTTTTTCTTCTATCACATTGTGTTGCTATGGAAAAGTCTCTGAAATGAAAAGGAACAAAAGATATATGTCTGAAAACTAAAATGAACAGGCTTTGAGAAGGAAAAAACTTGTCAGTACTGCTGTCAAAAATACAGATTTTTTTCTTGCATCTTCCCCCTACCCATCTCAGAGACTGAACATATATTTTCCTCAAAGTAACCCCAAGAGAGGCCCAATGCACTAAAGATATAAAGAATATGCAACAACTGTCAATAGTCACTGTATATGACAACCATTCTTTAACATGCAAAACAAAGTGCTTTAAAAATAAAGCGCAAAACTAAAACTAAATTGTTTTTTATTAGTCATTTTTACAAAAGGTCCCAAAGATACTTGAAGTAAGATTTGAGACAGTGTTACAGCTAATTTGTCTCATATGACCTTTCTCATTCAACAAGGGAACAGAAAGAAAAGGGAACCAGCCGTTGTGAAGTATTTATGACGTGCCAGGCACTGTTGTTAGCTTGAGTGATACAAAGAAAACTAAAAGTCAGGTCCTGTTCTCAAGAAGTTTACATTCTAATAATGGAGACCACAAGAAAACAATTACTTACAAGCATGTGTAAGAATGTTGCTACACATTAGCACTAATTAGAAAGTCTGAGAGAGGCAAAGAAAATAACTTTGTATTTCACTCCATAGTTTTCAAAAACATTTATTTAGTCCTAGGAATTACTCTAGGAAATTAAATAGGGAAAATAATTATCTTCTCCATTTTAAAGATTAAAAAATTTAAAAAAACAAAGGCGGTCAAGTTATTTTTCCAAAATTAAAACAGCTGGTGAACAAGCACTGGAATTAAAGTCACCAGAATGCTATACAAATGATCTTTTCACTACACCATTCAATGTCCTGAGCCAAGTTAAAAGCAATACCTGATTTTGTCGCTGGAATAAAAAAGTGGTAATTATGTCTTTGACCTCAACATTAAAAAAAGGGATTCCACTAAGGTATTGTTGGTGGCATTGTGAACTGATAACAACCACTAAGGGGAGCAATTTGAAACTATGCCCAAAGGACTATAAAAATGCGCATACCCTTTGATCCAGCAATACCACTTCTAGGGCTTTTCCCCAAAGAGATGATAAAAAATGGAAAAGGACCAACATGTACAAAAATATTTATAGCAGCGCTAAGAAACAGAAATTAAGGGGGTACCTGTAAATTGGGGAATGACTGAAGATGTGAATATAATGGAATACTATTGTGCTATAAGAAATGATGAAGAGGCAGAAGTCAGAAAACCCTGGCAAGACTGATATGAACTGATGCTGAGTGAAATGAGCAGAAACAAGGGAACATTATACATAGAAACAGCCACACTGGGAGATGACTGCCTTTGGTAAACTTTGCTCTTCTCAGCAATGCAAGGATCTAAGACAACTCCAAAGACTCCTGGTGGAAAATGCTATCCACATGCAGAGAAAGAACTACAGAATCTGAATGCGGATAGAATCATACCATTTGCTCTCTTTCTTTTTTGTTTTGAATTGTTCTTTTTCTTTCTTCTGGTTTCTCCCATTCGTTTTTTACAACATGACTGATGTGAAAATATGGTTAATAAGAATGTATATATAGAGACTTGATTCAACTGCCTGCTGTCTTGAGGAGTGGAGAGGTAAGGGAGGTAAAGAAAATTTAAAACTCAATAACTTATGGAAGTGAATGTTGAAAACTAAAACTAAATAAATTTTTATTTTTTAAAAAAGCTGTTCCTCTCCACCAACCTTAAAATGAGACATTTTTATAAACATATATGAGCATGGATGTATGTGACATTTTGGAAGATAATTTATTATTATTATTATTATTATTACTGTGCAAAGCAGTGTAGTATGCAGATAAAGCAGTTAAACCCTCTCAGCCAGTTTCCTCATTTATACAATGGAGATGACAATTGCATCTGACTCACATGGTTATTGCTTTTTTATTTATTTAATTTTCGTTTTCAACATTCATTTCCACAAGATTTTGAGCTCCAAATTTTCTCCCCATCTCTCCCTTCTTCCCACTCCAAAATGCCATGCATTCTGATTACCCCTTCTCCCAATATTCCCTCCCATCTATCATACCCCTCCCTTCCCTTATCCCCATCTTCTCTCTTTTCCTGTAGGGCAAGAGAGATTTCTATACCCCATTACCTGTATTTCTTATTTCCCAGGTGTATGCAGAAACAATTCTCGATATTCTTTCCTAAAACTTTGAGTTTCAACTTCTCTCCCTTCTTCCCTCCCTACCAATCCCTACTGAGAAGTCAGGCAATTCAGTATAGGCTATATATGTGTAACTATGCAAAAGACTTCCGTAATAGTCATGTTGTGAAGTATATTTCCCTCCATCCTATCCTTTCCCCATTTATTCTATTCTCTCTTTTGACCTTGTTCCTCCCCAAAAGTGTTAACTTCTCATTACTCCCTCCTCCCATTTGCCCTTCTTTCTATCATACCTCCTACACTCCACTTATTCCCTTCTCCCCTACTTTCCTGTAGTGTAAGAAAGATTTTCATACCAAAATGCTGTTATTCTCTCCTTAAGTCAAATGTAATGAGAGTAAGCTTCACTTTTTCCCTCACTTCCTTCCTTTACCATTCCACTGAAAAAGCTTTTTCTTGACTCTTTTATGGAGATAATGTGCCCCATTGCATTCCTCCCTTTCTTCTCCCAATATATTTCTCTTTCACCCCTTAGTTTTATTTTTTTTAGTTATGATCCCTTCCTATTCAGCTCCCCCTGTGCCCTCTGTCAAATATATATATATATATATATTCCATCCAAATACACAAATACTGAGAAAAAAATCTCCAGAGTTACAAATATTTTTTTGTGTAGGAATATAAAGAGTTCAACTTTAGCAAGTCCCTTTTGTTTTCTCTTTCCTGTTTACCTTTTCATGCTTCCCTTGATTCTTGTGTTTGAAAGTCAAACTTTCTATTCAGCTCAGTCTTTTCATCAAGAATGCCTGAAAGTTCTTGATTTCACTGAGTGATTACTTTTTTCCCTGAAGTATTATACTCAGTTTTGCTGGGCAGGTGATTATTGGTTTAAATCCTAGCTCCTTTGACCTCTGGGATATCATATTCTAAGCCCTTCAATCCCCTAATGTAGAAACTGCTAGATCTTTTGTTGTCCTGATTGTACTTCCAAAATACTGGAATTGTTTCTTTCTAGTGCTTGCAATACTTACTCCTTGTCCTGGGAATTCTGGAATTTCACGACAATATTCTTAGGGGATTTTCTTTTTCAATCTCTTTCAGGAGGTGATTGGTTGATTCTTTCAATATTCATTTTAGCCTATGGTTACAGAATATCATGGCAGTTTTCCTTGATAATTTCATGAAAGATGATGTCTAGGCTCTTTTTTTTTATCATGACTTTCATGTAGTTCCATAATTTTTAAATTATCTCTCTTGGATCTATTTTCCACATCATTTGTCCAATGAGATCTTTTACATTGTCTTCTTTTTTTTATTCTTTTGGTTTTGTTTTGCAATTTCTTGGTCTCTCATTCATTCCGTTCTAATTTTTGAAGAACTATTCTCTTCAGTGAGCTTTTGAACCTCCTTTTGCATGTGACTAATTCTACTCTTTAAAGCATTCTTCTCCTCATTGGCTTTTTGGACCTCTTTTGCCATTTGGGTTAGTCTAGTTTTAAAGGTGTAATTTTCTTCAGCAGTTTTTTAGGTCTCCTTTAGCAAGCTGTTGACTCACTTTTCATGATTTTCTTGCATTGCTCTCATTTATTTTCCAAATTTTTCCTCCATCTCTATTACTGGATTTCCAAAATCCTTTTTGAGGTCTTCCATAGCCTGAGACCATTGTATCTTTTTGGAGGTTTTGGATGTAGAAGTTTTGACTTTTATGTCTTCCTCTGATGGTATGCCTTGTTCTTCCTTATCCAAAATGATGGAAGGAAATACCTGTTCACCAAGAAAGCAAATTTCTGTAGTCTTATTTTTCCCCTTTTAGGACATTTCCCCAACCAGTTACTTGACTTTTGAGTCCTTTGTCAAGTGGAAGGTATATTCTAGTATCCTGTAAGTTCTCAGTTCCTCCAAGGTGGCACAATCAAAGAGAGGAGTTCACTCCTCTCCTGTCCTGCACTCTGGTCTGTGAGCAACCACAACTTTTTCTGTCCAGGATCTGTGAGTAGGGTTCCCTCTGAAGAGCCCCTACCAGCTCTACCACACCAGTACTCCTCCTTACCCTAGGGCTGCCACTCAGAACTGAGACCCAGATCACTCAATTCCCCCAGGGTCATTAGTCTAAGGACTCCAAAAATGAATGATGCTGTAGCAGTGGCAACCAGGTGAAAGACCTTTCTTACAGACCTTTGAAGCTGTCTTTGAAGTTTGTATGTTGAAAAATCTGGAACCACAGTTGCTGCCTATGATTCCACACCCTGAACCCTGCTGTGGTCCTATCCATGCCACACCATGCAGTCAAGACTGGGCTGCTCTCAGTGGGCTGTGCTCCACTCTGAGCCTTGTGCAATAGACCTTTCCTGTCAGCTTTCTAGGCTATCTTCAGCTGAAATCTCTTTCACCCTGTCATTTGTGACTTCTGTTGCTCTAGAATTTGTTTAGCATCATATTTTACAGGTATTTTATGGGTTATGGGGGTAGAGCTAGAGCAGGTCCATCCTTCTAATCTGACATCTTGGCTCTGCCCCTCACAGGGTTATTGGGAAGATAAAGTGAAATAACATATGTAAAGTGTTTTGCAAGCCTTAAAGAGCTAAATGCTAGATTTTATTATCATTCTCATTCTTATTAATGTAATCAAAGTATCTCTAATCCAATACATTAATTTCTAAATTTATTAAAAGTAGAATATTTTACACTCAAATAAAATATGCATTTTTCTTAGGAAATTGCATTATTGTGTATTCAATGCATTCCTTGTCATGTTCCACATGGGGCAAAAAACACCAAATGGTACTCTGACAGCAACAAATACTCTAAAGATGTGGAAGGCATGAGCTTTAAATTCTTGCCTCTCAAAAAAAAAAAATACACAGTCTCCTGGATGGTCAACTAGATACAGCAGTTTCAAAAAATAGTGACAGATTGAGAACACTTTCTGGCAGGCCTCCATATCATGTTTCAAAGACAACATAAAAAGGAACAAATCAGTATATAAAGTATCCAGGAATTGATTAAATATGTGGCACCTACTACAAGAATTCCAAGATGACAAAGTTCTAGAGTATTACAGGCAAGGCTCATTCTTTTCCAAAAACTCCAGCTAGGCTAATGGAACCAGAGCTGTCTTCATATTTGAGAGGCCCTTCTGAGTTACCAAATCATGAAATGTGGTCCTAAGGATACTTTTCTTTTGAAGTTCAAAGAAAATATTAACATATATACACACACATATCTCACACACACACACACACACACACACACACACACAAACACTCCCTCCACTTTGGTCTTGGCTTGTAACTTTTTCAAATTGAAGAACTTACCATCAGTATGATAGTTGACCTTGATGTCTTATTCATCCTCATTGAAAGCATTTGACAACATGGCTTAAAGCATCATGTTAAAAAGCATAGAAAAAGTATCAGGGGAGATAATGCCTGTAGTTTTGTAGTTTACATTTCTCACTGTAAATTCTGAAAAAAGTACTATAGACCGACCTTAAATTATGCTTATAACTATGTTATAAGAATTGTAGGCTGGTGGCATAGGAGGCTGCTAAAAGAGAAATGGCAACTTTGTTTAATAACATAAATGCTTCTAAAATGTTTAAATGTGTGTTGGAAATAGGTCAAGAGGCAAAGGGGTTTAAAACTAAATAGAGCTATTAGCCAGTAAAATAAAATTTAAAAAAAACAGAGAGTAAATCTTGAGTGAAATTTTGGGATTTATTGACTCTTTCAATCAAATTAACTGTGTAATTGGCAACTCTTTACTTGATTGTGTGTGCACATGTGTGTTCAGACAAAACTTCAAGGGAACCTGACAAGTCAAATACACAGGCTGGTATATGGAACAAAAGGATTTTTTTTTTTTTAAGGATGGATAGATGAATGAACAAAAACACTTTTATGGTATTCCCATATACCAAGCACTGTGCTAAGTCCTCAAATTACAAATGCAAAAATAAAAGTCATCCCTCAAGAAAAATTATATTATAATTGATGGAGACAAACCCACATATTTATGGAGTTGTGAGAAATATTTTTATTTGGGAAGATGGAAATTACAGGGATGATGACAGCAGAAATAGATACTCATACATAGATGTATATATAGATGAGAGTACTTTGATATAGTCTTTCCAAGATTGATTTTTATTATATATTTTTATTTATATATATGTATTTATTTATGTATTACATATATTTTTATTATATTTCCAAGACTAGAAAGAAGTACCCAGAAGAACAACAACAGAGGATCTCCTGAGAATTTGACTGGGCAGTAAAGCGAGTGCAATGTAAACAACTACAGGCAATGAGAGTTAAAATCTTCCCAGCTCATTAATAGGCCTCAGATGGAGTTCATTAAGGGAAGCTTGATTTGGAGAGGCTCGATTTGTAGGAAGACCCACACCTTTTGTTAATTTCTAATGAGACACTCAGAGAGAGCCCTCTGGCTCTGTAAAGTACAAATGTATATATATATATATATATATATATATATATATATATATATATATATATATATATATATATACACACACACACACACACACACACACACACACACACACGTATATATACATGTATATATATATATATATAACACACACACATACACACACACACACATACATATACTCTGATGTGAGGTTTTGCTTTGAGGGCCTACTCTTTAGAAGAAGGCTGTGTGCCAGGTGAAACTCTGGGTAGGTATTAAGAAGTTCCTCACTTCCACCCCTGTAACCCACTTTGAAAACCAAGATGTTGGTGCTTTTCTCTCTGATAACTATGTATGTAGGTAGACAGTTGTATCTGTCTGTTGATCTGTGATACATATATTGCTTATGATCAGATAGTTAGAATATCTGTCTATTGGTCTTTATTTCTCTGCTTGTATTTTCTCTGTTGGTACATGTGATTAAAGAGGATTGTTGACCTGTCAAAAGTTGCTTTCCTTTTAGAAAAGCAGATGTAAGAAGCTGTGCTAGGAAGTTTTCCTGAATGCTTCAGGGTGCTTGCTGCTACAGTGAATCAGGCCTTGATGTTCAGGGCAATTTCTCTTAGCACCAATTGGATCTATCTGAGCTGAGAGAGTGAAAGCCTCAAAAGTAATTTTCCTAAAACTCAGTTCTGATCATATCACTGCCCTGCTTGATAAACTCTAGTGCCTTCCTATCACTTCTAGGAGAAAATACAAAATGCTCTGACTGACACTCATAGCCTTTTATAAACTATCCCCCTCCTACCTTTCCAGTCTTATTCAATCCAGTAACATTGGTCTCCTAGCTGTCCTCTAAACAAGACATTCCATCTCTTCTCTCTGGACATTACCTCTGACTGTCCCCCACTCCAGTAGTCCCAAATAAAAATTCCACCTCCTACAGGAAACCTTCCCCAACTTTTCTTAATCCCAATGCATTTTTGGTTAGCTGTTTCCTATTTACCCTGTATACAGTTTGTTTTGTATATTTTTGTTTGCATATTGTCCTCCCCTATTAGATTGTAATCTCCTTGAGGGCAGGGGTCATCTTTTGGCTTTTTTGTATCCCCAGGGTTTAGCACAGTATCTAGAACATACTAGGCACCTAATAAATATTTATTAAATTGAATTATAGAATCGAAAGTGTTAATTCATCTAAGGCTTAGTTTCTGGTTATGACAGCATGGACGATAGAGTTGTAAGTGTCAAAACAATCATTATCAATAAACAAGCAATTCAATAAAGTATATTAAGCATCAAATGCACTTTAAACGGTCATAGACTTTGATAGAGAAAAGAAAATTTTCAAAATTTTTCTTCACCCATTCTTCAAAATGTAAGAGAAACTATAATACTATGCAACAGGGAATAAGGGCTATCTTCTAGAGGAAAAAAAAAAGCTGTTCTCAATTTTATAGTTAGAGGGAATGCGTGCAAAATGACTAAAGGGACACTCGTTAAATATTGATTTGGGGGAAACCATATGATAATTACCATAGTTCTTGGAAAATATGTAGCTTCTAAAACCTACTTCATATAGATAAATATTTATGGCTGGAGTCAAAGGATTACTTATTCACTCTCATGAAGACAATATACATGAAGTATTGTGTGTGTTCATCCTTCGTTGCCAAAGAAGACCATGCCATCAGAGAAATAATGACATGACTTTGTTGTGAGTGAGGGAGGGCTGTGCAGGTCACCAGCCTCACTTCTCCTCCAGTATTATGTGAACCCTAATATGTGTCCGTTTTATGTAAAAGAGAGATAGAGCAAGAGAGATTTAGAACATATTGAAAAGTGTTTTTTTTTATATTTACAAACTGTGCGAAGGGCTGGAAATACAAATATGCAATATGAAAAAATGCTAAATCCATACTCCTGAGGAGGTCTTCCTCTAACTCAGGGAAACAACACTTAGAGAGCCCAATTACTGTGTGAATGGAAAGGCCCAGAAGACAAACTTCCTATCAGTATAAGAGCCTTTACACTCCATTACATACACTATAATATACACTAATGTATATTATAATGCATCCATATCTCCTCATCCTATATGATTCTTGTTCATATTATACCCCAGTCCTCTAGAGAAGATCTCCCTGATGCAAAAGAAGTATTCTTGAAAATCTTTTTAGCATATACTAGTGCAGCACTCTGGTTGTCTACCTATTGTTTTTTTTACTCACTACATGGCCTTCTCTTCCAATAGTAACTTGACCAGATGAGGTATTTAAATTGTCTTGAATACAAGTTATAGTGACTGTCCTGGACCCTAGTCATAACAAAGAGCACATGGGATCCAATTCTGATATTTCCATTGTGAACATTTACATAATTTATATTTGCAAATACTATAAATTAGGACTTGAATTATTCTTTTCTTGATTTTCTAGACTTAAGAAATTGATGGAGAAAGTGTTAATAAAAGGGGAAAAAAATGTGTCATATGAGCATTTTTCTTTTCTGGATGTCCGGTTGCTAAACATTTACTAGCAGACAGCTGTTAGTATGCTATAGTTCACTTATGCCCAACTCCATATCTCTCCATTAGAACTTTGTTTCCTCAATATTTGTGGTGTTCCAGGACTTGTTATTATAAAGTATTGAAAGAATATTGATTTGGTGGAGAAAGAATATTTTTGGTGGAGGGGCAGTTTATAACTGTTGAAAGGCTGAACTTTATCTATCATGCCACAGAGACTTCTTCACTATGGATGTTCAATTTACCCCTGGACTTGTCACATTAGAAATTCCCACCATCTCTGTCGCCTCTTCCACTAATTGGTTTCTCCTAAAACCTCCATTTTAAAGATGACCAAGACATTTCTCTCCAGGATGCATTTCTAAATGTTGGGTTTTCTCTACATACACTTCCTTCATGACCCTTATAATCTCCCATCCACCCTCCCCTCCCCCTTACTCATCTTTTTAGCTTTTCACCTTGTCTCCTTCCATTAGGATGCAAATTACTTGAGAGCAATGACTATCTTTCTTTCTACTTACTTGTTTCCCCAGGCCTGAGTGGTCTTTGGTCCACCATTGATCCTACCTACGTAATTGTAAATAGTTGGTCCATGAAAAAAGCAGACCAACACTTAGGAGTTCTGAGCCTTCCTCAGAGACAAGTGAGACAAGACCTATGATATTTGTGACACGTTGCCCTATTTCTTGATTATGCTACAGAGATTCCAACATCTTATCCATCTTATCCAGCTAGTATCTGCAAAATTGGGTGACTGGACAAAGAGTGAATGGAATTAGGAGTAGGAAATTTGACAAATCCCATGACTTTGCTCCTGTGAGATATTCTTATCTATATATTCCAGGAGGAAGGGGTCCCACTCTTCCACACAAATCTTCATTGTTTATAGCTTTCACTTCAAGACTTAAGTACGTAGTGTTAACAACAATAACAACAAAGCCATTAAATGTGTCCCTATCTTAAGTGTATGATTTAGCTCTTAGATCTTTTGAATTAGTTTAAAAACTTTTAAACACCAAAGTCTTCAATCTTGACTTCCGTACTTCTGTGAAGTGAGCTTTTGTCTTAAGTTACTGGGAAGTGGGACTCCCCATCTCCACCTGTAGTTTCCTCAACCTACACCCCATGTGATATTATCTCCCCACCTTCCATTTCCAACACCCCTTCATGTATAATCTTTTATTAGAATATAAGTTCCTTGAAGACAGGTACTATATTGTCTCTATTTGTAGCCTCATCATTTAGTACAGTGTCTTGTACATATTAAGTGCTTAATAAAGACTTTATCTAGCTATGTAGCTGATAAAACAGGTAAAAATATCACACAAGGCTATTCAACATTTCAAACACTGGGTTATCCTACATCTATGAGACTGAGCAGGAGATACATATAGGGGCTATAAAAGACTTCTATTACATATATGCACTGATGGACTAATAGAATGATCATTCAATTTCATGTCCTCATCTAAAAAATAGACATTTTTCATACATTTTGTTTTTCCTATTTCTGATAAGATACTTTTATTAAATAAGTGCCCATGGATATCATTGAGAAGCCACTATTATATTCTGGGGCTTGATACAATTATCACAATGTTATCCACAAACAAGAACTGAAGGATTTCACCATCTTTGTAACCCTTCCCTTTGGACCCTATGAAGGACTTCTTTGATGACAGTGGTAAACATCTTTGGTAACATAATGTTTCCCGTCTTGCACACATTTTAATATTAATAAGTCACTAAAAGAGATTATTCCTAGAGTTGAACCTATAAAGGAATATTCATAGGATGATTGGTCTGTGACTAGATGGAACATCAAAGGCCATCTAGTCAAAACCCCTCATTTTACAAAAGGAAAAAACTGAGGCCCTAGGAGTTTAAGGAACTTACCCAAGATCATACAGGTAGCAAGAATAATCACTAGAGGGAAGATTTTGACCTAGGGCTTCCAATTTCAGAAGCAACTTTCTTTCCTTTGTGACACATTATCCTATTACTTGATTATATGCATAGGAGACATTGGAGGAAAGACTTGAAGGTTGCATTTCGTTCTAATCAGTCAATTTTTTAAATTTTATTTATTTAATGTTTACTTATTTATTTTTAGTTTTCAACACATTCATTTTCACAAAATTTTGAGTTCCAAATTCTCTCCCCTCCCCCATTCCATAACACCTTGCATATTGATTACCACTTCCCTCATTATGCCCTCCCTTCAATCACACCCCTCCCTTTCCTTATGCCTTTCTTCTCTCTTTTCTTGTAGGGTAAGACAGATTTCTATACCCCATTACCTGTGTTTCTTATTTCCCAGTGGTATGCAAAAACAATTCTCAATATTCATTCCTAATACTTTGAATTCCCACTTCTCTCCCTCTCTACCCATCCCCACTGAGAAGGCAGGCAATTCAATATAGGCTATATATGTGTAGTTTTGCAAAAGACTTCTTTTGACCTTGTCTCTCCCGAAAAGTGTTTACTTCTGATTACTCTCTTCTCCCATTTGTTCTCCCTTCTATCATCCTCCTCACCCCACTGGTCCCCTTCTCCTCTATCCTTCTGTAATGCAACATACACTTTCATACCAAACTGAGTGAGCATGTCATTACCTCCTTAAGCTGAATGTGAAGAGAGTAAGCTTCCCTTTTTCCCTTTCACCTCCTCCCTTTTCTTCTCCATTGAAATAGCTTTTTCTTGCCTCATTTATAAGTGATAATTTCCCCATTCCATTTCTCCCTTTCTCCTCCCAATATATTCTTCTCTCACCTCTCAATTTTATTTCTTTTTCGGTAGCATCCCTTCTTATCCAACTGGCCCTGTGCTCTGTGTGTCTGTGTGTGTGTAATCCCATCAACTACCCAAATACTGAGAGAAGTCTCAAGAGTTACAAATATTATCTCTCCCTGTAGGAATGTAAACAGTTCAACTTTAGGAAGTCTTCTTTGATTTCTCTTTCCTGTTTATCTTTTCATGTTTATCTTCACTCTTGTGTTTGAAAGTCAAATTTTCTATTCAGTTCTGGTCTTTTCACCAAGAAATTTCATCAAGAAAGCTTGAAAGTCCTCTATTTCATTGAATGACCACTTTTTTCCCTGAAATATTATGCTCAGTTTTACTAGGTAGGTGATTCTTGATTTTAATCCTAGTTCCTTTGACTTCTAGAAAATCCTCTTCCAAGCACTTTGATCCCTTAATGTAGAAGCTTCCAGATCTTGTGTTATCCTGACTTTATTTCCACAATACTGGAACTGTTTCTTTCTAACTGCTTGAAATATTTTCTCCTTGACAAGGTAACTCTGGAATTTGGCTACAATATTCCTAGGAGTTTCTCTTTTGGGATTTCTTTCAGGAGGTAATAGGTGGATTCTTTAAATATATATTTTGTCCTCTGGTTCTAGAATATCAAGGCAGTTTTCCTTGATAATTTCTTGAAAGATGATGTCTAGACTCTTTCATTCATCATGGCTTTCAGGTTGTCTCATAATTTTTAAATTGTCTCTCTTGCATCTATTTTCCAAGTCAATTGTTTTTCCAATGGTATATTTCACATTATTTTCTATTTTTTTCATTCTTTTGGTTTTGTTTTGTAATTTCTTGGTTTCTCATAAAGTCATTAGCTTCCATCTGTTTCATTCTAATTTTTAAAGAAATATTTTCTTCAGTGAGCTTTTGAACCTCCTTTTCCATTTGGCTAATTCTGCTTTTTAAAGCATTCTTCTCCTCTTTGGCTCTTTGGACCTCTTTTGCCAATTGAGTTAGCCTATTATTAAAGATGTTATTTTCTTCAGTATTTTTGGAGTCTCCTTTAGCAAGCTGTTGACTCACTTTTCATGATTTTTTGCATCACTTTCATTTCTCTTCCCAATTTTTCTTCCACCTCTCTTACTTGATTTTCAAAATCCCTTTTGAGGTCTCATATTTATTTTGGAGGTTTGGCATGTAGAAGCCTTGGTTTCCTCTGATATTATGCTTTGTTCTTCCTAATTCAAAATGATGAGAGAGAATACCTGCTCAGCAAGAAAATAATCTTCTATAGTCTTATTTTTTGTACCTTTTTGGGCATTTTCTCAGCCAGTTACTTGACTTCTGAGTCCTTTGTCAAGAAGAGGTTATACTCTGGGGACCTGTAAGTTTTCAGTTCCTCCAAGGTGGAACAATCAAGTGAGAAGTGTTTGCTCCTCTCTTGGCCTATACACTGGTCTGGGGGGCAATCAAATACTTTTCTGACCAGAATCTGCAATTAAATCCCTCACCACAACTGCCTCCAGCTCCAGTGCCAGTGCTCCTCCTCACTCCTGGATGGAGCTAAGGGCTGAGTATCAGATCAGCTGCTCAGTTCCCCAAAGAGCTTTAGCCAGAGGGCTCCCAGGGCTGCCACTCAAGGCTTAGATTCAGATCAACACTTCAGTTCCCCCCGGAGCTCTAGGTGCAGGGGTTCAAAAATGGCAATTGACATTGTAGTCCCTGCTGCTGGAGGTACAGACCATGCTCCACTCTCCTGGGTGAAGTTGCCCTTCCACTGACCTTTGAAGCTGTCTGTGTCAATTGTGATTTGAGTAGTCTGGGCACTTCTGCTGGTGGCATCCTGAAGCCTATTCTGCTCACTATGCTAGTCTGGGCACTGCTTGCTGGTCTGTGCACCATATATTTTTATACTTTTTAGTAAATTGGGTTATTATACAAATTCTTCATAAGAAGTCAGCTTGTTCTCTTTTCCTACATTTTTTTTTTTATCAAGGATACTATAATTATACATACAAACTTTTAAAAGATGAGAATGTAGTCATGCAGGTCAGTAGTTATTGAAATCCTCTCCAATCACCTTTATTTTTGGTTGATATGATCTGTGCTCTTATTCCAATTACTTGTTATCTTTCCCACTTTCATGTGTTTTGAGAATAAAACCATCAATGCTTTCAAAAATGTGTTGCATCCAACCGTGATTTCCTTTGTGCATAATTGGTCTTGTTCTGCTGCTCTCCAAAATTTCATCTTCTCAAGTGCCATTTTCACTTCATCCTACAGTACATTGAGTACTGAGGTGTTAGTGTACAAATGTTGTGATTCTACTGTCATCACTGATGAGACTAGATTTCTAAAGAAATAAAAAAATCTGCTATATATTGCATGTGTTTGTTAATTTTTTTCATCTATTAATGTTACAGAAAAAATTTGAGCAGGGAAATTATACAGCAGACTAGTGTCTGAGGAATATAATTTTACTAGCTATATTTGAGATGGATTAGAGAAGAGATTAAAAGCATGGAAAACAATTAGGAGGATATTATAACTTTAGTTGAGAGATGATAAAGGATTGAACTAGTGTGAAAATCTAGAAGGGCGTAGGTGTGAGGAATAATATTGAATTAGAATTAATAAAACTTAGTGGCTGATTAGATATTAGGAGATGAGGGAGAGGAAAGTAGGTCTCATAAGTTGCAAGCTGGCATGACTGAAAGGATATTGGGAAAATACTTTCAACAGTATTAAGGAAATTTGAAAGAAGCAGGTAAGTTCTGATTTTGTCATTGTGAGTAAGAGTTGCTGAAGGACCACATGGTCATGTTCAGCAGGCAATTGATGGTATGTGACTGGAATTTAAAAAGGAAATTTGTTCTGAATATATAAATGTGGGATCATTTGCTTGAAAGAAGATAATAGAAGCTATGATGGCATATAAGAGTATAGAACAAGTGATTTTTGAGTCATACCCATACCTAGGTGGAGCAGAAGATAGATGATTATATAATAATAAAGAATAAGAACTGTCTGACTGTAAGCAATACATATATGACAGATCAGTAGGAAGATCCAACTGTCTGACCATTATATACATACATACTTACCAGAAAGAGAGGCACCAACATCTGGATTTTCAAAGCCAGGGTGCTCCTTAGTGACTTCCTAGAGTCTCATCTGGCACACAAACCTTCTTCCAAAAGCTAAAACCCAAAGTAAAACCTCACCTCACAGTTTTCATACACTTTTCAGAGCTGGAGGGTATGACTCTCTGACCCAATGCCTCAATAGAAATTAACAAAAGGTATTGAGGCCTATTAATGGATGAGGATGATCTTTACCTCTTCCCTCCACCCACCATTAACCTTAAATTACCATCACACTCCTATACTCATTTTCACATGAGCATAAAAGTGCATGTTGACTTTGTTTGAAGAACCCTGAAAAGTTCTTCATGGAATTTCTTTACTTCATTAACTTTGGCAAGAGATGTTGCGAATTAGCTGCAATTAAATTCTGGGCAGTATAGGGTCTCCAAAAAGTTTTAGTGCAATTTTACTGTACTAAGTATAAGATTTTTTTCTTAGGCTCATCATGAGTATTATAATATGAGAAGATAAGGATTTCTATGAAATTATGCTTCCTGTTGTCTGTGGGCACACAATGAAATCAACATAAGGCCAGTTCTTTACTTACCCTTCTAAAGAAATCCAATGAGCCATCCTTCCATTTTGCCATCATTAATTTCTACTTTTCAACATGGCTTAGTATAGAGAGATGTGGAATCAAAACCAAAATAGGACAGGCAGTCAAGTTCTGTCTCACATGATGGGAATAATATTTTTTCTCTTAGTACTCTAATCTGTGTAGAAGATGGACACCTATATGGGTAAAGAGATTTCCTTATACCACTGAAGTCACAGAACCATTACCTATCGCAGTTTCATTTATACTGAGATTCTTAATGTTTTGTTCCATTTTTTTCTAGTATGATATCAATTCATAGATCATTCGACTACCACCTCAAATTCAAGATCACAAGAATATATTCATGTTTATAGATGGTCTAAAAATTGTAATTTCCAGAATCCTCTGTCCTCTTTCATGCCACTCAGCCACTATAAAAGTAAACCTTCACAAACAATATGAAGAGTTAGGAGCAATTACTTCAGAAATATTTTCCATAGTATCATATCACAAAGCATTTGGTTGATCACACCTATATTAGGTTTATTAGTTTTTTAGCTCTTCTTTGTTCTTTAGATTCTAGGCATGTTACCCACACCTGACTGCTTAAATCTGTTTATTTAAACCCAAGTTGATTCCCGAAGACTTGGTCTCTGATTTCTTCCTGATCATTGATAACTGCATATCCCTTGGCTTCTTTTTTCTAGCATGTTCCCAAAACCAAATTGGAATAATTCCTAGCACTTTTCTTATGATTTTATCATTATTATTCAGTTTTTCATTCATGCCCAACTCTACATGACCCTATAAGAGTTGTCCATGGAATTTTCTTTGCAAAGATACTAGAATGCTTTTTCATTTCCTTCTCCAATGTGTCCCCATTTTACAAATGAGAAACTCAGACAAATAGAAGTTAAGTGACTTACCCAGGGTTACAGAGATAGCAAGTAACTGAGGTTGGATTTGAAATCAGATCTTTCTGACTGTAGCCCTAGTGCATTATTCATTATATCACCTAACTACCTTTTTAAAAACTATTTTGCCCTTTTTCTTACTATCCACTTTCCCAATTACAGCTTCTCCTGATGTCTAGCAATTTTTAGCCTTTAACGTTCACCTAAATTCCCCCTTTTCCCCGAGACTCAGTCCACATCTCAATCATTTTGCTGCCAAGTCTCAGCATGAAACCCTGAGTCCTACAAGGACATGAGAATTAGCACCACGAAAAACTTCAGGCTATTTTGGTTCCTGTAAAGGAGTGGCTATGCAGGAAGTAGAAACCAGACAAATGATGATGAAAGCCTTCTTTACCAAATATAGGTAGTTCAAACTCCAGAATATCAGTCTTTGTCACTGTATATTCTTCATTTCCCTAACTTGTTTTCAAGTATCTTTTCAAAAGAAAAAAAGTCATCTAAGCACAGTCTAAGTTAAGCAGACTGAGAAAAGAGTCTACAGTAGAATATAGTGGGGGTTTTGTGGTTTGAATCAAATGACTCAAATAAATATAACATACACTATAGCATGCGATTCAATATAGCATATGGTCAGACTGGGAGGCACACAAAATTCCTGATGTGGGTCCTGTAAAAATGAAAAATAAGCCTTTACTTCACTACCAAAGACTTAAATAATAGAACTTGCAATAAAGTTAGGATATGTCATTACCAGAACAAAACAGCAACTGGACAAAAAAGTGGAGAAACATAACAAATAATAATAATAATATCCTCAAAGGGTAAAGTTTGTAGATACCTGTTATCCATTACTTTCTCACTCAATTAGATAAATGAGATAAAACAAGGCCAAAAAAATTCCCCTTAAATCAAATGTATATCTATTTTTCCCTGTGAAGATACACATAAGACACAAGTGTTTGTATTGTGCCTTATTTTTGATTCCTGGATAGAAATAATTTAATAGTTTTTTTTAAATGCAGAGGACATAAATTTTATATTATGTGGACATCTTTACATCAATGAAAACTGCAATTGGCAAGCACAAAAATGTAAAAGAAATTCTAGGTACTGCTAGTATAGCTGAGTAATATTACTCTATCAGAAACTTTCACTGAAATGGTCTAAAATTATCTGATCATACAGTTTCATTCTTGCAAATAAAGACACAAGTAAAGTTGGTACTGTATTTTATACAGTAGAATTCATTTCCTGAGCCATGCAAACCATCTTACATATAAGCTAGAAGAGCTGACTTCTTCCTTCAATATCTGCGCAGTATGATAGATTAAGATAAATACTTGATATTTAATATTAATGTTAAATATTAGAATAAGCATTCAACTAAACTTCAATCTCAATATGATTGCAATATATTCACATATTTTAATATTTCTTCTGTTCCTACTTACTATTTTTAGAAAAGAGAATAATGTACTTCTTAAGAAATTTATTATAATAGTAGTTTAAAAATCACAAATTCTGTCCAATTGTTAAGAAATGGTGTATATTACAGGTGACAGATATATATTCTAAATCACATTAAAATGCAATTGGGAAATATTTGAGAAAAAAAATAAAAATACAGCATAACATATGCATTATAATTATGTAGTTTCCTAAGTCAATCTCTATCCTATTAGGATGTTATGTAGGCTTTTGTAGCTCCTATTTCTGTTTCAGTTTAAAGCCATGGATATACTTAACATTTTATTTTATCTTGGATTTAGTGGCATCAGATGATTTCTCTGCCTTGAGAGCATTATGCATACATTTTACTTACTCTATTATACTTGTTTATTCTCATGATATGGACAACACAACCTATATGTCATTAATCTTTCAGTACATATCTGCATAGCCAATAGAAATGCTAGCAAACATATTACAAGATAGGCTTGACCAAAAGAAGATGGCAAGTAAAGATAAAAGCACTGAAGCAGAATTAATAAAGGGTGAAATAGCTTCCTATATATCTCAGATAGTAAGATTTGGAGGCAGAGAAACTGAGTTTAAGTTAAGGTTCTGATTGTATAACCTTGTTCATATCACTTTTCTCTGGGTCTCAGTTTCTCCATTTATAAAATGAGGGAGGTAGCTTAAGTGGGCCCTGCTTGCTCTATATCTATGAATCAACAATCAATTTGAAAGTTTAAAGAATTAATTTCAAGGAGAATTATGATCTTGGCCATCTACAAAATGAATTAATTCATACCAAATTCCTTGGTTTCTATGTAAATATCAGATATTGTTCCCTCTTAATCCATTCACATTAATTCAGAAGCCCTCCATAAACAAGTTTATCAATTACTTTAAAATTGAGATCAAGGTAACAAAACTTTCAAATTTAGAAAATAGTTGTTAATGCAAGAAAATTATTTCAAAAGAGATCTTTCACTTTGAAAATGCTTGTAAACTTGTTAATACAGTTATTTCAGTGTTACATATACACATGGGGCAGCTAGGTGGTACAGTGGATAGAGCACCGGTGCAGGAGTCAGGAGGACCTGAGTTCAAATCTCACCTCAGATATTTAACATTCACTAGCTGTGTGACCTTGGGCAAGTCACTTAACCCCAACAGCCTCATTCTGGGTCATCTTCAGTCATCCTGATGAATATCTGGTCACTGGATTCACATGGCTGCGGAGGACAAGTGAGACTGGTGACCTGCACAGACCTCCTTCACTCAAAACAAAGTCAAGTGCAAGTCATATAATTATTTCTCTGATGGCATGGTCTTCTTTGGCAACGAAGGGCAAACACACACATGTATACATATATAAACACTATTTAACATGATTTACTTGTTTAAAAAAATTTTTCAGTTTATTTTCTTGAGATGTAACCAAATGAACCTATTTTAAGATAATCTACTCTTCATTAGAAAGGACCAATATTGCCATTTATGATAGGAATAATATTTCCTAGGACACTGCCATGCAAACTGGGGTAGCTTTACCTAAAGCCCTACCTTATACAAGATAGGATTGTTCTTTTCTGTAACTAGTCATACAGTTCACTTTTTGAGACTTGATTAGTTCAGTTAACTAGCTCAGGTTGTTGTTGAGACTTCTTGGTCATGTAAATACAAAATGAGGAGCTCCAGTTCCTGCTGTAAGGCTTCTAACTGAGAGTGAAATGGAAGACCAACACAAGAAAGCTATATTCATCTGAATCAAGGTGGTGCTCTCAAAATATATCCTCACTGGATAACCTTCCCTTTCTAAGGCTGTTTGTATCATCTGTTATATGAACTCCTACATTCTCATTTCATTCCAGTATTAAATATAAAATACCAAGGGACCAAGACAAGCCCAAGACAGTATCTACTATTAGAAAACTGTATATTTTAAATACTAGCATGGAAAAGAGTTTGTTTAGGGCACAGACAAAATGGTAGAGGCACCAAAGCAGTCAACTCTATCAACAATCCCCTCCAAACGACTTTAAAATAACAGCTCAAGTAAAATTTTGGTGCAGCAGAGTCATCAAAAAATTATGGTGAGATATTTTTTCCAGTCTAAGAGAGCTTAGAAGGTAGACAGGAAAAGTCCATGACAACACAATAGGAGCTGTTCTGGAACAGTAGTAAGAGTTATGGACCTTGGAGGTGGTCATGAAAAAGAAGCAGCAACTTCAGCAGAACTTCACAGTCACAAAGAGAGGGAGACCCTTTGTTGATGTTGGATATAGCTAGTGTTACTTAGAAACTTTACTGACCATAAGCAGTGCTGTGTTGTAATTCCAGGGCAGAGTAGAATGCTGGTGATTGAGGAGAGGGACCTCAATCACAGTTTCAAGATAAAGAATAGCACTAGGACTGGCAGGGAAGCAGGAGACCTTCTTGGGTAAAGACCAGAGCACAGAACAGAAAAGCAGCACTCACTTCTCTCCCTGGATCACACTACCTTGGTAGCACTGAAAACTTGCAGACTAATAGAACTAGATCTGAAAAGAGCAAGATGAAAATGTTAGAAGCTTGAGACAGTGACTCCATAAGCACAGGTGAACAGCGATCCACTTTATTGGAAAGTTCAAAGTCAAAAACAAGACAAGAACTTGCCCATATAAGCTAGTATGGTGGCACTAGTGTGTAAAACCAAAACAAATAATCAGAAGAAAAAAGCAATGTGAAAGCATTTATAAGCAAAACCTTAAAGGAAAAATTGAAAATTGGAACCAAGCCCACAAGAATTGCTAGAAGAATTGATTAAAGAATTTTAAAACTTAAAAAAAGCCAGAATTAGTCTAATGGTAAAAGAAGCACAAAAATTTGTTGAAGAAAAGAACTCTGTAAAAATTAGAACTGGATAGGAAGAAGCTAATGATTCCATGACACATCCAGAAACAATAAAAGAAAGAAAAAATAGAGGAAAAAAATATCTCACTGGAAAAACAACTGAATGAGAAAAAAATATAAAGGAGACATAACTTAAGAATTTTTGGACTACCTAAAAGCCACAATCAAAACAGAAGCTTAGACATGATATTTTAAGAAACTATCAAAGAAAACTGCTCTGATATCCTAGAACCAGAAAATAGAATAGAAATTGAAAGAATACACTAATCCCCTTCTGAACAAAATCCCCAAATAAAAACACGTGGGAGTATTATAACCAAATTCCAAGCTTCTAGGTCAAAGAGAAAATACTTTGAGCAGTCAAAAATGAACAATTTAAATATTACGGCACCACAGTCAGAATCATGTAACATTTAGTAGTTCCTATGTTCAATGTTCAAGGATATGGATATGTTCAATAATCTGGAAGGCAAAAGAGATAGAATTACAAACAAGAATAATCAACTGAGCAAAGCTGAATATAATACTTCACAGGGGAAATGGATACTTGAAGCGATGGAGGATGTCAAGTAAAGTAAAGTTTACAACATTTACTTTACATCAAGTAAAGATGGAGGATGTCTGGCAAAAACATCAGAGCTGAATGAAATGCTTGATATTCAAAGATAAGACTCAAGAGAAGTATAAAAAGATAAACATGAAAGAAAAATTGTAAGTGACTCAATAATGTTAAACTTTTGTATTCCTATGTGGGAAGATGATACATGTAACTGAAGAATTTTATTATTATTAAGGCAGTTAAAAGGAGTCTAGATAGACAGAGGGCATGACCATGATCTTTTATGTGGGAATGATTTCAAAATAAAAATTTAGGTCTAAGAAACAGGGATGTACTGGGGAAAAAGGGAGAAATTGTTTTCACATAAAAGAGATAAGCAAATAAAAGCTTTTAAAGTGGATAAGAAAATGGAGAAGGCTTATAAGTAACACTTGAAACTTACTCTCATCAAAATTGGCCCAAAAAATGTGTGGGTGGGTGTGTACCTGTGAGTGTACAAATATACATGAATACACTCCCATGCACACACACACATGCATGCATGCATGCTCACATACTTGGTTAGGTAGAAAAATCTATCTTACTCAAAAGGGAAATAGGAAGGAAAAAAGATAAGAGAAAGGAGGACAATGACAAAAAGGAGAAATTAAGAGAGGCACTGGTCAGAAGCAAAACAGACTTCTGAGGAGGGACAGAATAAAAAGAGAGAAGGATAAACAGAAGAAAATGAGATGGAGGGAAATGTGCAGTTAATCATCATAACTGTGAATGTGAAAGAGATAAGCTCATTTAACAGAAGTGGATAGCAGAATAGATTAGAAACTAGAATCCATCAAAATGTTGTTTACAAGAGACACTTTAAATAGGAAGACAAACACAGTTAAAAAAAGGGAGGACTGTAACAAAACTGATTATGTTTCAGCTGCTGTGGAAAAAGCAGGGTTAGCAATTCCAATCTCAGATAAAGCAAAAGAAAAAAAAATATTAAAATGATTAAACAGGGAACCTGCATGTTACTAAAAAGTATCATAGTCAATGAAATAATGTCAAAAATTTGACTGCAAGTTTCTCTGATAAAGGCCCCACTTTTCAAATTTATAGGCAACTGTGTCAAATGTACAAAAATAAAAGCCATTCTTCAATTGATAAATTGTTAAATGATAAGTTTTGTTTCCTCTTTGCCTGTGTTTATTCTATAAATTTATTTTTTTTCTTATTGCTATAGCTTGATGTCAAGTATAATGTTGAATAAGCCTAGGGACAGTGGACAAGCTGGCTTTTCCTCTGATCTTATTGGAAAAGTCTCTAGTATTTCTTTATTATGCAAAATATTCATCACTGCTTTTAGATTTATTATTGTTTTCATATTAACTAATGATTCATTTATTCCTGTGCTTTTGAATAATTTTAACAAAATGATTATTATATTAGTCAAAAGCTTTTTCTGTATCTCTATATATAAAGATAAAATTTCCTATGACTGTGTTAATACAGTCTATTATTTTTATCATTTTCATCAACCAGAAACATCAAAATTTACATAGGTAGAAAATTTTTTTAAAAAAATTTTATAGTCTCTTTGTTAACGTTTCATTTAATATTTTACCTGAATATTGATCACAGATGTGTATCCATAGGTTTTGTTTTTTTCCTCTGCTTTTTCTGTCAATGGTTTAAATTTCAAGTGAATGTTTTTTTTCATTAAAATAATTTTGTAGGACCCATATTTATTCTATTTTCACAATTTATGCAGTACAAATATTAATTGGCTTTTGAATTTTGATAGTGTTCACTTACAATTCTATCACAAATTAGGGCAGTTTTTCTTGCCTTCATTCATGACTTGTACAGTTTCCTGTTTTGAGATTGGATTATTTAAAATCTTCACTGTTTTGATCATTTAAGACTGAATTCAAATCTGCCCTCAAACACTTACTGCTGTGGGACCCTGAGAAGTCACTTAATCTCTGATTACCTAAATTCCCTCATCTGTAAGATGTGCCTACCATAAGAAAACACATACTCTCTAGGGTTGTTTTAAGGATCAAAAATGTGATAATTTTACAGTTCTTAGTATAGCAACTGACACATGTTAAGTGTTATATAAATATTCACCATTGTTATCATGTTATCAGTTTTTGGCATGTAATTGAGCAAAATTATTTCTATCAATTGCCTTTTTTTCTTTTATGAATTCTTCTCAAAATTTAATACTTTGATTTGATTTATGCTCCCTTGTTTTAGGAACAACGAAGTTGGCCATACTATTTCTGGCAAGGAGATGGACATTCAATAAAATAAGAGATTTTCAGATTTTCTTGATAAAAAAGCCAGAGTTCAATAAAAAATTCAGTCTTCAAAGACAAGTCTCAAGAGAGGAATACAAAAGGCACAAAATGGGGAAAAAAAAACTTGTTTTTCAATATGGGTATACTATTTGCATCCCTACAAGGGAAGATGATACTTGTTAATTTTGAGAATTTTATATTTATCATGATATAAAAAAGGGACATACATAGACAGAGGGAGAGGATATAAAGTAAATGATGTGATGATAAAAATGTGATTTAAGGGTGTAAAGGGACTGAAACAGGAGATGTGAAAGAGAGGAGTCAGAAAACGGTAAATTACAGCACAGGAAGAGTCACAAATTATATTACAGTAGAGGGAAAGAGGGAAGGGACATGAGCATTGTTTGACATTTACTCTTATCTGATTTGGTTGAAGGAGTGAACAATAAACTCAGCTAAGAGTTCTAACTAGCTCTGTAGGCAGTAGGAGGGGAAGAGAAAAAGAAAAATGAGGAGAGGCTAAAACAGAGGGAAGAAGTAGCAAGGATAAATGGGAGTAAAAGGGAGGGAGGCTAAAAGAAGGAAGGGAAGACAGAGGGAGACAGTGGTCAAAAAATTACAACTCTATTGTGGAGGGGAAGGGGGAAGGGAGAACTAAAAGCACAAATGGGGGGAAAGAGGATGGAGGAAAAGACACAGATAGTAATCATAACTGTAAATGTGAATTGGATTAACTCTCCCATAAAATGGAGATGAATAGCAGAATGAATTAAAAATCATAATCCAACAATATGTTGATTACAAGAAACATATTTGAAATGGGGGAATACACACAAGGTAAAAGTAGAAGGTAGGAGCAGAATATATTGTGTTTCATCCGATGTAAAAAAAGCAGGGGTAGCAATCCTAATCCCAGACAAAGCAAAAGCAGAAACAGATCTAATCAAAAGAGATAAGGAAGGAGCCTATAGCCTGCTAAAAAGCACCATACACAATGAAGCAATATCATTACTAAACATATATGCTCCAAGTGGTGTATCATCCAAATTCTTAGAGAAGAAGTTAAAGGAATTACAGGAAGAAATAGACAGCAAAACTATACTAGTAGGAGACCTAACATTCCCTGTCTCTGAACTTGATAAATCTAACCTCAAAATAAACAAGAAAGAAGCTAAGGAGGTGAATAAAACTCTGGATAAGGTAAATATGATAGATCTCTGGAGAAAACTGAATGGGAATAGAAAGGAATATACCTTTTTCTCAGTGAGACATGACACATATACAAAAATTCACGATGTACTCGGCCATAAAACCTCACAATATAATGCAGAAAGGCAATACATCCTTCTCAGATGATAATGCAATAAAAAATTGTACGTACTAAAACGCCATGGAAAGATAGAGTAAAAATTAATTGGAAACTAAATAATCAAATCCTAAAGACTGAGTGGGTTAAACAATAAATCATTTAAACAATCAACAACTTCATTCAAGAGAATGGCAAAAATGAGACAACCAACCAAATCTTATGGGATACTGGAAAAGCAGTTCTTAGGGGAAGTTTTACATCTTTCAATACCTATATGAATAAAATAGAGAAAAAGGAGATTAATGAATTGGACATGCAGCTGAAAAAACTAGAAAACAAACAAATCCCCAAATAAATACCAAATTAGAAATACTGAAAACCAAGGGAGAGATTAATAAAATTGAAACTAAAATGACTATTGAACTAGTAAATAAAACTTAATTGGTTTTATGAAAAAAACAATAAAATGGATAAACCTTTGGTCCATTTGGTTAAAAAAAGAAAGAAGAAAAACAAATTACCAATATCAAAAGTGAAAAAGGTGAACTCACCTCTAATAAGGAGGAAATTAAAACAGTAATTAGAAATTACTCTGTCCAACTGTATGATCATAAATTCAGCAATCTAAATGAGATTGATGAGTATTTTAAAAAATATTAATTGCCCAGATTAACAGAAGAGAAAGTTGAATAATCAAATAACCCCATCTTAAAAAAAAAAAAATTGAACAAGCCATCAATGAAATTCCTAGGGAAAAAAAATCTCCTGGCTTGGATGGATTTACAAGTGAATCCTATCAAACATTTAAAGAACAGTTAATTTCAATGCTGTATGGACTATTTGGGAAAATTGGTGAAGAAGGAGTCCTTCCAAATTCTTTTTATGGTACAAATATGGTTCTGATACCTAAATACCAAAACGGAGAAAGAAAATTATTTCTCTAATGAATATAGATTCAATAATTTTGAATAAGATTTTAGTAAAAAGAATACAGCAATATATCATGAGAATAGTACATTATGATCAGGTGGAATTTATACCAGGAATGCAGGGCTGGTTCAATGTTAGGAAAACTATTAGCATTATTGATCATATAACAAAAAAAAAAGAAAAAACACATGATTATCTCAATAGATGCAGGAAAAGCTTTTGGCAAAATACAACACCCATTCCTATTGAAAACACTGGAGAGCATAGGAATAAATGGAATTTTGCATAAAATAATAAGCAGTATCAGTAGACAATGAATATAGCAAATCTCCTGCTTGATAAACCGAAGGACCCCAGCTTCTGGGATAAAAACTCACTATATGACAAAAATTGCTGGGAAAACTGGATAACAGTGTGGTGGAAACTATACATAGACCCATCTCAAACACCCTACACAAGAATAAAGTCCAAATGGGTGCACAATCTAGGTATAAAGATTGATATCATGGACAAACTGGAGGACCAAGGGATAGTGTATTTATCAGATTTATGGAGAAGAGAAGAATTTTTGACTAAAGAAGAGACAGAAAGCATTATGAAGTGTAAGATGGATAATTTTGATTACATTATACTGAAAAGTTTTTGCATAACCAAATCCAATGCAACCAAAATTCAGAGGGATATAATACATTGGGGAAAAAATTTTTATGGCTAATCTTGGGGATAAAGGCCTCATTTCTAGAACACATACAGAACTAAGTCAAATGTTCAACAATACAAGTCATTCCCCAAATGAAAAATGGTCAAAGGATATGAACTGGCAATTTTCAGAGAAAGAAATTAAAGTTATCGATAATCATATGAAAAAATGCTCTAAATCGCTTTTGATTAGAAAGACTCAAATCAAAACAACTCTGAGATACCACATCACACCTATTAGATTAGCAAACATGACAGAAGAGGAAAATGATAAATGTTGGAGAGGATGTGGGAGAGTTGGAACACTAATTCATTGTTGGTGGAGCTGTGAGCTCATCCAACCATTCTAGAGAGTGGTTTGGAACTATGCCCAAAGGGTTCCAAAAATGTGCATACCCTTTGACCCAGCAATCACTTCTTGGACTGTATCCCCAAGAGATCATAAAAATGGGAAAGGATCTCATATGTACAAAAATATTTGTAGCAGCACTCTTTGTAGTGGCCAAAAACTGGAAATCAAGGAGATGTCCATCAATTGGGGCGTGGCTGAATAAATTATGGTATATGAATGTAATGGATTACTATTGTGCTGTAAGAAATGATGAACAGAAAGACTTCAGAGAGGTCTGGAAAGACTTATATGAACTGATGAGTGAAAGGAGCAGAACCAGGAGAACTTTGTACACAGCAATGACCACATTGTGTGAGAAATTTTTCTGGTAGATGTAGTACTTCATTGCAATGCAAGGACTTAGAAAATTCTCAATGGACTCTTGAGGCAAAATGCTTTCCACATCCAGAGAAAGAAGTATGGAATTCAATAGCAGAATGAAGCAGATCATTTTCTTTTGTATTATGTTTTCTTGTGTCTTATGATTTCTCCTATACATTTTAATTCTTCTATGCACCATGACTAAAGTGAAATTATATTTAATAGGAATGAATGTGTAGAACTTATATAAAATTGTATGTCACCTCAGCGAGGGAGTGGGGAGTGGGAGGGAAAGATGGAGAAGAAGGGGGGAAAATATAAGATATATTGAAGTGACTGCAGAATACTGAAAACAAATTAAATAATTTATTTAAAAAATATTTGGAAGCAAAATGACTTGTCCAGGATCATACAGCAAGTAATTTTCTGAATTAGAATTTAAATCCATTTATTTCTCACTCCAAGTTCTATTCACGACACCACATCGCCTCTCTTCTGGCTATTTCTACCATATCTCTTTTTATTCTAATCTTGTCTGAGATTAGGAATGCCAAAAGTGTGTTGTTGTGGTCTATTAATTCACCTAAAGCATAATACATTTCATGCTAATCCTTCATCTTAACTCTTTGAGAAACTTTACTTTTCAAAGGTATTTTTTGTAGTCTGTTAACTAATTTTTCTGCCTTTCTCCACTTGATGTATGAACTCATCCCATTCATGTTCATATCTGTAATTGTTAGCTGCTATTTTCTTCCATCATGTTATAATCTTTCCTCTTTTTGACCTGTCCACTCCCATTTTTTATATGGAAAAAGAAAGGAATTAGGTTTAATATAATCACTGGAGTGGACTGATAGCACAATTTTCCTCCTGACATCTATGACAAATGGCACTGCTGAGTTTTACTCTCTTTTTCTTTAAATTTCATCTTTATAATTAGCCTACTAAAATTAAAATGAGATTTTTAAAAAACTATTGTTTACTTTTAACATTTTTTTCAAATTTTGAGTTCTAATTCTTCTCTTTCCCTCTCATCCCCTGCTTTTAACTATTCCCTCCTGAATTTTATTCTCTCTCTTCAATCTTCCTTTTCCTCTTCCTGTCCCTATTTATTTCCCTATTGATTTTAATTTACATAGACACTACATTCTTGTGAATATATTCAAGTGACAATGAAATTCATGTGAAATTTATGAACCTACTCACCAAGTCATACCTCCATGTTTATCTGTTATAATTATATTTTTGAATCATGAGAATTGCAAGTTTCCATTCTTCCTTTACTTTCAAAAATGGAACAAAATGAATTCCTTCCCATGCCCTGAGTATGTCTTTACTTGTCTTTGTAGCTTCATTTAGATGCAAAATATGTTTATATATTTTTTCCTGGAAAGATTGTTCAAATATAATTGCCTTTCAAATTTTCTCTAGTCATTGGTCTCTTTATTTTAAACAATCAGTCTCACTCTGGTTTTCTCAACTGCAATACTTAGAAATTCTATTGAAAGTCTACTTCTCTCTGTCCCTTGAAGAATTATATTCAATTTTGCAAGATGTTATTCTGGGACATAAGGCCTTTTTTTGGTCTTTTTACATTATATTCAATTTTTTTTTTTGAAAATTATAGTTGCTACAAAGTCTTATTTGATTCACACCATGGATCCTTGTAACTTAATTTCTTCCTTCCTAACTATTTGAATTAGATTTTCCTTGGCCTAATTTACCTAAGATATCATTTACCTAAGATATCATAATTTACATAAGATATCTTTATGTCTAAAGCATTTCATCCATTTTTTACTTTATCTTGGTATACAATGTGAGATGTTGGTTTATGCCTAATTTCTGCCAAACTCCTTTCTAGTTGTGCCAGTAATTTTTGACAAATGTTTGCCAAAAATCCTTGGCCCTTTGGGTTTATCAAACATTAGATTATTATGGCCTTCTCTAGTGTATTGTGTCCTAATCTATTCATGACTGCCACTTAGTCATATAGTTTGAAATCTGGAATTGGTAGGCTACCTTCCTTAACATTTTTTCATTGATTCCCTTGATAGTCTAGATTTTTTTTCTTTGAGATGAATTTAATTTTTTTTCTACCTCTATTAAATAATTCCTTGGTAGTTTGGTTGTTGTGGCACTGAATAAGTAAATTCCTTAAGCAGAATTTTCATTTTTATTTTATTGCGCTGGCCTACCCACAAGCAATTGATATATTTTCATTGCTTAGATCTGCCTTTATTTGTATGAAAAATGTTTTGTAATTGTATTCCTATAATTCCTGCATTTGTCTTTGCAAGTGCATTCCCAAGTTTAAAAGGAATTTCTATTTCTATCTTTTCCCACTGGGTTTGGTTGGTATTACTATGTATAAGAAGGTGATTTAGGTGGGTTTATTTTATATCCTGCAATTTTGCTAAAGTTGTTTATCCTCTCAACAAGTTTTTTTTTTTTTTAGTTGATTCTCTAGGGTTCTATAAGCATACCATCATATCATCTGTAAAGAGTGATAATTTTTCTTATTGCCTTTTTCTTTTGTTCCTTCAATTTGTTTTTTCTTGTCTTACTGGTATAGCTAGCATTTCTACCTACTACACTACTGAGTAATAGTGGAGGGAATGGATATCCTTGCTTCACTCTTGATTTCAGTGGGAATGTTTCAAGGTTATTCCTTTTATAAATAATGCCTGCTCTTGGTTTGAGATAGCTATGTCTCAATATTTTAAGAAAGCCTCCTTTGATTACTGTGCTTTTTAAGTGTTTTTAATATGTATGGATGTTGTACTTCACCAAAGGCTTTTTCTGCATCTTCTGCTATTATTTTTATTGTAATTATTATTGAGATGGTGAATTATGTTGATAGTTTTCCTAATATTATATCAGTCTTGCATTGCTGGTATAACTTTCATGTGGTCATAATCTATGATCTTTTGATACATTGCTGTAATCTTCTTGCTAGTATTTTATTTAAATTTCTTGCATTGATATTTAATAAGGTAATTTATTTATAGTTTTCTTTCTCTGTTTTTACTCTCTTTGGTTTAGGTTTTAAAACTATATTTACTTCATAAAAGGAACTCACTAGGATCACTTAAATATTTTTTCAGATAATTTATATAGCACTGGCATTAATTGTTCCTTAAATGTTTAGTAGGATTCACTTGTGAACCTATCGGTTCTTGGAGGTTTTTCTGGTTCAATTTCTTTTTCCCCAGAAAGTGTTATTAAAGTATTCTATATCTTCTTCTGTTGCTCTCAAGTTTATATTTTTAAAATATTCATTCATTCATTTCACATATATAGCCAATTTTATTGGCATGTAATTGAGAAAAATAGCTCCTAATAATTGCTTCAATTTCATCTTCATTGACATTGCAATCACCTTTTTCATTTTTGATATTAATAATTAGGCTTTCTTTCATCTTAAAAGCCAAATTAACCACTGATTTATTTTGGTTTTTTGCTGAAAATAGGTACCAGTTTTATTATTGCTTCAATTTTATTGATTAGTGCTTTGACCCACTCATTTTTTATTTTTTATTTTCAACACAGTTTATAACAGATAAAGCAATTCAAACTTTTGGTCAGGTGATACATCTTTTTAAAGTATTTACAATATGGACCACAAAAGATTTTTTTTAAACATAAGCCAACTGAGACACAGATAACATTTATGTTCCTAACTTCACAAGCTCTTGATCTAATTGTCTCCATAGTATTACTAAGAATAAAAGGACCCTAACTTATTGTTATTGGCCAAAAGTCCTATGCCTAATAGCTTAATTTTAGACAATCTTGGATGTTCCCCTACCCACAATCTATAATTGAATAGATCTCGTATTAAGCTTACAAACCTTTTGACTATAGGAAATTTCCACCAAGAGTAGGGACATTGCAGGGAAACTATATCTCCCCAACTTCATGTCAATTCCAGGCAGGTGTAGATTGTCCACTTGCATTCAGTCAGGCTTAAAGTCTGCCAGGTGTCAGTGGGGAAATTGAGTCTGAAGAATCCCACCTCAGCCCATTCTGAACAGCCACTCTCCTATGCTTCCCTTGAGATCACCTATGCAGTTCATACCAGCATCTCATGAGCTTACTGGAATCATGTATTGGAGGCTCAGATCACTTTTCTTGCTTCCCATACCTGGAGTTAGACTCAGATGAACAGTCACTTAATAGTCCCATAGCATCTAAAAATGGCAAATTCCTATAACCAGGTTTCAAATATGATTACAGTTTCACTTTGGCTAAGGAACATCTTTTGAGGCAAGTCTTAAGTGGCTCACATGTCTTTCTATACATGCTCTAGTTCCTGATTAAATGGCAATCATAAAATCTAATTTACCATTAAAACCTTGACTTTTCCCTCAATGCCAAATTTTATCCAAGGTTACCTTCCTCTTGGAAAGAGACTGAAATTCTTTTCTCCAAACCAAAGATGCTATTGATTTATTCTCATTAATTAATTCAGTCTATTGTTTTTGTTACTAATTTTTGTTTATGTAAAGGAATTGGGAGAGGTGGAGCCAAAATGGCAGAGCGAGAGCAACAACTCACCTAAGCTCTTGGACAAAATCCTTTGGATACCTCTTACAGGAGAATCTGACCAAATTTTGGAGGTGCGCAATCCAGTGGGAGACAAACGGTGATGAACTTGGAGCCCAGGTTACACTGGAAGGTCCACAGGAAGTATCTGTTTCATAGGGGTGAGCCCCCAGCACACAATGCAGAGTATCCAGTGCAGGACAGCAGAAGGGGCCTGGGAAACCCAAGCTGGTGGAACTGGCAGAACAGCACCCAAGGGCCAGAGACAAGCTGCACCGAGCCAGTGAGAACCATTGAGGGCCAGATATCAGCACAACAGCTTCTGAGACCTTCAGCCCAAAGATTAAACTTTGGTAAGTCACCTATTTAAACTTCCAGGAGCCAGGATGGCAGAGTGATCAGTAAATGCTCTCTCCTCCCCCCTTGATGACTTTGAAAGAACCATAAAATATTTCCCCAGAAAAATCCTGAAACAGCGGAAACAGCAAAGGGGCCAATAGTCTCATAACACCCGAGGCAAGGAAAATAGCTAAGGGGGATTCCTCCTACTGTGGCAGAGGCAAACTGAAAGGACAGAGGACCCAGGGCAGAGAAAACTCACACTAGGACCCAGGCAAGCCTTGGTGCCAGGAGAGGAGCCCCAGGAGGGGTGGGAACATGCATTAGCATCTAGGCATGCCTTAGCACTCCAGGGAAAATGGAAAGACAATAGGGAAGCTGAGATCACCAGCCCCTGAGCTTGCCTTTGCTTCAGTTCAGCTGAGGATATCTCCTGTGACCAGACCACTCCTTCCCCACATTTAACAAGTTAACCCCAGGGCCAATCAGGGAAACACAAAACAAAAACCTGCTTTTAGCTTTTTCACACATAATCTCACCAAAAAGTTCTGTAGCTTGTGACTGAAAGAACCAGAAGCCACAGCACGCAAATCAACATCATGAACAAGAAAAAGCAGAGGGGTGAAAAAACCACAGAATCTTTCTATAGGGGTAAGGACCAAAACACAAATGCCAAAGAGGTCAGAGGTGAGACTGTACTTCCAGCTGAAACTTCAGAAGGGACTATGAACTGCTTGCAAGCACAAGCAGCTGTCCTGAAACAGCTGAAGAAGGAAATAGAAGATAAACTGGCCAATGATTTTAAAATTATGAAAAAAGAATTCACTGATGAGAACATCTCTTTGAAAATGAAAATTGAACAAATGGAAAAGGAAGTTCAAAAATTAACTGGAGAAAATAACTCCCTAAAAGGTCAAATGGAAAAGGAAGTACAAAAATTAACTGGAGAAAATAGCTCCTTAAAAGGAAAAATTGGACAGATGGAAAAGGAGCTGCAAAAGTTAACGGAAGAAAATAATTTGATAAAGATTAGAGCTGGGCAAGTAGAAACTAATGACTCAATGAGACAGCAAGAATCAGTCAAACAAAATCTAAAGAATGAAAAGATGGAAGAAAATGTAAAATATCTACTTGGAAAAACAACTGACCTGAAAAATAGATCCAGGAAAGAAAACTTAAGAATTGTTGGCCTGCCAGAAACCTATGATGGAGAAAAGAGCCTGGATAATATCTTCTAGGAAATCATCAAGGAAAACTGCTCAGAAGTGCTAGATTCAGAGGGCAAAATAGTCATCAAAAGAATCCACCGTTCCCCTCCTGAAAGAGATCCCAAACTCAAAACTCCAAGAAATATAGTTGCCAAATTCCAGAGCTATCAAGTGAAGGAGAAAATATTACAAGCAGCCAGAAAGAAACAATTTAGATATCAAGGCGATATAGTCAGGATTACACAGGACCTTGCAGCTTCTACATTAAAAGATCGAAAGAATAAGAACCCAATATTCCGTGAGGCAAAGGAGTTGGAACTACAATCAAGCATCAGCTACCCAGCAAAGTTCAGCATATAATTTCAGGCAAGGAGAAAGTCATTCATTGAAGTAAAGGAATTCCAGAGCTTCCTGACCAAAACTCCAGAACTTAATAGAAAATTTGATTTTCAAATGCAGGTCTCAAGAGAATCATAAAAAGGTAAACGGGGGGCGGAGGGGGAGGAGGCTTGTTACTTAATTAGGGCAAACTGTTTATCTCCCAATAAGGGAAGAGGATACCTGTTAATCTTGAGAATTGTGCAGCTATTATGAAATATAAAGAGGATATGCATAGAGGGAACAGGTATAAAGTAAATGGTAATCATGATAAAAAAAATATGATTTTAAGAATGAGAAGGGATTGTAATAGGAGGTGTGAAAAGGAAGAAGCAGAAAATAGCAAATAACATCACAAGAAGAAGTACAAAATTAGAGTAGAGGCAAAGAGGGGAGGGAAAAGAGCATTGTTTAAGAGGTACTCTCATCTGATTTGTTTAAAGGACGTAACAATGAACTTAAGTAGATAATCCTAACTAGCTCTATAGGTAGTAGTAGGGGGAAGGGGGAAGAAAGGGGAGGGAGGCAAAAAGGGAGGGAAGAAGCAATAAGAGTAAAGGGGAGCAAAAGGGAGGGGGGCTAAAAGAAGGAGGGGAAGGCTGCAGGAGGAGGTGGTGAAAAGTGAACACTATTGAGGAGAGGAAGGGAGACAGGAGAGCTAAAAGCACAAATGGTGGGAAAGAGGATGGAGGGAAATACACAGATTGTAATCATAACTGTGAATGTGAATGGGATGAATTCTCCCATAAAATGGAGGTGGTTAGCAGAATGGATTAAAAGCCATAATCCAACAATATGCTGCTTACAAGTAACACATTTGAAATGAGGGGATACACGTAAGATAAAGGTCAAAGGATGGAGCAGAATATTTTGTGCTTCAGCTGATGTAAGAAAGGCAGGCATAGCAATCCTAATCTCAGACAAAGGAAAAGCAGAAATAGATCCTATCAAAAGGGATAGGGATGGAAACTATATCCTGCTAAAAGGCACCATAGACAATGAAGCAATATCATTACTAAACATGTATGCTCCAAGTGGTGTAGCATCCAGATTCTTAGAGGAGAGGTTGGGGGAGTTGAAGGAAGAAATTGACAGCAAAACTATACTAGTGGGGGACCTCAATGTCCCCCTTTCTGAACTCGATAAATTTAACCTCAAAATAAACAAGAAAGAGGTTAAGGAGGTAAATAAAACTCTAGATAAGGTAGATATGACAGATCTTTAGAGAAAAGTGAATGGGAATAGAAAGGAATATACCTTTTTCTCAGCGGTACATGGAACATTTACAAAAATTGACCATGTACTAGGACGTAAAAATCTCACAATTCAGTGCAGAAAGGCAGAGATAATCAATGTATCCTTCTCAGATCATAATGCAGTAAAAAATATATGTAATAAAAGGCTATGGAAAGATAAACCAAAAATCAATTGGAAACTAAATAATCCAATCCTAAAGAAAGAATGGGTTAAAGAAGAAATCATAGAAACAATCAAGAACTTCATTCAAGAGAATGACAATAATGAGACAACCTACCAAATCTTTATATCTTTGAATTCCTACATAAATAAAATAGAGAAAGAGGAGATCAATGACTTGGGCATGACATGCAGCTGAAAAATCTAGAAAAAGAACAAATTGAAAATCCCCAAGAAAATACCAAATTAGAAATAATGAAAATCAAAGAAGAGATTAATAAAATTGAAATTAAGAAAACTATTGAATTAATAAATAAAACCAATAGTTGGTTTTATGATAAAACTAATAAAATTGATAAATCTTTGGTCAATTTGATTAAAAAAAGAAGTAAGAAAATCAAATTACTAATATTAAAAATGAAAGGGGTGAACTCACCTCCAATGAGGAGGAAATTAAAATAATTATTAGAAATTACTTTGCCTAACTTTATGCCGACAAATTCCATAATCTAAACGAGATGAATGAACATTTTAAAAAATACAAATTGCCCAGATTAACAGAAGAGGAAGTTGAATACTTAAACAACCCCATCTCAGAAAAAGAAATTGAAAAGCCATCAAAGAACTCCCAAGGAAAAAATCTCCAGGACCAGATGGATTCACAGGTGAATTCTATCAAACATTTAAAAAACAGTTAATTCCAATACGATATAGAATATTTTTGAAAATTGGGGAAGAAGGAGTCCTCCCAAATTCTTTCTATGATACAAATATAGTTTTGATACCCAAGCCAGGAAGAGACAAAACAGAGAAAGAAAATTATAGACCAATTTCTTTAATGAATATAGATGCAAAAATTTTAAACAAGATTTTAGCAAAATGAATACAGGATCTTATCATGAAAATAATACATTATGATCAGGTAGGATTCATACCAGGAATGCAGGGCTGGTTCAATATTAGAAAAGCTATTAGCATTATTGATCATATCAACAACAAAACTAACAAAAACCACATGATTATCTCAATAGGTGCAGAAAAAGCTTTTGAAAAAATACAACACCCATTCCTATTAAAAACACTGGAGAACATAGAAATAAAGGGAACTTTCCATAAAATAACAAGCAGTATCTACCTAAAACCTTCTGCAAGCATTATATGCAATGGGGATAAGCTAGATGCATTTCCAATAAGATCAGGGGTGAAACAAGGATGTCCATTATCACCACTATTATTCAATATGGTACTAGAAATGTTAGCTGTAGCAATTAGACAAGATAAAGAAATTGAAGGAATAAAAATAGCCAAAGAAGAAACTAAGTTATCATTCTTTGCAGATGATATGATAATATACTTAGGGAATCCCAGAGATTCAAGTAAAAAACTACTTGAAATAATAAACAACTTTGGCAAAGTTGCAGGTTACAAAATAAACCCACACAAATCTTCTGCATTCCTCTATATTAGCAACAAAGTCCAACAGCAAGAGATAGAAAGAGAAATCCCATTTAAAGCTAGGGTAGACACTATAAAATACTTAGGAGTTTACCTGCCAAAACAAACCCAGGAGTTATAGGAACATAATTACAAGACACTTTTTGCACAAATAAAGTCAGATTTAAGTAAGTGGAAAAACATCAGTTGTTCATGGGGAGGCTGAGCTAATATAATAAAAATGACAATTCTACCTAAATCAATTTACTTATTTATTGCCATACCAATTAAACTATTATTTTCTAGAGCTGGATAAAATAATATCAAAATTCATTTGGAAGAACAAAAGGTCCAGAATATCAAAGGGACTAATGAAAAGAAATGCTTGGGAAGGTGGCCTAGCACTACCAGACTTCAAATTGTATTATAAATCAGCAATTATCAAAACCACATGGTATTGGCTAAGAAACAGAGTGGTAGACAAATGGAATAGACTTGGCACTCAAGACACAGTAGGCAAGGAATATAGCAACCTCCTGTTTGATAAACCCAAAGACCCCAGCTTCTGGGATAAGAACTCACTGTTTGACAAAAATTTCTGGGAAAACTGGTTAACAGTGTGGTGGAAACTAGGCATAGAGCCATGCCGGAAAACATACACAAGAATAAAGTCCAAATGGGTACATGATTTAGGTATAAAGATTGATACCATGAATAAACTGGAGGAGCAAGGAATAGTGTATTTATCAGATTTATGGAGAAGGGAAGAATTTTTTACTAAAGAAGTGAGAGAAAGCATTATAAAATGCAAGATGGATAATTTTGATTACATGAAACTGAAAAGTTTTTGCACAACCAAACCCAATGCAACCAAAATTTGGAGGGATGTAGTATATTGGGAAAAAAATTTGTATGGCTAAACTCGGGGACAAAAACCTCATTTCTAGAATATATAGAGAACTGACTCAAATGTATAACCATACAATCATTCCTCAGTTGGTAAATGGTCAAAGGATATGAACATACAATTTTCATGGGACGAAATTAAAGATATCTATAATCATATGAAAAAGTGCTCTAAATCACTACTGATAAGAAAGATGCAAATCAAAACAACTCTGAGGTACCACATCACACCTGTAAGATTGGCAAACATGACAGAACAAGAAAATGATTAATGCTGGAGAGGATGTGGGAGAGTTGGAACACTAATTCATTGTTGGTGGAGCTGTGAGATCATCCAACCATTATGGAGAACAGTTTGGAACTATGCCCAAAGGGCTGCAAAAATGTGCATACCCTTTGACCCAGCAATATCGCTACTAGGACTGTATCCCCAAGAGATCATAAAAATGGGAAAGGGTCCCACATGTACAAAAATATTTATAGCAGCTCTCTTTGTAGTTGCCAAAAACTGGAAATCAAGGGGATGCCCGTCAATTGGGGAATGGCTGAATAAATTATGGCATATGAATGTAATGGAGTACTATTGCACCATAAGAAATGATGAACAAGAAGACTTCAGGGAGGCCTGGAAGGACTTATATGATCTGATGCTGAGCGAAAGGAGCAGAACCAGGAGAACTTTGTGCACAGCAATGACCACAGAGTGCGAGAGTTTTTTCTGGTAGACTTGGAACTTCATAATAACGCAAGAACTTACTAAAAAAAAAAATCCCAATGGTGCTTTTCTAAGGCAAAATGATGCCTTCCACAGTCAGAGAAAGAAATATGGAAGTCATTCACAGAATGCAGCAGATCATGTTTGTGGGGGGGGGGGGGAGTGGGTTAGTGTATTATGTTTTGATTTGTTAGATGATTTCTTCCATTCATTTTAGTGTGACTACCTAGCATGACTGTAGTGAAAATGTACTCAGTAGGAAAGTAGATGTAGAACCTATACAGAACTGTATTCTGTCGTGGGAAGGGGGGGAAAGTGTGGGTGGGATAAAATCCTAATTTTAAGGAAGTGATTGTAGAACATTAAAAAAATAATAATAATAAAAAATAATAATTTTTGTTTACTATTTATTGTTACTAATTGCTTTCATCTCACTTTGTAACATGACCAATTTTTCTCCTAATCACCCCCTCTCCCCTTGCTTCCTAATACCTTGCATTCTGATTACTCCTTCCCTCAATGTACCCTCCCCTCCATCACACCTCACCCCTCTCCTATCCCCATCTTCTCTTTTTTCTTGCAGGGCAAGATGAATTTCCATACCCCTACCTCTGTAATTCTTATTTCCTGATTATATGCATAAAAATTCTCAACATTCGTTTCTACTACTTTGAATTCCAGCTTCTCTCCCTCCCCACCTCCTTCCCCAGCCCCAATAAGAAGAGAAGCAATTCAATACAGATTGAATATGTGTTGTTTTGCATAAGACTTCCATAGAAATCATGTTTCGTAATACTAATTATATTGCCCTCTGATCTACCCTACCTCCTTTATTTTTCCTCCCTACAATGGACCCTATCCCTTCTCGAAAGTGTTTATTTTTAGTGACTCCTTTCTCCTATTTGCCCTCCCTTCTAACATTCCCTTCACTCCATTTGTTGCCTCCTCTCCTACTTTCCTGTGGTATGATATAAATTTTCATATCAAATTTAGTGAGCATGTTATTCCTTCCTTCAGTCACATGTGGGGAGAGTAGCTTTATTCCCCCACCCTTCTCCCTTATCTCCTCCCTTGAATAAGATTTTTCTTTTCTCTTTTATGAGTTATAGTCTGCCCCATTTCATTACTCCCTTTCAGTTCCTGGAATTTTCCTCCTTCACCCCTTAATTTTTATTTTATTTTATTTTTGTGTGTATGTGTATGTGGATATCATTTCTTCTGATATAACGCAACCTCTACTCTCTATCTATGTGTGTGAGTGTGTGTGTACAATCTCTCCAACTACCCAAATACTGAGAAAAGACTCAAGAGTTTAAAATATTTTCTTTCCATGTAGTAATGTAAACAGTTCAGCTTTAGAGAGTCTTTTATGATTTTTCTTTTTTTCCCTGTTTACCTTTTCATGCTTCTCTTGATTCTTATCTTGGGAAGTCAAATTTTTATATACAGATCTGGTCTTTTCCTCAACATGAAATCTTCAAATTTGTCTATATCACTCTATTCTTGGCTTCAATTCCAGTTCCTTTGACTTCTGAAATATCCTACTCCAAGCCCTTCGATCATTTAATATTGAAGCTGCCAGATCCTGTGTTATCCTGATTGTATTTCCACGGTACTCAAAATTGTTTCTTTCTAGCTGCTTGCAGTATTTTCTCCTTGATCTGGGAACTCTGAAATTTGGCCACAATATTCCTAGGAGTTTCTCTGTTCGGGTTTCTTTCAGGGGGTGAGCTATGAATTTTTTCAACATCCATTTTGTCCTCTCATTCTAGAACATCAGAGCAGTTTTCCTTGATAATTTCATGGAAGATAATGTCTAGGCTCTTTTTTTGATCATGGCTTTCAGGTAGTCCAACAATTTTTAAATTATTTCTCCTGCATCTATTTTCCAGGTCAGTTGTTTTTCCAATGAGTTCTTTCACCTCATCTTCTAATTTTTAAAATTTTTGGTTTTGTTTACTAACTTATTAGTTTAACTCATAGCTGTTCTTTTCCCTGGTCTCAATTTTCTCTTTCAAAGAATTATTTTTTTCAGTGGGCTTTTGAAACTTCTCCTCCATTTGGCTAATTCTGCTTTTTAAAACCTCCTCCTCCTTGTTGGCTTTTTGGACCTCTTTTTCCAGTTGAGTTAGCCTCTTTTTAAAGCTGCTATTTTCCTCAGCATTTTTTTGGTTCTCCCTTAGTAAGCTACTAACTTGTTTTTTAAGATCTTCTATTGCCTGAGCCCATTTTCATTCCCTTTGGAGGCATTGCAGGCAAAGGGCCTTGACTTCCTCTTATAGTACGTCTTGTTCTTCCTCATCTGAAAGGATGGGGGAAGACACCTGTTCCCCAAGAAAGTAACCTTCTAGCATCTTATTTTTTCCCTTTTTGGGCATTTTGCCAGCCAGTTACTTGACTTCTGAATTTCCTCTCCACAATCACCTTGCCCCCAGTTCCACCCAGCTATCACTGGGGACTGAGATTCAGATGAGCTGCTCCAAAGCCTCAGGGGCTTTAGGCGGAGGCAGGGCTGCTATTCAGTGTGCTCAGGTGGGGGAAGGGTTGCCACACAGAGCTCAGTTCCCTCAAGGGGTTTACACAGAGACCTTCAGTAATGGATGTGGGCCACTGTCTGCTTTGGGAGGCCCTGTCTACTGTTGTCTCCACTGCTGCCTCCCAAGGGGGCCTGAGTCATGGGGACACCCAGATCCCCTCTCAGTTGGCCAAAAAGACCCTCTCACTGACCTTTGGCACCTGTGGGTTGAGGGACCTGCACTGCCACTGGAGATTCTGTCCCTGAAGCCTGCTCAGATCTGTTCCTCTTGGTGCCACGTGGTCAAGGCAGGGCTGGGTTCTGCTCCAGGTTGGTGCATGACAGATCTTTCCCATCACTTTTTCAGGTCTCTCTGGAACAGAAATCTCCACCACTCTGTTTTTCTGTGGCTTCTACTGCTCTAGAATTTGTTGGGAGTTCTTCTTTACAGGTATTTTATGGGCTGTGGGTTAGGAGCTAGCATATGTGTTTCTTTCTACTCTGCAATCTTGGCTCCTCCCCCAACCCACTCATTTTTTAGAATTAAATTATTTAGTTTCCAAATAGCTCTTGATCTTTGTTGCCACAGCCCTTAATTGAATGAAATTTTTATTACATTATGGCCTGAAAAAGTTGTGTTTATTATTCTGCTTTTATGCATTTGATTGCAAGGTTTTAAGGGTTTTATGCCCTAATACGTTCTCAGTTTTTTGAAGGTGCCAAGTACAACTGAGAAAAAGATATATTCCTTTGGATTCCCATTTTAAGTTAATGTTGGCTCTATTCCTAGATTGAGTGTGAGGGGTAAAAAGACTCACTCTCTCAAATGCCAGGTTTTCCTTACTGCTGTTTTCAGACCTTGTTCTGGATTTTGGAAGTTTATGGTTCTTCCATGGTGGTATGATCTGAGAAGAGATCCTAGAGACTGAAATCAATGTTGCTCCTTAGAGACCCTCATTCTTGGGGCTGAAAGTAATACTGGCCCTCAGGGTTTCCTTACCAAAAGTGCTCTTGACCAAAAATGCTCCTCTCTACCTTTAAATTGTCACCCATTATAGGCAATGCTGGTGTCAAACTGTGTCTGATCTTCTACCCAGTGGTAGCACAGGAATACTCTATAATTTCTTTCTGATTAGTTTCCAGGTTCCCTTACCATATCTTGTTTGAGAGTCCCTGAAGGTGCTACTGCTTTTCTCATTCATCCACATGAGTTCCAGACAAGCCCCTTCTCCTATGTCACCAACCTCTCTTTCTGACCTCCTATGTTGTCTTGGACTGGAAGAATGTCTCACTGTGATATTTCATTGGTTCTGTCACTCTAGAATTTGATTTAAGGAGTTATTTTAATGTTGTTTAGAAGAGAGTATTTGGAGAGTTCAGCTGCATGCTTTTTCTACTCCACTATCTTGGCTACACTCTCACAGTCCAAAATGGATTTCTGTATGGGCAAGTATCTTTTAGTCTATTCACAATCCCCCAGTGTGATTACCCTTTGTAGCTTACCCTCCAAAAATATTATCTATATATCATCAACATGCATGTTGCATGTTTTCATGTCTGGCTTTTCTTGTCTTATTTCTAGAAATATAAAGCCTCATTTTGTATCAGAAGATAGTTTAAGATGGGCTTAGGGTTTTCTTCTTTAGAGTCTATGACAATTGATCTCCCAGATTCACATTTTTTTCTTTACCCTTGCTATTTTAACAGGCTAGTTCTGATGACTATTTATGAAATTCACTAAACTCAGAGTCCTTAAAATGGTGGGGTGGGTAGAGGATCATTTCCCTTCCTTAGCTATTGAACAAAAAAGTTCTGCTAGTCACTACATTTCCTATTCTTTTGTATCCCTATGTATCAATCATTCACTTAAGATAAATAATTTAAAGTAAACTCATCTTTATTTGGAAATAAAATCCATTATAAACTTACAAACAGAAAACAAATAAGGATTAAAAAGAACATGAAGCCTTCCAACAGTAAGTAATGTCAGTTCACTGACATTCACAAAACTACCTAGAAGTTATGATATATTAGATTAAAATACAATAGAAATTTTAGAGAAATTAATTGGAAGAAGACTAGATAGTTGAGAAAACAAATTAGTAACCCTCATCCAAGGAGCAGACTAGAATAAAGTAAACAAAATTTATAGTAACTTGAGATGGTAAGAAATATAACAAATTGGGGGAGGAGCCAAGATGGCAGAGTAGAAAGACTCACATATGCTAGCTCCGAACCCACAGCCCATAAATTTCCTGTAAAAAGAGCTCCACACAAATTCTGGAACAGTGGAACGCGCCCAGAAACACAGTGGAAGAGATTTCTGTTCCAGAGAGCCCTGAAAAACTGACTGCAAAGATCCATCGTGCAACAGACGCGGAGCCCACCCCTGTGCTGCTCTGGCTGCGTGGCCCCAGAGGAGCAGATCCGAGCAAGCTTCAGGGATGGAATCTCCCCCGGCTGTGAAGGTCCCTCCACCCACAGGCGCTACAGGTCAGTGAGAGAGACTTCTGAGCTGGCCGAGAGGAGAGAGGGGTGTCTCCATGGCTTGGGCCCCATCGGGAGGCAGCGGCAGAGGCAGCAGCAGAGGCAGCAATGGCCCGGGACTCCCAGAGCAGCAGGCAGGAGCTCAGGGCCATTACCGAAGATCTCTGCATAAATCCCCTGAGGGAACTGAGCCTTGGAGGTGGCCCTGCCCCCACCTGAGCACCAGAACTTAACTCATATTGAATAGCAGCTGTGCCCACCATGGAAAACCCTGAGGCTGGGGAGTAGCATTTGAATCTCAGACCCCAAGCACTAGCTGGGCAGATCTAGGCAGGGGTGGAGAGGAATCTCAGAAGTCAAGTAAATGGCTGGGAAAATGCCCAGAAAAGGGAAGAAAAATAAGACCATAGAAAGCTACTTTCTTGGGGGACAGATGTTCCCGCCTATCATTTCTGATGACAAGGAACAATTCTTACCATCAGGGAAAGATGTGGAGGTCGGGGCCTCTGTATCCCAGACATCCCAGGTCGATGTCCAGTGGGCTCAGGCAATGGAAGAACTCAAAAAGGATTTTGAAAATCAAGTCAGACAGGTGGAGCAAAAACTGGGAAGAGAAATGAGAGACATGCAACAAAAACATGAAAAACGGGTCAATTCCTTGGTAAAGGAGACCCAAAAAAATGCTGAAGAAAATAACACCTTGAAAAATAGGCACACTCAATTGGCAAAAGAGGTTCAAAAAGCCAATGAGGAGAAGAATGCTTTCAAAAGCAGAATTAGCCAAATGGAAAAAGAGGTTCAAAAGATCACTGAAGTAAATAGTTCTCTCAAAATTAGAATGGAACAGATGGAGATTAATGACTTTCTAAGAAACCAAGAAATCACCAAACAAAACCAAAAGAATGAAAAAATGGAAGAAAATGTGAAATATCTCATTGGAAAAACAACTGACCTGGAAAATAGATCCAGGAGAGACAATTTAAAAATTATGGCACTACCTGAAAGCCATGATCAAAAAGAGCCTAGACATCATCTTTCATGAAATTATCAAGGAAAACTGCCCTGATATTTTAGAACCAGAGAGCAAAATAAGTATTCAAGGAATCCACCGATCACCGCCTGAAAGAGATCCAAAAAGAGAAACTCCTAGGAACATTGTGGCCAAATTCCAGAGATCCCTGGTCAAGCAGGAAATATTGCAGGCAGCTAGAAAGAAACAATTCCAGTATTGTGGAAATACAATCAGGATAACACAAGATCTAGCAGCTTCTACATTAAGGGATTGAAGGGCGTGGAATAGGATATTCCAAGAAGTCAAAGGAACTAGGACTCAAACCCAGAATCACCTACCCAGAAAAACTGAGTATAATACTTCAGGGGAAAATATGGTCATTCAAGGAAACAGAGGACTTTCAAGCATTCTTGATGAAAAGACCAGAGCTGAAAAGAAAATTTGACTTTCAAACACAGGAATGAGAAGAAGCATGAAAAAGTAAACAGCAAAGAGACGTCAACTGTTATCGAAGTCATTTGCAAAACTACACAGATATGGCCTATATTGAATTGCCTGCCTTCCCAAAGGGAATGGGTGGGGAGGGAGGGATGGGGAGAATTTGGAACTCAAAGTTTTAGGAACAACTGTTGAGTATTGTTCTTGCTACTAGGAAATAACAAATACAGTTAATGGGGAATAGAAAATCATCTGGCCCTACAGGACAAAAGAGAAGATGGAGACAAGAGAAGGGAGCAATGATAGAAGAGAGGGCAGATTGGTGATAGGGAACATTAGAATGCTCGGTGTATTGGGGTGGGGGGAGGGGAGAAAAGGGGAGAAAATTTGGAACCCAAAATTTTGTGAAAATGAATGTAAAAAGTTAAATAAATTTATATTTAAAAAAAGAAATATAACAAATTTTAATGAAAAAATGAAAAAGTAAAATGTCCAGTATGCAAAAGCAACTGACATAGGAAACAGATTTATTCTGCTAATGAAAAAACTTTGATTTTTTAAATAATTATTGTTTAATATAATTTGTTATATTTTTTAATTTATTTACACTAATATATTTATTTAAACTTATTAATTTAATATATTTTCATATTATATATTTATTCATATTTAATATAATATTATTTAATATAATTTCAGCAATCAAATTGAAGAATTTCCAGACTAGTAAGAATTCAGAGAGGCAAAATGAAGTGAGAAAGAATGTGCTAATCATAGATTGGCATGCTCCAAAGGAAAATCCCCAGGAATAGTATAGTCAGAATTCTTAGCTTCTTCCAGGGAAAAACACACACACACACACATGCTCACACACACACACACACACACACACAATCACACACACAGCAAATCTCCTCTATGAGTAGTTCAAATTACAAGGAACCATAGTCATCATCACACAAAACCTGGAAGCTTCAATTAGAAAGAAAAGAGTAAAAGCACATAATTCTATAGGGGAAAAAATGTAAGACTAATGGAAAAGAGAATTTTCAAACATTTCTGATAAAAAGAAAAAACAGAGTTGAGTACGTACTGTGAAATGCCAACACAAAAATCTAGAGAAACCTTAAAAGAAAATTTTATTTGAATAATATGACGTTAGTGCTGACATAGTCTCATGGGGGGAAAGAAACAAGTGTTGCTTGAGATGCTTAATATCTTCAAAGAATGCTTAAGTAGTTAAGAAAAATATTGATCAGGGGGTTGCATTGTTCTGAGGGTGCTTCTTGACTGGAGAGCCCAAAGAGAAGGAAGGTGAATGGAAAACATACATGTAGAAAGTGGGAAGAAGGAGGTGGAATTTGCTGTTTCTCAAAATTTGGTGCACACAAGTATGCATGCATCCCATTTAATTGAAAAAAAAACAAGTTTGGATATGAAGAGACAGGATTAAAGTGGGGGACAAGGGATGGAACATAATTGTAACTAAAGCAAACTTCCTGCTCCTAAAATGAGGATAAAAGGGGGAAAATGCTGAAACTAAGAGAGTACATAATAATTAAGGAATAGTTGGACAAATTGTGGTATGTAACTATAATGAAATGCTCTTGCACTATGAAATGACAAAACAGATGAGATCAGAGAATATTGGAGATATGAAATGGAATAGAGGAAAGTTAGCAAAACTAGGAGAAGATGTATGAGATAATAATGTTTTAAGGAAGAAAAAAGCGTCACACTTGAGATGTCTGTTCAATACGAAGAATAATGAAGCTTTCAGAAGACGTGACGAAAGCCTATCACCCGTCTCAGGGCAGAGCTCACAGATACAAACGGCAGAAACAGACTTTAGTTTTTGGCATGGCCACTGCATGGATTTGTTTCTCATAACTATCCTTATTTGTTCCAAAAGTTTTTTCCCCCATTTCTTCTTGATTTATAATGGGGGAGGAACAGCCAGAGACAAAGGATAGCAATAGCAATGGAAGAAAAATGTTTTACTACATAGAGGGAAGTTCAAAAACACAGAGAAGCAGAACAGCTTTCAAAATATGTGGAATTGTTTTATATAGTTTTTTGTTTTTTTTTTTTTTAAAGCAAGCAGTAGTAAATGAAGATCCACAGCTCCACATACAAATCATTTTTGGTTTCATTGTTTATACAGATATGTTCCTCTTCATGTATGTGTTGTGTTTAAGCTCAGAACAAAAACAACCACACTCAAAAATGGATATTTTTACCCTTAGAATTCTCTTAGTATTTGTGACTAGGTATAAATAATCAGATATGTCAATGGTTCCATGAATACATATACTAAACAGTTTGGGGAGATCATTCTTAGCACAATGAAAAAGACATTAATGGCATAGCATTAGAGACCTAACTGGGACATACAGTGTCAAATACTCAAAAGCCATTTAATCTGAACTATACTAGGAGAAGAATTTTCTATTAATATGTACAAAAGTGGCCATCAAGCTTCAGTCTAAAATATTTTAGTAAAGAGAACCCATTTCTACCCAAAGCAGACCACTGCGGTTTGGGACAGCTAATTGTTAAGAAGTTTTTTCTTTGTTTGGCTGCAATGTGCTTCCATATGCCTTCTGCCCATTTGATTCAGGGTACTCAGTAGATGTAGCTATATTCTGCTCAAGCTCATTATATTCTTCAAATTTCCTACTGTCTCTGTCTACATCTCTTCAGTTTCTCCACCTCTGTGTTTCGTATATACTCCAGAGCCCAAAGTCTACAATATACTATAATATACTTATTTATATGTTGCCTTAGACTTATTCTTTGACTATTTTATATAAGTGACTTGCCAAGTAAAATTATTTAACAGTGAGGAATCATATCCTCTGGGTTTTTGGTTTGTTTATTTTGTTTTGTTTTTATCCTCCTTGACATCTAGTATATGCAGGAAGTACATGTTTATTAATAAATGCTTATTGAGTTAAGAATAAATGAATGCATGGAACCCTCCCATAATACATTCAATCCTTCCAGGAACATGCTAGAATTCATTACATGTTGCATACATTTTTGAGTTTGTATCATTTCTTGCCTGAATCATTCAATTTCAACAAGTATATTTTAAAGAACAATGGTCTCATACAGAAGGTCTCTGTATGCAAATATTATTCTGCAAGTATTAATACAGAAATAGTTGGCTAAGTTTTTTTTTGTTTAGAAATTGATGTACCTACTTGTAAAATTATAATGAGTCTTTAAAGAGTTTAAGTTCCTTATATTAGATCATAAGAAATCATATGGGATTTTGCAACTAAAAGGTTAATTTTTGTTTATAAATATTTGTGATATACTGTTTAGAAACAGAATAAATATACAGGTAAACTAAATGTCAATGACCAATAATGAGTAGTCAAAACTGATGAGCAGTTATCTAGCTTTGACCTAATAACACTGTTTTCTAAGCTCAGTCAGATTGAAAATGAAGTTTTTACAAGGAAAAATTTAATTAACATTTTGCAGCTATTATATTGTTCTGCCGTAAGCAGATTTTCTTTACCAACTTGTTAGCTACTTTGATATTTAAAAAGCTGAAATGCCCTTTAACTACCACCATAACTATGGAAGATTAATAAAAGATTTGTTTGCAAAACTGATGAAGTCTAAGGTTATTTTGTCTTTAATTCCAAGGCAGTAGTAAACATACATGGATTCTGACGTGATTTCGTCACAGACTTTGACCAACATGATACATTATAAAGTCAGAGGAGAAACAGAGGAAACCCGAATCTCATACTGGAAAACTATAAGATGTAATTGAGGCCAAAAGCAGAAACCATTAATTTTACAGGAGCGCCTTAGATGGTTTTAAAGCCCACTTCAAATGCATTAGTGGGATATCATTTTCTATTTCAGTAGAAGTAAGATCAAATCAAGGCAGCTTCATACTAAATGACTCCCACAGTTATATTTTGTGAAAAGGGGTCATTTTAATTTCAGAGTCTTTTATTACACAGTAATGTAATGGATTGAACTACGAAATAACATTTACAACTTGAATAAACCTGGCTGCCTCCTCTTCAAGGCATTTAGACCCCATGCAATTACTTGTTATTTGTGTATTCATGTCAAAAATAATGATTTTGTCTTTGCAATATCAGCCATAAAAAGTAAACATTACTCATGTTCATTGATGAAAATTTTAGTAAAGGGATATTATGGATTGTTTTGAATAAATATATTTAAAAGTGAGGTTATCATCTCTACTAATCAGTCGTCAAAGATGAAGAAAATGAAATTGAATCATGATAAAAGCACTGAAATTTTTGCACATCTCTTTTCAGATGATGGTAAAACATATTAAGAATGCCAACTAGTCAGAAAGTTGCGTGGACAAACCCCACAACTGATTGTACTGTAATATATCTGGGACAGACCCTACAAAGGGACCCAGAATGAAAGAAAAGTAAGAGAGTGGCATAGATCAAGTCAGCTAACAAGTATTTATTATCTACCAGCACTGTGCTAAGGGCTGAGGATACAAAGAAACTTCTCAAGATGTTCATCTAATAAGGAAGACAACATATAAACAACTATGTACAAACAAGTAATAACACAGGATAAACTGCTAATAAGTAACAAGGACAAAGCATTACTATTAAAGGGGATTGGGGGAGGCTTCCTGTAGAAGAATGTATTTATCTGAAACTTAAAAGTCTGAGAGGAAAGACAGCAGAGATAATGAGGAACAGAATTCCAGACATGGGGAAGTCATTGATAAAGTCAGATTTGGGAAATGGATTGACTTGGTTGAGAAATGACAAAGTCAGTGTTACATGATCACAGAGTATATGGAGATTAATAGAATGTAAGATGACTCGCTTTAAGAGACTTAAATATTTCTTTGAATTATACCAAAGTTGCGATTGTAATAATGTACATCTTTTTAAACCACAATATTCTTTTCAGCGATATTGTATGACTATAAAGCAATGCTACACTCTCCAAAGAATTATCTTTCAAAGGACATGTTCCTTCCCCCCGTGGTGAAATGTATGAAAGTGAATACTTCTGTATAAACTGTTGCAGTTTCCTCTCACACAACAGGAATTTCTTCAACATTTAAAATAATCCCTTAAAATGTCTGTAAGGAAATTTTGCTGTAAATAAATGACACGAATTATATTTTTCTCTTCCTTTAACTAAAATTACTTTAAAATATGTTTAATTTTGATAGTCTTTAAAATTGGTATTCATTATATATTATTCTTTAGGCTAAAGTATGGATAATTAAAAAGGAATATAAGAAGTTTTGCTATCATTGAAAATTAATTTTAGAGGGAAAAAATATGTAAAAAAAATTTCCAATATTGTGAAATAATGTGAAAATCAAATGTACTATTCAAGTACATAAGTACATAAGGGATAGTGAAAAGACCATTTGATTTTAGAGTCAGGAAGTTTGGGTGAAAATTCTTATTCTACCACTAGCTATACATGTGACTTTGAACAGGTAACAACTTCCTGGGTCTGTTTCTTTATTAATACGATAATCTTTCAGGTCCCTTCCAGCTAGAATATTCTCCCAAATGAAAACATGCTGTACATGTTAATAGCTAATATGTGCTCAGTGCTCTACTGCACACTCCAAAGAGAACATCCTATAAATAAAGTAGAAAGCATGGAAACAACAACTTTCTTGAGAAGACACGACTCATATATATGAAACAACCACATAAACATATACGTACATCATGCATTCTCAAAAAAAATGATGTTTCCATGCTTTCTACTTAGAAGAAACTGTAAAACAGGTTATAAATACTATGAATTGGAAGTAAATATTATACTGAAGGAAACATTTAAACAGTTCACTTTAGCACTCATTCAAATACCAAAGAATTGGGTAATAATAAGATTGTTCTTAGCTGTATTTTACAATTAGTATTTGATTTTTAATGCAAAATCTTCAGCAAGATCTTATTTCTTATAATGAAAATAGTATTAAATCTCAATCTGAGGATCTGGGTTCAAATTCTACTTTTTTATTTTTAATAAAAAAAATTTATTTGTTTAACTTTTTACATTCATTTTCACAAAATTTTGGGTTCCAAATTTTCTCCCCTTTTATCCCCTACTCCTACCCCAATACACCGAGCAATCTAATTTTCCCTATCACCAATCTGCCCTCTCTTCTATCATCCCTCCCTTCTCTTGTCCCCATCTTCTCTTTTGTCCTGTAGGGCCAGATGACTTTCTATTCCCCATTAACTGTATTTCTTATTTCCTAGTAGCAAGAACAATACTCAACAGTTGCTCCTAAAACTTTGAGTTCCAAATTCTCCCCATCCCTCCCTCCCCACCCATTCCCTTTGGGAAGGCAGGCAATTCAATATAGGCCCTATCTGTGTAGTTTTGCAAATGACTTCGATAATAGTTGTGTTGTGTAAGACTAACTGTATTTCCCTCCATCCTATCCTGCCCCCCCGCATTGATTCTATTCTGTCTTTTGATCCTGTCCCTCCCTGAGTGTTGACTTCAAATTGCTCCCTCCTCCCATTGCCCTCCCTACCATCATCCCCTCCACCTTGTTTATCTCCTTCTCCCCCACTTTCCTGTATTGTAAGATAGGTTTTCAAACCAAAATGAGTGTGCATTTTATTCCTTCCTTTAGTCGAATGTGATGAGGGTAAACTTCTTGTTTTTTTCTCAGCTCTCCTTTTTCCTTCCACTAAAAAGTCTCCTGCTTGCCTCTTGAATGAGATATAATTTACCCCATTCCATTTCACCCTCTTTCCTCCCACTACATTTCTCTCTCACCATTTACCTTAATTTCTTTTAAGATATGGTCTCATCCTATTTAATTCACTCTGTGCTCTGTCTCTGTATGTGTGTGCATGTATGTATGTGTGTGTGTGTGTGTATGTGTGTGTGTGTGTGTGTGTGGTCCCACCAACTACCCAGATACTGAAAAATTTTAAGAGTTACAAATATTGTCTTTCCATGTAGGAATGTAAACAGTTCACCTTTGGTAAGTCCCTTATGACTTCTCTTGGCTGTTTACTTTTTCATGGTTTTTCTCATTCTTGTGTTTGAAAGTCAAATTTTCTTTTCATCTCTGGTCTTTTCATCAAGAATGCTTGAAAGTCCTCCGTTTCATTGAAAGACCACATTTTCCCCTGAAGTATTATACTCAGTTTTGCTGGGTAGGTGATTCTTGGTTTGAGTCCTAGTTCCTTTGACTTCTGTAATATCCTATTCCATGGCCTTCAATCCCTTAATGTAGAAGCTGCTAGATCTTGAGTTATCCTGATTGTATTTCCACAATACTGGAATTGTTTCTTTCTAGCTCCTTGCTATATTTTCTCCTTAACCTGGGAATTCTGGAATTTGGCCACAATGTTCCTAGGAGTTTCTCTTTTTGGATCTCTTTCAGGCGGTGATCGATGGATTCTTTCAATAATTATTTTGCCCTCTGGTTCTAGACTATCAGGGCAGTTTTCCTCGATAATTTCATGGAAGATGATGTCTAGGCTCTTTTTTTGATCATGATTAAATGGAAGGGTAGTTCTTAGAAATTTTCTTTAGACATGCAAATAAAAGAATGGTGGAAATGTTTCATGTCATGACAAAATATGGCAAGATACATGCTTGTCTCACATAATAGTTTTCAAGATTAACATAAGCAAAAATTTTAAAAAGGCAAATATTAAATAATTTCAGTCCACATAGTGATATCTATTACAGGAAATTATAGAGAAATTTTATAAAAAAGGACCCTCCAAACTAAGTTAACATGTAGTTTAGAAAGTAGTGATTTCGATGCTAGAGTGGGTCACCGAGCAAAGAAAAATGTTGGAAAACATAAATCGGTATTAAGAAATAAAAGAGGTGAAGCATCGCAGAAACAACTAAAAAATTTCAAATTCATTTTTCATGGAAACTGTTTAAGGAAAATGTCAGGAAAAAGCATGTATCCACAAGCAGGTACATGTGGATACGCACAGGTAAAAATGTTAGTCTTATCAAGAATTCGTGATCAAATATGGGATATGGAATATCATGGGAGATAAGGTGGACAATTTTGATTACATGAAACTGAAAAGCTTTTGAACATTTCACAGTCCACAGCAACAAAGGTTTTCTCATGACACTGGTATTTATCCTTATCAATTTTATGTAACGCTGGTTTGTTTATGATAGGATCCATCTCCTTTAATCTAAGATTGGGTAAAACCATCTCTCTATGCACAATCTGAGGGCCATCTAGGTCAGGATATTAGTCTGTATAGACCTGATATTATGGAAGAAGTTTTATATCCAGCTTAATTTCCCTACTTCACACTAAAAATAGGGCATCTGTCTGAGGATTTTATACACATGATCTCTCATACTTGGGTATGTGGTTTGGGGCTCATATTATTTAGGGGTTTTTTTTTGTTTCTCTCTTTTAGTTAGATCCATTTAGAATGAGGCTTTATTTGTGTTCTTTGAACTGCCAAACCATGACCCAGATAGTCATTTTCTCACGTACAACCTGAGACCAACTAAAATGCAAACTTACTAAATTAGCCAAATGTCTGTAAGATAGAAACTTTAAATTATAGCTCTCAAGAGCGTTGCATATCCAAGGTTGTAAAGGACATTCTTTTTTTATGCAAGGTCTAAGAAGCAAGTGAAAAGAGATATTTTCAAATCAGTTCATCTTCTGACCACTTTTTGATTCTCACAAAGTAAAGACAACTGATCACAGCTGGTAAGAATTCAGTTACTATCTTTCAAATAATAATTCTTGTTTTCTTTGCGGGAACTCCTTTTTCATGTCCTTTCCAGGAATGAATTACAAAACAGACTGTCTGGTTGTGCATTCTAAAATTTAGTATTTGGAACAGTCAAAAACAGTTACTGAAGGATAGGCTTCCTCTTCAACTGTTAGATGCATTGAAGATATTTGATAAATGCTTGGAGATAATGTCACCCTTGTCTTCCAAAATTCGTAACAAGCTTTTACCTAAGGAAGTAAGTTGATTAGAAGAGAAAATAATGACAACAGGCAAAATGGAAAGAGAAAAACCTAATTCATATTCCCTGTGAGATCTATTTATTTCTTATTATGCATTCTTCTACTTCCTTATTGTTTTGTTGGGACAGCTAGGTGGTGCAGTGGATCTCAGAGCACCAGTGCAGGAATCAGAAGGATCTGAGTTCAAATCTCACCTCAGACACTTGACACTCACTAGCTGTGTGACCTTGGGCAAGTCACTTAACCCCAGTTGCCTTATCCTAGGTCATCTCTAGTCATCCTGATGAACATCTGGTCATTGGACTCAGATGGCTCTGGAGGAGAAGTGAGGCTGGTGACCTGCACAGCCCTCCCTCACTCGAAAACAAAGTCAAGTGCAAGTCATGTCATTATTTCTCTGATGGAATGGTCTTCTTCAGAAACGAAGGATAAACAAACATACACACACACACACACACCAATTGTTTTGTTATTTTCATGAGAGTCAATGAATAGGGTGATTTCTTTTTGTCTCTAACTCAATCTGTTTCGTGACAGTTGTTCCAGAATTTTTTACCTCTTTTAAAGTCCACATATCTACTACCCCTACCTTATCACGGCAGAGCCCTATCATCTGAAAAGATTAAATATCTGATATCATGTCCCTTCATCTTATCCTCAATCTTCTCATAGAGCTTCCTCTGAAGAAAAAAAGAGAGATGACCTATCTCTTTGGCAAACCTAATAACCACTACCCATATCTCCCTCTCATTCTCTCCTGTCTACTCTATGAACATGATCCATAAACCTGCCTCTATCTTCCTTGGATCATCACTTTTTGTCTCTCTACATGGTCATTCTTTAAGTCTGCAAACATGATTAGATCACCTAATCTTTAAAATGTGAAAATAACTCCTTGCTTTTTGTTGCCCTTCCCTCCACTATCATCATGTGTCTACCAAAACTACAATTTTAGAAAGACTAGACTATGTTCCTTATCTCCTAATTTTGATATTCAAGACCCTCTACAGTCTGAATCTAAAGTGATTTTGCATAATCTGAATTTCAGTTAGAATGAGATATTTTCCATTCCTTGTAAATGCCCTGTCTGTTCCATCCTCCATGCCTCTATCTTCCCTTGTCAAATACCAAATTCAAGCCTTCTCTGTTTCTCCAAGTAAAAGTGATCATCCTCAGCTCCTATTTTTTTTTATTTTTCCTATACTTCTCTTTTGACCCTGTCCAAGTATCTCCTCTTTGTATTCTATTCTTTGGGGTACCTTTCTTGACCCTTCAAGAACCTCCACCCCATTATACTACAGAGAGCAGGATGTCACATATATCTTTGTATCCCCATTGACTATCACAGTGACACTGGCAACTGATATTTATATAAAACTTCGAGGATTGTGAATTGCTTTACATGCATTATCTCATTCAATTTTTCTTGCAATGAACTTATGAGGTAGCCTCTACAGGTATACTTCCAAATTTTTTAAGGAGAGACAAACTCACAAAAATTAAGGGACTAACACAGTAGTCGGCACTTCCAGTAGGCCCTCAAGAAATGTCTTTGAGAGGATTTAACTCAGAGGTACACATATCTTCAGTATTATCTGAATGGATCATGTTCAGTTCTAGAAATACAGAAAAACTGACTGAATTTTGTTTACGTTTTCTAAATAAAGCATTGTGAAGAGAGGTTTAAATTCACCTTAGGTATTCACTGCCTTCTGTATTTGATCCATCAATCCGTTAGGGTTTTTTCCACATTTTAGGAAACTGAATGCAATGAAGGTGTCACAAAGAAAAATAAATAAGAGGTTGAGATAGTAAAGAAGGCAATAAAGTGCACACCTAAAACATGGAAAAACTTTACCGTAACAGATGGGGAAACATAGGCTGTGTTTATGAGCTATACTCCTTTGTAGTGGATACTTTTTTCTTCCACCTGTGCACTTTTCTAATTTCTTTTAGAAAACATCCATTTTGATAGTAACACAAAGATATTACTAAGTGTAATAGATAGAAGAATAGACTTGAAATTAGATAGAATTGAGTTTAAATCCAGCCTCAAACATTTAGTAGCTTCATCACCCGGGGAAAATTGCTATATTTGTTTTTCCTGAGTTTCAGGAAAATAGTACCTACCTCTAAGGGGTTTTACATAGATAAAATGAGAGCATATTGGTAAACTTTGTAAATATTATAGTGCTATGTAAATGCTAGTTATTACTAATAGTCATAGTAGTAGTAATTTTTATCATTAGTTAAAAGCCATTTGTTATATTTTCCAGCTGTAATGCTGAAGAAACAGAAAGTTGAGATCCACAAGAAAGAATGAACAAATGTCAAGAGGTTTATTTAAGATGCTATGCACTTCCAGAGAAACTGATAAATAGAAATATGTAAAATATGGTTTTACACAAATATGCATACATATATACAATGTGTGTGTGTGTGTATCCAATAGTGATCTTCTATAGTGTAGGATGTGAAGGAAGGGAGACAGTTTGGAACTTAATAAGTAACTAAAATAAATTAAATTTAAATTTTAAAAAGTTATGGAACTAGAATCAGAGAAAATAAAATTGCATATAGGAGGAAGGAAGGAATGAACAAATGAATGAATGAAAGGAAGGGAGACATTGGTATCAAATTATTTTGTCTAACATTTCCCTCACTATAAAAGCAAAATATGTTTGCTTCTATTTAATTATAGATTTTGCTCATATTTTATCAAACTAGTGGATTGCCCTCTGTTACATCAATGTTGTATTGCCTTGTTTTGAAATCATGATTACTTGGGGCTTAAATTGAAAGACTTTAACACCTAATGGGGAATGTTGTACAGGTCCTAATAGGGGAGAACACTACAGATATGGATACCTGAGGTTTAATTCCAGTTTATGCTTTCTCAGCTATCATTTAACCATTAAGATTTCTATACGTCTTCCGTTTGTAAAAAAAAAAAGAAGCTATTTTCCTTTCTATAGTGAATTGAGATTTTTCTAATGAAAACATCCATATAAGTTTCCTTTTCCAAAACATCAATTCTCATTGCTTTACAGTGAAAAATCTCATGAGAACAGAGGTTTTTCTCATTTTCTTTTGTTGTGAACTATTACCTTTTCCCCCCCAGAAATACTGAAAGTATAACAAAAAAAGCATTTAAATTCTCTGCATGATTCCATTTGTAAATGAACATAATAAACACAACTGTATAAGAAAACAAACAAAAACCTAAATATTGAGATTTTTTTTTCAATTTCAAAAAGTAAAAAATAGAGATTTCTTATTTTATCATCGCTGGTTAGTCTGTTTAGATCATCAAGTAACTGTACTGATTTGACTCAAACTAACAATATTAATTATACATAGCCTAAAAAGAGTGGTGTCATTTTCCCTTTCTAGGGCCTTGCATAGCTAGCTGTGGGGCTCTGAATATGATTTAACTCTTTTCTTAGTCCCCAACCAATACCCTTTTGTTCTATTTTGTTCCCCTGCCATAGAAATTTAATTCAGCCAGGAACAACATACGTAGGAAATTGGATAAGGTTCAATTTTGAAAATAATTCTACTAAACAATCTACTATATGTCAGGTGGTAAGAAAAGTTTGAAGATGAATAAAGTCCCAAGATCCTTGTCCTTAATTAATATATAACTTAGGGGACATGAATACAAACAAATATGCAGCATTTACTATGTGGGTTCCATCTGGTTTAGTAATATTGAACTTTGTCAAAATATGTTAAAGAAATGGAGAGTCCTGGTGTATAGTCTTAAAGAAGAGGCATTAACATCTGCATTGCTACTACAACATTTCCACCTGACTTCAATTTCAGCCTTCTAGTTTTATTATCTCCTCCAATGGAATGTGAACTCCTATCATTTGTCTTTTCTATTTGTATCCTTAATACTTTGTACACAAATACTCCCTTCCTTTCTTCCTTCACTCATTCAATATACAGGAAAATTTTTATGGCTGAACCTTAAATTCATTAATTACAAAACAAATTATTTTCATATTTAGTATTTTGACTAAACAAGGTATTTACTACAGCTGATGTAAAAGAATCCAGGAAATACTTCATTTTAAATGAGAAATTTGATTTATATATTATATATGTTTCTATCAATTAGAAAAGCTTTAGAACTAGTAATCTGTAGCTTTAAAGGAAAAACTAGTCACCAGGTCACTAGGGAAAGAAGCAATACTAAAGACAAAAGTCTTTACAACTGTTATTCTCTCAAAATAGCCATCTTCTTTTACGTATAGTATCATAATCTCTACACACACACACACACACACACACACACACATACACACATGTTTATAACAGTTTGGTGACATAGTTGAAAGAGCTGTGGTCCTAGATTCAGAAATATTTGAGTTCAGATCTCACCTCAGACATTTATAAGGTATATGTTTTGGGCAAGTCACAATCTCAGTTTGCCTCATTTTTCCCAACTCTAAAATGATGATAATAATTATACCTACTTCCAGGGCTGTTGTGAGAATCAAATGAGACAATATCTATAAAAAAGTTCTTAGTACAATGGTTGGTACACAATAGGTACTATATACATGCTAGCTGTTATTATATGTGTTTAAAATATGTATATGTACATATATAAGTATATATGTGTGTATGCACACATACATATATATATAAATGGGGGCAGCTTAGTGGAACATTCAATAAAGTGCTGGGCCTCAAGTAAAGAAGACTCATCTTTTTTAGTTCAAATCTGGCCTCAGAAATATACTAGCTATATGAACATGGGTAACTTACTTAACCCTGTTTCCCTCAGGGTCTTCATTTTTAAAATGAACTGGAGAAGGAAATAGTCAACTATTATAGTATCTTTGCCAAGAAAACCCTCAATGATATCATGAAGAATTAGACACAACAGAAAAATGAATGAAAAACTATATCTATAGTTATATGTACACACAGACACACACACAGAGCATGTCCCAATGACATGTATATGTGCATTTTAGATATAGATATTTTGTGTATATAGATATAGAGATTATGTGTGTGTTTCTGTATTCATGAATTATAGAAAAGTGAACATTTTTTCTTGTTTCCACCATTTCTTAACTTCAAATTTAGGTACTGTTCTCCTGACTTTAAAAACTACTTTTTAATTTAATTTTTCAATCAATTAAAGGAACATTTCCTCACATTCATGCTTGTCACGAGAGCAAATCCAATGACCCAACCACATCATTTTCAGCCTGTGGTCTGGACAATTTCAATGTATCTAAGAAGTACCAAATGGTCATCTTTCCACAGCTTTTGTAACTGGTAAGGTAAATCTCAGAAGTGTGTCATCTAAATTCCCATACATGTACTCAAAACATTTATCATCCTTAAACTATCTGTTGGAAGAATTAATCAGAGCAAACAAGTCTTTGAGGTAATACCCTTGGTTACTGAAAACATCATTTACAGAAAAGTTGGAACTTCCACAATAAAATGATGTCTGTCAGTTTCCACCACTTCTTCCACTTCTTGGAAGGAGCATATATGTCTCTTGGATTAGGAGCACACCAAACAATGTGCCATTTAGAATACAACCAGGAAGAAAACCCTTTCTCTGAATCTTTCTCTATGAAAAAGTCTCTAAAAAGCTTGCCTAAGGTCATTTGAAAGTGATCAGCTTGAAAGACACAGTGGTCAATGAAAGATGAATTCCTAATTTGAAACTGGACCACTCATTCTGCTGCTGCATCACCAATAAGAAACACAAATCAGTCAGTAAATGACACGTAAACAAGTGAGTGCAGTAAATGCTTAACAATCAGATCTTCAAATAAAGGTACAAACAGCACATTTTAAAGTCTGATGTACATTATTAACATTTTTCCATCATTTCTTATATCTACAAAACCATCAAAACAATAAATCAAGCCCTGATTTATACTGTTGATTGATTTTTAAAGTGTAAATGCTTACTTTGAAAAGTTAACACTCAGGTTTCTGACTAGGACACCTGAATGTAAAGGAATATAAATGTGATTGATTTATGCAATCCCAGCTCCACTTAAGTTTATGATAAGACTTCTGGAAATAGAACCAAGATGACAGTGTAGAGAAAGAACTTAGCTGAATTCCTCCACATTCCCCTTCAAACAATTAATAAATAATACCTCAAATCAAACTTTGTATTGGCAGAGCCAACAAATGATCAGAGTGACATATTTTAGCATCCCATATGACCTCCAACTTGGGAAGACAGAGAGATCTGTGATATGGGAGTGGAGGCTGGTCTAGAGACCACATGGAAGAAACACCAGTGGTAGGCACAGGTGATAGAAACAAAAGCAGCAGAAGCTTTGGGAGCCCTCAAGTTAGAGATGTTAAGATCTGCAACTGGTCAAAAAAAGATTAAAGGGCAACCCCTTTACTGCCACTTGGCACAAGATTACATTACCTATACCCATTTCTGGGTCATATTGCAAAGGTGGAGAGGAGCACTTTTAATCAAAGGGGAGTGGAAGCCCTGATGGGCAATATCACTTTTGATCACAAGGGATCAGGGACCCTGAAACCAGAATCACATGCACTCCCAAGGGAGTAGGAGCCTTGAGGAGCAGTATCAACTGCCAACCGAAGGAATCAGAGGGTCTTTCTGGGTAGGGACCAAAGTGTAGACCAGGAGAGCAGTGAAACCACGCCTCTCGCTAGATTGCACCATCTTGGAAACGCTGAAAACTTTCAAATACCCAAAACTAGCTCTGAAAACAGTAGTGTAAAAATTTCCCAAAGTTTTAGACAGCACCCTTTATCACTCATGTCAGGAACAGAGTCAACATTAACATAAAGTCCCAAATCAAGAAAGAGAGTTATAAAAAATGAGCCAAAAAAAAAAAACAAAACCAAAACAAACCTGGCCATAAAGTTATCAATGGCTGCTCTGGAAACAGTGAAGATCACGACACAAACTCAAAAGAAGACAATATCAAAACAGATATAAGCAAGGGCTTCGGGGGGGGGGGTGTTGAATTAAACACAAACCTGGCAAGAATTCCTGGAATAGCTAAACATGATTTTCAAAATCAAATAAGTGTGGTAGAGAAGAAATTAGGTAAAAAAAATAAAAGTGAAGAAAAATTATGAAAAAAGATAAATAACACATTGGTAAAAGATGTACAACATACTTGAACCTCACTAACATCTACATAATTTTGAGGGAATATATCTACTTATTCTATGGGTAAAATAAATTCATCTCCCTCAACAAGGAAGTAAGAAGGAAAGGGAGAATTATAACAGGGATGTCAGAGAATAGCAAACAGTGTTCAGAAGTAAAACAGTTTTTAGAAGAGGGCAAGGAAAAAGCAGGATAAACAGGAGAAAATGGGGATAGAGGGAAATGCACAGTTAGTAAGCACAACAGAGAATATGAGTGGGATAAACTCAACCATAAAAGAGAAGCAGATAGTAACCACAGACACCGAAGTAATATCAATACTAACTATGTGGCATAATTGGTATAGGATTCAAATTTTTAAAGGAAAAGTTGAATGAATTACAGGAGGAAATTTTAAAATTACACTTGTGTGGGGCTCAGCCTTCCCTGATTGGAGAGATAAAATTTAATCATGAAACAAAATAAGGAAGTCAAGGAGATGTATAGAATCTTAGGAAAAAATAGATATGATAAACTTGTGGAGGAAAACTAAATGGGATTCAAAAGGGGTATGCCTATTTCTCAGCTCTGAATGGAAATGTTTCTTTTTTTTTTTTTTAAATTTTATTTATTTATTTATATAATTTTTTTTTTTATTCATTTTCACAAATTTTGGGGTTCCAAATTTTCTCCCCTTTTATCCCCTCCCCCCACCCCCAATACCCCAAGCAATCTAATTTTCCCTATCTCCAATCTGCCCTCTCTTCTGTCATCCCTCCCTTCTCTTGTCTCCATCTTCTCTTTTCTCCTGTAGGGCCAGATGACTTTCTATTCCTCCTTAACTGTATGTCTTCTTTCCTAGTTTCAACAACAATACTAAACAGTTGTTCCTAAAACTTTGAGTTCCAAATTCTCCCCATCCCTCCCTCCCCACCCATTCCCTTTGGGACGGCAGGCAATTCAATATAGGCCATATCTGTGTAGTTTTGCAAATGACCTCCCTGATAGTCGTGTTGTGTACAGTATAAGAAAGTGGGGGAGAAAGAGATATTACAAGGAGGGGGATGATGGAAGGGAGGGCAAAGGGAGGAGGGAGCAATTTGAAGTCAACACTTGGGGAGGGACAGGATCAAAAGACAGAAGAGAAACAATGAGGGACAGGTTAGGAGGGATGGTAATCTGAATGGAAATGTAACAAAAATTGACCAGGTGTTACAGCATAGAACTTCATTAAAAAAATGAAGAAAAGCAAAAATACTAAAAGTATCCTTTTCAAACAATATGCAACAAAATTATATTAAATAACATGCATTGAAAGCATAGATTAAAATGTGATTGGAAACTACATAATCTAATCCTAAAGAATGAGTGTCTCTAAGAACAAACCTTTGAGACAATAGATAATTTCATTAAATAAAATTACAAGAGAATATTCTGTGCAAATTTAGGGTAAAATTTATTTAGGGCAAAATTTATATCTGTATCTATATAGATATATATCAAAAGAAGGGAGAAGGAACCAATCAATTATTTTGGAATGTAACTAAAAAACTATTAAAGGAACACATTAAAAATTCCTTACTAAAAACTAAAATGGAAATTGAAAATTAAAAAAAATACTAATTAATAGAACTATAAGTTGGTTTTATGAAAATTCAATAAATAAACCATTGAATACTTTGATTTAAAAAAGAAAGGAGAAAACCAAATTATTAGCATCAAAAATTGAGAGCAAATTCACTACTCATAATTATAAAATGAAAGCAATTCTTAGGAGTTATTTGCCAAATTATATGTCAATAGAATTGACAATCTAAGTGAATTGGATGAATGTTTAGAAAAAAATATAAACCATCCAAAGTAATAGAAGAGGATATAACATGCTTAAATATTCCTATCTTATCCTATAAAAGGAAATTGAACTAGTCACAAAAGAACTACTTAAGAAAAATCCTCCAGGATCAGATGGATTCACAAGGGAATTCTAGCAAACATTCAAGGAACAATTAATCCCAATGATTTATAAACTACTTGAAAAAATTGGTACAGGAATCCTACTTGATACTTTTTATGATGCAAATATGGTTTGATGTTTAAATCAGGAAGAGTAAAAACAGGGGAAAATTGTAATTTCCTTATTGAATATCGATGCAAAAAAGTTTGAATAAAATACTAGCAAGGAGAGTACAATATACTACATGTACTATGCTCAGGTTGGATTTATATCAAAAATCATGTCTGGTTCAATATCACCACCATAATTGACCATATTAACAATAAAAACAACAACAAATCATATGATTATCTCACTAGGAGGAGAAAAAAGATTTTTTGACAAAGTAAAACACCCATTCCTGTTTTGAAAAAAATACACTAAAAAGTGTAGAAATCAATGTAGTCTTTCTTAAAATGATAAATAATAGCTATCTAAAACCAAGAGTACACATTATCTATAATGATGCAAGCCTTCTCAGTAAGCTCTGGGGTGAAGGAAGAATGTTTATTATCAACATTATTATTTAATATTCTACTGGTTATATCAATAAAACAAACACAAAAAAAGCAATAGAAGGAACAAATATAGGCAATGAGGAAAGAAATCAATCACTCCTTGCAGATCATATGATGTTATGCTTAGAGAGCCTTAGAGAATCAACTAAAATACTAGTTGAAATAATTAATGTCAGAAAAGTTACAAAACACAAAGGAAACCCACAAAAATCATCAGTACCACCAACAAAATATTACGAAATACTACCAACAAAAACCAAGAAACAAAAGATAGAAAGGAAAATTTTATCTAAAATTAAGGAAAACAACATAAAATACTTGGGAGTCTACCTGCAAAAACAAACCCAGAGAGTATTGAACAAAATTACAAAACGTTCCACACAAATAAAGATGATCTAAACCAGCGCTTCTTAAACTGTGAATTGTGACACCATATGGCGTAACTGAATGGAAGGGTCATGAAAAATTTGGCAACAGTAAAAGGTTTCTGAATGTAAAACAAACACAAATTAATTTAAAATCAAATACATAATGAATCAGAGGTGTTTCTGGCAGTGCTTGCTCATTTTGAATCATGCAACTTCACAGCAGACGTGGTTCTGAACTTATAATACAAACACTGTGCCCAGGGCATGCCATCACATCCCACACCACCAACAAACACTGCCAGAAATACCTCAGCTCGGATCTGAGGCTATTGTATGTAATGAACTGGAGAGTTTTTTGTGATACAAATAAAGTTTTCTGCTATTACAGAAAAATAATAGTTTAATTATGGAAAATAAAGACCTCTAATATTTTCCTACTATCATTCCTCAGCAGGTAAGCGTCAAATTAGTATATTTCTCTGGATTGTATTGTATTAGAATGTTTGATTTTTAAAATTGCTGGTATCTCCCTTTTACAGAAGTATAAATATTTAATTGCAGCAAGACAAAACCTTTTCAATAATATCTGTATGTGTGTATATGTGTGAACATCATTTTTAAAAATTAAGCAAAATGTAACATCATACACCAAAGCTAATATTTATTTGAGAAATTATTAGCAATGTTTATCTATACTTTAAGACAAAATATTTTTCAGTTTTGTATAAGTGGCTAAAATTAGACAGAAGAGGTAAAATATATGAAAGATAATGAAGCAGTGACTTCATTACGAGGTTGTAGTACACCTAAATTGACAAGAAAAAGAAAATATGTCAAGTCATTTTTGCAATATGAATTTGCTTCTAATAGTGATGATGGTATAGAAAAACTTCTCCTTAATTTATAATGAAGTTTTGGCTCTGGAGAGCATGAAACCAGGCAAACTAAAATGACATTTTAATAACAAACATGCAACGCACTGCAATAAGCCAAAAGAATATTGTGTCAAACTTTTAAAATCTTCAAATAATAAAAGAGAATGTTTTGAAAAAATTGTTATGGTCAATGAAAAGTATTTACTTGTATCTTAAGAAACTTCTTATTTAATTGCAAAAACTAAAACATTCTGTGTGATAGGAGATCTCATGTTACCTGCTACTAAAATGTCAGAAATAGTTCATGGGAAATAGTATGGAATTAAATTCATAAAATTACTTTATCAGATTATACTGTTTCCAAAATAATTTTTGAAATTACTAATGACCAATTCCATCAGATTATTATCAGGCTTCAGGGCAGTCCAAAGTTTGCAATTCAGTTGGACGAAGCAACTGATATTTCTAACATGACACAGTTGGTACTTTATGTAAGACATGTTTATGAAGGAAGTATACATGCAGAATTATTTTTTGTTGCCCTTTATAAAGGCACAAAAGAAGACAAGATATATGTCTTAAATTGAAATAAAGGTTTTCACAAATAAAGGTTTACAGTGGGAAAATTGCATTAAAGTCCAAATGGACAATGCTAGAGCAATGATGGGTAAGATTCTTTAATTTGTAGCAAAAGTTAAATAATAAATAAAAGGTGGCAATGGATATAGCACTTCTATTTCATTGCATGATCCATCAGGAGGCACTTATAGCCAAAAAAAGAATATGATCAGAGTTAGATGCTATGCTTCTCATCTCTGTCAAAATCATTAACTTCATTAAAAGCCATGCCTTCAACAGTCACTTGTTTTCAACCCTTTGGAAAGACATGGACTGCCATTAAAAAGCTTACTACTGAGCCAAGATGGAGGAGTAGAAAGATTCATGTATGCTAGCTCTGAATCCACAGCCCGTAAATTATCTGTAAAGAGGAACTCCCAACAAATTCTGGAGCTGTGGAAGTCACACAACAACGGAGTGGAGGAGATTTCTGTTCCAGAGAGCCCTGAAAAATCGACACCAAAGGTCCACCCCGTATAATAATTCAGGGGAAAAAAATAGTCTTTCAGTGAAACAGAGGACTTTAAAGCATTCTTGATGAAAAGACCAGAGCTGAAAAGAAAATTGGACTTTCAAACATAAGAATGAGAAGAAGCATGAAAAAGTAAACAGCAAAGAGAAGTCATAAGGGCATTACCAAAGTTGAACTGTTTACATTCCTACATGGAAAGACAATATTTGTAACTCTTGAAACTTTTCAGCATCTGGGTAGTTGATGGGATTACACACACACACACACACACGCACGTGCGTGCACACAGACATGCATGCACACACACAGATACACACATGCACGCACACACAGAAACAGAGAGCACAGAGTGAATAGAATAGGATGGGATCATATCTTTAAAAAATTAAGGTAAACGGTGAGAGAGAAATGTAGTGGGAGGAGAGAGGGTGAAATGGAATGGGGCAAATTATCTCTCATAGAAGAGGCAGCAGGAGACTTTTTAGTGGAGGGAAAAAGAGGAGAGATGAGAAAAAAACATGAAGTTTACCCTCATCACATTCGACTAAAGGAAGGAATAAAATGCACACTTTTTTTGGTATGAAAACCTATCTTACAATACAGGAAAGTGGGGGAGAAGGAGATAAGCAGAGTTGGGGGGATGATGGAAGGGAGGGCAATGGGAAAAGGGAGCAATTTAAAGTCAACACTCTTGGGAAAGGACAGGATCAAAAGAGAGAATAGAAGCAATGGAAGACAGGAGAGGATGGAGGGAAATATAGTTAGTCTTACACAACATGACTATTATCGAAGTCATTTGCAAAACTACACAGATATGGCCTATATTGAATTGCCTGCCTTCCCAAAGGGAATGGGTGGGGAGGGAGAGATGAGGAGAAGTTGGAACTCAAAGTTTTAGGAACAACTGTTGAGTATTGTTCTTGCTACTAGGAAATAAGACATACAGGTAATGGGGAATAGAAAGTTATCTGGCCCTATAGGACAAAAGAGAAGATGGGGACAAGGGAAGGGAGGGATGATGGAAGAGAGGGCAGATTGGTGATAGGGAAAATTAGAATGCTCAATGTATTGGAGTGGGGGGAGGGGACAAGTGGGGAGAAAATTTGGAACCCAAAATTTTGTGAAAATGAATGTAAAAAGTTAAATAAATTTATATTAAAAAAAAGCTTACTACTATATGCAGAGGTAAGATGACCCTCAAGAGGGTAAAGTTTTAACAGATTATTGAAACTGAAAGATAAGGTTGTTATATATTTAAGAGGAAATCTGATTTTGTTCATTTTTTTCAAAATGATTTACAGCTTTGTTATTTGTCAGATATTTTTTGAAAAACTCGATGACTTAAACATGTCACTTCAAAGAAAACATTGTAACATATTTATGTTAAAAGATAAAATTTAAGATTTTACAAAAAAAGTCAACATAAGTAAAAATAGGGTAGAAAATGATTCTTTTGAAATATTTAGTTACAGATGATCATATCGTTGAAAATAACTTTCACAATGATTTAATTGTAAGAGTTATAATTGATCATTTGAGGTATATGATGCATTGTTGATGTATTTTTGCATAATGGAAAGATCTTTCCCCTACATGAATAGGCTATGTGGCCTGACTGATTCACATGGAAGTCTGAGTCACATGAGTCTGGGATGGGAGGAGCTTGCCAAATGAGTGGAGCAGAAAGGGTAGAGCAGAGCTAAGAGGAAGTTGGTTACGGTGGTTAGAGCTGAGGGAGAGAGAAGAAGCAGGCAGGGAGCTGTGTTCATTGTGGAAAGGCCCTAGGAGGGGGAAGGCTTGTGGATGGTGGTACCCCCTGCATTGTTATTGTGTACAGATTTCTCTGTTGCTATGATGGATTTGGCTTTATGGTGTTGGGATTCAGCTTTCTGCTATTTAAATGAATGTTTTGGTTCTGTCTTCCATGTGAGAGTCTCCTATATGTTGCCATTCATAATTTTGTTGGCATACTCATAGCTGCCATATGTACTGTGAATATTGTACTGGCTTTACACCTGAAGACACAGTTTCAGATATACTTCCCTTCAAATTTAGATTGTAAAAAGCTATGTTGAGCATAAACCATGCTCACCTGCCACTGAAAGTTCAAGAAGAATTTTCCAAGTTATCAAATGACACTTTTTAAAACTTGAGTTTCCTAATAATTCATTCAATGAATTTTGTCTTGGGATTAGGAAAGAACTTGCAACAATTTCTGAAATGGCCCTAAATATACTTCTACCATTTTGTACTATGTATTTATGTGGAGTGCCATTCTCAGCACTGACAATTATAAAATCAAAATATTGATCAGCTCTAAAAACACTGAAGATGCTCTGCGTTCTGCAGTATTCCACCAAGATTTAAATCTTTATGTTAAAATAAATAAGGACATTCATCTCATTATTATGCAAATTTGCTTTCATCTTCAAGTAAATGGTAAAATTATATGCATACCAGAGAACTGTTTCAAAATAAATTTCTTTACAATTCATTATCAGGAAACATTTGATTTGTATATCTATTTTATATACCTGTATACCCAGTATCACCTAAAATTTTCTCAGGTGAGAAGTGGTCTCAAGTAAACAAACTTTAAGAAGCCCTGATTTAAACAACTGGAGAAATATTAATTGCTCATGTGTTGGCTAGCTAGCATACAAATGATATTCTATTTAAGTTGATTCAGTTGTTCATTGCCAGTCTAATCAAATTACCAAAGAATGATTTTATAGAGCTAGAAAAATTATGATAAAATTCATCTGGAAGTACAAAATGTCAAAAATATCAAGGGAATCAATGAAAAAAAATGTTAAAGAAGGCAGCCTAGCCATTCCAAATTTTAAACTATATTACAAAGTGGTAATCATCAAAACAATCTCATACTGGTTAAGAAATCGAGTGATAGATCAGTGGAATAGATTAAATACATAATGCACAGTAATAATTAGCCATAGTAATCTAGGGTTTGGTAAAGTCAAAGATGCAAGCTTTTGAGGTCAGTGTTCACCATGTCACCATCACCATGTTACCATGACAAAAATTGCTGAGACAACTGGAAAGAAGTTTGGCAGAGAGTAGGCACAGACCAACATCTCACATGATAAGCCAAGATAAGGTTAATATGACTACATGATTTAAATACAAAACATGATATGAAAAACAAACTAGGGGATCATGAAATATGTACTTGTCATATCTATGGATAAGAGAAGAACTTATGGTCAAACAACAGAGAGTATCACAGGAATATAGATTATATATATATATATATATATATATACACACACACATATGTATATATAATAATATATGATATAATATATATGATATACCACAGAAAACAGATAATCAATTTTAAAAGTTTTTGCATAAACAAAACTAATGCAGCCAAAATTAGAGGAAAAACAGAACACTGGGGAGACATTATAGCAATATTCTCTGATAAAGGCCTTATTTCTCAAATGTTAGGGAACTGAGCAAAATTTATAAAAAATATGAACCATTCCCCAGTTTCTACAGACAGTGGATATGAACAGGCAATTTCCAGAAGAAGCAATCAAAGTTATCAAGAGTCACATAGAAAATATTCTAAATTACTACTGATTTGAGAAATGAAAATTAAAAAATAAACTTTGAGATAGCTCCTCAAAAGCTATCAGACTGATACAGATTGACTAACATGAGAGAAAGGGAAAATAACAAATGATGCAGGGGATATGAAAAAAGGGGACACTAATGTACTATTGTTGGAGTTTTGAATTAGTTTAACCATCCTAGAAAATAATCTGGAACTATGACCAAAGAGTCTTAAACTCTTTGTGCCAGCAATATCTCCAGTAGGACTGCATCCCAAAGAGTTCAAATAAAACTGAAAGGACTTATTTATATAAAAATCTTTGTATCAGCTCTTCTGGTGGTTATAAAGAACTTGAAATTGAAGGGATATCCATCCATTATGGAATGGCCAAACAAACTGCAGTATATGATTGTGATGGGATATTATTGTACTATAAGCAATGATGAGCAAGATGCTTTCAGAAAAACCTAGGAAGACTTATGTGAACTAATATACACCGAAGTGAGCAGAGCCAGGAGGCCATTCTGCACAGTAACAGCAATACTGTTACCATGTTCAACTGTGACAGACTTGGCTACTCTGATCAAGAAGACCCAAGACAATTCCAAAGTGCCCAAGATGAAGAATTCTATCTCCATAAAGAGAACTGATGACTTTTGAATGCAGATTGAAGCCTACTTCCTTTTTGCTCTATTTTTATTATTTTATTTTGTTTGTATTTTCTTTTGCAACCCAGAAAATACATAAATACTCTTTATGGTCTTCTGTTCTTCAAGAGAACCAATGACAGTAGGAAGGTGATGTTTTAATTTGCAAGTGAATTAGTTTGCCAATGCATTGACACCAGTCATCAGCTTCTTTCAGAATCTTGGGAGACCAGTGGAAAAATATAGATCAGGCCCACTGGTGTTGGTCCCAGATGTCTTGGCCTTTTCCAGCAAGGTTTTTCCCAGATCTTGGTTTGTCTGAGGCAATACCTATCCACTAATTACAGACTAGGTAAGAATGGTGGCAAAAGATGGCCTAGTTTGCCTTCATAAAAGAATCAAACTGGGACAGAAAGACCCTCAGAGTTTCTGGTCAGAAGAGTCCTATTTCCTCACTCTAAGTCCAGTCTTTGAAGAACATTACTGTCCTCTGTCAAATATTTACCACATCTAGACCATTTGTAGAGTGAATGCAATATTCATAGCATGTAAGGGGGCCATGAATATCACAGTGCAATACTGAATTGGGAAATACAACAGACACTCCACATGGCAGAGAGAACCAAAACATTTATTCAGACATCAGAAAACCAAATCCCATCATAGCAGCAAAAATCTATACACAATAACAATGCAGAGGATGACACCTTCCTGCTGTTAGGCTTCCCACTAACTGGCTCCATTAAACAAATCACAAGCAGCCACTTAAACAATCACAAACAAGTTCTTTCACTCACGCTAGCCAGCTGCCTGCATCCTTTCTAGTTCTGACTGCTCTCACCAAATTTCTTTTCAGCTCTGCTCTAGCTCTGCCTCTTCCTGTTCCACCCTTTCTGAATCACCTGTTCAGCAAGCTCCTCCCATCAGAGGATCCGCGTGACTCACACTTACATGTGACCCAAGCAGCTCATATGGATCTATTAATGAAGGTGAAAGATCTTCCCATTTAAATTACCATTACACCATTGTGTTCCATTCAACCAAGGTTGGGTAGAAGTAGAACTAGAGAAAGCTCTAGATAGACCAAGGCTGGAGGTAGTCTGGATGAAATGATAGTCTCTTTGATACTCTTTTATAGTCTTCCAGGGCAGACATGATGTCACTCTCACAGCTCCTCCCTGGAATGAGCCTACTTCTCTTTGTAAAGTCTCTCATTAATTGTTAACCAATCAGAGTTAATTGCCACCCTCAGGAATACCCACTCTTCCAAGGGCATATAAACTGTGAGCCCATCTCCATGATTCATCTTTGGTTCATGAGAGAAAAGAACAAATCACCTTTTTTATTAATAAAATGTTAGCATCATTAATAAAATGATTAATTTTCCAGAAACTGCCTCTCAACGTTTTTTAAATATCACAGGCTTGACTACTAATAACTAGTGAATGAGATTAGACCTATCAGTGGGCAAAGAAAACAATAAAGAGGAAGTTCATGGGGAAGAGGAGAGGGGCAGTATTTAAAAGGGAAGAATAACTTCTTACTATATTATTTAAACAAAGCAGTTGCTTAATAAATGTGTTTTTAATGAAATAGAATTGAGTCAGACTTGTTTACCAATGTATTGACACCATTTCCAAACTAAAATTTCTCTCCCCACCTCAAACAACCCCCAAATGATGGATATAATGTATTTTCACTGACAGTTTCAGGAAATGATGATGTCAGTTGGGGTCGATTAAAGTATATTAAAATAAAAAAAAATTATTATCCTGATGTAGACTTGGCATCAAAATGTCCTGTCTCACACTTCCAGGGTTAGCATATTAAGTAGAAATTCTACTGCCAAGAAACTGTTTTGTTTGTTTTTCTGTTTGTTTTCATAGAATCAAGAGTTCACAGATTTAAAGCTAGAAGGGCCCTCAGGGGATAAATAGTTCAGTACTTGCAATGTAGAGATGAAGAAACTGAGGCCCAGTGAGATTAAATGACTTGACCCAAATCTTGCAGGAAGCGAACAACACGCATGTCCTATGATTCCAGAATAAGTGATTTATTATTATTAAGTAGATCACTGGGTCTGGAATTAGGAAGACATGAGTTCAAATGTGACCTCAAACACTTAACTGTGTGACCCTGAGCAAGTGACTTAATCTGAATGACTCAGTTTGCTCAAATGTAAAATGGGAATAATAGCAGCATCTTTCTTATAGGAAAATTGTGAAACTCAACAGATAGAATATTTGTAGAGCACTTAGCACAGTGCCTAGCATATAACAGATTCTTTACAAATGTTTGTTACCTTCCCACCTATGATTATTATCAATGATATTTTGAAAAAAAGAAATAACAGATATGGACATGTCTATACAAAAATAACTAAATAGTAGTATTGTATGATAAACATGAATTGTTATAATTTTAACTAGAGTTTGTGACATATTTTATCAAACCATTTTACCTTTTGATTTTAACATAGTGCATTGCTTTGTATTTTATTTTTTTCATATTCCATTATTTTCTATTGCTCTATTTATGGATAATTTTAAGAGCAATCTATTTATAATAACAATATATGAATATATATTGATTTATATGAATATTTAGCATGGCATTTGACAAAATTAATGTCATTAATAAAAAACTTCCAATGACAACATAGTTAATAATATTAATGCAGGCTTCATCATCAACAATTTATCAAATTGTATGATTTCATTACTGTTAGCAGTATTACTTGGTCAAACAGTAAGAATAGTCAAATTTTTTACCATAGTTACAAATTACTTTCCCTAACAGTTTTTACCAATTTGTATATCAACCAACAGTGCATTCAAGTGCTTGCTTTCCCATAGTCCCTCTCAACATTTGTTATTCCCTTTGTCAATTTTGTTAATCTTAACAATGAAAAGGCACTCTTCCAAATTGCTTTAATTTGAAGTGCTGTAATTATTCATGAATTGTAGTATTTTTCTATAAGATTATGAATACCTTGAGTATCTTTTCTAAAAACAATTGTTTGTTTATGCCCTTTGATCATTTAATCATTGAGAAATGGCTCTTATTCAGAGAAATTAGCAGCAAACAATTTCCCAGTTCATCATTTCAATTAAAATTTTGGCTTCATTGACTTTTTTCTGTGTAACAAATTTTGATTTTATATAATTAAAATGTTCCACTTTATCTTCAGTGATCCTACATAACCCTGTCATCAATTTATTCCTATATGCAAGAGGCAATTTTGTCCTTGAACATCTAATTTGTTTATGATGTCACCTTTTATATGTCATATCCATTTGATTTTCCTAATTTGCAGTACAAGCTATTAGTCTCTACATAGTTTCTTCTATTACTTTGAAATAATACTTTTCACTCTAGCAGTATTTTATTTTGTAAAATAGTAAGTTCTTACCTCACTAATTAAATTCTGTTGGCTTATCAAACTGACAGCTAATAAGTTCATTTCCATCTGTATATTGTGTACTTAATCTTTTCCACTAATATATCTCTATTTTTCTTAACCTTAACAAATCATTTTGATGATTTCTACTCTTGTAGTGTAGATTCCAACCTGGTACTACAAATCCCATCCCAAGCAACTTATAGTTCTCCAAATACGCAGGTGTGTCTTTGTTTCAATAGAAAGCATTTTTGTAGTTGTAGCAAAACATTTCCTCTGTGTGTGTTTGTGTGTTACTGTGTGTGTGTGTCTTGATAGACAGACTACCAAGTATTTTAAATGATTTTAGTTATTTTAAATTTAATTACATTTTCTTCTCTTCTTGCTAAGTTTTCCTGATATTAATGTTGGTGATTTTTACGTATTTATTTTGCATCATGTAATTTTGCTGATTATTATTTCAATTAAGTCTTTAGTTCTTTCTCTAGGGTTCTCTAAGTACACCATCATATAATATTGAAAAAAGTTATAATTTTGTTTCTTCTATACCTAAACTTATTCCTTCAAATTGTGCTAGCTTTCCTTATCACTTATCACAGCTAGTGCAGCTACTAGTATATCAAATAATAGTATTGACAGTAACACCAAAAAGACATGGAATTGTGGAATTTGTGAACCTAAAGGGAGTATCTGTCATTAAGAGATTCTGTTGCCATGAGCCTTAATGTAATCGAACTAACATATCTCAGAAACTTAGTTTTTGTTAGCAGTTAGGTTTGGAAATTTTTGTTAATTCATCTATTAATCTGGGGGATATGTTTTGGCTTTCACTTCTGAATGTTAAAATCAGGTATGCTTTCTCATTTCTAGTTTGGTCTCCAACAAATTAGATAACCTCTTCTTTTATTAACTTCTAAAATGCGTCACTATTTACTGAATATGTCCTTTAAAATCTCAGTAACTATTTAGTCCTTGCATTACAGTACATCTGTTCCTCTAATACATAATGATGTAGTTTGTATATTCATTAATGATTCCTGATACTCTAACTCAAGGTTGTATTTTGGTTTTTCTATTAGAGTTTTATCTTGCAGTTTGGGTGGCCCACTTATCTCATTTTGACGCAGAGATTGTATGTTGATAATTGTTACCTTGAATTTGGTATCCTCCTTCTTCCCAAAGTATGGGAACCCCATTACTGACACATCTCATACTAATTTCTACCTACTCCCACTCTAGCAGCTATTAAACTCTTGTCTTTCTTTACAAAGAAGTAGGATTTGGCTGTAACAGACAGACCTTTCACTGACTCATCCTTTCTATGTGGCAGGTTAATTCCTAGTAGATGACTCATTGTAGCTATCTCTTATCCTACTCAAATTTAGAGAACACATTTTACTTTGGTCTAGAAATGTCCAGTATAGGAAACAAGTGGAATTAAGTGCTAAGCAGGCATAAATATGACATTGCAATCTAATAATAATCAACAGATGTGATAAAGTCTTCTGTTAATATGTAGATTTTAAATTCAAAATCTTTGTTAAGAAATATATTTTAAATTAATATCTAACAAAAATAAAAAAGAATACTGAGAAATTCTCAAAAACTGACCTTCAAATTTCTCAAAATTAATAATAAAAGTAAATATAATGGTCTTAGTTGCCCAGGTATTAATTGTATCAGGGGTTAGCTGTTAATAAAAATTATCTTTTGTTGGTTCATTTGGAATGACCTACACATGTTGATGATGCTATTAAATTCAGACTGATTAATGAAATAATACTTGTTAATGACAATAAACCATATCCCCCCCACAAAGAAAAGCAAAGAAGCAAAACCAAAGCTAAATAATATAACTTTTAAATAACATGTGTGAGATTTGACAGCCATGTCAGTGTTGGTGTGATGATCACCTCGAAGTTCAACAATTATGATACTTTAAGATTTAATGTTACCTTTCATTACTCAGCAATACATTGGAAATGCTAAATTTTAAAATTCTCCTTATTCAAAATAAAATATAAAAATTATTTTAAAGACTATCTTATTTGAAGGTATAGAGCAAAATTCATGTAATTTCTGTATTAATTTAAGTATATTCATAGCTCTTAACATGAAGTGCTTATGTGGGCACATCATCATCTGAACCTTCAAGTATAGGATGAAGCAATTTCATCTCCCCATAAGACAGAAATTGGTATAACTAAAAATTTTAATTGCTATAAAGTATGTAAACACATTTAGTATTCTTTTGTCCATTTTCAAATCCATAGTGAAAAAATAGACATACCTGCCTCAATAAGGGACTAAGTTCCTGTCCTTTTTAATTCAGGATGTCAGCCCAATCAAAGTCAATTTTTAGTCATCCTGGTTTCAAGGGAAAGTAATTAATGAAAATATCTCTACAAAATTTTATACATGATGAACTGTACAGAATTCCTCCAAAGTATTTGATGCACATACATGGGTCAGCCTGCAGCTAATTCAATCTTAGATTGAAAAGAATAGATACTTTATAATGGAAAAAAAAAAACTTAAATGTCCTATAAATGCTTCAGTACTACCTGGAAGACATGATCTTTTCTCACTTAAATGTCAACCCAGGTTGTAATCTACATGAAAGAAAATAAAATTAATGAGAATTTAATTTTCATTAAATTATGAATTAAAAAAGTTCTTGTAGTTACTATAAAAATCTAGAAAAATAATACAGGTAAAAATATAACTATGCTCTTCAGACTAAGAAATAAAAAGATGAACTATTTACCTTTCTTAAGTTTATTGAATGAAATGAATAAACAAAGGATCTAATATATTATTGTCTAACATATCACCAATGTTTCTTGATGAGAAGACCCAGAGGTGCTTGAAGAGCTGTTGAATAATTTTCTAACAGTATCATCAGCCTCTTGTTCCCAACAAAAACAATAAAAAAATTATTAAGATAATTTCAAATAATTAGTATTTAATCATTAAAAAGTGGTATTTAAATAATTAATATATTAGTATATATAATTAGCATATTAGCAGAAACTAATATTTAGTTTTTTCTATGACATTTTGCTCATAAAAAACTATGAAGATTTTTCTAATATGAAGCTGGTGTGATTGGATCTAGGAAGGAAAAACTCATATTGATGAAATTAAAGATCATTTGGAGTAAATAATGTACACACACCAGATTTTTTTTTCCCTATGTTCACTTTCACCACTTGTGGAAACATGTTTCAGCATGTTATGTCATCATACCTTGACCATGTATAGCTAGACGAATAAAAAAATATAATAAAGGGGTAAAATATGAACTTCTCGGACTGCCATTTAAAGGTCTAAATAATTTTTCTTAAACCTACATTTCCAGACATTTTCACATTACAACATTTTGGATGATAATCAGCTGTAAAAAGATTCCCAATGTCTCTCTCAAGAGGTAAGTAGCATTTCTCATTACTGGACCTCTGAATTCATGATTGATCATAGGGTGGATCACATTTTTTAAGTCATTTGAAATTGTTTATTTTTATAATGTTAATGTAAAATGTAATTTTTTTTCTCCCACTTCAATTTATTCACAGTTCATACAAGTCTTTCCAGGTTTCTCTAAAACCATTAATTTCACCATTTATAATATAATAGCAATGGAAGGCTATTATATTATAAATGGTGAAATTATGGTGGTACCATAATTTGTTCAGCCATTCTCTGATTGATTGACATTTCATTAGTTTCCAGTTCTTTGCTACAAATGAAAGATATGCTACATATATATATATATATATATATATATATATATAGTGAATATAACACCTTTCATTTTTTTTTAACTTTATGGGGTATAGAGTTCATTGTATATGGTACTTTTTAGCAAGATATAGTTTCTTTCCTTATTTATTTTATTTAGGTTAATTTTTGCTTTTGCTTTGCTGAGATCAGGGCTACTAACCCTGCTGTTTTTTTTTTTTTTAATTCAGTTGAAGCATAGGAGATTTTGCTCCAGTCACTTACATTTACTCTGTGTGTCTCTTTCTGCTTCAAGTTTATTTCTTGTGGGAAAAAAAAAACCAACAACAAAACATTTTTGTAGGATTCTGATTTTTAATCCACTCTGCTGTCTGTTTCCATTTTATGGGACGGTGCATCCCATTCACATTCACAGTGATGATTATTGTGTATTTTCCTCCATCCAATTTTCCTCCTGCTTGTCCTCTCTCCTTTCACTTGTTCCCTCCTTGAGAGTGTTTTGCTTTTATTCACTACCTCCCCATGTTTGTCCTCTCTTCTGTCAGTTCTCCTTCCCCCTTACTTAATCTCTTTCCTTCCTACTTTCCAATTGGGTAAGATAGATTTCTATGTTCAACTGATCATGTATATTATTCCCTTTTTGAGCCAATACTGATGAGAATAAGGTTCAAGTGATGCCCATCACCCACCTTCCCATGTTTCCCTCCACTGTAATAGGGTTTTCATGCTTCTTCATGTGAAATAATTTACCCTATCCTACATCTACCTTCCTTCTGCTCCCAGTGTACTCTTCCTTCTCATTCTTTAATTGTTTTTATGTCATTCTCCAAATTCACCTTATACCCTAACCCTATGTCTATGGGTATTCCTCCTAGGTATAATATTTAGTGGTACAATTTTTCAGAATCATAATTATCATCTTTCCATGTAGAGATGTAAAGAGTTCAGCTCCAATGAATATCTTATGTTTTCTTTTCCCTTTTTACCTGGTTTATTCTTCTCTTGGGTCTTGATATTGGAGGTCAAATTTTTTGTTTAGTACTGGTCCTCTCCTTATAAAAGCTTGAAATCCATCTATGTCATTGGATGACTCTTTTTCCCCTTGAAATATGCCAAATTTTGCTCTATATGTGATTCTTTATGGTAGTCCTAGCTCCTTTCTCATGCAGAATATCATGTCCCATGATCTCTGATCCTTTAATGTTGCAGCCACTTTATCTCGTGTAATGTCAATTGTGACTCCTCAATATTTCAATTGTTTATTTTTCACTACTTGTAGTTCTTTATCCTTAAACTGCTAGTTCTATAATTTGGGTATAGTGTTCCTCAGAATTTTTATTTTGGGATCTCTTCCTGAGGTGATTGGTGGACTCTTTTAATGCCTATTTTGTCTTCTGATTCCAAGATATCTGAGGGAGTTTTTCTTGACAAACTTTTGAAAGATATTCAGGTCCTCCTTTTGATTATGTCTTTCAGGTAGCCCAAGGATTCTAACATTGTTTCTCCTGGATCTATTTTCCAGGTTATTGATTCTTGATCTCTCATAGAGTCATTAGCTTCCTTTGCCCAATTCTAACTTTGAAGATGTTGTTTTCCTCAGTTAAATTTTGTACTTCTTTCCCATTTGGACAATTATACTTTTTAAGCAGTAGTTTTCTTCCTCCAAGTTGTTGACTCTTTTTTTATATAATTCTATTGCATTATTTATTTCTTTCCCTAAATTTTCTTTTACCTCACTTATAGAATTTTTAAGCTCATTTTTAAACCCCTCCATGAGTTCGTTCTAAGTCTGAGACCAATTCCCATTTTTCTTGGGGGTTTTACCCATATGTGTTCTGATATCACTATCCTCTTCTGAGTTTGCATCTTAGTCTTCTGTCATCATAATAACTTTCTGTGGTCAGATTCTGTTTTTGTTGTTTTTTGCTCATCGTTTTTGACCTTTTCCCTCTCTTTTAAATTAGAGCCCTGCTCCCATGGCAAAAAGGACACTGTCTCTAGATTCTTGTGCCATCAGCTGCAGTTCATACCTGGATGTTTGCTGGTGTTGCACTGATATTGCCCTGAGGCCCATGGGGAACTCACATGCCTGGTGCTGCATGTTTAGAATTGGGGGTGTCTGGCACTGTAAGAATCTGGCAGCTTATTTGAGCTGAGACAGGGTCCTACTGCTTGAGTCTGTCATGTGACAAGGCTGGTGGGATGTTTCTGTGTCACCCTGGGGTTACACTGACTATACATGGTGCTTCCTATCCTGGACTGAGTTCCCCTTTTACCTGAGTGAGACGGACATTTCTTAATGATCTTCAAGTTTCTTGGGCTAAAAATAAATTGTTTCACCTTGTGTTTTTGCTTGTTCTGCTGTTCCAGGATTTGGTTTGAGGCTTTATTTTTGGTTGTTGGAAGGAAAATATGGGAGTGTTATAGTGATTTACTACTTACTCTGCCATCTTCAATAGATGCTTTATTGACTGATTACTCTTATCACTGGGTTAAAAGGTAGGCACAGCCTAATAATTACATAGTTACAAATTGTCAGACCAATTCATAGCTTCATTAATTGTACATTCATCTATCATTTTTCCCCCATGGTCCCTCTAAATTTTTCCATTTTCCTTTTATTGTTTATTAAATTTGACCACTTAATGAGTGCAAGGGGAAACCTCAGAGTTATCTTAATTTATAATTATCCAATTATTAGTGACTTGGACCATTTAAAAATATGGTGAAAAATCATATGGGTATCTTCCCTTGAAAACTGCCTGCTTATATCCTGTGATTATTTTTCACCTCATAAATGGATTGGTCATTATAATTTCACACTATTGAGATTTGACTCATGCTGCTTTTATTTTGTTTTTTCCATTTACACTGTTGTAGACATTATGAGTATTGGTTTCACATTTCTGCTTATTTCACTTGATATCAGTTTATCTGCATTCATATATTTTTAGTATTTATTATAGTCAAAATTTCTGATGACATAGTAACATTTCATTATACTGAGGCATCACAATTCTTACCTATTTTCCAATTTTATGGTAATTTACTTTGTTTCCAGTACAGGTCTCCATTGTTTTGTGAGTGTAGTACCCTTGTTTCTCCAAATGCCAATCTGTGCTCTTATTTCTGGTTGGGTCTCCTAGAGTACTGCTACCCCAGCTTCAAGGCATTCTGTGAGTTAATATGGCTAAGGAAAAAGTTTAACATGAGTAAAAGTAATGCCATTAAATAAGTAGTTTAATAGAAAAAAATATTTACATACGATATCTCTGATAAGGGTCTGATACAGACAATATATAAGGAACTAATATAAATATATAAGACCAAAAATACTACTCAATAATTAAATAGTCAAAGAATATAACAAAGAGTTCTTAAAAGAATTGCAAAGTATTAACAACTGTATAAAAATTTCTTGCAATCCCTAATTATATATATGTATGCATATATGTGTGTATATATATATATATATATATATATATATATATATATATATGCTCATATAAATCAAAATAATTCTCAGGTTTCTTAGAGAAGATATGCAAACAAAAGAAAATATTTGATAGGTTGTGGAATTTCAAGAACACTAGTACACTATGGGTAGAACTGAATTAATCAAACAATTAATCAAACAAAATTGGAAAACAATTTGGAATTATGATAAGAACCTCATTAAAATATCCAAGAGGAATCTCTTTGACCAAGAGATTCAACTGGTAAGTAAAAGGAAAAATCCCATACATACCAATATATTTATAGAAGTATATATATATATATATATATATATATATATATATATATATATATATATATTTGGTAGTAGCAAAGTATTCAGAACAAAGGTGATGTCCTTTGGGGAATAATTAAGCAAAAAAAAAAATAGCAAGCATTCTAACAAATATTTTATGAATTGAATATGACTTTCATATAAGGAACCATGTTATTGTTGAACATATATGATTTTTTAGTAAAAATAAATGATGACATTTCTATGCTACAAAAAATGCATAGGAATATCCCCTTTTTTCTTAAATGATACCATAAAAAGTATGTAACTTTACCTTTGATTAGTATATCGTGTGAGAAGTAGTATAGAGTAGTGGAGAGAGAATTGACTTCAGAGTCAGGAAAACCTAGATATCCTATATCTGTAGAATTGTTTTGGCTGTGCAACTCTTGGGAAGTTACCTAGTTTTTATTTTGTGTCAATCAGGGTTAAGTGACTTGCTCAGGGTCACATAGTTAGTAAATATCTGAGGTGAGATTTGAACTCAAAGTCCTCCTCACTCTAGTCCTGGAGCTCTATCTACTTTACCACCTCACTGTCCCCATCACCTAATTCTTTAAGAATACAAGCTTACAATGAAAATAACAATTTATGGTGGTCAAGAAAGCACTTTACTGGAATCCTTAAAGTGACAAAATCAGAGATATGCTCAATTATTTTTAATAAATGATGTCATGTATTACATTAAGATGACTTCTAAGTTACACAGATCAATTACAACTGATTTAAGAAAAAATTAAGCAAAATAACAACAACAAAAAAAACCCAACTTTTTTTTCTAGGTACATCCTTAGTCTTCTTACCCTCTATCATAATAACAAACATATAAGTGTGTAACATTTATTTGGCAAACAGGTTAAAGTTTAACTCTTATGCAAAAATACTTTGGTGGTGTTCAACTTCTCCTGCTGCTAAGGAATATCTATGCTCTCAGTGCTCTTTTTAAAAATACAATAAGAACATTTCTATTATCATGTGATGTGTAATAAAAAGAAAATTAGCCTGGAAATGTACAATCCTTATTCTCATACTTCTGACAGCTATCCTAGTCTATTTTCATTAGTTTCTAAAATTTGTTTCCATGAATCTCTTCAATGGTATTCCCTATGGCAAGTTAAAAAAAATCTGATTCCATAACTATGCATGAGATTCTCTGTTTCATTCATTCCTTTCTTCAGTCAGCAAATTTCTGTCAAGCATTTACTTACTATTTGCAAGGCATTCTGTTAAGTTTTGGGGAGTTATAAAAATGAATAAGATTATAGAGGTAACATGCTATAAAGAACACTGAATTTAGAATTAGCCTTTCTACCTCAAGCTCTTCCATTTATTTAAGCAAGTCATATAACCTCATTTAAATGACTCAACTTTCTCATCTACTGCATAAAATGAGGAGGTTGACTTACATGGTTTCAAAGAATCCTGTCTTATTCTATCCTCATGAGATCTAATGCAAAGAGGCAGGTAGACAATGATGACACTGTCCCTATTTAAAAGAGTTTATAGGCCAGTTAAAGCAATAACACACAGAAGAAAAAAAAATTTCATAAAAGGTAAATCAAACTGCCACAAAAGAGATGGAGGGGTATGGGGGGGAGAAGACTGTTAGCGTACAGAGGAAAAAGATAGCATCTGATTATAGAATTCAGGAAAGTTCCTGAAACAGCTGTCATTTGAGCTAGACCTTGAAGAATAAGATTTCAATAGGTAGATATGGGGTTGAGGATAAGGTAGGGTTATTCCAGAAAGAGAGAATTATGTGAGCAAATGCAGGGCAGAAAGAGAGAACAAAAATAATAAGCAGAATCTTAGTGGGAGGTTTATGGATACATTCTTCCAAGGAGTGGTGACCATCCTCTATAACGTGCAACACATGTGTGCAACATAGCATAATAGAGATAAGTCCTCAAAATGAGAAAGCAAAGACCAAGTTCAAGTACTGCCCCTAACATAAACCAGCTCTGTGACCTTAGGGATACTAGTTGATTTCTCAGGGCTCCAAGCAAAGTCCCCTGTAAAAATAAAAGCAACATTAAATCAGGTGATACTGTAGTCAAAGTTAAAGTCGAGTAAGTGTAATTTGCAGGGGGGAGAGGAAAAGAGAGATCAAAGACTAAGTAGTTTGACTGGAATGTAGAGAATATATATAATCAATGGTAGATAAAGCCAGAAAAGTAGACTAGGGACAGATAGATCACAAAGGAACTTCTAACAAATATGCACTACATTCTATGTATAAATAGGTTGTATATATTGAAAGTTTCTGAGTAGAGGAGAGACATAACCAGAATTATGCAATTAAAAGTGGCAAAAGTTTATAAGGTAAACCGGTGTAATTTCAAACTACAACTAGAAAGTGCATGATGATATTGTAAGACTAATGATGCTAGGAAAAGAAGACAGGAAAGGATATGAGATACTGAATATGCAGGACTGAAGGAAAATGAAAATATATTTAATGTGTAGAAAGGAAAAGGATAAGAGTTGCATTTTATTCTTAGTTATTAAGTCTGAATCATTGTCAATACAGTTTGCCTCTAATAACAACAGAGAAGTCAGAAGAGGATTGAGGAGTGGGAAGAGATGATAATTATGGTTTGTGATTTATGAATTTGAAGTGGCAGTGGTAAAGCTCAGTAGAAATATGGAACTTGGCTTTGGATGAAGTTGGAATTGGAAATCATTGGAACACCAGATCATAGATTTATAGGTAGAAAGGAACTTGAAAGCCATATATACTGTAAGCTAACTCCTTCATTTTTAAATAGGAATAACCAAGACCAAGAGATAATAAATCACTGGTACAAAATCATATAGGATTTAAGTAGCAGTGTTGAGATTCAAATCCAGGTCTTCTGACTTTACAGCTAAGAGGCTTTTAGACTTTTAGAGATAACAGTTAAATATGTGGGAATACATTGAATTGCCAAGGGAAAGAATATAGAGTAATAAAGGACAATGAGTATAATACTGGGGAAATATTTGTATTTAGGAAAGCTGAAAATAGAAAGTCACTGAAGGGAAGAGGGAAGAAACAAACTACGAGGAAGAACAAATAGGCTATTATAGTGTCATGGAAATCAAACGGAGAGAGTATTAAAGAAGGTGTAGCTTAGAGCATTAGTCTTAGGAGAAAGGTCAAAAAAACATAAGAACTTCGAAGAAGCCAGTAGATTTGCTAATTAGGAGGGCATTGTAGTTTTGACTGTATTTTTGGTAGAAGGGGGTAAATGAACATGAACATAGTTTTGAAAGTGTGTAGAAAAAAATCTAAAGATAAGGAATGAGCTTTAGTTGAAGAATGAAGATAAAAGATCTCATATTGAACCTCTAAGGCAAAATGATTTTCTGACTGATATTGAGTTTAGTTTTCAATTTTTGGCAGGATTTATGAATTAATATTTTTAAGTTGTTTTTGTTGTTTTCTCCTACCTCTGGTCCTGATTTTTCAAACTACTCCCCCAGTAACCATCTCATCCTGCAAGATGCCTCCACCATTGTGGCCTTCTCATTCAAAAGATCCCTTCATGTCTGAACTTCTCTCCTCCCACTGATGAGTGCCTCCCCACACTTCCATTTTGAAGAATTGACCAGGTCATCAGACTCATTGCTTCACTCCTTTCCTGGCTCCTATCCGGACTCATTAGCTTTCTGCTCTCCATCTGGAACGCCACCTCCACTTTTCCATTCCTGTTTCCTTTTACTGCATTTTCTTCCTCTATCAGAATGTAAGATCCTTGAGAGAAAATACTGTTTTTGTTTTTTGTTTATATTTTTAACACTTAGCGCATTGCCTGGTGCACAGAGTATGCACTGAGAGAAAATAATATACTGGCAGTTGTCCTTCATTCTTGAAGAGGAACAAAATGACATCACCATGATAAAGTCAAGTTTCAATGTGTCCAACTGTGGCTGATCAGACCAATATGAGCTTGGGATGCTTTACCAGAGATTGGACACAGATAGTGCATGTAAACATTTGGGGTGGTTACTCCAAATCTCTGCATCCTACATTTTGTTTATGCTGTTTCAGTTCTGCTTTGCTCATAGATCACAGCACCCTATCTGATATGGGCACACCATGCTGAGTGGTCCTGTGCCAGTGTCTCCCATGTGACACAATCAAATCCAAAGTTCTTCAGAGAGACCTTAAGAGTGTCCTTGTATCTCTTCTTCTGGACACCATGTGATCATCGCCTGTGTGATGTTCTCCATAAAATAGTCTTTTTGGCGAGCATACATTTTGCATTTGAACAACATGGCCAGCTCATCAGAGTTGCACTCTCTGAAGCATAGTTTATATGCTTGGAAGGTTAGTTAGAGCAAGAACCTCAGTGTCCGGTAACTTATCCTGCCAGGTGATCTTCAGAATCTTCTTAAGACAGTTCAAATGGAAGTGATTCAGTTTCCTGGCATGGCACTGGCAGACAGCCCATGTTTCAGAGGCATACAACAATGAGGTCAGCACAACAGCTCTGTAGATTCTCAGTTTGGTTGTCAGTCTAATACCTCTTCTCTCCCAAACTTTTCTTCAGGGCCTCCTGAATACTGAGCTGGCTCTGCCAGTGCTTGCTTCAACCTCATTGTCAATGTATACAACCTTAGAAAGTACCCTACCAAGGTAAGTGAACCTATTATCTACAGCATTCAAATCTTCTCCATTTCTTGTAACTAATGGTTTCACATGTGGATGGTGTGGTGGTGGTTGATGGAGCACCTGTATTTTCTTGGTGTTAATTATTAGACCAAAATTAGCAAAAGAGTAGAGAATTGATCCATATTTTGCTGCATCTCAGCTTCAGAGGCTGCATTGACTGCACAATTATCTCCAATCAGAAAATCATGTACCAACACTCTTTCCACTTTGGTCTTAGCTTGCAGCCTTTTGAAATTGAAGAATTTGCCATCAGTATGGTAGTTGGCCTTGATACCTTGTTCATCCTCATTGAAAGTATTTGATAACATGGCTAAAAATATCATGCTAAAATGCATGGGAGCAAGCACATAGCCCTATTTCACTCCACTGGTGACTGGGAAGCATGAGAGCACTATCCACTATTCAGAACCCGGGCAAACATGCCATCATGACATTGATGTACAATATTGATGAACTTCTCTGGGCAACCAAATTTTTACAGAATTTTCCATAAGCCTTCATGAATAACAGTGTCAGAGGTCTTGGTCAGATCTGCAGACATTGTGTATAGACCTCTCTTCTGCTCCTGGTATTTCTCCTAGAGTTGTCAGGCAGCAAACACCATATCAACTGTCCATTGGCCCTTTTTGAAGTCACACTGGCTCTCAAGTATGTGACCATCTTCCAGGTGAAGGATCAGTCTATTAAGGAAGACTTTGGCAAGAATTTTGCCATCAGTGACTAAGAGAGAGACCCCCCTGTGATTGTCACAGGACAATCTATTCCTTTTACCTTTACAGAGTTTCGACAATGGAGTCATCCTTGAACTCCTGGGGGATAACCTCCTCTTACCATATAACATGGAAAATTTCAGTCAGCTTTTGTATGAGTAATGGTCCCCCTAACTTGTAAATATCTGATGGAATAGAATCAGCACCAGGTGTTTTACCACATGAAATATTAATAACTAATCATTAATTGGTGATTCACCCTTTTCCTTTTATTTCTATTGAGGACCAACGCCAGAAAAAGTTCAATCAGTCTCTAAGGGGCATGGCTCATAGATGAGATTGCTCCTGGTCCTCAAGGCATATGCTGTGTGGAAGACCTAATAGCACCCCACCCAAATGGAATACTAAAGTTCTATTTAGAGTATAAACAATCTGGGTGAGCCTTTGCCTGAGGGAACAATCTCCTGTCCTTGATTCTCTCTGCTAGAGCTTAGAGCAACCCAACCCACAAAGGAAAAATCCTGCCAGAGAGGTCTACTGGGAACTTGCTTCCCTGACACAAATGCCTTAAGACTGTTGAATCTCAAGATCCAGTTACTTTCTCAGTAGGAGTTGAAGACTTTCAGCTCACTTCATTATTAAATATCCACCAATCAGGGTTAGTTTTCATTTCTCTGGGGAATTACCTTTTAGAAGGGATTTAAATTATTTAAAGCTTTTCAGGATCTCCCTTGTGGTCTTTGCTTACCAAGAGAAATCACTGACCATCATTGATTGATTACTAGCTAGCCTAATTAATAAACTGATTATTAATACTCCAGAAACTCTCAGGTTTTCCATTCATCATAGTACTGAATAAATGCTTGTTTATTTGACTTGATTTTTTAGTGGAGAAGGTATTTTAGGAGAACAAAAGGCATTATGACCTAGTTTATGATATATAATCTACCACAACCTTAAAAGATTAGTAGACTCTGGGAAAAACACAAATCAGTGGTCAATATCATTTTTAAAGAATATTGTTTTCTGCTTGCAAGATAAAAATCTACCTAAAATGTTTTCAAAAAGTGATTTAAAGATATCCCTAATGATGTTTCATCATTCATGCTTCACTTAATTTAATACTAGCAATACCAGAACTAATGAATCTTGTTTTTATAAAGCCTTTAAAAAGACAACAGTAAGAAGCCCAGTGCCAACATAAAGAAGCTACATGACTTTCCAACAGATATCTTCTATTTATATCAGTGAGAAAATAATGTGCTCTGTAAGGAGTATGAAACAATAGTCTTGATAGTAATGACATAAAGTGAAAGCATCTTACAGGAATATTTTTATATAGCATGCCAGTGACTATGGTAAGACATATAGTGTGAGTTCAAAGAAGAAAAGAAAGCCCCTGAGAACACATAGGGCCAAATCTATTCCATACATCACTGGCAGCTGTAAAACTTTTGCAAAATATATGTGGTTACTGGGCAGCATTTTTTCACGTGTGAAAAAGGAAAATTTTATGATAAACTTTGGCAGAGAAAACATATTCTGCATGAAATCATTTTTCACACTTCCAAGTTGATGTACATTAATATGCAGAAAAGCACCAGGAAGAACATGATTGTTTCTCATTTTCATGAAACTAAATGTAGCTTAAATTTATCATTTTATGCACATTTAAAAAGTAGTGCTGTTTCCCAGTTCTGAAAAAAAAAAGACAAAATGCACTTCATTTGTTGTAACAATCTGGCAAAGCTTCTCTAATTGGGTAAATACTATGGGATGAGAAGTAATTGACCAATAAATTATAAACTATGATCATTCAAATTATAGTCATTTTAATTCTTCAGGAGTAAATTTCATAATGTCATACTCTAGAACAAAAAAGGAATGCCTTCTCCAATGATATGATCTTTTAAAAAGTAACTCAAATACAACTAAGATCTAGACTTTTGGAGTCAAAAGGTGGAAGGGATCACAATTGGTCATTTTCCTTCTTTTAATCATATTAAACAATTGAGAATTTCTACTTTTTATGTTAAAGATTCTGCTGTAACAAAACACAAAAACAGCACATACTCCAAAGCACTTGAGATTTCACTGGTGTCGGCATAGCCTTCCATGTGTAGAGATTGCAACTGTTCCAAGCTTTCTCATTCTAAGAATTTCTTGTCCATTTCCTTTGATAAAATATTTGAGAAAGATCTACCCAACATACTAAAAAGCTTTGTCAGAGTCACTTAACATGTTTGTATATTAACTCAGCACTCAGGTCATTTGTTATCCTGGCTCTTGACCAGATGGCTCCTTTTTCATTCTTCCTTACCCTTGATGATGATATCTTTTACAGGACTTCTTTCACTTGACAAAATACTACAATCTATATATACTAGTTATGGAATTTTTGAGATGCAAGCAATTTTTTTTTATTCTGAGATTAAGGTGCTTCATTTTTCACATGTAAATTAATTACATTGCTATTTAAAAGATAGATTTTAGTAGCAAGAAGTATGGATGAACTCACTCAATGGGCTATCCATTAAACTACATCTTATAATCTGGGCAATAGCCATTCTTCATCCACCTTTGGCGAGTATCTATGTAGCTATCTTTTACATAGTTAAGCAGCTGTCTGAAGATGTCTATAATATTCCAAAGCTACATGTGCATAGTACAAGTACTATGTAATTTATCAGCTGAAGAAGCTTACCATGTACAAGGAATGTACAAGGAATCCTTCCTCCAGTTACATTTTTAACAGTGTCATCCATTACACTGGCAAACAATTTTGAAGATCATGAATCTCTCTGCATTGTGCCTTATTTAATAATAATAATAAATAATAATCAGAGAATGACTGGACAAAGTGATTAAATAGATTGGAGAATTTTGCATGATTTTTAATATTCCTGGGACATAATTTGTTGGAAAAAGCCTCCAAGATTGCTTTGTTCTACTTGTCAAGTGCTTAAAAAAAGAAAAAGAAAAGAAAAAGAAAAATGTGCAACAAAATTTAAGAATGGAAGGCTAACATAATTTCTACATCTTTAACTCAATTGTGAATATGAAGAAGTGGTCTACTACTTTAAGGAATTTTTTTTTTTATTTCAATGTTAGACCTCTTTAAGAAGTAAATAGGGAATGTCTCCTTCGATGAGCAAAATAAAGTAAAAAATAAGTAAATGGATCTGGGAGGGAAAGAAGAGTAGTTACTATTGATAATCATTCTGAAACCAGGAATGTCCCTAAAAGAGCCCACAAATGGAGTTTGGGCAGGGACCTATTGTTGGGCAATGTATGGGCTTCAGAGTGCACTGGGTTTAAGGTTCTGGCAAAGAGAAGGAAGGGAGGAAGAAAGGAAGGAAGGAAGGAAGGAAGGAATCTGGCCTGCCAACCCCTAGTTAACTGGGCATCCTCCAGCCATACAAATTTACCTTCCTTGGAGAGCAGAAGAAGGGGGAGGGGGACAGAAGGGAGAAGATGAGTTGAGTTACCTGATCTACTCACAGGTCTGTTACAGTGGGCATTATATAAATGCTTACTCCCTCCCCCCTTAATATGTGCCTGTACTACTAAGATTAAGATTATAGAGGAATAAGGTAGAACTCATATGAATCAGTTAGTTACTGGTGTAATTCTTCATGGACTATTCAATTCTTTTGGAAACTTCCCTTATTTGAAGAAATCTTAACACTTGCTCTGTGGGTGCCTTCAAAATTTTATCACTTCCAGATGTGATCACTGGAAGAGAATGTCTTGGGAGCAATATTCTTTCTCCTTCCCCTTTGAAAGTTAAGATAGCTTTTCCTTAAAAGTTATTGAAACCTTCCTCAAGACTTGACTGGCTCAGGGATCTCAAGTGTCATGATATTGACATCACTTGCTGGTCACCTGAATATAAAACAGGTGTGAGGAGCTCCAACCACCTTCAAGGCTTGGCTATGGACCATAATGGGCAACTCAGGCAGAAGAGCTTCATTCAGATCAATCTGAGGTGTCCTCACTACCTATCCCTGATGAATATCCTCTTCCAGCTATGGCTAAGTAAAGCTCTTTTGTTAACTGTTGAAGAGATATAAATGTCTCATTTCATTCCAATAATGAACATAAACCCACAGACAACTGGCCTAATGTAGGGCCAGCCCAGATCAGAAGGTATAGAAAATAGAGTATGACTCAAAAAATATCCCTGGAACCAATTATTAGGGGGTGGATATATGAAAGATGATCCAGCTAAAGATAATTTTCAAAAATGGTAAAATAGATAGGAGGAAAACCAGAGGATGACAATGTCACCAAAATCCAGGGAGATGAGAATATTCAGAAGGAGAAAATAATCAACAGTGTCAAGTGCTATATAAAAGTCAGAAATGAGAGGATTAAAGAGAGGTTGTGGTCTTCAGCCAGCACAGAATTTCTATGCAAGATTATGTTGGAAGACTTTCTAGCTTAATAAAATCCAGCCAAATAAGGCAACCAGTTGACATCGCCTTAATTACCTGTGTCATCTCCACACTAAGTGTTGAATATGAACTTTAATAAGTTTTATTTATGTAGCACTTTAAAGCTTACAAAGTATTTTCTTTGTGGCAACCTTATAAAGTAGGTTAAGTATTACTATACCAGTTGTATTGTTAGTGACTTGGTCAAAGATGTAGCAGAACCACATCTTAAAGTGAAGTCTTCTGACCCCAAATCTACTATAAAAAAGTCTATCATTACAATGCACCAGATACACACATGACTAACCGATTTAGCTCTTTCATGCGGTCACCTGGAATAACAAAAGCCATGCCAATATACACATTTTCTTAAAAGTCTAAGTGTCTCATCCTATAGAGAGTGTACATTTCCTCTGCTTCTATATAGATTCAATATTATTCTCAGTAGGATAATTGTATTCTAGAAATGTTTACAACCTGTTCTTTCAGCCTTTATTTTTCTAGAATAGTCTTTGTGCTTTTAACTTTTTCTTTGCAAGGCCTTGCCTTTTTAGTACTTCAGTGACCTACTGTGAGTTCTAGCCAAGTTTCCTATATTATTCTTCAATAACAGAACCAGAACTGAAAAGAAAGGCTAGTGACTCATCAATAAGTGGAAACTGAGAAATGATGACAACATTGCTCAGAGCAAAATCTTGGAAGCTTATTTTTATACTTGGGAGAATTCATGTCATCTATGGTTTTTATCTCCATTTATGCATATGGGTCTTTTTTGATGAATTTTTTTTTAATTTTATTGTCCATTTCAAGTAAACACAAACACATTTTTCCAATAGTGAAGAGGCCCCCTGCAAAAGAATACACAATATCTTTTCTAAATTTGGGGGGAGTTATAGTTTTTAGGATCCCTCTACAAGACAACAGTACATATACATCTATGTACATATGTATATATGTATATATACACACATACATATATATTATACATATAATATATATTTACAGAGAGAAAGAGAGAGAGCTTAAGTTGGCACAGCTATGTCCACCCTCACATATGCATATGTCAGGCTGTAGCTTCCACCTTTTCTTTCCTTCAGGATACAAAGGCTAATTTATAAGTCACAAGCTGGTCCAACTCCATCAAATTGTCATAACCCAGGGGCTTAAGTGCAGGGATTCTGAAATCTTCTATCTGCCAGCAGACATGGTCTCCAATGTCCTGCTAAATGTATAATGAAGGAATAAGGGAACTTAGTAAAAAGAAATAGTACAAAAAAATGAACAGAACACTGAACTCAGAAACATGTCTACCTTTCTTCTTTTGTCTCTCATTCAATCACCTCCTTCCCAGCCTCGCCTTTCTGCCTGAAACAAAGGGCAAAGTCCCAGCAGGTGATAAGTAATGTATACTTGTACACAAAGGATTGAAATAAGGATCAAGAGAAACAAAACTTAATCATCCAGGATATTAAGTGACAGAAAGTGAGGGTGAATAACTTCTGATATGGAAAGTGGGAGAACAGCATAGGGGCTATAGAATAGGATAAAGGGCTGAAGAGACTGGAGTCCCTACTGGGGAAACCAATAGTTATACTGGGAGGAAAGAAAGGAGAAGACCAGGGAGTTACCCTCTTTCTCCTTAACAGTACCAATCTTAGGGTTCCCAATCATGCCACTACAAAGTAATTAAATAGGAGATAACTATAACTCATTTTGACAAATGAGAAAATGAAGCAACTTTAAATGACTTGCCCATGGCTAATAAGTAGCTGAGCCTCCATTTGAATTTGGGTCTTCCTTTTGCAGGCCAGGCCCTCTATCTATTGTGCCATCTAGCTGCTCAAGGTAAGTCTTATCTGGTATGAAATTGTTCTAGCATGAGCTAAAAAAGTGCCTGGGGGTGGGGTGAGGTGGGGAGGAAGGTTTTAGGAAGGGACAGCAGAAGGAGGCTCTGTGTGCTATGTGTTTGTGTGTGTGTGTATGTGTATGTACATATCTATCTAGAGAACATGCATATATTTACATGTATGCATGTAATATGTATATATCTAAATCTATCTATAGATAGCGCTAGATATACATGCATGTAAAATTAGGAAAAGAAGAGAAAAGAAAATTTTAAAGTGGTGACAGTAGTGACTGAAGGTTGAGGTTTGTGGACATCAACAACTGGGAGTCTGTTTCTCTAGGTGGGTATATGCAAATAAGAGCTTGAATCATATAAAATATTTCCCTGATAGAGAGCTTTTATCACTTTTATCACTATATAACCTCTCAAGTGGAAACACTTGTCATCAATCAAGCAACAAGGAGAACTAGGAAGGCCTGAAACAAGACCTCCCACACGGCTACAATCCTACCATATCAACCAGCACTGCTTTAGGTGAAGAGGTCCATGAAGAAGTAGTTTGAATTAACTGTGTCCCCAGGATGGATGGATTCATTTGGATCCAGCAATGGGCCCTTTGGTCAAAAAAAAAGTAAAAGCTCTATTCAGGACTTTGGAGAAGGGCTCCTTTGCTCCTTGCCTTTAACCTCCTTGTCAGAGGCTTTTCCTTGCTTTTGTCCACTGTGAGGCACTTTTCAAACTGCCTTGGGAACTGTTTAAGGACTGGATATCTGAATATATTTTCTTAAAGGACTGATTATTCAAACTCATAGTTGCCAAATGATCCACTGGACCAGAACTGGAACCATGGCTTGGACAACAAGCATTTATTCCATGCCTCTTATGTCCCAGGAATAGTGCTAGGTAGTATAGATACAAATAAAAAAGTGAGATAGTGCTCGCCCTCAAAGAATTTACATTCCAATTGAGTGGTAAGGGCTGGGATTGTAGACCTTATAAAGGAATAATGGCCAGGGAAGGGAGCTTGAATTTCAGTAATCACTGGGGACTCTGAAAGCAGCACATTATAAGATCTTTCTAGTAGGTGGATTATTAACTTGGACATTGCTTCCAGAACATGAGGGAGATCAAAAGGCAGAAAGGGGTATGTGAATTTCAGGGCACATAGCAAGATGCTCAGGTTGACTAGGCTCTAGTATAGATCCTCTTTGGAAAGTTTTTTTTTTTTTTTTCCCCCACATTACCTTCCTTCTTCTACCTAGAGATCTAAAGAGGCAGAGTAACACACTGGCAATAGCTAAAAACAATTCAAGCAGAGGAAAGTGAGTAAAAAAAAATTAAACTCTGGTTAGCACAAAGACCAACCATGAATAAAGAGAACAAAGGCTAGTCCTGTCTTCACTGAGAGAACGTTGAAATGGACTCTGTGCAAATGGTGACTTGTGTTTTTGGATGTGATCGATGTGAGAATTTGCTTTAGTTGATCATGTATATTTGTGACAAGGCAATGGCTTTGATTTTTTGTTTTATTTTGTTTTCTCCCAATGTGGGGAGAGAGGTCAGAGAGAGAGAGAGAGACAAATACATGCTCATTAATTTTTTAAGTAATTTTAAAAGACCCATTTTAAGTGATAAAATAGTGGCAAAAAGGAGAGAGATGAAGTGGTAGGGGAGGAGAAGATAAGGCAGACCAAGAGGAAGTTATCTCCCCCAGCTTCCACCACCTGTGCAAACTGTGTTGGGGAACTATACTATCCTTGTTCAGGTGTGTGGTAATGAATAAAGATGCTTTCCATTTTCCCTAAATTGCTGTGAAATTCAACAATATGTTGTTAAAGGATAATTAAATGCCTAGCCCAAGCTACCTACCATGCCTATTGTCCTTTAAAGATACTCTTAAGGAGAAAAACATGAATTTCATAGAAAAGGTGTAAAGAATTTTCTCTAGAATTTGACAATAGATTTTTTTTACTCATTAAAAGGAAAGCAACTTTCCACTTATGCTAGAAAAATAAGACGAAATGTGAAATGACAGTGAGAAATGCATCAAGTAAAGTGTAAATGTCTAAGAAATCTTTGAATACTAAAAGAATATCTATAAATTCAATGAAAAAGCCAATAGTTGCATGAGAATGCCTACCTACTGTGAAAAATTAGAGGCTCTTCCTGAAAGCAAAATTCTTTTTCACTGAAAATTGTAAGCCAATACAGTGCAAAGCACTGTAAATCATTTCAGTGGATTTGAAATAGTGTGTGGCATAGCAATGCTAATTGTCTTGATAAAATAGCACACATCATCCAGTCCTGGAATAACAGCAAGCATAGACATGATTACACAGGGAGAGAACTACCAGATAAGTAGTTTGGAATAAAAATACTCTCTGTCTATGAAGGTGGTCCATGATGGTGGATTTTAGTTAAAGTTAATAAAGAAAAGGTCTAGTAAAAATTACAGTACTCAAGGTAGGTTGTGTGCCTTTGAGTGAGATGACCTTCACAGTTGCTAGCTGAGTTTCTATAGCATGGTCAGAGAAACACTAATTGACATTAAAATTATTTTTTTTTCCCTTCTCTGTGAGTGATAGAGTTCCTGAGAGTTAGTTAACTACAATGAGTATTAGGGATGCCAGTATGAATTTGGATAGTTCAGCCAACAGACTCCACTTCTACTTTGAATCCTAAATAAATTCATGCAACTTGCAGAGATATGGACCTACTTCCATGATCCTTGCTTAAAAGGAAGAGAGTGAAGTACAATTATAAAATTATACCCAAATTGTTAATATTTCCTAACCCTTGACCCTTGCAGGAACAAGGTACCTTATAGATAATGACCGGTTTCTTCTGGTCTGACTCTGATTAGGACTTTGCCCCTTTGAAGATTTATCTGCTTCATTGACCTTAGATAAGCCTCCTCCCTCTACCCTTTTGGTTGTTTTATTTTTTTTTTCTCTCTGACCACGTACTAGATTTGAAGCCATATATTCACAAATAAGTCCCCCTTAGACACTGGTTGATAATTGTCATTTGATCCATGGTTTTGTACAGTTTTATTCACTTTTCTGGGAAGTCTTGGAGGATTATAGGTTTCTTTACTACTATACCCAACCTTATGGGTAGGTCAAGATAGAAAATTCACCTTTAGATATATCTTCAAATTTCATTTAAATTTTCGTGGTCTTAAAAACCTTGGTTTGATTTTTTTCTCTTTTCTATCTTTATTTCTAGGAATCCTTGGTAAAATTTCATCTCAGGCAATAACATTTTGCAACCAAATTTTTCTCTATGATTTTCACCCTTACATCATGCTGTACTGAAATTTTCTGCTTAACATTAAGCAGATACAGGATACAACGGCACCACAGTATACAGAGTTGTGACAAAGAAAGGAGAAATCAAGGAGGATTGTGAGCTCTCCAGAATGAGAAGAAGATCCAGGCTGGTGCCACCAATATTCATACCTATTCAAGGATTGAGAAAAATGTAAAGAAAAGGTGTGTTCTTCCACAAATTCCCCTTTCAGTACCTTTTTATCAACAGATATCGTAATATCACCTACTACTTCATTATTCATACATTTTCAGTAAACCTAAATTTTGATCAAAAAGACATCTGGGTTAACTGGAGCTAAATACAAATTTAAATTTCAGTAGAGAGATTAAACTTGGTAGAGAGATTAAAATCTTAAACTACCAAGAGATACTAGTAGTAGTACTTCAAGAAAAATTGTAAACATCAATTTCTAAAATGTTAGAAATTTTCCTTACTGGGAGCTCAGAGCAATTGTGATTTAATTTAAAATCATTTTGTATAAAATAAAATCCCTTAAGCCAAAGAGCAGGAAACCATCTGAAGGAACCATTATTTTGCACCAAGGCTTAAACTGAGACTTCTTCTCATAATGAGGTACTGCAATTATATCATCTGTAGAATGAGAGAGGTTTGGACTAGATGGTCTCTGAGAGCCCTTCCAGCTCTCAGAATCAACTGTTCTATCAATGTAAAACCAACGATTCTATATTCAAAAACACTTTATAAACATATAACTTTAAAATGACAATTTTTTAATAATCAAGGATATGTAATTGTGAATATGCGTACTTCATCTCATAGCCAAGGTCTCTAGAAATATAGATAAGCTGGTCTTTGGACATATCATCCAATACCCTCTGTCAATAAGGCCTCTAAGGTCCTAAGGTCACTTCTTCACCGTGAAGAGATATTAGTAGTAGTATTTCAGTAAAAATTGTAAACATAAAGTGCTACATAAATGAGATGTACTATTAAATTCTAATGCTTTCAGATCAAGCTAGAGTGATTAATAGTTATTATTTCTGACGCCATTCTTATCCCCAGTTGAGTCTTAATCCTTGTAGTCAACCCCATACAGATCCAATTCTAAAATTTTCAGACAACTCATATCTAAATTGACATTTTGCTCTTAGGATCATGATAATTAGAAACGGAAAAACCCTGTTTTATTTTCTAGCCCAGCTACTTGCCAATTCAAGATTGTTCCCTATGGCATCATTTCTGGTTCTGTTTCCAGTCCATTTTTTAGTGTCTCAAAATTAGTGAGATTCCATTACTTCCCAGGAGAGGTATCTTCTTTAAATGGTTGCTTGCTAAAATGAAGGTCTTTTCTAAACAGCCTCTTTAGTTGTCTTTCCAATTACTGAACAGTCCTGTGCATGCTGTTCATAAGGTGATAATTGTTTCTAATGGTCTGTAAACAAACTTCCTTTAAACTATTAACCTTCAGATTCCTCATTGGGAGACTCTGGAAGACTTCAAGAGATGGATAGTTATCCTTATTTCTTTTACTGCAGCAGAAGCTATGTTAAGGCAGGGATGGTTTTTAAAGAAACTTTTGGGTCTTGTTTTTTTCATCCGTAGAAAAAAAGGAATGGAACCAAAAATGATCCCTTTAAACTCTGAATCCTCTGATCCCATAGCAGCCTACCATGCCAATATAGAAATAAGCAATATCCTTTTCTGGATCCCAACTAGCCCAATACAAAAATAAAGAATATTTCTTGACTAATATTTTTAATTTGACTCTATTTACCCCTTCTGGAGGTAAGATACCACCTCAATTAAATACAGAAGAATTATAGAATTTTAGAGTTGAAAGAGATTACCAAAAGTCTCTTATTTTATAGATGAGGAAATAAGAAAAGAAATAAGATGGCTTACCTAAAGTCACACAGCTATTAAATGGCATACTTGTAATTCAAATACACGTTTTCTGACTCCAAGTACACAGCTCATTTCAATATATCATGATATCTTCTACTACAACTTTCTACCTCATTATACAGCTCAAAATAATAAAAGGATAAGCTTAGGAGAAGGTCTGGTATTTGAAGAGCAATGACGTGTTTCAGAGTCTTTAACAAATGATAATTGCTTCTTTATAACCTTTTCTCTTCATCTTCCCCTTCTCCCTCTTTTTCTTTCTAAGGTTGAAACTTCCAGCAAACACATCTTTAAAGATGTGCATTTTTGAAGGCTATGAGGAAGGACGTTACAGTTGATCTTGGCCCTCTACAGTGTGCTTGGTTTCCTGGACTACCTCTGTAAATTCTCCTATTGTTAGGTAAAGCACTACATGCTAGCCTCTCTGCCAGATAACTAGAACCCTCTGAGAAAAAATATTACCTTGGAAAAGTAAATTTGGCTCAAACAGAATTATATCCAGAGAGAAGTCACTAGTCAGTTTTGTTCTTCCAGTATCTTTATGTCATTATTAAAGGAAATAAAAGTGCAATAAAAAGATTCATCCACTCCCCAAATTTTCATAGAAACCATTATTTTTTTTTTTAATTCCTCAACTACTTGGATACCTATGTCTCCTCTCACTTCTTCTTCTGGCCAAGATCCGAATCACAAATACCAGATTTCAGCATGAAAGTTGTTGTTTTTTTTTTTTTTTCTTGCAGTATTTTTGGCCAGGAAGAAAATCAGAACAGCCAGGAATCTCAAAAGCAAATCTGTTTGTAGGAATTCTCCAGCTTGAGGACAAGCACTAAACTTATCATTTTCATGGTGATTATCATGGCCACCCCACCAAATCTGATATTCCTGTTTTGCTTTTATTTTTATAGCCTGAGTGCCTAGTACAGTGCCTGGTATATAGTAAGTGATGAATAAATGCCTATAGATTTACTGACCTCACAAATGGCATTCTTATATCAAAAAAGTCATAAATCCTATACCAGTTACTTGCTCTTTTTACTTTGAAAAATGAAGCCAGACTCAGTGTGCCAATTTTTCCCATCTCTGGACTAGAAAACGTTAAAGTTTACCCCTGGCCTCATAAGATTAAAAAACTATCCATTCAACAAATATTTGTATACTACTCAGTATGAATTAATGAAAAGAACATTTATTAAATGCTTATTATATTCCAGGTACTATGTTAAGTACTAGGGAAATAAAAATGTAAAAGTGAGACAACCCCTACATTCAAAGATATTATATATGATATAATATATGACATATCATACTATATCATATCATATCACATATCATGCATTTTATATGACAAAAATAAATAGGAAGGGTGCCCCAGGATAGAACTGGCTGGGGAATATCAAGGATGGTAAGCTCATCCAAGGGGCAGTGAAATGATATACTTTCCAGAAACAATGGGAGGATGATAGTATTGACTTGATAGCTGTCCCAAAGCTGAATAGTCTATTTTCGTGGGCGATGGGTCTGCCCTGTCTAGAAGTCTTTGAACAAAACTGTAAGATCTCTTAACTTGATCTGCTGTAGAGAAAATTCTTTTTCAGGTATGGTAGGACTAGCAGTCCTGACTTTATTATCTTGAGTATTAACCAGACATGGTTAATGAGACAGACATGTAAAAATAACTAAAATACAAAAGAGTACTATGGTTCAAGTCAGTTCAACAGAGATTCATTAAGTAGCCTCTCTATGCAAGGCACTATATCAGGCAAAGATTAAAAGAAAGTCTATGCCTTCAAGGACCTTACAAAATATGAGATACCCAAAAGTAAGTGTGATGAGATTGTGGGGGCGATATCAGAAGGAATGTAAGTACTCAAAGATCAAAGTCAAGCAATTCATTATTCACAGATTACAAAAGTGCAGCAATCCAGTCAGTCAGTTCCAAGGGCAAGCATGAGTGTTGACTCAGGTATATAATGGGGCGGGAATACCAGGTCACAAACCCGGAATACTGCGTCTCTGTCCCTAAATATGTCTGCTAACGATGATCAGATTTACATGAACTGAGAGGAAAACTTCAGGAGCAATCAATAAGACAGAGATCTGATTGCCATCCCCTTTATCAAACTCAAGGAGACCAAGGGCATTTTGATTAGGAAAACCTCCTATACACCTTGCCTAGATAAAGTTTGCTAAACTGATTGTGATCAGAAGAGTCTTGTATAATTACCTAAATGGAATAGGTAAAACCACTTATTGGATAAACATGAAATTGTTTGTCCATATGCATATCAATTAGTAGTAAACCTAAACGAAAAAGATTTGTTTCTGTTAACTAGGGCTTAGGAATAGGGCAATCTTCATAATAAGTAATAATGTATATAGTGTTAAGTAAATATAAAGTACTGCAAAATGATTTTAAGAGGGAGACTGTTAAAATTATGATGGGATTGAAAGGTAATTAATAAAAGCCTCCCTCTCATAAGAGCTACCACTTTAACTTTGTGTTGAAGGAAGCTAGAGATTCTAGGATGATGTCCTGAGAGGGCAGGATATTACAAATATGGGGGACCCGGACCACTTGCACCAAGAGACATAGAATGCCACATATGGGGAATTGTTAGCAGGTAAGTTTGATTGAAATGGAGATTTTAGGCTTAGGAGTAAGATAAACTAAAACTAAGAGGATAGATGAGAAGAAGATTTTGGAAGATCTTAAATTCCTGTCTGAGGAATATAGTCTTTATCTTAAAGATAATAAGGAGCCTCTGAAAATTTTAAGTGTTAGGAAGGGACAGTGCTAGGCCATCTTCTGTTCTCCTTAATACTATTTCACTTGCTGATCTCATCAGCTTCCATGGATTCCACAAGCATTTCTATAGTGGCGATTTTCAACTGTGCTTATCCAGCCCTGGTCTTTTTGCTGACCTCCAACCTTACATTTCCAACTATGTATTTTACATCTCAGAATGGATGTACTGTAGATATCTCAAACTCACCATATCCCAAACTGAACCCATTATCTTCACCCCAATCTCTGCTTCTAAACTTCCCTATTACAGTGGAAGACCCCCAGGCTCTTAACTTAGATATCATTCTTGATTTCTCACTCTCTCTCACCACCACATCATATCCAATCAGTTGCAAAGGTCTCTTGATTTTACCTTTATAACATTTTTTGTATATAATTCTTTCTCTTCACTGACAGAGTCAGCACCCTGGCATAGGCCCTCATTGCCTTACACTTAGACTACTGCAAGAGCCTGCTGGTTGTCTGTTTGTGGCAAGTCTCTCCCCACTTCTTGTCCATCACTGACTAACCTATCAAAGTGGAATTCGACCCTATCATGCCCCTCTCCTTTCCAAATCAAACTCCAGTGACTCTCTCTCACCTTCAGGATCAAATATAATCTTTGCTGTGTGGACTCAGAAATCCTTGAAAATCCCCTTTCCAGTCTTCCTCCCCCTTACGGCTCTTGCTAATATTGTACTCTGTAATTCTGTGACACAGGCTCCTTGCTACTTCTTGAGTAAGACCCTCTGTCTCCTACCACTGGTCATCTGACCTGCCTGTCCCTCATGCAATCATTGTTCTCTTGGCTTCCACTCTTCCTTTAAGTTTCAGGTAAAATTTTAACATCTGTAGGCAACCTTCCCAATCCTTCCTAATTGTAGTGGCTTCTCTGTTAATTATCAATATATCTGCTACATAGCTGTGTGTGTACGTGTGTGTGTATGTGTGTGTGTGTGTGATTATTTATATATTGTCTCCCCAGTAAGAGTCCGAGTGCCTCGAGATAAGTCATTGTCTTTTGTCTTTATATTTCCAGTGTTTACCACAGTGTCTAGCAGCACACAGTAAGAATTTAATAAATATTTATTAAGATTTCCTGATTCATTATAAAATTCTGCTTCCTTTCTATTTGATATCCTCATTGAAAATATTTCTCATGCATGTGAAGATTATTCTCTTAATTTTTTGCAAAAGAAAACGGGCATTAATGCAGCTGCTATTGATATTCTTTGAGATTTTTCCTCATTTTTTTTTTAATTTTCCCTCCTTCTGATGCTAATTTATGAAAAGCTTTGGATGTGATCACAACTGAATTACCTCCATCAAGAATCTCTTTCATGTAAGTTTGGTTCAATTCATTTGTTTTCCTTATGCTTTTTCTCTGTAGCGCCTTTTTAAGATCCTCTTATAAACATTTATTGGGCTATGATGTTAGAGTCCAAATGTAGTAGCTCTTATATACTTAATGGTAACAAAGAATAACAATAATCATTTGTCATAAAAATCTTTGCAGATCTCCTCCATTTTTCTCCTTTTTACTCTTCTTCCATCTCTGTTCTGAAATGGCCACAGTACTATTTTGCTTAAGTGGGCTACTCATCAAACTTTCTTAAACTGATTTCTCTTTGTACTGCTTTTCTGTTCTTAGGTACTTTTTAAACTTTTCAAGTTTCCTTGTTTAGGCAACTGATTATATGTTATTCTTCTTTCTAAAATTACTATAATTGTGTCAGTCATCTCTACAGTCATTTTCCCAAAGAGTGATCTTTTAAAAAATATTTATGAGTATTTCCCTATGAGAGCAACAATTTTCACATGAAATTATGTTTCTTATTTGCTTGGGACATTATAAAACCAATGCCTTTCTTTGCTTTTTTCTAAGGAATGCCTATGAGCTATCCTTTCACTTATCCGCTACTTCCTTCTTCTGAGATTTTTTTTTACAGTGATACAAAATGATACAATCCATTTTCTTCAGTGTTATGTTCATTTATTGGTCACTGGACAAGTCCTGCATGTATGAAATACTAAGAAACAAGTTAAAATTTACAAGTAGAAAACCATGTGATTCTTTCCCATCATTCTGCCAGTTTCCCAGAATCAGAAGGTATTTGTTTGTTTTTGTCTAATTTTGTTTCATGTGTTACCATGACCAAAGAATCCATCATGAAATTGCCGGCCAACTTGTGATGAACCTCCTGTCTTAGCCTGGCTGGCTGTTGGAAAGCATACTCAGTATACTACTAAGATAGATAGATAGATGATAGATAGATAGATAGATAGATAGATAGATAGATAGATAGATAGATAGATAGATAGATAGATAGATAGATAGGCAACACCTTTATTTTGTAGTTGAAACTTCCAGTTTAGACTTCAATAGCATAGCATTTCAGCATCCTAGGTAATCTCCACATCTTCTTTATCATGTTCTAATCATCATTTTTCTTTCTGCAATCAAAAGAATATATCCAACTTTGATCTTAAAACAATTTTTAAAATAAAGCCTGAAAGAGCTAGTAATGCAAATAAATGCCTATATATATTCATGCATTTGCATAATAAAATCCCAAATTTTCAAATACACAGCTCCCTTTAATGCTAATACCTTCCAACACTACCAAATGATTTGCTAACTTTAACAAATCTGGAACATATAAATTTATGTGGGAAACATCTATAAACTTTCCATTCTTGCTCAAATTATAATCCTTTTGTTCCACCATCAAGCTGGAACTTCTAAACACTTAGCTCCTGGGCTAACTCATGAGTGTTTCCAAAAAAAAATAAATAAATAAAAGGTTAGATTTTTAATTGAAGCATGTCAGTTTTGCCACAGATTGCAGATATTACTGCTGCAGGCAAAAATAGAAGGATAATGAAAAGCTGATGTTTTCCTAATACCTGGAGACACTTTGAGAGATCTGCCATCACAAAAATGAAAGGCAAACCAAAGCAGGTCAGGCTTGAAATGAAGCTAAAACAATGACACAGATTAGACTCAATAGTTAATATAATGTTGTTTTATTTCTTCTACACTCTTAAAATATCATTTTAGAAGTATAACAAAGGTCAAAAATTGACAATGTGATTGAACTTCATCAGATAAATGTCATGTACAGTTAAATATTGAATGTTACCAGAATTTGCTCCATTAATTCAAACTAATATCATGTCTTCTATACAAACACAGTCATTTTTCTCTTCTGTCAAATAACCAAACATAACAAGATAGATCTTGTATATATTATTTGTGTAAAATAAAATATTTCTGATTATGCTTCAATTTGAGAATAATCCTCTTGATACCAGCATAAACTCTTAAATATACATTTCAAGTAAATACTCACTAGGTACACCAGACACTAAATAGATGAGTCTTGATGAGAAGTAATGAAGATATTATCAACAGAACAAATGGATTTTTTTATGCTTTTAGGGGAAATAAGTATCCTGTAAAACACCACCATTTTCAATATACAAAAATCTTCAGATTTTTGTTTTAACCCAGGGACAACACTGATGACCTCTTCTATTGAGTCTGGCATTGCTTCCTTCATACCTGATGTATGGTTAATTCAGGCAGGAAAATGTGATCAAGACATTTACTTCCAAGATGCTTAATGGAAATTAATGATAAAAAAAAATAGTCAACATATACTAATGAAGCACCTAATACTATATGAAGAGCATTGTGCTAAGTTGTGGGTATACAAATAAGAAAAAAAAAACACATCTCCTTCCCTCAATGATCTTACAATCTAATGGAGGAAAACAACACACAAAAGGCAACTGCAAAAGAAGGTAAGGTAGCTCACATACAGGAACAATGGGAAAAAACCACAAAAGAGTACACAATAGGAAAAGAAGAGATGTCTGGCCTGAGCCAACCTCCTTAAATGGAATTAGAGGGGGAACTCTTCACTCCAGAGTTCATTCAAAGGGGCAGAGAGTACTGATGCTGAATTCCTATGAATCCTGATGATAAGAGTTCGGGGGTTGGGGAGGGTAGGGAGAGAAGGTGGAGAAGGTGGAGAATTCCAAAAGAGTGCAGCCAGGTAGGAAATGAGAAGAAAATGTATTGGGAAAATATATTGAGGGAATAAAATAGACTAGAAATCACTTAATAAATAAAAATGTTTATGATATGATTTCTTTTAATTATGGGCTGTGGTCCTTGAATATCCATGAAACAAATATATTCACATTTGAATCATAAGTCTATCTCTAATGCTGAATACAGTGGAACATCCCTATAACACTGTTCTCTGAGAATGGGAATAGCACCCATCTTTCAGGATAATTATATACCAGCGGATTCTGGTTGTGTCTACTTGTTGCATTTTTAATGGAAAAAAATGTAAGCCATATTGTACCCTAATCTATGTAGTAAAGAACTACACTGTAATACATCTTACTATATTTGAACGTTAAAAAAAATGAGGGAAGACCAGGAATCAGATATTTCCTTAGGCTAGAAGTTGCTAATAACAATGCCTCATAGGGAGCTACCTAGTATGAAGGAGAAGAGAATAGGAAGGGCCTCTAGAGTCTTGTTTTCTGATTGAACTAGGGCCAGATCTCACTAAAACATACAAAAACTCTGGTCCCAGTTGCCAGCTTAAAATTTTGTGTGGTTATGTAGGAATTTCAAACTGTGAATCTGAACATGGATTCATTGACATCATGGGAGCACAAGTATTTTTAAGTAACAAAGTAGCTCTGATCGAATCCAGATCAATATGAGTTCATATTTTGCCCTTCTTGGGCTGCATCAAACTGTACACATTGCCCTAACAAGGAATTCAGAGCAGGTCAGAACATCTGTCCTGCTTATTTTGTTAATGTAGGTAGGCAGAGGAATTTGCTTTTATAACATAAATAGAATTTGGAATGCAAAAACAAATAAATGCATCTTATTTATTGTGCAATGCAATTACGATAACATGCCCTGTAAATAGTGGCATTTTTAAGCAGTTTTTTTGTTTCTCCATTTCTTTCTCAGCGCCATAATGCAATGCTCATGGTTTGAGCACTGGACTTCAAATGAGACATCTATTCAGAAGATGTTCAGACAAAATGAGTGGTTTCCTTAGTAATGGGGTCTATGTGAAAGCCTCCAGCACAGCCCCTCCCACTAGTCAGGGTTTTCTTTCGGTTTAGTAGTTCACACATAGGCTTTCAAAGAGCATTATACAGCTGGCTAGCATGCCTCAAGTCTTAAATGGATAAACCATTGAATATTCATCGCATTTCTAATTAAATGTACCCTTTATATAAAGGTTGAGAATGTAAAGAGTTCACTAATAGTGAATTTTGTTTGCTGCAACCTATCTGCAGAAGGAAAATGAAAACAAAATGATTGTTCTTAAATGAACATACTGATGTCTTACATCAATATATTATAAAACACATGCCTTAGTAGCAATCCAGACTAGCCTTCTTTTTCTCCAACCGTGCCAGCAGATTGCTGCTTCTGATACTTTAATTTACTGCATACCAATAATCCTTGAAAGCTTTGAGATATAATAATTCCAAAAAGAGTGAATTTGTAATACCCAAAATTTTTCAAAAAAGTCATTTTAGTTAAACTAAATATGTTTCTGTGTGTGTATGTATGTACACACGTGTTTCCAGGACGACAGCACAGTACTTAGGAAGAAGAGGCACATTCAATACAGTGACACAATTCTCATTCATCTAGAATATTAACTGCCGATGACAGCCAAACACAGTCAACTAGCCCATACTAAGACTAATAATATACAGATGTTATCCTTTTATATTTAATGCTTGCCTTCAAGCTTTAAAATGTGCAGATATTTCCTTGCTGTATTCAGATCATCCAAAAAAAGAAAACCAAACAGAAGATAAAGAAGGAACTTATTCCTCTTTTTCAGATGAGAAAACAGATAGAGCTATAATATTTATTAATCTGTTATTTCAGCAATGTAAAAAGTGACTATGCTCTCAAACTATGACAAATAATACGTCAATTAACCAAGGCTGAATCTAGATGCATAAGCAAATTGGTGGACAAGCAAAGAAATCTTAGATTTGAAGGGAAGCAGAATGATGTTATGGAAAGAACCCTCATTTTTGCTTTTGAAAAGAGTGAGAAATCTTCATTCAATTCCAATTTCATGTGCTCAATAGGCGTATGTCCATAAGTAAGTCACTTAACCTCTTGGAATTTTAGTTGTTTTTTTTTTTTTTTTTCCATCTGATAAATAACTTACAGGGCTGCTAAATAACTTACAAGGCTGCTGTAAAGAAAATAAATGAAAAGTGTCTTGTATCTCTGTATTTTAGTGGTGCACACCATAATCTCAGGTCCCAGGGAAACTGACTAATGGATTATGTGAACTCAGGAGTTCTGTGATGCGGTGGGCTAAGGCAATTAGGTATCCATCCTAAGCATGATACCAATATGGTTGGAGACTCAGGAGTAGGGCACACTGGGCTGCCTAAGAAGGAATGAACTAGTCTGGGTCAGAAACAGAGCAGGTTTCAATCCTTCCATACCAATCAGTAAGGAAATCCAGCCCGCAAGTGATCAGTAGATATTCAGCATAAGTAGCGGAGAGAATAAAGGAAAGAAGGAAGGAAGGAAGGAAGGAAGGAAGGAAGGAAGGAAGGAAGGAAGGAAGGAAGGAAGGAAGGAAGGAAGGAAGGAAGGAAGGAAGGAGGGAGGAGGGAAGGAGGGAAGGAAGGAAGGAAGGAAGGAAGGAAGGAAGGAAGGAAGGAAGGAAGGAAGGAGGGAGGAAGGAGGGAAGGAAGGAAGGAAGGAAGGAAGGAAGGAAGGAAGGAGGGAGGAAGGAAGGAGGGAAGGAAGGAAGGAAGGAGGGAAGGAAGGAAGGAAGGAGGGAAGGAGGGAAGGAAGGAAGGAAGGAAGGAAGGAAGGAAGGAAGGAAGGAAGGAAGGAAGGAGGAGGGAAGGAAGGAAGGAGGAGGGAAGGAAGGAGGGAAGGAAGGAAGGAGGGAAGGAAGGAAGGAGGGAAGGAGGGAAGGAAGGAAGGAAGGAAGGAAGGAGGGAGGAAGGAGGGAAGGAAGGAAGGAAGGAAGGAAGGAGGGAAGGAAGGAAGGAATGAAGGAAGGAGGGAGGGAGGGAAGGAAAGAGAGAGCTTTGCAAACATTAAAACACGACATATATATGTATGTCGTGTTTTGTATATATAGTGTTATATATATATATATATATAGTTTTTATATATATATATATATATGCTGTCATTCTTATTTTTATTAAACTTACTCACAGATTGTGGTTTCCTGGGATTGTATTACATTTAACAGAGTTATCTTAACAAAGATATTTCTAATAGTAATACCAGGCAGGCCAGGCTTCAAGGACATTCACACACTACATTTTGCCTTAATCAATTAGACTATAATTTTTAGTAAAATTGCTCTTATTAATCCTCAGTGGTAATGGAGAACATCTGGCCACTATCCTTGATATGATAAGACTTCAGATGTTTAAGGTGAGCTATTATGTCATCATTCAGGCCTCAATTATCTCCATTTAGGACTTTTATGTGTTTCTTATCTTCAGCTTATGTTTTATGCTCTTCAACTATCTAGATTCCATATTATAATCACAGTTTTCTCCATATAATTTAACACTTCTGGTTAAAAGGCTCAAAATTCAATGGTGGTTCTTTGCTTTAATCCAAATTTCAGTTGTTGATCAAGAAAAAGTCTCAAATGCAAAGGGATTTGATGTTCTCCATTACCAACGAGGTAAGACACTCAGTAAAAACTGTACTTGCCCATTTATGAATATTAAATGGAGGTAATTGTCAGGAATGCTAGGTCAGAAAAATCTCAAAATTGAACCAAGGACGAGAAGCAACCATTGTTATTCTCATGGAAATATTTCTTATCAATTGACGCTTCCATCACCAAGAAGTAACTTGCTTATTAGAATCATTGGCAAAGATTCTCTGATGCTAATGAAGTAATTCTACAAACTCAACATATCCTCTTGACTGAAGAACATCATGAGAAACACTTAGACTTCACAGTTTGAAATAGTCCAAAAATATATGACCCAGGGAACTCCTTTTTTCACATTGTTGGTGCCCACAATTTATCAAATAGTTATATGAATAGCTATGACTCCACAAGAACTCAATCATACGCATCTTGATCCCAGAAATCATATCAATATTTGCAGGAAAGGGAAGTCCTCTATGTAGGAGACTATTACTGTATATTCACCTGTAGATATTTGGAAAGAATTAAGGGACTGGATTAATGTGGTCAAATTACTGTGAGTGGCTGTTGCTTCTGAGAACCAGCATAGAACAGTTATACTAGTGGGGGGTCTAAGAGAGTTTCTTGGGGGCCTGGGGGAGAGGTGTAACCACAAGCAAGGTGGAATTTTGGATTTTTTGCTTTTGAAACTCACTTTCCCAGCCACAGGCTAAATTGTAAACATCTGAAGGATTAATCTCCTTGGACATCGGGTATTGAGGCGTACTCTCCTGCCTTTGAGCACTGAACCAATGAGATGCAAAGTTTCAGAACTGCACATATGGACTCTTGGCACTGAGGCAGTCAGGTATGCATGTGAGATGTGCATGTGGGCTCAGCCAATCAGGTAAACATGTAAGCTAGGCAAATGGGCTCAGTCAATCAGATGCCAAGTAAAACCTTGTATATAAGCTGGAAGATTGATATACCATTGGGGCTCACTCCTGAGAACTCTTGATGTCCTGGATGAGACTCTGTGTAGTCTATGTTAAAGGGCCCCACAGCAACGAATGTGAACCCAGAAGAAGAAATGAAGAGAACAGACAATGAAGATGAAAAAATAAATGAGCATGGAGGGTGGAGGATTGAGAAGGCCAGGTACCAGCAGAAGCAGAGACTCACTGAAGGAGCCTCTCAGTTGTGAAAGTGAATTGGGCTGAAGGGCAGATTCCCATTGCAGGAAAGGAGGCTTAGCTTAAGACCCTTTTAAGAGCTGTTACAAAGGAGTCTCAGGGCTTTAAAAGTGAATGGAGATGGTGGAGCTGGTACCGTGTGTAAACATTGTCCTTGCCCTGGGACAGAAGCTGGGGGCAGGAGTTCCTGGGGCATGCTATGGCAGGACTCAGGCAGGAGGAGGAAGAACTTGGAGTGGAGCTGAGACATGGAGCAGGAGCGGAATCCAGGCAGGATCTGGGAACATTGGCACCCAGACCGGCAGGAGGAAGAGCCACAGAGTTAGGGACTTGGCCCTGAGTCGAGATGGAGTGTTGCAGCAAGGCAGGAGTGGTGGAAAAGCTTTCCTGCCAGGCCCCTCTGGGACAGTTTGAGAGGGGGAGGAAGGGAGGGAAGCTGTTTCACCTGAGAGTGCCAGGTGAGAGCCTGCAACACCAGCATGAGGACACACCCTCAAGAGGACTTCACTTGGACACTCTATTTTGATTGAAGGGATTATAACCTATTGTGACCTAGTGGAAAATATACTGAATATGATGATATATGCTGTGTACCATGTTACAAAATGAGTGTTATGGGGGTATGCTGAATGATACGTTTTGTTTAAGGTCTAACAGTAAGCACCCCAACATATACATGGAGGCCTGCTATCACAGGTTCTTAGAATTGTATTCATAAAAGGAAGGGTAACTTTTGAGGGGTTTAATCAATCAAACACAGGTATCAGAGAAAATCAAAATCAAAATTTCAGAGAAATCAAAAATCAACAGACAGTACTTCCAAACTGTCTGACCATTAACATACATACATCTTTACCAGAGAGGGAAGTACCAACATCTGGGTTTTCAAAAAACCTGGCTTTCTAGAGTCTCTTCCGGCACATAGACCTTCTTCCAAAAACTAAACCCCACACCCTCAGAGTATTTATGCTGTTTTTTAGAGTCAGAGGGCATCACAACACTAGAGAACCAGGGCCTCATTAACAAATTGTGGGCCTTCCTACAACTCTTCCCTAATCAAATTCCCTTTATTGGGGAAGATCTTTAATCACATTAACAATACAAATACATATACTGTTTCTAGTTAAAGAAACTCTTGTTTCTATACTTTACTCCTAGTAAAGACTCTTGGTTGATAAAGGTAGGATTCAATCAGAGGCATTTAATTATACTAAAACAAAAACACCAAAAGATCCCACTTTGCTTCCCTTCACATAAGGTCATGTGCCCACCCTGGTAATAATTTGCTATACTGTTATGGATTATGAATATTATGTTTTAGTTTCTTGAATAAGGTTCAGTTATTATACCATTCAATTTGACCCTTTATATTTATAGCAACAGCCCTCAAGTGTGCTGTGTTGATTGGTGCTACAAGAGGAAGAGCTCTGTCTTCACCCTCATCTCTTTTCAATGCCCAAAGAAGCCCTCAACAACTCAAATGGAATCCACACTGAAACATACTCTCTTTATTTTTCTTAGTCTCTGTTTCTTTATCTGATGAAACATTATTTAATAATGTTTATTATATTTTTATTTTACTATTATATTATATATAAATATTATATATTTATTTTATTAATGCCATAAAAATGGCATTAAATAACTCACTTGCTTCACAAGTCGGAGTGGGACCAGACAATCTGAACAACTTCTAGCACATCTGACCCTTTCTCTTCACTCACAATTTACCACCTTAGTTCAGGACCTCATAGCCTTTTTTTGCTCCTATTATATCAAAAGCTTCCTGACTCAAGTCTCTTCCCATTCTATTTCATCCTACACATTGCTGCCAAAGTAATCTTCCTTTAATTCATATATGACCCTATGACTCCTATATTCAACCAACTCTGACTTCTTCTTGCCTGTAGGATCAAATATAAACTCCTCTGTTTACCTTTTAAACCTACCTAGCTTGGCTCTAACCTCTAGCCTCACTGGACATTTATCCCTCTCTCACAGTCTAATATACCACCAAACTGGCTCCTCTCCATTCTTCAGACAAATCACTCTTACCATCCCATAAGCCTGGCCTCCTTACCCCTACCTCATAGATTCCCTCTCTTCTTTTACCTTGCAACTCAGGCACCATCTTCTACATGATGCCTTTCCTGATCCCCACAATTGCTGGTGTGCTCCCTCCAAAACTACATTTTATCTGTTTTTGAATATTTGTTTGACGTATGTGCTAGAAATATTATTTTTTCGTATTGCTTATATTCCCCATTGGAATGTGAGCTCCTTGCGAGCAGGGATAATTTTTCATGCCTAGCACAGTGCCTGGCACATAGTAGCTATCTAATAAATATATACTGGTTGATTAATTGGACAGCCTTTAATGTTTATTCAGTATACAGTAGGGAATTATTCAACATTTTAATCAGGAGAATCAGGATAGCAGATTTGCTTTGGGGATTTAATCTCACAGGTTTCAGAAAGTTTTTTTCTTCTTTTAGTACCTTTGTTTTTTTTAAGCATAATTTTAAGCATAATTTAATTTTAAGCATAATTTAAAAACTTTTAGAACCTCCTGTATTTAGAAGAAATAAAATCATTTCCACATCCCCCCCCCCCATGGCTATGAAATACACTTCAAATTTGGGAATCTAGCTTCTATTATTTCTTTCTAAAACTTTTTTTAAGACCTGAAAAGATGAGAATGACATATCCTTAATAAAAACAAATCAAATTACAGTAGAAAGGTCAGCAAGGCCAAAGAGAACCTTTACTCTGATGTGCAGGCATACTATATTCATCTTAGAGAGCATCTTTCTAAGATCTTCTGTGATTTTCCTGTAGAAGTGCATCTTTCCTGTGTATTTATTATTTCAAGCAGACACATAATATTAACCATTTGTAAAAGGTAGGAATTTCTTAAATTCATAACAGCACAGTATATTATGGTTAAAAGTTCTAAGGGTAATCTAAGAAGTCCCCAAGATCAATTTCCGCTGGGTGCTAAACCCTGATTGTCATAAATTCAGGGCATTTCCTGGCCATCTCCTAGTCATACTACCTGAACTCTGGCCTCCTCCTACTAGAACTTAGAATCAAGGCCCCAGGAACCTGGGCTCTGATTGGTAAGTTAGCTTTCATCTTATTATAACTACTACTAAGCCTGTAATTGTTGTCTTCTCTTAGAATATAAGCCCCTTGAGGACAAAAGATTATCTTGCATGTTTGTTTTTGTATTGCTAGCATTTAGTAGAATGACTGGCACATAATAAGTGCCTAATATACAGGTGTGTGTTTGTTTTTTTCCCATTCGTTGATCCTCTTGCCCTTTCTTGGTGGTCTCTAAAATAAAAACCATTTTTAAATAGAAGTACATTTACATTTTGGTAAACTTTAAGCTAAGAATCCAGGACTGAAAACAGGTAGGTAAAAAGTTACAATTTACATATTATACAAAATTCATCAATGCATCTCAACATACTAAAGATGGAGAATACATGCTTTTGATCTGTTCCAGTATATATTTTTTTGATAATTCAAGAAAATCAAATCTCTGCCTCAAGTAATGATGAAATTATTTTCATAGAGATATATGATGCAAAAGAAGCTCTGCTGTTATCTTTGATTTATATTTTCTAGGAGCACTGATTCTTTCATAATCTCTTAGTGTGACCAATATAAGGCATCTTTAAGAGAGCTGGATGGGTAAAGTTCCTTGCCATAGAAGACAATAAAGCTAACTGACCCATACACAATTAAGTCCGTGACCTTGGTCTCATTAGTACCATGCTTAAACCACTGGACTATTAAAGCTGAATACCTTAATTAAATATACAATTAAAGACTTAATACTACAGTCCTCAAGCCTTTTCAAAACTTCATTAACAGTTATTTCAAGGTATCTAATAAAGCAGAAAAAGCATACAAAATACCAGTTTTATTTAAAAATGAAGCACAAACCTGTAACCTTTCTTGTATGCTCTCACATTGCAATAGTCCAAATTAAATATCTGTTCCTTAACCTTCCAAGGTCCTCCACCAATCTCATTTTCCTTATCTAATTATCCTTGTTTTCTATCATACCTAGTTCAAACTCTGTGCTCCAGCTAGGCAAATCAGATTCTGACCGTCACAGGATTTATTTGTTCCTGTCTCCATACCTTCACACATTCCATTTCCCCCCCCATCTGGAACACTTCTCTGTCAAGTCGTGTCTCTCCTGCCCTTTAAAATTCAGTTCAAAATTTATTCATTAATCGATATATATTGAGCATCTATTATATGCAAGGGACTGTGGAGAAGACAGAGCTGTGTAAGACATCTGTCCCTGTCCTATCCTCTACTAGGAGAAATAAAACATGTAAACAAACAATTATAATCCAAGGTGCTAGATGCCAATATTGATGGCACAGATAAAAAAAAGACTTCAGATATTGAGAACATTTCCAGCTGGATGATCAAAAATGCATTATGCACAAAGCCTTTAAGTATGAGTAGAAGTTTAATAGTTGGAGATGCATAGAGCATTCGAGGAATTAAGAAGTAGAAGTGAGAAAAAACAATGTGTGCATATTTGTGAATATACACACCCCTATACACATATGTTTCTACACAAAGCATATTAAACAGACATCTATGTATACGTTATATTGCATTAAGTATTCTTTAATAACGTATTCTGACATCATATCATATATTGTTTCACTCTATTGTACTTCATACATCATATATTGTATGGTGTCATATCATGTCATGTCATGTTATATATATGATGAGAGACAGAACTTAGATCAACTTGACATAGCAGAGATTTCACAAAGGACAATATTAAGAAATAAAGTTAGAAATAAAGGTAGTGGCCATATTATGACTGTCTTTGGTTGTCATGTTAAAGAATTTAAACTTAATTTGGCAAAAATGGATGACTGCCAAAAGTGTTGCCATTTGCTGGTTTGTCTTTGTAAATATAAATTTCATTTTTCATTTCCAACAAACAAGTAAAAGTATTCAGTATGTGAACAAAAATACAAGAATATAACAAGAATGTGTAGGTAAGCTGAAATCAACCAGTAAAATACTACTTTATATCATACATATCTAAGACTTCTTTATTGACCCATCACTGACTCTGCTCCACAGTAGTATCCACATTGTTCTTGTTTCCCCAGTCCTTTTCTTAAACTTTTTTTATTAAACTTATTTCAGAATTTGTTGGGTTTTTTTTTCTTAGCTGGTTGGCTCTATATTTTTCCTTTGTTTTGAGTCGCTTCATATAAATTTTCACACATTTCCTTATTCTTTCATTCCTTTCAGTGAAATTATGTGCCATTACATTCATGTACCATAATTCATTCAGTCATTCTTCAGTTGATAACACTTGGTTCATTTCCAAATTTTGCTACAGTAAAATGCTGCTGGAAATATCTTACTTTTTTTAAATAGGTGTCTTTTTTCCTATCCATAATCTCCTTGAAGTATAATAAAAATTGAGTATACATATACTGTGAGTATATAATTCCATGATGAAAATTTCTGAAGACAGAAGCAAAAGAATCAAGGCAATATTTTTTAAACAAAATGTTAATCTAATGATGCAGTAAAAGATGAGTTAGAGATAGGAGGTAGGAGAGACAGGATACACTATTTGATTAACCCAATGTGACACAAGTACATCAATATATATTCTGAAGAAAAAGATTGATAGGAGTCAGCAACTACATGTAACATGAGGAAAGAGAGTAGAGAAAGGTAAAAATAACTCCAAAGTTCTAAGCCTAGATGACTAGAAAAAAATGACAATTTTTAAAAAGTCAGCAAGAAAATGTGGTTTAGGTAATTGAGCGGTCTTCCCTTATATCAAACCACTCAGTCTAATTTATATCTTAGCATAGCTACTAGGGATAGTAGTGGAAAGGAAATTTGTCATCCCTCAAAGTGCTCTCCCACCCCCTCCAATTTCCAACGTCTATTGAAACCTGGGCTCCAAGGTCCCATGAGATACTATTTAAATATATATGGAGCAAACAAAACAACAGAGCTGGTTACTTTGATAGAGAGAAGGAGCATGTGTCAAAAGAGTAAAATTATAACCAACACTTGTTCACAGACTCCACTAAAGATCTCAAAAATCCTGGGAATATGAGCAACCCATTGCTTCCAGACTAGAAGCCTGCAGCTATAATTAAGGGGAGTAATCACTGTTAAGATGGGGTTACCTTCCCTGTCACCAATAATACCAATTTGGCAATCTACTGTCACTGATAGGAAGATAAGCCCCCAAACTCCTGGAGAAACATCTTACATACCACTAGCCCTATTTCCATCTCAGACCCCAAAACCGTTATCTAGGGGGATAATCTCTGTAATGATGGAAACAGGAAAAAAAAATTCTCACCTACAAGATTCTTGGAATTGTCATATGGTTCAAAATCAGAAATAAATATGATTGTATTAGTGGAAAGGACATTGAGGACTATATATTAACATCTGTTTTGCCACTGCAGCCCAAGAACCACAGGGCCTTTTGACCTGCATTGTAATTGAAACATACTCTATATATAATCTCCTCCTTGACAATAGGGATTGTTTCTGCTTTTCTATTTGTATCTTTAGTCCTTACTACAGTACTTTGCACACAGGAGGAACTTAACTAATTCATCTCATATTCATTCATAGTATAATTTTTAGGAGGAAAAAAGAAGAGGAGGGTGTTAACTGTATTTTAAACTTAACTAGACACAGTCCTAGTTCACTATATAATGGTCTTCTTTGGCAACAAAAGATAAACACACACAATCTTGGACAAATCATGTCACCTTTTAGACCTTGGTTTCTTCATCTGTAAAATGAGAAGCTTATACGAGGTGATCCCTAAGGTTCTTTCTAACTCCAACGTCCTTTGACTCTACAGAAGTCACTGATAGAACTCCCCAAACACCTGAATTATGGGCCTCCCGTGTGGGTGGAGTAGGAAAGCTGGCAACCTGGGTTTAAAGGACTATCTTCAGAAGGGCAGAGAAAAAGTTCTTAATCTACCTAGTTCCCTCTACCTTTCACTTGCCATCTTGTTACATTAAAACACACACACACACACACATGCACACACACACACACACTAGCAACATTTATACAAATCATTTGCTATTTATGACTGCTATACTGCATAATAATTAAGTATATGATTAAATGTTTTAGAGGAATAAAGTTTTATTTCAGTACAACAAAATTTTTCTTCAGATATGTTCAGTGTTCATAGTTTGTTGCTTAGGTAAAATGGTCAACTGCTCACAATTTTTTTAAAGGTAGGAGAGATGTCATAAAGGACTTTGCCTACTATTCCACTTAACCTCTCAAGGCCTCAGTTTTTTTTATTTATAAAATGTGTGTGGTAATAGTACTTATTTTGCAGGGATTTTGAAGATGAAATAAATTATGTTTTTTTGTAAAACTTAAAATACTATGTATAAACAACATATATCACTACTATTATTATTCCCAAAAAATCTCAAAAGGGATAAGGATAGGAACTAGATATGTGATTGCCTTGATATAGGGAACTCCAAAGTAAGGAACTCCTTCTACCCGTGCAGGTCGCCATCTTCTCTGCAACTTACATTCTTTAAGCGTTATCTAGAGTACAAAGAGGTTAAATGACTTTTCCAGGGTCAAATCGTAAGTTCATGTCAGAAACCCAGGATTTCCTGGTTTCCAGGCCTGCATTCTATCCACCATGACACATTGCCACTCTAATAACTGGGGGATAGGAGTTGGGAGGAGTTCTGTATGTAGGAGACATTACATAAACATTGACTGACAAACCTGATTTTTTTTTTACCAAAACAAGAATGAAAATTGTTTACAAATTATGTAATTTTTTTTTTACATTTTATTATTCACATGCAAGTTACTCATTTTGATAACTGTCTATGCCACCCTTCGTTCCATTCACCCTACTGTCTGCTGAATTCCAGCACTCAGCTAATAACAGGGCTGACCAGGTGTATGTGAGGGACAGCAAATTACTTTTGCATTATCTGCTACTTTGTATTGTCTACATTAATGTTCTTTTACGGTAGAAGAGTCAAGGTTTTACTGTACAATCTAAATGAAAAAAATGTTTTTGTAGCCTACAAGAGGATTGTTGATTGGGTTGGAGATAATTTCAACAGTAGTCTTAAAATTGAAATCTAAAGGAAATAAAGAAGAAAGAATGTAGCTAGCAGCCACAGGAAGCTTTAATGTATACTGTGCACACACCCACACACACAACACACATCCCTCATCTGTCTCCGTTCACTTTTTAAAATATTTTCCTTCCTATCTTTAAAATATCAAAGTACAAGGGAAATCACTAGAAGATTACAGACTGAAAGAATTTTAATACTGGGCATCCCATACTCCACAGCCTTGAAGGATGACAAGTAAGAAAGACAGAAAACACCTCTGCTCTTCCATTTGCTATAAGCCAAATGAAAAGGACAAAAATTCATAAAAATTCAAGCTTAAATGCTGAAATATTTGCCAAAGTATATTTTTTTCTTACTTAGAAATGATAATTCTACATCCCTAAATGTAATCCTGTCAGCTTTCATTAGTCTAGTCTCTAAAAGAACAAGTAGCCCTTTCATCAAAGCAAATAAAGTTGTGGATAAGAGCATCTAATGAAATGGGAACCTGATGAAGATTCCACCTGATCTTCTGGAACTACATGAAACTTGAGAACTTTTCAACGCTCTCTAACATGTCAGTGGTTCTTAACCCACCACCAAGAAAACAATGGCATTCAGTAAATATTAATTGGTGCAGATGAAAAGAACTGATTAGCAGATAAAAAAAGGTCAAATTAAGCAACATGCTTTATGCTATACATTATTAATGGATCACTCATGAATAATCTAATTTATCTCTGACTTCATAGAGTTGACAAAAATCCATCCCCCCAGGGTCACTCTCTTGATTTGAGCACTTCCTCTAACTAAATTCTTTCCCTAATTTGTCACAGATGTTACACAGAAAACTACCAAGAAAGATGTAGCTTTAATTACTTCCTTCCTTATCTTTAGGCCATGCCTGTATACCACCACCTCCATCCCAGAGCAAAAATGCTATTTAAATAATATCTGTGGCTGAGAAGTTTCTCTCAGGAATATAATAAACATAATTCAGTGAAACTCACTCTGAAAGAAAGGATATCTAAGTAGCATGAACACAACCTAAACAGATATTCTAAGGAGCACAGAACCATGATTAGATAGGACCACTAGGGTTTTATCCCAGGAAGCTAATGTGGGTGTGTACAACATTTTTCAGTGATTTCCAGGTCTTCGTGACCCCCTTTGGGGTTTTCTTGACAAAGATACTGGAGTGGTTTGAATTTCCTTCTCCACCTCATTTTACAGATGAGGAAACTGAAGCAAAGAGTGTTAAGTGACTTGTCCAGGGTTACACAACTGGTAGGTGTCTGAAGTCAGATTTGAACTCACAAAGATAACTCTTCTTGACTTCAGGTTCAGCACTATCTACTGTGCCATTTAGCTGCTCCTGAGGGGAACCACAGAGGAGTAGAATGGCGCACTCTTACCTAGAGAAATGACAATGTTGATTTGATTATGATTTCAATGTTTCAGCATGGCAGCTGCCGAGTAGTAGTCTAAGCGGGCAGTGGGGGTGGGGAAGGGTATGTTGCAGGAGAACAGATCAAAATCAGTGGGTGACTAAGGCAGCCAACGAACAAGACATTGGGCATGGCGTTAAGTCCCTCAAGGCCTGCTTTCTGCACTGATTTGGGGGATATATTAAATCTCTGTGTTCAGAATCATATAAAGGAATATACGTATACTGGTTTCCAACATGAAAACTCTTTTTAAATATCAGTTATTAGAATAACAGTATCCTAGACCAAAGTGCTGGCTGGGACCTCAGAAGTTATCTAGGGTAATCCCTCTTGTTTTAAAGAATAAATTAAGGCCCAGGGAACTGAAGTGATTTGCAAAGGTCACACGTACAGGAAGCATCAGAGGAAGAGTTTGAAGCCAAGACCTCTCTCTCTAGAGTCAATGCCCTTGCACTGCACCACAACATTATTACTTCACAAAGTAGCGGGGAGAATCACTTGATCATGTGCTCTTTCTAGGGTTCAACTCAAAGTATAGCAGCAAAGACAAAGTTGCTCCCTCAGCATTACTTGTCTTCTCTGCCTCTCCTCAGTGATTAAAGGGTGGGAAAAGGCAAAGGCAGGTCTGGGAAGCCCAATGTGCCCTCATTTGGTAAGGGCCTTCCTTCCCTGGACTTGATATTTATGCCTCTTTTTAATGTGCACATTAATCTTGTGAATCTTTTTGTATTATGCTGCGGCTATCATGTATCCTTATAATCTCCTACTAAATTGCAAGCTCCCTGATAAGAGGGACTCCCTCTCATCTTCCCTGGTGTGTATCATAGCATTTTACTCATAGCAGAAATTTCAATATTCCTTGAACTGAGTTGAACTGTAAAGTATTATAGAAATTCAACTTGTTATCATTATGAATAATTCTAAATGAGCTGATAATTTTCACAGGGACAAACAAGTGTTGACTATACAGTTTGCAGATAGACAAAAATAGAATGGATAGTGTTTGCTTGATAAGAATTTGGGTTGGTCATTTAACACTTAAAGGGATAAATGGGTCTGGCTTTTAAGACTGTTCCAAGCTAAATATGGAGGAGAAAAAACACCAGTTACTGAAGGGAAATATCATTCTCTTTTGTATAGACTTTTCTGGATGCCTTTCAATATTTCTATTCTAGCTGAGGCTGTGTAATAGTAAGGATCAGCCAGTTGCTTAAGCCAACATGGAAAATCCTTCTGGGCTGGAAATAGGGATAATGACTTTAAAATGCCCCCAAGCCAATATGTTATAAAATGGGGAGGGATATATGGAAAGGAAGAAAGTATGATAGGAGGTCCCTCAATGAGGTCTCACATGTTAGACCATGTGCAAACATTCCCCTTACTCCTCTTAATGCATTTGCTCCAGTTCAAAAGACTGAATGAAAAATTGGGAGGAGACAATTTTCAACCATATATGATGAAGAGGCTGGTACTATATTTTGTGAAGACAAAATATCTTCTTATCATATGAGGAACCAAAAGGAATAATGGTTCAAGAAATATTCACCCTTCTATTGATCCCCTTTTCTCTCATGCCTGGAATGCACTCCCTCCTCACCTCTGCCCCTTAGAATCCCAAGTGTCCTTCATGGCTCAGCTCAAGCAACATTTTTTACATGAAGGCTTTCCTGTTCCTCTGAGTTACTAGAACCTTTTCCTCAACTTAGTTCATGTCTATTTAAGAAGGAGAAGGAGGGAAGGGTAGGAGAAGAACAAGAAGAAGAGGAGGAGAAAGAAGTCATAATCATCCTTACTGTAGTAGGAGTAGTAATTGTGGTGATAGTAGTAGTAGTAGTAGCATAGCTAACATTTATATGGAATATTCTACATGCTAGTAGCTTTACAAATATTATTTCATTTCATCCTCATAACATCCTTGAGAGGTAGGTGCTCTAATTATTGCCACTTTACAGATACAGAAACTGAGGCAAATAGAGGTTGTGACATTTTCAGGATCACACAAGTAGTCTGAGGCCAGTTTTGAACCCAAGTCTTACTGACTCCAGACCTAATCCTCTTTGAACTATGGCACGACCTTACTGCCTCATATTTGTATATACGGGAGTAAATGGCGTAGTGTCTCCCATAGTTAGATCATAAGCATCTTGAGGTCAGAGTCTATTTCTGCTTTGACTTTATTATCTCCTTTACCACAGTGTCTTAAATGGAGAATTGACTGAATGAATGTTTATTGATTGAATGGTTCATTGAACTCATATTTCTGAAGTAGAGTAAGAAATACACATATTGGAGAACTCAAGAAAAAACCAGATATCTTTGCCAGGTACACCTAAGTTTAAGAGATGACACTGTTTTAAAGGGCCTTGCACATTGAAAGAACTCAATAACTACTTGTGAATTAATACAAAAATAAATGAAGCTTTAGGCTTTGAGTCAATAGCGATCTGGCTTGAGACCCACTCTAACAGTGGAGGTAGATGTTAGGAGGGTGAATTGTGATTTTCTCATCAAAAGCTGGAGGTTGAAATACTTATGCTTCTACATTTAAGTCATGCGTCCTTCCTTGCAAATGATCCAAAGACCTCATTGTCTTCTTTAATTCCATGATCCTAATGAAGTGCTACATTCTATCAAGTATCCCATTATCATACCACAATATTTCTCCCCCCTGTAGTCATATTTCCAACTTACATGAGGGATAATCAAATAGCAGAACCACTGTGTAATTCACTAAGCAGATCAGTAACTTTTTACTACATGTCAGCCATCCATCATGCATGGCCCACTCATATAGCTCTCTCAGCACATCAACTTGTCTTTCCAAGTCAGCACTGCATTCTTTCAGAGCTCTATTTTTCAAACAGTGCAAGCAACAAAAATTCTGTTATCAACAGAATGAACAACCGTAACCGTACAAGAGCATTGCCTGCCTGATGTATTAAATGCACTCTTTCCCCTGGTACAGTTACTGAAATCCTTCTTGCTGTCTATATCTCAAATAAGTTGATTCAGCAATTCATAAATCATTCATTCAACAAATATCTGTATAATATAGAGTTTTGAACAACAAATTCAATTCCACAAATATATCTTAAGAGCCTACTATGTGTAAAGCACATGTGTAAAATACAAGTTAGAAATATAAAGATTATCAAGCATATATCCCTTAACTTCTAAATGTTAATGGCCACATAGGATATAAAAGACAAGCATTCCAAATATATATATATATATACATATATATATAAGAAATTATAATATGATGAACCATAAAAACAGCTGAAAATAAAATTATGGAATCTCAAATTTGGAAAGTATCTTAAGTCAACTTCACAGCATTCTTGAAAATGATCATATAGACTTACTTTAAATACCATTATTGATAGGAAGTGAACATAATCTAATCAAATCAATAATCAATCAAGATTCTTTTTAATGAAATATCTAATATATACTAAATATAGTATCAAGTATTGGAGAAACAAACACAAAAATATAAAAATCTTTGCATGCAAGGAATTTATATTCTAGCAGATTCACATTCCAATTTCAGATGTTCAAATTTTTATGTTGCCAAAAATCTGCCACTTTACAACTTTCATCAATTATTCCTACTTCAGCCCTCTGGGTCAATGATAGCTAATCCCTCATCCACATAAGAGCCCTTCAAATACCTGGATAAAACTCTCATATTCTACCTAAGTTTTGATGTTTCTAGACTGAACATCCCTAGTTTGTTCAACAAATTCATGGATAGTATCATTTTAGGGTTTTGATTATTCTCGCTCAACTCTACAAACAGTATGGTTTGTTATATTTTTAAAAATTCAGATCACATTGTAAAGCACTCTGCAATCCTTAAAGTGTTATATAAATGCTAGTTATTATGATTATTGCTAATTATCACAATCATATAAATAGTGATATTTCATTGGCATGCCAAATTACCAATAAGAAAAGTCTACCTATGGAGACAGGTACCTGTGTTGCAAGTTATTGTACAGGAGAATTACCTGGGCTATGAAAAGGCAGTGTGACTTGAATTCTAATTTTGAAATGCATTCATTCAACAGTAAATAAACACTATATATTTTCATATCCTTTCAAATTTTATTTCTTTTACTTCTCCTACCACAATATCTTCTCTGGCTCAAGAATGAATGAATGAATAAATGAATGGATTTATGAAGTGCTTCCTGTGTTCCAAGCATTATGCTGAGCAATGGTGTTATAAATGTTAAAAAAAAAAAAAAAGAGTCTCTGCTTTCAAGGAGATTACATTCTAATGAAGGACACAAAACATGTAGGAGATTTGTGGGCAGTACAGTGGAACAACAGAGTAATCTATTGACAAAACCTTTCCAGATAATGATTTAACTATAATTTTCAGAAAAAAAGATGGGAAAGGAATGGAGGTGGGGAGGTTAAGTACATGGTAGATTGATGAAAATAGAGTGATAATGAGGACTCATGGTCCCATGAAGTGCAGAGAAAAGTGGCTTAACTCCTTCTGTAGTTCCCAAAGTTCCATGATTGGTGTATACTGATGTGTGTTTACTTATGAAAAGCAGAACATTAAAGAGATACATTCATTAGTTGTATTTTCAAATCATTCATTTCAAGAAGCACCATATTCACAAAGGGAGTATCTAAATAGTCACAAAAAGAGGGAATGGAGAGTGCTTTCCTACTTTTTTTTTGCCCAATGTTAAAACCAACCTACTGTTGCAAAGTCACTTGATAAGATGGCAATAAATACTGTTAATGTCTTATAAATGCTGTTGCCAAAGAACAACCATAGATAGAATAGATTTCATTTATTTTTATTTTCTAAACTAAGAATACTTATTATTTTTTTCCATTAATCTATTGATACCTGTCTCCTAATATCATAGGTAACATGTCAGGATAGATTTATTAAATGTTACTGAAAAACATAATTATGTTTTTGACTGTTTTAAGTGTCCATTTGCAAAACCTACAATCATACCATAGAAGGAAAGATTCTAAATAATTTTAATCATCACCTGTAATTTAATAACTAAGTTAAAATGACTCCCTGGGAAACAATCTATTCAACATTCCTTGATGTGAATGAAATTTAAGATTAAAATGTTTCTCTTTGATTTTTAGAATATACATTCAAATTTAAATATCAAGTATGTTTGTTAATTTCATCTATAAATTGAGAGTAAAATCATGTATCCCTTTGATTATCACAACTTACTAGAATTATGTAAGTACATGATAATTCATCCAATTCTTGGGTTCATCAATTATATATTGCAATACCAATCAACCCAAAATTAAATCACTAAGCACAAAAGATATAAACTAAAACTTGTTTAACAAATTATATTTTCACTTTCTACCACTGAACCTGATTCTTTTATAGGATATAGGTTAAGTCCTAGAACTAAGAGCAAAAACTAAACTTAGATACCACCATTATAAATCCAATCCTTTCTTTTTTACAGATAAGGAAAATAAAGTTCATAGATGTCAAGTGACTGGTACAAGTTCCCCCTTGCAATGGAGTTACAATTTAAACCTGGGTCTTTTGATCCAAATTTACTATTCTTTCCAGTCATCGTATTACCTCAGTTACATGGAAAGAAAAAAAAAGGTCAGAGGTAAAACCACCTATATTGGATAGTATATGGAGGGGCTGAATGTAGGAGAAAAAATATCACCCACTTAATGTGTACACAATGCTAAACTACTTACACATCAACATTTTTCAAAGCTCTGCTTAATTTTCTCAATAACAACTGAAACGCCTGGAAAAGGAAACTGCTGCACTATAATATACTAGTACACGTGACAGTAAATGACATAATTATTTCTTTCATAGCAAGGTCATTTTTAGTCAAAAAATGAATTATTTGAAAATATGTGCATTTTCATGACTTCATGCATACATAAATACATTGATAAAATTTGCTTTTATTTTTTAAAAGCAAAAGTATTTTTTAAAGAAAAGCATTTTGTGATTTTTCCAGCTTTCCAAAACCACAGAGATCAGTGTCATTTTCAAAGTAAAAAAAAATAATATAATATTTAGCCTATTATAAATCATGAATGCTTTCTTCAAACAAATCTGGGGGAGATGTCATTTTTTTCCCTTTTTAGTCCACTAGAGGGTGGCCTTTCTAAACTAGGGCTGGGATTATGAATTCAGCCTGCTTTTGACCTGTTGATAAATTGATTTTCACATTCTATTCTTCTCTACAGGATGTTTCTTTTCCAGACAAAACAACATTTTTAAAAAAAAGTATTCTAATTGTTATAGTCTCTTTTCAGAAAATCTGTCAGAAAAATGTGTAGTGTTAAACTTTCACATATTTTTGCCCCTCAAATGAGAAAACATGTGTTTTCTAAACTTTCCTGAAATTTAAAAGCACATTTTATAATCTACTGAATTTTCCATTATGTGCAAAATAAATTCATAAGCATAAGAATATATATGTATGCACATACATATATGTGCGTAGGCATATTATATATTTGTATATATATTAGATTTGTAATATTTGCCAAAGTACTAGAGCCTGCATTCTAAACACACACACACACACACACACACACACACACACACACACATACACATACAAAGTGACAATTGACAGGTTCGTTATATCAGAGAAGCAGAACAGGACAGATACAATTAGAAATCCAGGATTTAAAAACATGTTCTTCCTTAATATATGTCAGTGGTGTGAAATGAGGGCTAGAAAACATGCAGTGGATTATATTAGTCAATCAGCCTATACAGGAAAGGGCAATGTTTAAAACAGTAAAACAAAGCACATCACTGACAAGAAAATACCTGTGCTACGTTAAGTAGAGTAAGTAAAGAACAAATGGCACCCAGCACAGCTTCAAGCTGTTTGTGTAGAATCAGATCATCCTTTGTTGAACTTCAGAGAGAGGTGCTCAGGTGCTGTGCCTAGGAGGTGTTGTTTCTGTTTGGGAATCTTGGTAAATATGGTTTTCCTTTTTCAGAACTGGAATCCACCCTGTCTCTGTCACTTCCAACTTTTGTTTCCAATACAAAACTTGCCCAAAAGCCCCCATGCAAAAAGGGTGAGAAGGCAAATGATACCCAGGGAAAAAAAATATGTAAGCTGGTTTCATTTATTTGTGCCCTAAGCAGCAGTGTCATATAACAGACAGGTTGCTGCAGCCAACCAGACTCGAGCAGCTGCGAGTGCTATATCTTGGCACTCCGAAGCGATTGGCTCCTCTCTGGGGAGTGGAGGGTGTTCAGTTATTAATGACCGCTGAGCAGGCAGCACCATGTCAGTGTGACAACTGATCTGGTGAACGATGCACCACTAACCACCATGGAAACAAGGGGAAGTAAAAGGAGCTAGCAGCATCTCTCTTTCCTGGATCGCAAGCATCCGCCAGGCTGGCAGGGAGGCAAAGAGAGCGGCTGGCAAAAACCTGGGATCTCAAGTGCAGGCTGCTGCTTTCCCTCATGTTGTAGGATATACAGATAGGACTATATATACATGTCTATGCATGCAGTGTCTGTTTGTTTATGCTCTGTCTGCATATATACATATGCACCTTTTCACACCCAGGGAAGACTGCCACTCTGTGATTTTCACACCTAAGGAACTAAGGAATCCACAGTCCAGAGACGCAAGAAGTCATCTCATCCCGGAAACTGCATTTGCAGGGTAAGTTTTTCGTTGTTGTAGTTTCGTTTTGCTTTATAAAAAAATAGATATTATATATATATTGATATGTGCTCTTTATCATTCCTTGGTGCTTGGTTTCGTGCTTCAAATCTCCTGTCGGTATTTTCTTCTTGGCTGCATCTTAATAGGCTTTAATCTCAAATTTTACTTTTGTAGAAAATAAAAATCCAACACTTCCTTTCCCCCTCCCCCTTTTATGTCTAGTGGTGCTTGTGGAATTCTCTAATATACATTATACAAGCTTGAAAGCCCATCAAAGGATAAGAGAGGGAGAAAGGGAGAGGCAGTGATAAGAGGAGGAAAGGATTTTTTTTTTCCTTTCATGTACTTAATGTAATAAGCAAACTACACAGACACTGCCTGGAAAACAACAATAGCAACAATAAAAAAAATGGAGCGCAACCCCCACTAGCCCCCACCCCATCCACACCATAGGTGGATTAAGGCAAACACTGTTATATGTCAGGACTCAAAATCACTGAGCAGAGGCTGAATGAGCATATCACAATCAGTTATTGAATTTCTGCCAGGCTACATCTTAAGGATTGTGGTAAATGATTTCCCTTTAATAACATCTCCTCACTAGTCAGAAGGGACAGTGAGAATGTCTGATTGCTAATGCAGCTGGAACTGTACAGCCGAGGTAGAAAGGATCCCATGAACCAGAAGAGTTCTCATCTTCTTTGGTAATTAACAGGGTCACAGCAGGTTGGCTCTCTGATACATTTCCTATTTGAGAAGTCTGTTCCAACCAACTGTTATTATATTCCCTTGGCTAAAACCAAGCTGGAAGGCTCAATTCTATTCTAATGTACTTACTTGAAATAAAACCAATCTGCCTTTTTTTTTTTTTTGGTCAGGTTGTATGAGTAAAACACATTTTGGGGGGATGGGGCTGGGAGGAGTGGTGAAGGAAAGGAAAAGGAGATGGAGAGTAGGAGGAAAGGAAAAAGTGAGTATTTAGAAATCACCACTCCGAATACATAAAACACTGAGGTAGCGAACTCTAAGCATCACTTTGTGTCTTCTATTTACCCTCTCTAATGTTCAGAAGCAATGCCCCTGAGACCACAACCATGCTCAGTCAAGTCTGTCAACAGCCCTGTAAGAATGATTCATGAAATACAGTGCTTGGCTAATTGATACTTTTAAACCCTGCAAAAGGGCACCTAGCTACTTAATGCATATTTCCAAATAGACAGGACAAATTTAGGATCTTGTAGAAAGACTCACTACTCCTCTAATGGATCCTCTATAGACATTAACAATAAGCTAAGCATTGAAATCCGGCCTCCTGGAGCTCTTCAGTTTCCCCATCCCTTCACCCATTTATGTTCAATGCACTGGTTTTATAGAAAAGAAATGGTTTGTTTCTACAAATGGAATTTCAGAATTTGTATTTCCTTGCAACACAAGGAAAATCTAAGGGACGATTTCCTCTCAAAGGCTGTCACTTTCCCATACATGTGTCAAAATCGAGTCACTTTACACTAGGTAAGGTAAGAAGTCAATTAATTCAAGTGACCTTTGTAAATGACGACAATAAAGCAGCTCTGACAATATGACACTGTCTTCGATTTTCCCTCTGGAAAATGAATGAGCTTAAGAGGTTCCCTGCTCACAGAGAAAAATGAAAGGTGCTGAAGCATTAGCTCTCGATATTGGCAAGCATAGTTGCTCAGCTTCAAATGCTACGTGCAATCTGTTTTAAAAACAACATGATTTATTATAGAGAAGAAAATACACTACACTTGCTGTTTTGTTATTCATTAAAACTCCTGCTTTAGCCACAGAGCAGTCCTGATATTTGGTTCAATAAACACCCACTCCTTTTGAGTAGACCTGCAGCCTCCTGCTTTTTAAGTCCTGTAGAATGTGTGGCACTGCAGTATTGATTCAAGACGACTGTGGACAGCTTTGGGGCACAGTTCTGAATAAACTTTTTACGCAAAATATTCATTCCCCAAATCTTATGGGTTTTTGTTTTCCAAACCTGCTTCAGGATTGCAATCCATGGCACTTAAGAGTGCCAAAAATCCCTGCTCTCTTTCAATCTTGAGTAATACTCCCATACATATTTCATGTACCACTGACTGCCACAGGGATATGCCCACTAGATTCTGAAAAATTCATAGAACTTAAGATACCCCCAGACTTGGTTTGCCCTGGTGAGCAAGGGTGTTTTTTCTGCCAATGACAATGTCAAATGATAAGAAAGGCAGCAAAATTTAAAGACTTTTGCATAATCTCCCTCAATAATGAAATGATGACAGAAAAAAAATGATTGCCTATTGGGATGGCAATCTTCGAAGGACCAACCTTTCAGAGGTAGAGTACGTCATAAGCCACAAGCCTGGTTAGAGTGCCAAGTGCACATATGTGGGCATTTTGGCTAGTGGGTAGAGTCCTAATAAATCCTAGGACCTGTTTTATATGCCAACCCAAGAATATATAACAAAAGGGCCAAACTTGGGATGCCCAGTAGGTATCTGCCTGCTGTATGAATGCTGATTAAGATAATTATTAAAGGCACTTATTTCAGAATTCATAATTACCAAATAACAAAAACTCAATACATTGTTATTGAAAAATTAGATCCAAAGATTATTCTGGAAAAAAGTATAGTATTAGTTATGAACTTAAATAACACCTTTAATGGAAACTGAAAAATTAAGTGGAGAATGAGTTCCTCTCTTCTTGCTTTAGTAAAAATGCCCTTAATGACCAATTTAAAACAAGTGTTTCTTTCAACCTGAAAATACACTGTGCAATTAGTATTATTTTAAAATATCCTACATAAACTTGATTCTAATACTTCAACCAGTCTTGTATCACACTCCATGGCACATTAAACTAAATAAAGCAGGTAAACACCAGGAAATATGTCCATCTCATGAATGCTATCAGGGAGAAATTCTTCATAAACTTCTATGATGATGTTTCTACAAAGAATACTTGGGAAAAGTTGACAGTGTAACAACTGGAAAGAGATGTCAGAAAGCTTGCTTAACATCTATACCCTCAACACAACACAACACACACACACACACACACACACACACACACCTGCTTTAGTCTTTAATAAAAACAAAGCTATGTCTACTGATGGACCCATAAAGTAACAAGTTAAATAAGAGTCATTCCTTTGGTGAAAATTTTTAAAACAGATGACCTTTAGATTGGCAACAAGAAAGCAGACAGCATAAAAAAGGACATGGAAAAAGTTGAAAGGAACAATTAAAATAATTAATTTAAGTTTGGGGGAGGTGGGGAGGGATTGAAGCATAATATAAAATCAATTAGCAAATGATTCTTAGAGGTCATTCAAAGCTTTGTTATGATAGAGGATGAAATATTACTAAACACAAGTCTTTGTAAAGAAAGACAATGTGTTCCCTGCAGTACACTGAATTTGCGTAATTGACAAATCTGTAAACACTTAGTGGCTGTTATTGTAATTCATCTTTTAAAGTTAGGGTAAGAGTTGTTTTTCTTTTTAAGGCATTTTGAGAAATCTACCCTGGGTAGCTTCAATGTGAATAAATTAAAACCTCAAATGTATTCATGAGATCTCTGAATCTTTAAAATGAATGGCACCTTGAGGATTCTCAAGTTCACTCTTCTTATTTTACTTGGGAGGACTGGCATCCAAGGAGGGCCAGTGATTTATCTGTAGCTGCAGCTCTAGTTAGTTGTAGCATCTTGCCTTCTGATACCAGATCCAAAACTCTATTTTACCATACTACCTCCCCAGTATTTGAATGTCAAGTTAAAACAAAATAACTCGTTTTTAAAGTCTTTTTAGATTCCAAAAAATTGAAGGAAACTTCTATGACTGGAATAAAGCACCCTAATAAATGAAAACAATAAAAAGCATAAATTCAATGGCATATTATGTCATTTCATAAATTACATAAAGTCCTCCATGGATTCACAATATATTTCTCAAATGTGGAATCAATTATTTACCTATGTTCCCTTACTTTGAAATAAAGTATTTAACAGTTTTACCTACCTCAAAACACTATGTACATGCCAGTTATTATTTTTATTAATATTTTAAGAAAATTAGAGTTTTGCCTTTTGTAAAGCACATGGATAATAGCTATTCAAATAAGCTCCTAGTCCACCATTTTTAGATGTGAGCTCTTTTTTCCAGGAGTAGTGATAAGATTTAATCTTATTATGTTATTCTACATATTTTTGTCTGGTTTCACAGAAGTCTGCATGTTAAAGGCCACACAATCCTTCCATAAGTAAGTCAATATCAATTAACTGCATGTAATTTAATGTTCATTAATAAGGCAATAAAAACCTCTTGTTAACAGAAGGATTTTGTGTGAGCTAGAAAACTAGAAAGCAACAAGAAAGGTATTGCCTGTTACCAGTTCTTTTATGGCTTTTCATCTTCTTTGTGATTTTTTTAAAAATGTATTTCTAAAATCCCCACCTAGCATGACATAATTTAGAAGAAAGATAGGCCTTTTTTAACACAAAGTCATTTGTCTATTATAGCCATTGTCAAGTTTATTTCATAATATGGCAATAAATATAAATAAACCACATAAAACTGATAATGAACACAAATGTTTTGCTATAAGGTGGGAACAAGACAAAATTCATTAAATTTCCTGCTGTTCAGTTACTAACCATTTCAATTTGAATTGAATGAGAAAATATATGGAAAAGCACTTTACAAACCTCAAAGCACTGTATAAATGTTAGCTGTTATTATTATAACTATAACTGTATTAGGCAAAATTAAGTTATTTTTTTTTATGTTTTAGATAAAGGGCATGGCATAGTAGGTAGAAATCTGCTCTCAGAATCAGGAACACCTGGGCTTGACACATACTGCCTGTATGGTCTTGGTAAAGTCATTTAACTTTAATGTCACAGGCAAATCTCTAAACTCCAAGTTCCTGAAATAAGCACCCATCTGCATTGTTAGTGGGAGTTTATTATTCATGAGGAGTTCCCATTACCAAAAAAACAAAATCACATCTGGACAAAAATGAAATGATATTTTAAAAGAGAATTTTAATAGGTACAATTGATAAATAAACCTGAAGCCTGAGGAATTTAATTCCAATTTTTTAAAGCATGAATGATAATGGGAAGTTGGGTAGTGTCATGGATATGAGACAGGCCTTGAGTCAGTAAGACGTGAGTTCACATTGGGCCTCAGACACATTAGCTGTTTGACCCTGGGCAGGTCATTTAATTCTGACTGCCTCAGCTCTTGATCTATAAAATGAAGACACACTGTAGAAGGGAAAGGTAAAACACTCCAGGGACACCATCATGTAGAGGTCCACCCAACTGAACAAAACCGACGATGATAATAGCTAGCAATAAGAGCTGCTATTCTGCAGAGTAGTTATATGACTTTAAAAGAGCCCCTCAACTCTCTGGGTCTCAGTGTCCTCATTTGTAAAAAGAGCAGGTTGACTTAGATGGTCTCTCACATCCCTTCCTAGAGCTCTATGATCCCATCTGGAAAAGTCTGTCTGAAAATAATTTTATTTTAGAGTTTGGCCTATAATTATAATTAATGGGAAAAATGAATAATACTATATTCATCTTCTTCTCCATGGTTTTGTTGGGTTTTTTTTCCTGGCACTTACCAATCTGGTAAACACATGATCAAGCATAAGTCAGAGTAATTTTTATGAAAAAGAGAGTAAAAACTTTTCAATGGTTTAGACCCAGGGGCACACCAAATTGATCGGTGAGAAACTGTGATCTATATATTCAAGGTTCCTGGAGGCACCAAACAAGTGCTGGCATGACTATGCTGCATAGTTAGAGCCTTCCTGCTTAGGCTGCCTTGAGGAGAAAAATACACATGGTAAGGTGTAGAGGAGGCTATAACACTGTGAGCAAAATCACTTCAAAATCCATTTTATTCTCAGATCCACCTGAAAAGGGGAAGGAAAGGGTATTGTTATCATAAAGACTATTATGTGGAAAAATATAGAGAAATTAATGAAAATATGTTCTAAAATAAAAACACTTGTTTTGGATTTTTTAGATTAATCTGTCTTTGGATGGCCAACTCTTGGGTTCAGAAATAGAGGGGCGTGGGGAGAAGGCAGGGAATGAACCCATTAAGTCAATAAGCATTTTTTAAGTACCTACAATATGTGAGTCTTAGTAGGATTACAATTTTTACAACTTTGCATCAGAATATCCCACAGATTCTGAAAATGCTGACTGGCTAGATTATAGGCTCATACCATCAAGCAAAAAGACACATCTGAACACCTGCAAAATTATCTTCTCTATGACAGAGTACCTGAGGCCTGAAGAGAAAAAGAGGCAGAGATAAAATATTAAGTAGGAGACACATTCATCAGATATCAAGTTCACTCATATATTCACAATAGTCTACTAACATGTGACAAACTCATCAATGACCTTTTATGGCATTCTTATGGTTTTCTGAAGATTCATGAATTCCCAAAGGATATAATATGTTTGACTTATTTTTCCTGTAGGCAAATAGACTTAAGAATAGGGACTACTCCTGGTGATTTAATGGGTATAGGGAATTCCAGAGACAGGAAACTCCCTCTGCCAACATAGTTTGCTATAATCTTAAAGTGATGCCTAGAGTAGAAATATCAAAAACACAACCTGAGTGACTCCTGAATGAAGCCTGAATCAAAAATAATTGGGAAAAAATTACAAAATAAATTAAAATTCAGTAAAACATAGATAATATTACATTTTAAAAGTAATTCAATATGCGGTCCATTTTGGCTCACAGGGATCCTTATGTACAGATTACTGGCCTTGTTTCCATTTGAGTCTAACCCCACTGACCTAGATCACTGACAGGTTAAGTACCTTGCTAAAGTCCACAAAGCCATCATGTTTCAGAGATGATATTGAACCAAGATCTTCCTGATGCAGAGGTTAGTTTGCTATCCACTAAGCCATGATACCTTTAAAGAGATTAGATTGTGATTACAGAGAACTGATTTTTTTGACACTCTGGTTCTTGATTATTGTTGTGAAAATTGGTGGAAATAGACATAACTAACTTAAAGGACGTTCTACTGGGATAAACTCTATTTTCCTTAAATTTTTGTACATGCAAACATAAGTTACACTTTTCAGTTCTAGAAGCTTGAAATTAAATTTCCATCTGATCTTAAACTTTCTTTTCAGAGAAAATTACAATATCACAAATTAAGTGGAAGAAATAAGTAGGTAACAGGTGTATTCAGCACATGATTCACATTGGTCTTAATATTTTCTGAGTTTCTTCCTTCATCATTGACTTCAAAGAGAGATCTCTTTAATTGGTTAGAAATATAAGTCCTAGGAAAATAGAACTTACCACAATTGGTTAACAATGTTAAGAGTCTAAACCATCCACTCCAAACTCAATTAATTTCCTCAGTGACTACAACAGTCATGTACAAGTAGCAAATCTTAGACATGAGTATACAATATTTTTAGAGGACCACACCCATCAACTTTCTCTTTGTTAGAAAATTAAATAGTTACTGAGTATGATCTCAATACACACCCAGAAAAATGATATTTTGATTTCTGAAAGAGCAAAAGGGGTTAATGTTATTACACTGTGCTTGCCTCAGGCACCAAGTGAAACAAGGAAAAGAGCGAAAATGGGATTCAGTCTAGCTTGCAATTCTGCAACACAATGGAAAGGGTAGTAAAAGAAAAGGCAAAATGTTAGTACCATGTAAGACACAGGAAGAGGGAAACAAATCTAATATTGAGCACAATTTAGTGTTCTGAGTTCTATTCCTAGCAGTCCTTGAATGCAAGGCCTCTGCACACAAAGTACTATACTATTATGTAAGACTAAATTACATTTATCTGACAAGAAAATTTGCTTTGTGAATGATTGAACTGATTCACCTACCAAAACACAAAGTTTATGTTACTCTCTATATCTGTAGTCTGTCACTCACACTTTTTTTTACATCAAACATGCCTTATATTTTAACTGCAGGCAAAAATGCCATGAAGTGATACAGCCTTCCCCCCACTTTTTTTTCTTTAACAGCAGTGTGTCTGACAGCTGAATGCTTCACTTTAACGAGTAAGCATATTGCCTGCAATTTCCTCATTGAATAAACTTCCATTTTTTTCATGGTATGAATGATGTCACTTTTTACTTCTGTTAGGCAAAACCATCTGTCATTCATAACCAAGTTAATGTAAGCAAAGAACTTCCAGGGATGAGGAAGCTGTGGTCTCTAGGGCTTTCTAGGTCATCGGGTATGGCCTTTTGACTGAGTACAAATTTTACAGAACAAATCCTTTTAAGGAACACATGTGACCTGGAGGCCACAGGTTACTCACCCATGGATACCTAAGGCTCCAGAGCATATATATTGGCCAATTGCTTCATAGAGTAAGTGACAGCAGACACTAATCCATGGCCTTCCAGCCTTCTCCGTAGCCGCAAGATGAATGAATGAAACAACTGAATGAATGAAGCCACTGATCATTGAAATACCATGTGGAACAATCATCCTATTCATATCAAGGTGATGTATACATGTACCATTCATTTTATAACATAATAGAAATTTTAATTCAGACTTTCTTCTTTTGCTTACTTTTTTTGAGGTAGCGTGCATTTCCCTCTACTCTTATCCTTTTCAGTCAGTTCTATAGAAACTAAATCTCAAAGAAATTCTAGTATTATTCTCCACTTGATTAACTGACAAAACAATTTTTACAGTCCCTTCACAAGTAGCCCTATGAACTGGCAGAGTACTTCCTTTCACAATTTTCCATCGAGAAAAGATGAATTCAACATGCTGCTTTGCTTGAGGTCATGCAGTGCAATCACTGATACAAAGGCTATAATATATAGTTTAACTCATAGGTCTCCATTTTTATTATCCATAACAATCTCAGTCACTTTGTGTATACCCTTCTCCAGTCATGCATTTTCTTTTAAAAAGAGGAAGAAATTGCTGACAGTATTTCATCCTACTGTTACCAGCATCTTAAATCCTCAGTGAAGAACACCAAGTCTCCTCAATGTTAATGAGATTCTATCTTGGAAAAGAGAATTCATGAGGAATATAACTCATCTTTTAAGTCAAACATGCCTGGGACCAGGTCTATAATTTTAGTATATGTAAAGATTCTACCTATTACTACTGTAATTAAAAGGTTTTTTATCCTTTACTTTGTAGCATTTATTTATATTGCAGTACAATTTGACATCTAGATAGTATTTACACATCTAGGACAAAACAGCAAAATATGAGGGATTTGACAACTCGTCACATAATCACAAAATTTTAAGGCAGAAATGTACCTAAAAGATCAAGAATGCTAGAGATGGGAGGGGCTTTAGGGAATCTTCTAGACTAATCTCTTTATTTTACAAATTTCAAAAGGTTAATTTTTTTTTAATTTTCAGTTTTTTTTTTCTCTAATGTAGTATCCTAGACTTCTCAGTTGTCTAAGCCAGAATTTAAATAAACAGCAGTTTTCCACACTAGCTGTTTGTTGAATTTGAGGGCTTCTAGGTTAGCAACGTCCTTTAAAAGGCCATCAATGGAGCTGTACTACATGAGAAAAATTTGAATGAGGAACTAGGGTAAAAAAAAAATCACTGAACACTTCTGTAATGGAAAATAAAAAGAGAGTGGCTTGTAGTTTATATACCATATAAGTTTCCTTTTTGTGCTTAAGATGCTGCTTTTTTATTTCAAGTAATTAATCCATTAAAATAAGTATAGATGTAATTTAGTGATAAAAAGCTAACATACAGTTTTAAAAATGGACACAAATACATGTATATTTTCATATTTCATTTGATGCTTTCACTATTGGGTTAGATAAATCGTTCCTTAAGAATAAATTTGGTAATGATTTTGTATTATTTTCTTTTTTTCCCAAAAGAATATTATACATGCAGTACACTGATGCTATAACCATGTGATTGACTAGACATTCCTTTCTGATTATAATGATCAATAACTACAAGATGAGATTTTAAGCTTCTCATCAGTTATAAGAAAGTTTACATGGACTACCTTATATGTTTGTCATTCTGTGTGATAATTTAAATGATATAGTTTAATTAATACAATCATAGAAAAAGTAATGCAACTGACAACACAAAAAGGCATGTTAATTATTAATGAATATTACCATTTAAAATATTCTAATACATATTTGAACTTATGTAGATCCTATGATATGGATAGAAAACAATTTTTAATTTAAAAGTGCATCTCAGAGGTTAAGGTGACTATAGAACACAAGGAAAAGACCAATTTTTATAGATTTTTGTATTTTTTAAACATAAGTATTTTGCTATAGTATATATATATATATATATATATATATATATATATATATATATATATATATATATATATGGGCTGGATTTAATTAAATCAACTATCTAGCTGAGCAATCAATTATATTAAAAAAAGTTGATCACCCAAGTTGTATTACTCTAATCATCAATGTAAGAATTTACTTAAATATTTCTTTTTCCAGAGTATGAGAGGAAAAAGCTAAGCTTTTCCTAAACTTTCTCTATGGCTCTCACTTGTCTATAGGTTTCAACAATCTCTGAACATCTCAAATGTAGAAACTCTGCCCAGGATCCAGGATCAAGGAAATGTACTGAGATTCTTAGGTAGCAGTAGCTCACACAGGCTATATACCTCATTAACCAAGTTAATGAGTTAAAGTACAATTATTTGAGTATAATAGATCATCATTTTCATAATTCTAAAAGTTAGAGGACCTTCTGGAAGGAAAAGGGAAAACTAAAATATGTAACTTGAGTTAGTTTCCTCTCTGTTATTATAATTAAACTTGTAACAAATGTGTGGTTTAGCACCAATTTGGTAAAATTGTAAAAATAAGGTTTAATTTTAGAATTGTAGAAAGCTCTGCAACAGCTTAGCAAGAGCTACAACTTTTATGTAAACCTTCTATTAAAATGATTGGAACTGGGGTGCTTTACATTTTGTGTGTCATTGACCCCTTAGGCAATGTGGTGAAGCTTATGAATTCCTTGGAATCATGTTTTTAAAGAAATAAAATAAAATACATGGGATTTCAAAGGAAATCATTTATACTGAAAGCATTATAAAAAATATTAAAGAAACAGAACAAAAAAAAAAGTTCAGAGACCTAAGATGAAGAAATCTTGATCATGGAGCTCTAGGGTCCTATGTTATACTGAGAGACTATTAATGTTAAAGATAGGGGCTTTTACTATAGTAAGTAGTTTAGGAACATTAAAAATACTATGCAATGGAAAACCATGACCTCACAATTAAAATTGTAAAAATTCCAAGGGCAATGGAAAGATATTAATGAGCATAGACAGATTATAGCCCCTGACCAACACATTTGACTGTAATGTGGTGTAATATTTATTATCTAGGAAATGCATGACCAGAAAAAGAAGCAGGCAACATAGGTTATAAAGCCATCTAGGGTCTATGATTTTATCTGTGGAGAGAATATATATATTGGACAAATCATAAATTCTTTCAAAACGTCAACTAAAAAAAGCACCCAGCTTTTAAGTTCTAGGATCATAGATTCCTAATTGCAAGAAATCTAGGGAGGCCTTCTAGTCTAGATTAAGAGTTGTTGGCCCTGGGCAAGTCATTTAACTTTTTGACCCAGAGAAGTTAAATGACTTTAGTAGGTCATAGACCTACTAAATTTCAGAAGCAAGATTTGAACCCAGGTTATCCCCACTCCAAGGCCATCACTCTATCCACTATATCATACTCCATGGTCTTAAGATAGAATCCTAGGATAAATATAGAAACAGATATCTAATTGATTCCAGACTAGACCACCTCTTTCCTGAGTCCTCAAAAGGTATTCAAATGTACATGTGAGTGCACACACATACACTCATGCTGTGTAGCTATAGAAATAAAAGTGTTTAGCTAAGATAGATTCTGAAGAATATCAAAAGGAGTCATTAAATGCCAATGTTTCCCTTGTTTACTCAAGTGGGACTTATTCCATTTAACAAGCAGTTGTGCTTCTGTGTGAGTATATTAGAAAAGAGGCTGTCTCCATTTAATTATACTTCATTTTCATCACTTAGACTATAAAAAAATGTAAATAACGACTTTTTGCTAAAAGATAGGAGCACACTGTTAGGCTTTACTTAAATATATTAAGATAATCAATTCAAAATATAAACAAAATATAAGGTACTTTGGTAGGAAGGGTGCTTTCACCTAGGGCTGGTGTGGGACAAGGAAAGGCTTGGTAGAGCAAATGATGATTAAGAGGAGTCTTGAATTCCAAGGAGTGGAGGTAAGGAAGGAGTGCTTTATTGGCATGGGGGAAGGGAGGGGTAATCAGTGCAAAGGCATTGAGACTTAAGCACAAGACATGATGAATCATCATATCAGAGGAATAACAAAGAGGATAATATTAATAACTTTGTAGAGTGAGTAGAGGGGGGTAATGTGTAAGTAGCCAGGAGAAGTAAGAAAGGAACAGGATGTAAAGCACTTAACCTGCCAAAGTATTTACACTTGAACTAGAGGTACTAGGGAGCCACTGGAGTTTACTGAGTAGGGAGTGGGGTTGGAAAATGGAATGTAGTAAAATCCACACTAATACCACTTCTGGAAAGACTGTCAATTTACTGCCCTGACACCATACAATCTCTCCCTCTCACTAGGAAAACAAAAACACACATTTCCATGCCTATCATTCCCTTCTATCTGTAGTCTCCCCCATTAGAATGCAAATACCAGAGATCAGAGATGGTTTCTCTTTTGTATTTCTATTTTCCATGCTTAGTCAAGTGTCTTGTACTGAATAAGTACTTCACAGATACATTTTCATTCATTCATGTCCATGGAAAGAGAAATGGAATATCTACCTGGAAGTAGTTGTCATTAATCCAAAGTATCTACACATATTAAATACAGTTATCAAATTATCCCATCACTGTCTTGACAGGTGTAACTGACTATAAGTTGTAAAAGGTACTAAATGTATCGCTAATCTAAACATATTCTACTAATGATGTTTTAGCATTTCATGATGTTTCAGCATGTGATTATTAATTCCAGGATGCATATTTAGTATTACTTTTGCAGATGAAAGATTTGAGTTTTTATTTTTTTTTTCCCACTCTTCCAATTGTTTCATTCTTTGCTATTTGTTCAGTGAACTATTTAACTTGGGCATAAATTTCATGATACATTTCAGTTTGGAAATTCAGATTACTAACATGCCTTGTTTTTGTGACTCTATCTCCGAATCAAAGCTCCATTTTAAAGAGGAAATTACAAAAATATACATCCTACTATTAGTTAACTCTTTTTCATCTCCTCAATGAATACATCACTCTCTAAGGATTATATGTGGATGTTGTCTGGTTGAGTCAATTCAGATAAGAGGGATTTATGATGATCAGTTTTAAAGGCTTTAGAATAAGATGAGACTACTCTCTTCCCACTGATTTCTGGAGTATATTTCACAATTGTCATTAACATACACAATCTTTGTTTTGTTTCTTTCCTTTCTACATTCTACTGTTAATTTGAGTTGATTGGAGGGGGTGAATGCATAAATGCTATCTACTCCTAAGAGGTACTTCTCATATACAGACATGATGCCAATGCCTCACACATCTGGGACTTCAAAGTATTATAAGAAAAGAGCACTGTCACTGGAATCAAAGGTCCCAGATTTAAACCCTGCCTGTGATGCTACCTGCGTGACCTTGGATAAATCACTTAAACTATCTCTGCCTCAGTTTCTTCATTTGTAAAATGAGGGAGTTGGAAGAGATGGCTTGAGAAGTCTCTTCAAGCTCTGGATGTGCGATCCTATGAATAAATAAATAAATAAATAATTACATAGGAATCCTTGAGAAGACCACTCAGAATGCATAACTAAAGGAGAATGTAGAAATTTAACTGAGGTCTAAGTATGGCATAGAGTTCATTACAATGTATTAGATTTATTGCTGGGACAAGTCATTAATTATTCTTGGACCTCAGTTTTTTCTTCTATGAAATGAGGGGGTGGTTGGATAAAATTATCTAAATATCCTTTAACTTTTAAATCCTATGACTCAAAATAGCTCCATTTCCAAGTAATTCAATAATTCAAAAGATTAGGAATTCAAGATATTAGGAATACAAACATACATTTTTTTTTTCACAACTAGAAAAGACCTTTAAGATTATTTCATATAATCCCTTTACTACAGGCCAGACCAGTCTATGCAGACTTAGATGGTATAGTCCACCTGCCAGACCACTTTTTTGTCTAAGTACCGTCCTAACAATTAAGAACAGATGACAGTTTCTAAATTCAACTGATTGGGAATAAAGGCAGGCTATTTTCTATGAAGGGCTCTCATTTACATAACTCCCTGACTGCTGTGACTTGGCAAGGGTCCAACTTCCTGGACCCCTGCCAAATGTTATCATCCAGTCACATTTCAAGGTGTAACTTTGTAAATTGTCAGTTTATTTAAAGTAATATGTTTGTTGTTATTGTTAAGCTTTATGCATGTTAATTACTTAGGATCAAAGTATTTTTTAAAAAATATTTTGTATTTGAAGGTGACTTTTAACAAAAGGTTATAAACTAAAAACACATTTTAAATACAATGTAAAATATTACAACTGAAAAGAAAGCAGATTTGGAAATAGCAGATTGTAAATATTCTTCAAAGCAGAAACATAAATGATGTATCCGTACTAACCTCTCAAAGCTCCTAGGCAAACAATTTCTATGATTCTGGATTAATATAAATATAAGATGATTCGGTCCTGGACTAAAAATCTCTCTAAGACACCTAAGCAAAAAGGTTAACAGGAAGAATGGCTGTGGGACTGACTCATCCCACGTTTGTGTAAAACTTGTGGTGAAATTCATTTTAATATTAACTTATAGATCCTATAATAAATACATACTACTAAAATTAGAGTTATTCATGTTTTCCCAATGTTAATAACAGTGAAAAAGAGAGAAAATTGAAGAAAATTGCATAAGGTGAGTCTGAGTTGATGACTTTTAAAAAGTGACATTCTCATATTCTACTCATCATGAAAAGCTCATTGAAGATATTGACTAATTTTTTCATTAGCTTGTTTTTTTGTTTTTATGGAAAGGGGTGTCCAGAGAATTGCCTCTGAGATACTGAAAGTTTAAGTTATTTACCAAGATCATCACATTGACCAAAACTTTCATAGTTTTTATTAAAAATATAAATTGTTTCCTTTCCTTTATTTAATTTTATTCATTAATCATATGGGAAGGTACAGTTTATAAAATTCCTTCAAAAGTCTTTATGAGTAGTATTCTATAATAATTAGTAAATACCCTCTGAGTCAAAAAAATTTGGTTTTAAGTCCTTCCTTTGATATGTATGGAGTCTGTAAATGAACAAGAATTTAACCTCTCAAATCCCTGACCCCTTTCCAGGATTCCCCCCAACCACCATCAATTTCTCTAAAACTAAATTTCAGAGTAGCTGCTGATCTACATTGGTAAGGCGAATTTCTTCATTGGGAATTTCCTTTATTAATTAAACCATAGCTCCAGATTCCATTCCAAATTTTACATAGACACATACACACACACATATACACATACACACCGCACACACGCACACACACACACACACACACACACACACACCAAGACTTTATACTTTCTTTTAAAACACAAACATGTCTCAACTGTCATTGACTATAATAGTGCACTGCCATCTTGGACACTTAAAATCATTAATAATACTAATAAATAGAAAATTTTTCGTAGCCCTGAAATTTTCAGTTTCCCAAAGCCCTTGCCTTCATCTCCAGTAAACTAATATTCAAAGCAGTTTCTGCCTCCATCTATTTGAGCTCTGAAAAAATTGTGCCTTTCCTCATCCTTGATAAAAACATATGGTAATGCCCATGCCTGTAAAGCAGGACTACACTAGGTTATATTTAATGATACTTCTTAAATAAAGAAAAATTCACATTATTAAGCAAATAAATCAATACAAACTTGTATTTGTGAAAAGAATCATGAGCATTCAAACCTGTCTCTTAGTTCCTCCTCCTCAAATACAAAGGAAACAGTCATCTCTGGATCTTGACCGTGGAGTACTATAGATAGTCATAGATTTGTAGAAAAGAGAACAGGAAGGGAAAGAAAGATGTATGGCAAAGGACAAATGGACATGGAGGGACAGGATAAATGAGGGAGAAAGAAAGTAGATACAGATACTGTAACAGGGAATAAGAAGGAAAGACAAAAAATGTATACTTATTCACAAAAAAATTGAATTAAACATATAAGCATTCTATTATTTATTTTTGGCAACCTGTTTACATGATACTTTAAAGTTATGCAAATCATTTATGTATATATACATATGTGTTACATATATATATATATGTGTATTGTCTATTTTTAAGTAATATATGCCAATTTTCCCTACTTAGTAGTAGCCACTTCTACCTTCTCCCCCAAGTGATGCAGCACAATTCATGCCCTCTCATATTGGATTATTCTCAATTAACCCTTCTATAGACAGAATTTGAAGGCTACAGGAACACTTATGGCTTATGCATGAGAAAATATATGTCAGCTTCCCCCTCACCTCACTACCAACTTCCAGTTTTAGAGTTGGAAAAAGCCATTCAGATGGGAAGAAAGGAAAGTTCAAAATCAGACATTTTGCCTTTCAATAGACATTCAATTTTTAAACCACCAAAGCACATTTTTTCAGGAAAGGGAATGACCTCTATTTCCATGTTTGAAGAAAAATTCTATAAGTTAAAGATTCAATTTTCAAGATAAAATGATTATATCTTTTGTTAAAATGAGATTTTTAAAAGCCATGTGTTATTCTTTAAAAAACCTTCTCGTGACTTTTTTCTAGAATAAAAACATTAACAACAAAAAACAAAAGCAATGAGAAAAAGAAGAAGATGGATAGCTAACATTAAAAAGGACTTTCAGATTTGGAAAGATCTTTACATGTATTATCTCATGTTATCCTAATAAAAATATTGTGCAATTGATGCTAACTTAAACACATGAAAAAAAATGGCTCTTTAACCCCCAGAGTTCCTATGCAATTTAGCAATCACTTCTATAGATTGTTAACCTTCACACTCCACATACACATATAAAGTGTGTCCCAAAAGTCTTAGTGTTGTTGTGTTTTAATAGCTAAGAATAAAAACTGCACTAAGACTTTTGGGACATGTTATTTAGTTAATGGCTCAAAGTTTAATGTAATTTTAAATCTGTCTTGGATCACTAATAGCAATCCCTTGAAACATCATGCCATATACTCAGAATGTTGTTCTCTTTTTGTTAATATACTGTCTACCCCTTTTCACTGGGAAGCTATAGTATTTTATTTCCAATAAGAGTGGCAGATTTCTTTGAGCTGGCCTCAGGACATATTTACCATTTAATCTTTGATTTTATAGAAAAGTACAAGCAAAATTTCCCTACCACTAATTCACAAACACACCTAAAAACTACAGAATTCTTAAATAATAGGGAATTGTCTCACTACTCCTCCCTACATTTTCATTGAAGATAGAATACAGTAAGATATTTAAATTGAAAGAAGGGAAGTTTATTATGTATAATAGGAATCACTTCATTATCATGGGAGCTGTGTGCCTACAGATTTTCTTTTAATGGGAATTGTAGCATCTTCATTTATTTCTCTCCTTAATAACATGGAGAAATTGAACTTTTAAAGTGACCTGTTTGTTTTGATACACAGGAAATTGTAATGATGCTAGAGTCAGAAACCCAGTTTCAAATGCAGCCTCTCACCATTATCACTTGTATGAACTTTGGCCATCATTAACATCCCTGTGCTGTGGTTTCCATTGTACTAGATAGCCTCAAATATCTCTTCCAACTCTGCATCTGTAGTTCTATGATTATAGCACTGTCTGAATAGAAGGGCTTGATCTGATCTCCTTCAAGTTTCCCCCCAGTTCTTTCATATGAAAGAGATGGGCTTCCAATCAATCAATAAACCTTTACTAAGTACCTGCAGTAATAGGTACTGTATTAAGTGATGAAATACAAAAAGAGGCAAAAAGACTTTGCCTTTAAGAAACTTACGATCTAATGAAAAAGAAAACAAATATCTACAAAGCAAGTTATATACAGGATAAATAGGAAATAATTTTAAAAGAGGAAAGCACTAGAGTTAAGAAGGGTTAGGGAAGACTTCCTGTAGATGGTGGGATTTTCTTTGGGACACAGAGAAAGTCAAAAAAATCAGGAGCCAGATCAAAGGAAGAAGAACATTACAGGCATGTGGAACAGCTGGAGAACTTTCCTGGAGCAGAGAGAGGGAGGATCTTTTTCTTGGAACAGCCACAAGGCCAGTTTCGGTGTACCAAAAAGTACATATGAGGGAGTAAGGTGTAAAAAGACTGGAAAGGTAGGAGGGAACTAGGTTACTGGAAGGCTAAATAGAGCATTTTAATGTATTTGCTCCTGGAAGCAACAGGATGCCACTGGAATTTACTGAGTGAGGTGAAAGGGAGATTTCATGATTGATTCTGCACTTTAGGAAAATTTCTTTAATGACTGAATGGAGAATGCATTGAAGTGAGGGGAGAATTGAAGAAGGCAGACCCACTAAGAGTCTATTGTCGGGATCAAGGCATGAGGTGATGAGGGCCTGCACAGAATGGTGGCAATGTCAGAGAAGAGAAGAGCACGTATTCAGGACATATTGATGGGGTGAGGTAGGCAGGCCTTGGCAACAGCTTGGATGTGGGGGGTTAGGGATAGTGAGAAATAGAAAATGAAACATAGGTTGTGAGCCTGAGGGACTGGGAGAATGGTGTTGCTCTTCATTGTAAAGGGAAGGTAGGGGAGGGATGGGGGAGAGTTTAGGGAAATTCTGTTCTGGACATATTGAGTTTCAGATATCTACTGGATAATCTGGTTTGAGGTATCTGAAAGGCAGCTGGAAATAGGAGATTAAGGGTTAGCAGAGAAAGTGGGACAAGAAGAACAGATTTGAGAATGATCATCATAGAGATATTGATTAAATCCATGGGTGCTGAGATCACTAAGTGAAGTAATATAGAGGGAGAAGGGAGCCCAGGACAGAACCTTGAGGGATACCTACAGTTAAAGGGCATGATCTGGAGGAGAGCCCAGCAAATGACTCAAAGAAGGAGTGGTCAGATAGGCAGGAGGAAAATCAGGAAAGAATAGTGAGCCAGAAACCTAGAGAGAAGAGGATATCAAGAAGAAGTGAACAACAGGGTCAAAGACTGCGGAGACATTAAGAAGGAGGATTGAGAAAAGGCCACCGGATTTAGAAACTTAAAGATCAGCAGCAACCTTGGAGAGAGTAGGTTTGGTAGAATGATAAAGTCATGGTAAAGTCAGAAGCCAGATTGTAAAGCAATAAAAAGAGAGTGAGAGGAAAGAAAGTGGAGATATCAGTTGTAGAGACCTTTTTGAGGAGTTTACCTACAAAGGGTGGAAGCGATATAGGATAATAGGAGGGTGGGAAGGATCAAGTAAGTGGGATTTTCAGTACAGGAGAGATGTACATGTTTGCAGGTAGTAGGAAATGAGCCAGCAGAGAGGGAGAAATTAAAAATAAGTAAAAGAGCAAGGATAATAGAGATGGCAACCTGTTGGGGGAAGTGAGATGGGATGGGATGACTTAAAAATAGGATCGGCTTTGGTAAGGAAAAAGGCTCCTTCATCAGGAAAGACAGAAAGGAAGAAAGAGAAAGGAGCAGAAAGCATCTGAGTGGTAAGAGATGAGGGAAAGGGTGAGGGGGGAGCTCACAGCAAATGGCTCATTTTTTTCTGTAAAATTTCTCAGCTGAGAGGATGGAGAGAGGGGGAGTCAATGGAGATTTAAGGAGAGATGAAAAGGCTTGGAAGAGCAGCTGACAGGGTGGGGTAGTAAATTGATTAGGGAGGTAAAAGCTGTTTCGCCCACCAGTAGGCAAGACCTGTTTGAGGATATATAACATAAACTTGTTCTGGACCCATCAGAAAGGTTGTGGAACGTTCTCCATCTTTATTCAGCAGAACCTACAAATGCAACGAATGGGAGGAGTAATCAGTGCTGAAGGCTGACTGGGCATACAGGCAGTATGATAAAGGTCTAGGGATTCAAAGAGGAGGACAGTAAACTTGCTTCTCCAAGGAGTCAAGATAGGAAGAAAAGAAGGAGTGGCTAGTCCAGGGGTATTCCCCTGTGAGATGATTGAGGGGTCAAGGGAGAGGTGAAAAGCAAAAGACTGTGGTCGGATAAGGGGGTTTCAAAATTCTTGAACATGGAAATAGTTCATTTGTAAGTGATGGGGAGATCAAGGGTATGGTCATCACTGTGTATGGTAGAAGTGAGGTGAAGGAGGAGTTCATGCAAGGTGAGTAGGTTGAGGAACTGAGTGGCGAGGATATTTGAGGGAGAATCAATATGTATGTTGATGTTTCCTAGTATAAAAGCAGGAATTGGGGAGGAAAAAAATTGTAAGCCAATTGAGGAAGGAAGGGGAGTGACTTGGGGGGGTGGGGTCTGTATACAACAGTTTTTGATTGGGTGATAGATATGAATAGCATGAATCTCAAAAGAAGAATGGTTACTGAGTGATGGAGGAAGGGAAAAAACCTGGACATGTCAATAGGAATAAGAATTATTTCAGTTCCCCTGCTTTTACCAGTAAGTCAATGGTAATGGATGAAAACACAATCACTACTAGAAAGGGTGTCCAGGGAGGTTGTGTCGTCAAGGGGGAAGCCAGGTTTCAATAAGAGCTAATTGATGGAAGGAATATAAGAGAAAAAGATTGTTCTTGTCCTTGAGGTAATAGCTTGTCAACAGTGCAGATCATAACTACTGATCAAATTATAACAAACTGTATGCATAAGATCTCTTGTTTTAGATTGAACAGAATGGTTTCATAACAGACCAAGATATCTTATGACCTCTTTGCATTATACAGAATTAATATGCCTCCAGTTCTTTTATGTGAATCCCTATTTAAGCTTGAATTTGATTCTTTGTCAGAATTTTTTTTTAAAAAAGCAATATTATCCCCCAAATACACAAAATTATATCACTAAGCTTCATTTTCAACCAACCCTTTCCTGGACTGGCAATTAGCCCAGGTAACTTCAGAATTATGTAATATTCAAGTATGGAATCATTATCCAGGACAGTCTACTGAAAACAGGAGAGGAGAACTATCCATTATAGAAGGATACAAATTGATCAAATTAGGCTGCATATGTTACCATTTTCCATGACAACAGTAACTTATTGACTGACAATTTACATCTGGTTTACTCTCTTATTCTGCAAATCACAAAAATGGGTTTCCCTAGCAACTACCACGTGTTATTTAGCTTGCTAGAGGGAGAAATTCTCTCTCTCTCTCTCTCTCTCTCTCTCTCTCTCTCTCTCTCTCTCTCACACACACACACACACACACACACACACACACGCACACACACAAAGTGCCTTCTGAGAGACATATACAGCATGTAGTTTCATTGTTCTTCCCACCCCAGGAGAAAAGCTCTCCTGACAGTGGTTTATTTTCTTGTAGCTTTAAAACTGGCTTTCTTTTTCCTTCTGATACCCTTTGCATTTATATTATGCTTCCAACCAATTGGTATACAATGGAGAAAAGAAAAAAAAAGAAAGAGGAAAGAGCCACAAATGAAATTGAGACAGATTTTGTAGGTCACAAGTATCTGATGTATCTGATGTAATCGTTGTCTTTCATTATACATTCACATTTTTTCATCATTTTATCTAAGTGCATATGTCCCTCATTCAGACTAAAACCCAGTGCTTTTGATGCTTACTGAGTCCAGGGTTTGTTGTTTTTATTGTTTTTTCAAATATACCATGTTTACCCAATCTACCACTGTTTCTTTCACACACACACACACACACACACACACACACCTGAACACTGAAAACACTAAATAGAAAACGTATGGAGTAATATAAAGAGCCTAAACTTATGATTTGCTAAAAGTACAATTGAGATTATAATAATTATGTTTGAAAATAAATCTGTTTCATAAGTAGCCCTACATCCCACAGTGGCTGATAACATAGTCTATTGGAAAGAACATGGGGCTGGAAATCAACAGATAAATTTCTCATTGTCAGTATCTTTCTTTGTGACTTGGGGATACCTATTTAGTAATCTAAAAACATAGCATGGCAAAGGGGAGGAGAAGAGGATATAGAGTCATTCCTGAATTTAGGAAAAGCTGAGTTCAAGCCCTCTCTCTAAAATACTGTGTGACCACGGGCAAATCAGTTAATCTCTTAGTGACATAACACTCAGAGGAAATGGGTTACAAATGATTTGCTGATTTGCACTAATAGAGGAAGTTCCTATACCAAGAGTAGGCCTAAGAAAAATAGGTGGATAGGTAGATATATAAATAGATAGACAAACAGAAAAAATAATTTATTAACCTTTTGTTTGAACTGCATCATAAAGAAAATGCAAAACTATTAATATTTGTGAATGCTGGGGAAAAGTGGGATGATATATGTGAAATACTTTAAGAATATATATATATATATATATATATATATATGCATATGTATGTGTGTATGTATGTGCGTTATTTGTGTATGGGTATGTGCACATATATGGATATATATACATACATATATATATATATATATATAGCAACATATCATTGGAAAAGTTTTCAGAATTGAATATGTAATAGTCCATATGTGAATCAAGTATATAAAGTTTCTTTACAAGCTGGATTATTTTTCCAAAGAAAACAAATTTCTCTTCTTGTCAAAATATAATGATGTTAAAAAAGAAATCCCTAAGGGGAAAATGCCCCATCGCCTTTTCGGTAAATATTCTATTTACTACCATCATTGATATACTAAATTCCTAATTGGATGTACTTACTAATCAAGAAAATTAAAAACCTTATCTTTCATTCAGTGTCTTTTCACAGATGCACTGTACAAAAGAATTTTTACAAGAATGGCCTGGATATTTTTTTTTCTCAGAGTAGATAGGGAATTGGCCACAGACTCACAAAGACCTGTGTTCAAATTGTGCCTGTGACAGATATCAGCTGTGTGATCTCCTAGATATCACTTAAACTCTCAGTGCTCTAGGTAATTCTCTAAATATTAAATTGTCAGTCAATCAATAAGAATTTATTACTTTGTCTATATGCTAGACATTGTGTTAAGTACTGGGTACACAAAGAAAGGCCTCCAAACCAGAAGCAACTAAAACCCCAGTCTCTGGTCTGGAGGGGTATACATTCTGATTAGGGAGATAACACAGAAGACACATGCAATGTAGTGACCTGAAAGTGGTTGGCATGAGCCACTGAGGGGACCAGGAAAAGTTTTCTGCAGAAGGTGTGGTTTGAGCTGAAACTTGAAAGAAGCCAGTGAAACTGAGATATGGTGAGGGAGCAAAGTATTGTAAATGAGTACAAAAAGGATTGGAATGGGAAGAGGCTTGAATCAGGGAGGTCAGTTAGAATATTATTGCCCTAGTGCAGTTAAGGTGGGATTAGGAAATGAACTATGGTAGTGGCTTTATGGGTGGATGATGCTGAGGTTGCAGGCTTGTGTGGGGAAAAATGTTGCTGCTACGAAGAATAGAGTTATCAAGGAGGTGTTCATCTGCTTCAAAGGAAGGAAATTCATTACCAGGCTCCCCCTTCACCAATGAAATCACAGGCCTGATTTTATAAGATTATAAAAGAAAACAAAAATAGAAACAATCAAAACAAAACAAAAACAATTAGGAAGAACTCTGAGTTTGAAGCGAGAACTTCTTAATTCTGGTCCCAGACTTACAATACAAGCTATGTTAGCTTAAGCAAACCTCTGTAGCCCTCATCTTCCTTTCAGGGACCTCAGAGAGCCTTATATTAGATGACTGAAGGATCATAGATTTAGAGCTGGAAAGGGCCTTAGATGTCAAATTCAGCCATCTCATTTGACAGAAGAAAAAGTGAGGTTCCAGCACGTCTGGGTGGTTACCAGGTAAGTGGCAAATTTAGGCTTTTACCCTTGGCTCCAGGACTCCAAACCTTATAATTTCTTTTGATTTCACTTTATTGCCTTACCTATATCAAAGATCTCTTTCTGCTCTATCAGTCAATGAAGATGGACCATAGTTCCCCAGATCAAAGCTTCAAATAGATACGTGAGACATAGAAGATAGATAGATAGAGATAGGGAGATTTTGTATATATATATATGTGTGTGTGTGTGTGTGTGTATACATACATATATGTATATGTATGTATGTATATATGCATATATATGTATGTATATATATGTATATGTATATAATAATCTATCAAGGTGCAAAAATCTGGTATATTCAGAATAGAAATGTTCCCTCAAGTCTTGACTTAAAAAATGCTTCCTCTCCTCTTGTGAACATAAGTAAATTAATCTGCTCTTTAATTTAATCATACTAAGGGAATGAACACACGTAGATTTTTTTTTGGCATTTCCTTAGGCAACAATATAGAGCAATCAATTCTAAAATAATTGGGGAAAACTTGTGTTTTGTTAGAACAGAAAAGCAAAACATTCATTCAACAGTACCACATAGAATCATTTGCTTAATAGCATTTCTAATATGTTTTGCATTTATTCAATCTACTTCTTTCTATATTAAAATGCAAAACAATTACACTCAATGTAAATCCATATAAAATCAATCAAAGTTTCCATTAAACAAGGAGAAGCAAAGTGAAAGTACCCTGTGACTTTCAGTCTCTGCTGAGGAGATAGTACTTACACATAATTATTATCCATGTATACAATATGGACAGGAAAGGTTTGGGGGTATTGTTTTTGTTGTGTTTTTTTTTTTTTGCTGATGCTTTTAAACACAAAACACAGAAAATCATTTTTTAGTTAATTTTTAATCATTTTCAATGCATACTTCATTCAGCAAACCATTTACAAATATGTCCAAACAAGTATAATCATAAAGCTAGGCCGAACACAAGAAGGGCTTTCCTTTGAAAATAACTTTCGTAAATGATTAATATTCAAAAATCATTCTGCAAGTATGACTAGAAATGTTTTTGTTATTTCCCTATTATCCCAAAGATCTTTTAGAAATGTCTTCAACCTGTCATTTTAGGCATATTTTACATTTCTCCTCCATGTACCTTCCCCATTGCAGCCAAAATGACCCACTTTTTTCCTGTACGTGTCATTTCATTTCCTGCCTGTCTGTGCTTTGGCATGTACTGTTCCCTGTACCTGGAATGCCCACCCTCCTACCATCCACTTCTTAGGACCTTTAGTTTCCATTAAGACTTAACTTACTTCTACCTACTAAATGAGACCTTTTCTGATGCCCAGAATTGTCAATGACTTCCCATAGCCCCTGAGTTATTTTGGATTTATTTTATATTGATTTTGTACAGGTAGGATGCACTCAAGTAGCAAGTTAGTTCTTTGACTGGTGAGGATCATTTAATTTTTTTTCTTTGTATATCCAGACTCTAGCACAGTGCCTTGTAAAGAACAAGCACTTAATAAATGCTTGCTGAACAAATTCGCTGAAAGCAATTTGTATGCCTTTAATATTTTACTCTTTTGCATCTCTTTCTTCTCCTGTGTGTATGTGCATATGTGTATAAGTTTATATGCATACATACATATGCATATATATTATACACAAAAGACATATAAATCATATATGCCATCTATGACATATTATGTAAAATCACATGACATAGATGTGCTTATAGTGAATATTGACTGGCCTTTGGAAACCTCATATGAAAAACATTAAAATATCAAAGTACATATTATCAAGAAATGACACCAGCAGGTATGGAACAAGAAAATAATGTCACATGAAAGATAATATGCATTTTGAATTTTAATTTGTTAGAGAAAAAAGGGGGGAAGCATGCTTTAATTGATAAGTAACTGAAATAATAATTTTAAATATGAGCTTGAATAAATGTGTTTCTTGCTCTGATTAAATGTCAAGGCCACAGATTGGTTATTTCAGATCTTGTGAGCAATAATTTTGGTGGATAATAATGCATCCCAAAGATTTATTAGAAATACTCTGCTGTCCACTTCAGGGGTTTTGACTCATATTCTGTACCTCCATGCCTGCAGATAATACAATTAGTTTGAGGCCATGAAATCTCCCAGACCCAGTTCAAAGCTTTGAGCATTTAACTTTCATCCCATCTCCCTGTACTTTGGGTTCCCAAACTAAAGATCAGGACTAATATTGCCCAGTCTCAGAATGTGTGTGTGTGTGTGTGTGTGTGTGTGTGTGTGTGTTCATCTTTCATTGCCGAAGAAGATCATGCCATCAGAGAAATAATGACATGACTCGCACTTGACTTTGTTTTGAGTGAAGGAGGGCTGTGCAGATCACCAGCCTCACTTCTCCTCCAGAGTCACCTGAATCCAGTGACCAGAATGTGGATGGCTGAAGATGACCCAGGGGAGGCAATTGGGGTTAAGTGACTTCCCCAAGATCACAGAGCTAGTGAGTGTCAAGTGTCTGAGGTGAGATTTGAACTCAGGTCCTCCTGACTCCTGAACTGGTGCTCTATCCACTGCACCACATTGCTGCCCAGTCTCAGAATAGAAAATATGAAAGCTCACATTTTTTACTTTACATTAATTTCTCCTGCCTTCATTTCCTGCCTATTTCTATGGTCCAAGGAGTTCTTTGGGAAAAGATAATTTCTAAGGTACCAGTGATAAGCAAACAAACTTCTTCCATCTCGTATTTCCTAGCAAATTATTTCCTCCACTGCAACACTTAGGCTCATCTCCTAAATTCAATCTCACAATTTTTGTAGCAATGATTGCTTTCCATTTCAACACAATTGGGCTTCTCTCCAACAGCATGAATCAGCTAGAAACAAGCAAGGTCAGACCTCAATCCATACCAAATGTGGAGACCTCAGTGTTCTCTAGACATTGATAAGAAATGAGCACTGCATTAAGTTTCCTCTGTCAATTAGTAAAGCATGTCAATTTTTTCTCCAGAACTTTTCTTAGGGAAGCTTATGGTTTAATTATTTTGTTGGTCAGATTTCTTTCATCTTATATCTGGGGAGAAAAATGAAATTACATTCTTTCAACAGGAATTTGTGTTAAGACCAACATTTCTAAAATTCCATCAGTTTTACACTCTTTTCTATGTATTACTATTTTCTAAAAGAAATGGTATGAGTTTTTTAAAGTAAACTTAGGACTCAAGTCCTTACCTAATATAAATCCCATTCCTCAGATCGTATCTTTAAACAGCAACTGACAAAGCTTATCTTAAAGTGGAAAGGTGCACACTAGTACAGGCAGAGAGGTCATATCTTCATTAGTTCCACCACAGCAGATTTATTTAAGTCTGTCTCATAAGGAAGAGATTGCATGGAGCTACTTTTATGATTTTCTCGAGAATAATCCATACTTATTATTGGATTTTTAACCATGCTGTTATTTTAAAGTGGATGTTTGTCACACTTCTGTAGCCCTGAAATAGCAAATATTTCTTCTCTTGGTTTGCCAAGTTTATGTATTGATTCAATAGTCTGTCCATAAGCACTGATATCAGACATTTGGCATTTATCAACAAGTCCAATACTACTAATGATGTTGATGGCACATTACTTTATTTGTTACATATAATAATGTTGTCACAATTCATTATAAAAAATAAATGTTCACAGAATAGCATTTTCTTATGACCCCAAAAGAAGATTCAATTTATATATGTTCTTGTTTCTAATAGAATTTAATTTTTTTAAAGTAACTGCTTTGTTTTACATCACCCCATATCAGATGATGCAGAATTCCTTACTTCAAAAAAACACATCCCACTTTTTTCATTCCATAGTTTTCAGCTAACCTGCTTTCCTTCAAGTCTCAGCCAATATCTCACCATCTGTAAGAAGCCTTTTTCAGAATTCCTTAATCTTAATGCTGTCATTATGCACTATCCCAATTTATCCTATATATTATTTTGTAGCTATCTACATGTTATCAGCTCCATTAGATCATGAGCTCCTTGAGAGCAGGAAGTTTGCTTTGTTTGTTGCCTTTCTTTGTATTCTCAGTGGTAAGTACAGTTCCTGGCACAAAGGAAGCGATCTGTTTTGTTTTGTTTGAAGGGCTGCTTGACTGGAATCCTTTACATACACACACATATACATACATGCATGTATATGTGTGCGCACACCCACATACATACTGAACACATACAAATGTACATAGAAATCACAACTCCCTTTATTTCTCTAGGCAACTTTCTAAGGCAAGTCTCTAAATTAATGATAAATTATTATTCTACATCAGTGGCAGAAGTTTGCACAAATGGCTATGAAATTACAGGTTTGCCCTCCCACCTACAAACACATTCAGAAACACACATACATATGAGACCATACCATAGGAAAATCAGGATGAAACAAGAAATCCATTTTCAGCATGAAGGATGCTGTAATTACATGAAGGCATACTTGTAGAAGAAAGAAGGAAAATAGCAAGAAACACAGAGAAGTATAGTAGAAATGTGTAGACCCCATGAAGGGGAACAATGAGAGATAAGGCTAGAAAGGGAGGTTTAAACCAAATTGTGGAGGACAATGAATGCCAGGATCAGTTTATATTTTATTTATTATGATGTGATATGTAGCTTCTGAAGGTTTTTAATCAGGCAATGATTTGAATTGAATGGAATGGAATTTGAATGGAAAGGAAATCTGCTAGTGGAAAGAAGACAAGAAAGTTCTCACAGTGGTACAACAAGAAGAGATGTGAAACTTAATGAGAAAGCCGAGAGAAGAAAGGAAGAGATAGTCTAGATCGGGGTGGGGAAGCTACAACCATGTGGCCCTCTAGGTCCTCAAGGGCAGCCCTTTGACTGAATCGAAATTTCAAAGAAGAAATCCCCTTAATAAAAGGATTTGTTCTGTAAAACTTGGACTCAGTCAAAAGGCCATACCTGAGGACCTAGAAGGTCATATGTGGCCTGCAGACTTCAAGCTCCCCACCCCTGATCTAGATCTTGCAATGGCAGGGCGAACAGGACTTGGCAACTCCTAAAGTGTGTGGGGTGGGGAACAAGAGGAGAGAGAGAGTGATAACTATAATATTACAAACCTGAGTAACTGGTGATGCTACCATGAGAAAAAAATATGGAAGGGCAATCTTTTAGGGGAAAGATAATGAGTTCAATATTGAAAGTCTAGGGTTTGAGCTTCAGGCAAGTCATCCAAGTAGAAATATCAAGCAGGGAGTTGGAAAAAGAGACCGAATTTCTGGGGAGAATTTGGAGATGAAGATGGAAATCAAGTGCAAAGTCGTGATAATTAAAACCTTGAAAAAGTCCACATGCAGAATATCAGAAGAGAGATGTAGGGCAAAACTGAACTGCTAATGTCCTAAAAGTGTTCTGCTATCTTCTGAATATTTACTTATTTATTAAGTATATAACAATATATTTTCATTAATTTAAAAGTGTTTTACTGAGAGTGGCACCTATTATTTAAAACAAAGTGGTAAGCAATCTTATTTGAAATATTAGAGGCAAAGTAACACATACAAATACGTGAAATATATTTAACAAGTCACCAAAGTTTTCTTCCCTCAAGTTCAGATCTTTGTACTATAACATAAGATTTTATATCTACTGTATCAAAGCTAAACCTGGATTGTGTAAATATTATCCTTCCTTCTATATTCAGCTCATGTTCTAATAGAATGCTTTACAATATAGGGAGAATGGAGGGAATTCCAGACATCTCACTTCACTGGTATAGGGAACTCCTTGTAAGGAAATGTCTGTACAAATCCATATCAAAAATAGTTTAGTAATTGTAGTCTTAAAACTATAAGTGGAATGTTTAAGGTTTATATGACTTGCCCAAGGTGGTATATCTAGTATGTCCAAGAGGAAAGACTTAACTTTAGCTCTAACAATCTCTGGGGAGGACTCTCTATCTGCCATCTCTTTTAAAATAGTAGAAACTAAATAAAAATATCTTAAATCAATGTTAATTATTATAAGGGTCAATGTGATATAATGAAAATACAAATGGCCAATGATGCTGAGATCTGAGTTTTACTGCCACCCCTCCCACTAATTTATACTTCAAATTTAGGCAATAATAATATTACTGTAAGCTTCTGTTTCTACATTTCTCAAAAAGATGGCCTGAACTAGATGGTCTCTGTGGTACTTTTCAACTGTAACATTTTAAAAATCTGGAAATTTTGAAAAGCAGACAGCCAGGAATATTTGCTAAAGTGTAGTGACAGATGAGATGGGGTAGGTATTTATCAAGATTAGGCTATAGAAACCTAGAGAGCCTGAATTTTATACTATAAGCAAAAGGGGAAAAATAAAGGTTCTGAGCAGGAGAATATGTTGAGCTGTGGGACTTTTATGCACTTTTGTCTGGTTGCAGGATTCAGGATAGTAAGGTAAAGAGACATTAGCAAGAAGAACAGCTATGATTTCTCAGTAATAACCCAAATATTTGAGTAAATTTATGAACCACACAATGTTTTCACAAGGGAAGACACCTTAGAGCTCATCTAGTTCAAACCTGACATTTAACGGATAAGGAAAGCAACATCGTGAGAGGCTGTAACAAGCCTAAATCATACAGTAATGTGGCAGAAGCAGAATTTGATCCCATATCATCTGCCTCTCAAGTCAGGACTCACTACAAGGCTTCTTAAACTTTTTCTACTCACCACCCCTTTTCCCAGTTTTTTTTTTGGCTTGTTGGCCTTGCGTGCACCGAGGGCATACACATTGCAATGTGCTAATGCTTTGAGTTCAGAACCAAGGCTGCATTGAAGTTGTGCAATACAGCATGGGCAAGTGCTTCCAGAAACACCCTTGATTCATTACACATTTGATCTTAAACAAATATTTGGTCATTGCATATTCAGAAACTTTTACTGTTGCCAATTTTTGGGGGACCCCATATGGGCTTTCAAACCACAGTTTGAGAAGTTCAGTTAGGACACCAGCTATGTGGGGAAGAGGAATGCCCTCCTAAAATTTACAAAGGGGTGATGGGAGAATTCAGTTCTCTCTTCACAAGAAACCCAAATGAAATGTTCTACGCAAGGTGACTTCAATTCTTATTCTTGGGGAAAATGAAAGAATCAGGTGGGATGAGACATTTACTCAAATGCTTCTATGTTTCCTTCATCAATGCAAATCAAAATTAATCTATGCCAACCCATCATGTTCTTGTACATGTTCTCAGATAAGCTCATCACAGAGGCTCCACCTAATTCCCTGAAGGTCCTACTTGCTTTCTGTATGTCACTGTGGATAGAATGCAAATGACAGAATCAAGAAGACGAGTTCAAATCTGAACTCAGATATTCGCTAGCTATTTTACCCTGGGAAAGTCACATAATCTCTCTCTTCCTCATTTCCATCCACAGTGGATAATAATAGCTGCTACCTCAAGGGTTGTTTCAGGGATCAAATGAGATAACAATTGGAAAGTGCTTAACCCAGTGCCTAAAATATAGCAGGGACTAACTGCATGTTTCCTTTCTTTTTCCTGTCTTTTCTTCCTTATTTCCTTTCTCTTTCTCTCTTTCCTTCACTTCTTCTTCCCTTCCCTATTTACTTCCCTCCTTCCTTTCTTTAAATCCCCTTCCTTTCTCCTTCTCTCCCTTCCCTCCATCCTCCCAAAGAAAAGCTGTCCATAGTCAATACCTTTCTCTCGCTAAGTGGCTAGTCTATCTACCCTTCCTGTTATATACTTTCTTGAGATCTTTTACTATGTTCCTGGACATTCCTCACTGGTTAAATGGCGCAGCCTTCTCATGTCCACCTTGAATATTCCACTGCCTTTTATATCATCTTCATTTTAAGTTCTTCAACATTTATTGTATTTGAAATCTTGTAACCATACACCAACACCAAAAGTATGCTCATATTAAAAATATGGACTTTGATGTCTATGAAATGGCTTGGTTCATGAAAGAAACTTTCTAATCTTCTGAGGCAATTCATTCTGTTCTCCCATTTAATTGAGTCCAGTCCAACTTGCCTTTCCCAAATGTACGTACTGATAGATAAGTTCTATAGGTTGTCCCCAAAAATGCATGGACAACAGACATTCTTCATCTACTTGAACTTACTGGATACCAAAACGAAACTCTTCTTTTTAGGAAACTCTACAGGGTCTTGATGACCTCTATATCAGTACATGTACAAACAAGCATCTAGAAAAGCATATTATCCACAGAGAGGCTTTCAGTGTCGACTCTGCACTAAATCTCTCCACAACAGGAGCAAACATACGTCTCTATCTCTGTTTTATACTTTGCTGGATATTCATGAAAAGAAGGTCACTGACTATGGGTATTAGATAGATATAAATAGGAATCTTGAGTAATTCTGACATACTGAAAAGAGAAACCTTGTTCATGACAGACTATAGCAGCATTTTGTTCTTTCAAATGCATTTTTCATAACTGAAATATATATACAATCAAATATGGTATTTACTATCTCTTTCAGTAATTATGAAATGCTAGCTATGTGGTCCATTGTAGAATATCAGTTGTAAAACCCTATTTCTTCATACCTTCACTGAGGTTGTCTTCAATTGTTTTGTAGATGAGCTTCATTATCGTTTGGTATAGCTGCTACAACAATCATCTTCTCTCGTTCACCTATTTTTTTTGGGGGGGGGATATTTATTAAGTCCAAGATTTTTTTCTGTGCCTTTAGTGTCTTATCTTCTTCAGAAAGCTTGTAAATCCATCAACACTCTCATATCAGTGTTATCTCCGGCATGGATCTCTTCTACCTATACTTGGTCCCATTCAGTCTCTATTCTCCTCATCTCTTTTTTAGTATCATGTATATGTCTCCTATAATTATGTCTCAGACTCTGACATTAGAATTCAAATGTGGTTCCTCTATTGTCCTTGATGGTGAGAATATTTTTTCATATTTTTTTCATTTTTTCATTCTACTTTTTCCATTGATTGTTTTCAAATACCTCCAGGATGAATGTGTTGAGTTGGATCTTCCTGCTAAACTTTCTTTAAATTGATTTTATCTTCCACTGCTGCTGCTTTCTTCATGAGGGAATACTGCTTATAATAATCCATCATCCATCTCCTTAAAATATGACAAACAACTTCGTATTTTAAATTAGTGTTATCTTTTTCTGCCATCTCTCTCTGATTGACTAGTCAAATGCTTATTGACTTTGGATGTCCCTTTAAATCTCATTTCTGTTGTCCATAAACCATTGTCACTAATAACTATTTGTTTAAATGATTCAAAATTGAGTTGCTTCAGTTGTATGCCACACCTTTTATCTCATTCTTCTTTTTTTCTGCAAAATCTTATAGACATGTGTGTATACATACATATTCACATATTTATTCTTCGGCCATTCAGTATTATTATTATTATGCAAAACAGTTACAAGGATGACATAATAATAGGTCCTTTATTATATGTTCATATATAATCTATTTTATTTTTTAACTTACTTGATACTTGCCATGTCTAGTGCTAAGCAAGTCTTTTATTTTGAAATGTTCATAATGTGAAACATAAGGCTTCTATGGGACTTTTGTCTTCCTGATTTCCTCTTCCTTACCCATGATTTCTAATAGATTTCTCATCATCCTCATATAGTCACCACTTCACCAGAAATTGTTGAGTATCAAAGCAAATGGTGATTTGAATTAGAGTCTCTTCTGTTTGTTTGTTGCTTTTTTTTTATAGCAGTAACGCGATGGTAGCTGTGAATCCATTCCTCCAATGTTATACCTACTCATTAGACCATGGACAAGGCTCTTATATTGATGTTTAAAATAGTCAATACATGTAGTCTAAAATTTGTTGATTTTTAATGTACTCTGCTCTCTTTTTCACTACTCTGCCAGTGTTACTGAAGGAATGGAAAGAGGTCAAGAAGTGAACTCCATTTTTGTTTGGTTGTTTTATGGATTTCCCTGGCAAACAATTCATCACCAGGTGGTGAATCTACTGGTAATAAGGCTCTCTATACTTATCTCATCCTTGGAAAGTACACTCAATCTATTGCTGGAACTATACTCACATCTTTTTTAAGCCTGGACCTACCAGAGCTTATGCTATGCTTGCTAAAGCTTTTAAAAATCCAAAGTAATCTCCAGAATACAATGATGTATCAGAGTGTAACTCTGTGAAAATGAAAGGAGGTAATATGACAGTCCCGTCATGGACTTCAACATTATTTCACTGCAATAATTACCCAAACTTTTCCATATGGTTAAGTGATAACTAGATATTTTTTCTTGAAAGGTCATATTGTTATTTAAAGGACAGGCACCAGTAATGCAGGAAGACAGGTGCTTTCCCTTCCCTCCTGCCACCCCTCAAGCCCCAGGATGATTAGTAATAGTCAAGGCTTAGGACTGTGGATATCTTCAGGGAGAAAGAATGGGAACACTATCAAAGGGAATCAAAGGGACAGGGGAATGATAACTGAAGTTCCCAACAGTAGGCAACAGGTGAAAGTCACAGTCAAAAGGTAGTTTATCAGGGGTGTCTGGAACAAGACAACGATGAAAGCAGAAGTATGAAGAATTAGAGGGATCCATATAAGTATCCCTGATATCATAATATGGCAGATAACAATGGGAAGATAGCCAACAGGCTTCTGGGACTATACTAAAATATTCTAGTGTCTAGCTAAAGGGACTGGGATTAAGAAAAGGATCTCATTCTCTGGAAGGATAGGCAAAAACAAAGCAGCCTTTCAAGCACAGGATAAATGGATTTTGAGCAGTGTAGGAAGGTGGAGATTCAGACATGGGGAGGGATGACATCCATTTATTGGAACTAGGATATAAGGCTGGGTTTAGAAATACTAAGGTACAGCTATGTGACACAGCGAATAAAATGCTTGGCCTATACGCAAGAAGACCTGAGTTCAAATGTAGCTTCAGACACTTAATAGCTATATGATCTTGGGCAAGTAACTTTCTATTATTGGTATTATTACAAGGTCAGAGAAAAACCACCTTGTTGATGAACACACAAGCTATGGTTCCATCGGTTTTCCTTGTCTGGGGACTAAATAGACTTTGGAATCTGAAGTAAGTCTAAACTGTAGACGAAAAAAAGGAGTGGTGGGGATTAACTTGAAGAAACAGGAGGACTAGGGATAAGAATGAACAAGGAAGCAAAGTATTCTTTATAACATTAAGAGCTTTTGAGATAAAGTGATAGAGTATCAAGTAACGTGTGTATGTGGGTGTATGTGTGTTTTCTCTTACAAAATGAGGTTAAAATTCAAACAACACATTCATATGCTTATAACATATACTGTCGCTTATGTCAATGTCAAGACGCATACATACCTCTTTGTTACTAACTTCTCCTAAAAGCCAATATTTGACCATTTGAGAGAAGCCAGATTCTCAGACTGTGCATCACAGTGTTGTTAATCACATAAAATCCAAAACATTTTCGTAAAACTAAAAGGGCAACAAAACATGATTCATATGTGTTTTTTCTTGAAGTGTAGTTTTTAAGACTTGACTTTTGCATGTATGCAGGCATACAATGTATTTCAAGAAAAGGAACCTAATCAGTTGCCTAGGAATAGTGCTTTATTTAACATAAGAATTGGAGAATAAATTAAGAAAAACATTTGGGTCCCTATCATATTTTCAACATTTGGAGGAACTCATGGATTTATATAAGAATTACAAAATGTATATATTGTGTTCAATATGTGAGTATCTAACATAAGCAGAAAATGTATCATCTATAATGTAATAAAAAGGAGTAGAGCTCTTAATTCCTCTAAATTCCTATTGAATGCAAATAGGTAATGTATATTCTTGCAAACATTAAAATAAGCTCTTGCCTATTTTACAACTGACACAGTGAAGTTTTGGATAGATGCCTGTTCAAAGATCTTTTCTGGAGATTCCACTTGGCTAAAGGGGTAGCCTTGAGAAAGTGAGTTCTCAATCTAGGGTGATAACCAAGAATTCTTTCAAACTGAGTAGTGAAATTGCACTCTCTTTTCACCTAGGTTCCTAGTCTTCACTTCATATTGTGATGCTTTACTAGGTGACAACTAGGTGCTATGTCACCTGTTGGGAAGAATTTTTTATTATAAATACAGCCTACAGATAATTTAAGGAATAAGTTACTGACTATCTGCTCAGGCTAGGAAAAGTTCCAACTTTTGCATAATGCAATAGCAGCCCTCACTGGATAGAACTGAAATGTGTTTTTAGAGGATAAAATGAGAAATGTTCACTTGAGAATTGGGCTTCAGTTATGGAAAAGCATTTACTTACTGTATGGGATGCAAAAGAACAAGGAAGTCCTTTATATACCCTTTGGGAAACCCCAGCTACTTTGCACATGATGCAAGATGCTCAAGAAAAATTGATTTAAATTATATCACGACCCTGTTGTTAAAGCAGTAGTTTGTATTCATTCAAGGCAGAATTTTTTCTTTTACTTTTATACTTTTCAAATTAATAAGGAAAACTTCCCTTGAAGAATGAAAGTTATTTCTTACATTGATATAAATGTATACATTTATATAACAGTGCAGTGTATTACAGACAAACCTGTTATAAATCTAGATACTAGGAAATTTAAAAATCCAAATTACAAACAAAATATATTCTCCTCTTGCTCTTTTAACTATAGAATGACAATAGTAAATACTATTTAGAATGATCCATATTCTATTCCCAATTTTCCAAACATATTTTCTAGCCTCCATATTTGCCCTGATTTTGTATTTTGGATGAAAAAAAATTAAAATTCTCCAAACTTGCAGGGAAAGATCAGCCTATATTAGCCCAAGGAATAAAATAGACCTGAGTAAAGAGTGGTCATTCTCTGTTTCATTTTGCCTTAATAATGAAGTCAAATCAAATTCAAGTCAACTAAATGTGAAGAAATTGCAATTTAATAAAAGATTTTAAATAATATAGCTAAAGCACGTTTAATTCTAGGGCCATTTACCCAGGTAGCATCTGAGCTGCTACCTTGCAGAGAAACAAGCATTGTACTTGTATTTTTTCTCCCCATCTCTACTCCCAACCTGTCCTTTCCTTCCTAATTCTTATAATCTAATAAAACTTGCTTTCTATTTAAAAAGAGAAAAAACTGCATTGTTTTTATTTTAATCAGATGTGTAATTTCATCAATGTAAGAAACTCTTAAGAATTTTTAGCATACTCCTATTAATCGATTTCACAGGATTAGCAACTTGCAGACTTAGTTGCCCAGAACAATAAAAGTTAAGTGACTTAGGTCAGATAGCCAGCCTACATAGCCAAGATGCCCTAATTCTAAGGTCAGATCTCCACACACTACACTCTATTGCTTCTCTAGAACTCCCAAAGTATAAATTAGCTAGGTATAGTCCAATACCTGAATGGTATAGTGGAACACACATTAAGTAGAATTAATAATAAAACAGGCCAACTGCAGGATACTGGGACTTAAAGCTAGAAGGACCTTAGAGATCACTTAGTATATCTTAACTTGTAGGGTATATGTGTGCGTATATGTATGTGTGTGTACATGTATGTGTGCGTGTGTCTGCTAGATACTTAACAGTCTCTGAATCGTGTTTTTAATTACACAAAATAAATATGCAGAATTGCAAAAGAAATGAATTCTATTGAAAAAGAGTTTCAAAATGTTTTTCAAATATATTTACAGACCTGAGGTTAAGAACTCAGATATGGCCTAATCCCTTCATTTTATAAAAGAGGAAACTGAAGCCAAGACATTTTGAGCGTTTTGCTCAAGACCACCATATAAGCAGCAGTTGAAATGAGAAAAACAGGACTTCAAATTTCAAATCCACTAAAGTACCAAAGGAATTTTAGTTCTCAGTGTCCCCAAACACCTAGAGACAATTGTGCATTAAGTCCCTAGTATATATGCCAGGTACTGTGCTGAGTGCCTTACAAATATTGTTTCCTTTAATCCTAAAAAAAAAAAAAAAAAAAAAAAAAAAAAAAAAGCAGTGCTATTATTATAACCATTACACAGGCAGAGGTTAAGTGACTTTCCCAGGGTCACATAGCTAGTAAGTCTCTAAGGCCAGTTTTGAACTCAGATCTTCCTGACTCTAGGCCTTTTATTCTAGCCATTGTACCACCTAGTTGAGTTTTTCCACATCAAATCATCCTTTAGGAAAATCCTGATTAGTGAGTGACCAGTAGATTTTATAAAATTCTATAACTATAAATTATGCAAAACCCCAAAACTTCCTCTAAAATTTTTTGTATGACATTTTGGAATACAATTTCATAATATAATTTTTAGATTTACCCATAGGATTTTTTTTTTTTGTAATTGCATTTTAAAGCCTTTTCATAGCCTCTATGACATATGCTTCACAATATTCTTATTGATGGAGATGACAAGAGTCATAGCCTCTAATATGAAAATGAGAAATTAAAACATGGAAAATGAAGTATGGAAGCAGTTGCTAGTGATATTTTGGGGAGAGAATGCAGAAAATATCATCAGCCTGGGTAAAAGCCAACCACCATTTTCAAGTGAAAATTGAAGAACAGTTGCATATTTCAATAAAATCTTAGATTTAGAGCTAGAAGATTTCTTAATAGTCATCTACTCCAGTCACCTCACTTTACAGGTGAAGGAAATATGGCCCAAAGAGAGTATCTGACTTGACCAAAGCCCTACAGATAGCAAGAAGAAGAACAAGAATTTGAAACCCAGATTCTCTGACTCTCGAGAGATAGGAAACTATAAAACTATACAGGAGAATATTATGTTAGGATCATATCCCTCTCATATCTATTTACTCTCAAAAAGATTTTCCTTTCTTTTCAACTAAGAGTCAGAATGATAAGAAAAAATATTTTAGTTAGGTTAAATACAAATGCATTTAGAATCATGATTAAATGAGTTCATTTGGTCAAGGAATATATTTGCATGTGAAATTTAAAAGCATCATGAGAAAAAATCAGGTCTTCTTTGAACAGAGTACTTTTTACTGCAACAAGATTTTAAGATATCTATATACATATAAGTATTTCACACTTACAAAATTTAAGTGTAAAATATTTGGATATGTTTGATAGTAGATATCCCTTTTATGTAGAAAATGCCATCTTTCGATGGCATTGTTAACTTTTACATTCAAATATATTTTTGACCAAATGAACTTATTTGATTACAATTCCAAATGCTTTTGTACTTAATCTAATTAAAATGCTTTTTTTTATTTTTCAGATCCTCAGTAAAATAAATGAAAAATGCACTAGTTGGTAACAGTATTTTATTTCATAATATCTGTATGCCAATTTTGTAGCATGTGCTAAGCAGAAAGGAACAGTTCAGGGACCATCTACTCCATCCTGTCAGAATAATATTCTTTTCTCAAATGGAATTTCTGGTTCTATAATACGACAAATAAAATGTTTCTTCATCCCTATATCAATAGTACATTAATGGACTCTCATCAAGGGGCTTCCTTACCTCCTTCAAAAGCCAATAACTTTTTGCTCTGTTTAACAGAAATACTCAATCAAGACTACAAACATAAAGAAGACCTTTTCAATGATATCTGTACTGGGATAAAATTTTCTTTCATAAAAAAATCTCTCCTGAGAATGATAAGAAGGTATTTACTTGGGGGCACCAATAAAAGTCACATTTTTTCTTATAATATCTATCTGCCATGTAATCCCATAAAATTATCCATTCTGCAGAGACTCCTACTTATGAAATCTAAGGAACACAAGGCATACTTTGACATGCAGCATATCTGGAAATCTCTTCCTGTTATTGCTGTTAAATTTTCATTACTTTCTTTTAATTACACAATGAAGGTGAATTGTGTTTTCATAGACTTTGGACACCTACGTAACTGAAAAGAAAATGTGTAGTGAAAAATAACAACTTAAAAATTATTTATTTTCCTCAAAGTGTTATACCGGAAATGCTTTATGACTGAGGTTAGGTGTGTGTGAGCCATGAATTTCCAAATTATCATTACTAGATGTGATGTGAACTTTGTAAATTGGTACACCAACAGGGGTTTTATCAAAAAATGCAGTAGAAAGAATTTTTTTTTAAAGTACTAATGTTGGTATGGGAGGGCATCAATTTAAAATGGCATCCTCTACTGTGTCACTCTATACAATCCACTGTACTTTACCTATATCTGATCAGATATAGAGAATTAATCACTACCTTTTCTCCCATCAAAAATTAGAATTAACCAACAACTTTGGTTTTAGGAGGCTACCATGTTGTAGTCTATTATTCCTCTTTGAATAAGATCCATTTTCCAATTACAAACTATTATCTAGCAAAATCAGCCAAGAAAGAAAAAGAAAGAGAAGAAAAAAACAAAACCAATGAGTAAGCAACAAGCAGATACAGACAAATCTTTTAAAAGATTTGTTGAATATAGAAATATACACTTAGAAATTATGTTCTTGACTATAATCCAAATTAGAGAAAAATACGCACACAAATTTTGCCAAATGAATCAACTCTTCATACATGTAAATGTAGGCCTCCGTAAGATACAAAACTTATCCGAACAGGAATCTAAAAAAATCCTCATACCTTCCATGGATTCATGCAAGTCAATAAGATATTGGTGATTCTTCGTCTAGGAATAGTAAATGAATTATAGTTCAGGAGAAAGTACCTGTATTAATATTGCCCCCTGCCATGTACTTTTGTCATAAGTAGTGGACATGACAATAGACAAAGTATCTTTTTGAAGCCACATTGGCAATATATACTCAAAAGAAAATCTTAAGTATGTAAATTTATCTACTTAGTTGTGCTTTCTTTTTTTCAAGTTAATTGAAGAAAAAATAGAATAATTAAATTTTAAAACTGGAAGGGACCTTGAAGATCATAAGCCCAATCTAATTTTATAGCTAAGAAAACTGAGGACTAGAGAGATGTGACTTGCCCCAGCTCACAAACCAGGGGCATAACTGTGACCTAGAAGCCATCGTCTTTTCATACACTGTGATGCCATATGCTGGATGCTAAAAAGAGGCTGTCATTCTCAATTTGATCTATAGTTCTCTTATAACCTGAAACATCCAATGTGTCTCAGCTTCCCATTTAAAAAACAAAATGGTGACAATAACATAGAAGATAAGCCAGTGCTAAAAGAACAGTGAATGAATACTTATATTTTTATCCTGTAACAGATAGCTAATTGCTGGCATTGTAAAAATAGTAAATAACAAGTGAAAAATGAAAGAAAGTAAAAATAAGCAAATCATATAATTAAAACCCATGGGCTCCTGGAATCAAATTGAATAAACTTTCATAATGTTATAATAACAGTTAATGTTCCCTATTACATTGAATATTAGTATATTCACTCAGAGACAAAATATAAGCATGGAAGAATGACGTTGGGCTTGGAAATATCATTTGTTTTGCTAATCATGTACAAAAATCAACTTTACATGTAATGTTATTAATGAAGTGCTCAGTTGAGCAAAAACTATAATTAAAAAGAAATCCAAATCAAAATGCTTTTCATAATTAAAAATGACAGTATACCCCCAAGCTGGTAATTCATAAGCATGCAGAAATCATTCCAACCGATGTGAAACATTGCCAAGATCTGGACTTCCACTTTCATCTCTCTACAAAGACAATTATAATTAATAATTTCTGCTGTGAAAATTCTGCAACTTTTTGTAAATACCACAAAGTCATAAATGTCTTATGTTAGAAATCCCAATCCAAATCTGTTTTCTCTCATGGATTATAGCCACCTTTCAATTCTATTAGTGGAGTCAGCTACCAAGGAAGAGGTTGAAGCAGCACTAAGTCCAAGAAGTCATTTCTGCTGATGCTGCAGAACTGTTGTGAGAAAAGCCATTTTGCAAGCTATCATATAAAGTGAGCTACAAATTCTAAAATTATTATTTTATGCCTCCCTAAAGTTTTGACACAATCCATTTTATTTATCAACTTTACAGTTTTCTCTTTCTTGTTCTGCTAAAATATGTCACAATAACATTATCCATAGTAACAACTAACATTTCCGTGAGACCTTAACATCTTCAGAATGTTCTTTCTCACAGTAGCACTGTGAAGAAGGGATAGCGATAGGAACTGAATCTGGGACTTTCTTAACACAAGAAGTTCCCTCTGCCAATAGAGGCTAGCATTTTCTCTGAAACTATAAGCCATAGAAAGATGCCAAAGCACCAAGAGGTTAAGTGACTTGCCCAGAATTACAATGTCAGCGTGCACCAAAAGCAGTACTTAAACCCAGTTCTTTCTGACTTCAAATCTGGCTTTCCATCTACTGTACTACGCTGTTTTTTACAACAGTGCCATGGAAAGGTCCACAGAATCATAGGATCAAAGGATGAAATGTGTGAGACCCATAAGGTGTAATGGAGTCCAAGAACTTCCTTTTGCAGATGTGAAAACTGAGGACTCCAAGGAGCTGAGAGAAAGCTGGAGGAAAATTGAAAGAAAGTGGGTCAGGGTTCAGACAGAGGAGGGAGAGGGAGAGAAAGAGAGAGAGACAGAGACAGAGAGGCGGACAGAGAGAGACAGACAGAGAGAGAGAGACAGAGAGACAGAGACAGAGAGAGAAGGAGGGAGGGAGGGAAGGAGAGGAGTGGAGGAGGGAGAGGGAGGAGAGGGGAAGAGAGAGGAAATTGTTGTATAAGAGTATACAAAATTGCATTAAGTTGATGAAAGGAAAAAAGCTAGCAGTTTCAGAGGGCTGAAAAAAAATCAGGCTGAAGAGGATCTTTAAAGCAAGGGTTTTTAACATTTTGTTTGTGTCCTGGAACTCCTTGGCACTTTGGCAAAACTTAAGGATATCTTCTAAGAATAATGTTTTTAAATGCATGGAATAAAATGTAGAGAATCTTAAAAGGAAATCAGTTATATTGTAAAAAAAAGGGTTTTTTTCATCATCCAAGTTTACAGTATTGAAATCTACCAATGAACCCTGATTAATAATTCTTGTTTAAAGGCTAATATCCTTTTATTGCATATATACATTTCTGTATATGGGGGTATATACAGCTATGTATAAATTCCAGATTTCAGACTAAGTATTTGTAGAGTGAGAAGAAACAACTAAAATTAAAATAAAATAATAAACACTTTATTAATATGAAGCCTGTTTTAGGTGTCTCTTATTAATTTATTTAAACAATATTTCATAGAATTACAAAATGTTAGGCCTGGAAAGGACCTATGTGAAAACTTTCCTGATTCTCTCAAATGTTAGTTCCCTCCCTAACAAACTACCTTGTAATTAATGACTTTATGTAAGTTTATATAAATCATATATACATGCATTTTTGTGTACATATGTGTATATAAATGTGTATGTGTGTGTATGCGTGTGTGTGCCTGTTCTTTCTCCCATCAGGTTAAATCCTTAGAGTAGGGAGAATTCCATTACCTGTACTTGTATCCCTGGATGCTAAAACAATACATTGCTAAAGCATTTAATAAAGCCTTTTTCATTGATTTTAGAGATTCCTAAGTGAGAGGATGCCTTCATTTTGGAGATGGAGCAGTGAAGATTTCATGACCCATCCCAAGGTCATATGGAGATTTTGCTAGCGGCTTCACTAAGTGTCTGATTCATTTTTTTCTGACTCTTAGCCTGAAGCTTTTTTTCTAATTGAATGTGCTACTTTCTCAATTCTAAATTAATTTTATGTTTGCACTATGAGGAAGGTGGATAGAGTGCTAGATTCAAAGTGTGGAAGACCTGAGTTCTAATCCTACCTCAGGTGCTGACTAGCTGTGTGATCCCTGGGAAGTCACTTAACTTCTCAGCTTTCATTTCCTCACCTGTAAAATGAGGATTATAATAAGTCCTACTCCACAGGGCAATTGTAAGGATCAAATGAGATGAAATGTACAAAGCACTATGTATATCTGAGAGTGTTATATAGCATTAACTACTATTGTTAACAATATTAAAAGCATCTGATTAAAAGAGAAAAGGAATTGAGAAAATGGTCCTCCACAGCTACTTCTGAAGAGGCAATGCTAAGATAATCACTACTTTTTTTTAAATAAAATGCCATTTTCTTTGAAATCTGCAAATTCCACATACATTAAAATTGTACTTGTAATGGTTTGAATGTCTAAAATGAAAAAAAAAAATAACGGATCGATGGATGACTTTGCCTCCCAACATCATTCCCTGAAAAGAGGGAACATTCTGGTTTCATTGCAGGTTCAGAGCTACTGTAATTGCAACCTGTGGTGGATCCAGGCATGTAATATGATTTGAAAGCTGGAGAATGTCCTAAAGCGGTCCTAAAATTCATTACAAGTTCATTCAGTTCCCAGGTGGTCTTATGGATTGACACTAAAGTAGAGCCAAAGTGTGTCATTTGTCAAGGACTTCTGGAGCCATTCCAGTCTTTCTGCTTATCCTTGGAGTGAATCTCCTATTGGCAAACAGAGCTCTGACTTCATGAATGTGAATTCTAACAATGCAGAATGGATCCATTCATGCATGTTAAAATTCTTCTTACCTATGTCCTGCTGTAAATCCACTAGAGGGAGGACCACCTAATATGATAGGGGGTCTTCAGCGAACTTTCCATACAAAAGCACACTATACATAACAGGATATAAATTTCACCAAATATTTATATTTGCTACCAAAAGCATTTTATTGACAACGAAGATTTTATTGTAAGCATGCATTTTAGTTTTAGGCAAAAATAGAAAAACCTAGCAAAACTAAATATTAGTCTTTATTGGCAGTTTTTTAATTAACTTGACCAAAGAAACCAGTTAGTCCCAACAATTCATATTCCAAGATAGATTCTATTGTATTTAGTAAAGTAATTAAATTATCTGGATGGTTAACAAATTTATCCTTTATATTGTTGTGTACATACATGATTATAAACTCAGTTTTACCAAAAGAAGAATTGCATGTAACTAACCAAAAATTATTTTAAATGCCTTAATCATTCAAAGTATATGGTTAAAATCAAATATTCCAAATCTTTTTTACTTCATGAGACTATGGAGAAAAGTAAGCTATATATTAATGTATTGAGGGGCAAATAAAATCATGTATCTGATTTTACGGATATTTTTTCAATTTTAATTCAAATTATTTTCTCTTAAATTTCCAGTTTTTAATTTGTCACCATTTAAGAGACAGACTATTCTGTAAACACAAGGAATTTCTTTAAGAGTAATAAATTCAAATTCAACAAATGAACTAGAATCTAAAAGAGAAATATGGATTTCTCCCAGCTTTAATATCCAGGAAAAAAGTAAATGTCCTTCACACTGACTCATTTGCTACAACTATTATCATGGCATCCATTCAAATGGTCAACAATACCCAAGGGATATGAAAACTTCAATTATACTTGAAAAGAAAGCCTGAATCATACAACAAGGGAATATGAAATCAGATAATGGGAAAAGTAAATTCAAATTTTTTACACAAATGAATTCAGCTAGTAATTTGGTACAGAAGAAAATTGAGCTTCTTAATGTAGTCATGGCAACTCCTTGTCTTCATTAGTTATTGAACTGAAGCCAACTAACATAATATCTCTTTCTCACTGATTTTTGATGGGAAAAATCTTTCTTATTTCTAGACTGTCATAAAGAATAGTGAAAAACACAATGGAGGGGTTAAAGGATTCAGGTCTTAGTCCCAGTCCTACACCTAATCAACTATGTTTCCTTTATCTATAAAATGAGGATGCTAATGAGATAATTTATTATATTCTCTGCAGATCTAAATTCTATGACAGTATGTGAGATGTGCCCCACAGTCCCTTTAATTTGGTTTTGAAAAATTATGACAAAAAGACTATGATTTCAAGTTTTGAAGTGAGTTCTCCTGCTTTCTTCATTTACTTCATTTTCTTGGCCTTTCATTTCCTCGAAAAACTGGGAATGATGACATAGGAACATTTGAATCATTGTTGGTTGAGAGAAAAACTAAAAATTAAATTTCCTTAACCAGTAGAAGACTAAATATTTCCCATTGGTAACTTTCATATTTAACTGTTTCTAGAAATAATTTTCATTTTTAGAAAACTAGAATGTTCACAAGTATCAGGCATTCAGTATGATAACGATTTCCTAATGCTGCTTTCCTGTAATGGGCTCTAATGTGAGACTTTATCTTGTCTTCTTCTCATATAAAACATTTCAAGCCTTTGGCTCTCCCTCAGGCAAAAAAATCTATGTCTGGGAGCCAAAAAGAGAAATAAAAGATATAGTGAGAAATTCACAAAATAAAAATAGACATTTGAATTAAAGAAACTATTCCACCCTTTTAAACCATGTCTTATGTCACTGAATATTCTTATGCAGTTAATGGACATACTCTACAGAACAATGAATCTCACAAACTCTAAGAAAAAATATATCTTTTAAACTCTACCTGTTCAAATCTTACTTGACCAGACATTACAGATTTAGTGGCATTATATTTTTACAATATATTTAAAATCTTTTTGAAAATTAACCTGATTCCCAATGAAGACATATAAATATTCATCCCTTGGCTACTAAATTTGATATTCTACGTCCATCACTTTGAATATTGAATAATATATAATAAATGGATTTCACTGATGCAGCTTTTAATAGCTCATGAAAATTCACTAATATTGCCTTAAACCTTTAGCATTATTTAACCATTCTTTATTTTTGCTTTCAATACATTGAAAAGTGTGCTAGATTCAGAGGTCTAGGATTGAACACCAGCTCTGTCACTTGCTCTCTGTAGGATCTTGGGCAAGTGACTTACATTCTGTGGGCCTCAGTTTCTCAGCTGTAGAATGAGGAGATTGCCTTAGATGATCTTACTATACCTAACTACATGATCCTATGAACGAGACATCTTCAAACTATGAAGAGGGACAATTGGATGCACTTAATTATTATTATAGGGCCAAACAATTAAGAAGAACAAGCTTAATGGAAAAGTAATTGTTACTAATCTTTATCAGGGCAAGATTTTAATCAAGGGAAAGGACATGGTTTAATGAAAGTGCACACATGTTAAGAGTATACTACTGTTTATATCACTCCTCTCACATCTCCCTATTTTTATTTTAAAAAGAAAATACATAATCTTTCTGTAATTTACCCCTTCCTCATAACTTCTTTCCTTGGAGGGATGCCATTAGCAGTAGGAACAGAAATGGCAGCCACAGTTTTGAAGTTCTGAAGTCTCTGGATTGGCATGCTGAGTAAAATATTTATTAATAAAGTATATAGGAGAATGAGAGTTACATGTCCTTTATCTAAAAATTTCCCAAGCTTGAAAATGTGTTAAAGGTCTAAATTCTCCTCTTGTATGATCAATAAATGGGTATGACCAAAAAAGGTAGAAAAAAGAGAAAATCTTCAATGTTTAATAATTGGGATTTAACTGAACATGTTTAATAATGACCAGAAATAAAGTTCTGCCTTCATATTTTGTTCTGAAATGTTTAATGCTTACACAGTGATATACACAAGGTCAGACAGATTCTGTCTATAAAATGCCTTTCTTCCTCTTTTTTTCAATCAATGTTTTGGTCAGGGCTGTAATCCAGAAAAAGTTCTGAAATGATTGTGATGGCAGAAATTAAGGGACTGTTCTTCTACGAACAAATCTGAAAGGCAGCTTTGTAGGAGCAGCTGTGTTTTGAAAGTACTTCCACCTCTAAACTGGTCCTTGTAAAGTGAACTCTTTTCCCTTTTGCCAGTAGGGCCCACTGCAGTGTAACTGCTACGTTTCCACTTTCATCACCGTCTGACCACTGGAGTGGAAAAAGAAAGATTGCCAAAATCAGATATATTTTTACCCCTTTTTGTCTTTCTGAATCTGTTCTTAGATGTCTATTACTCCAGTGACGAGAAATAATGTTGAGGGTATTCATATTCTGTAGGCAACATCAATTCCTAAATATGGCGATGTCCCTTGGTGAACTGACCCACTGTAGGAGTGCAATTAAAAGAGACCAAATCAAATGAAAGTAGGCTCTGTTTTTGAGAAAACTAGTACTCTTAGGGTCACAAAATTCAAAGTAGCTCAGGGCATATTAGTAAAAGCAATTAAATGTGGTATGTGTGTGATCTCTCTCTCTCTCTCTCTTTCTCTCTCTCTCTCTCTCTCTCTCTGTCTCTGTCTCTGTCTCTCTCTGTCTCTCTCTCTCTCTCTCTGTCTCTCTCTCTCTCTCTCTCTCTTTCTCAAACACACACACACATACACACACACACCAGATTTAAGAGAACTTTAGTAATTTACCAAGACTTCAAATTCAGTAAGACTTATATAAATAGATAACATCTAAAGACGTGTTACATTATCTGCTCAAGGCTAATCCAGTAAACAGTTACTTTTTTTGTTCTAGTCCATTAGGCATTTTTTATATCATAATGGCAAAATACAAAAAAAAAAATCTTAGCCATCTATTTAAAAGATCAAAAAGAGAAAATCATATTTAATAGATCATGAAGAAACCTTATCTACTCTTCATGTAAATGAAAATTATTTTTACTATAAACTTGGTGGAACATTTAGCAATTTTTAAATATATTGTTCTGAATGAACAATATGAATTCTTTTGGTTTACCTTTGTTCCTCTAAATTTTCTATTAGTGCATCTGGAATTTCTAAATCAAAAAGTATTCAGTTTATTTGCCAAGCATTTTCAGAGTTCAGAATCTGGCTTTTTTTGGGGGGGGGCAAGATGATTTTAATTGCAAAAGGGATTTGGAGTAATACTTAAAATATAACAATTTTGTAGGAATACTTAATATTTTTGAAAAAATGATGACATATTTATTTTGTTGCTGATTCTGATTGCTATATGTCATTTATTCAGACCATAGAAAATGTGTTGAGTAGCAATAGAAAATTCGCCAACATTGGCTTCCTGACCTTTCATCAAAATCTAATTAGATATTTCTTTTACTATGACATGAAAACACCAGTTGACTTGGAAACTAATAAAAAAGGCAAATGGGATCTTCTAAAATAAGGCATATAGGAGCTAAATAGGGAAGAGAACCACATCACTTAAAATCAACTGGTTTAGATGACATGACAATCTGATGACATGAATTTATTTTCATTAAATTCTCACTTCTCTCCTTTTTCTCTTCCTTTTAAAAGTTTTTCATCTTGTCTGACCTCATTGTTTCTTTTTCCTCCCTTCCTTCCTTCTTTTCTTTCTTTCTTTCTTTTTTTTTTTTGAGGCAATTGGGGTTAAGGGACCTGCTCAGGGAGTCTGAGATCACGTTGAACTCAGGGCCTCCTGACCTTATTGTTTCTTGAAATAACAATTCTTTCCTAAAGACTTCAGATTTTTTAAAATGCCAATTTTATATTACAGCACTACAGCTTTCAACAGGAAATCTATTTAGGGTTCTAAAAAATCATTTGTTTGGTTTTGCTATGTGAATACAAATAATAGCTATTTTGAATATTCATTTCATCTAAAGACACAGGAATTGAATGATAAATTTTCCAGACTGCATTTGTGTTTTAACTTAAATTTTTCCTAGAATATAATGAACATTTGGCAAAAATGTGAATAGGCACCCCACTGAGGTAATAACTAATTATATTCTACTACAATGTAAAAGTTTACAGTCATTAATGATAACATTTTTAAAACTTAACAAAAGTATAACTTATAAATCACAAGATAGTGAATGCAAAACCTAAATTTATTTTTTAAACAATTAAAATGATCTTTTCATTCTATAGTGCCTAAATTGTTTCTCCATTCATGGACTGAAATTTAATCTCCAAAGGGGAAAATTAGTCAATACCCTGAGATTCTATAAGGAAATTCCAAAATGTTTTGTCAAGGAAAGTCACATTTTAGCATCAACGTATTGTTGCATAAACAATGGATGAATGTAACACATCCCAAACTGGTTTCGTGGAATGGCATGGAAAGCTCTTCTCAGCCAGCTTTTTCTGTATTCTTGTTCCAATTATTAAGTATGAGGTCATAACTACCCACCCTGATACACAAATGGTAATTATGAAAACTTTTGAGACAGTCTGGCATTCTTTCACCCAAGAGTTCTTAATTTTTTTGTGTGTCATGGATACATTTGGCAGTCTTTTGATATGTGTGGACAGCTTCTTAGAATAATGTTTTAAATACATAGGCTATGAAACAAATCAAGGGTTAATGAAAATAAAATGTACTTTTCTCCCATCCAAGTTAATGGATTCCTGTAATCTCTCCCACCATGCTATAAGCAAGAGATATCTCCATGCAATAAAGTATTAATCAATGGATATTTATTGGGAAACTAGTATATATTTTTCCATATGTGCTACTAAGAATGGTTCTAGGTGTCAAGGAATTTCCAAATTAAACGAAATAAAGAGACAGAAACATATTTGATCAAAAAGTTACACAAAATAGTAAGCATTTCAGTAGGGCTAAATGTACTATTGTGTGTTATGTTACTAGCATGATATACACAGGCAAAATCTAATAAATGAAAAATAACACCAAAGCACATTTAATTCACTTCAGGAATAGCTTTATGTCTAAGTTGCCATCCATAAATATTAACTGATTAAATTTCTTCATACAACACCAAAGGAATTACTGAGTTAGAAGCAAGAACAATTCTCTTTTTCATAAACTTTAAAATGTAGAGAGGACTTACAAATCCAGCAGAGGAAATAAAGAATAACTTTGCCTTCTGACTATCTCTTATGTTGACTTTTCCCAAACATTCTGTTAGTGAGAAACATTCTTATTCTTGCCAGGGACCTCAAAATAATAAAAATTATAATAAAAATTCTAAATTTCAAATTGGCTTTCACTCATGCTTTCTACTGGAGATTTCTCCCAAAAGACTGGAGATAAACTAACCTCATGATGTCATCACTGGTTTAGAGATCTTTGAATTTACCTACCTGTAGACAAGCTGCAACTTAGATTAGGTCAAAATGGGATGGTTATTAGTGCTTACTGCATAAATAGCATAATTAGAAATGATAATAATAAAGATTTTATAAAACAAGCAAAGAAGCAAATTAAAAGAAAAATAACTACTGCACCTTCCAGATACCATAAAAATATACAACATATGCAACATTTGCCAAAGATATGTTGAAAGTACTTAATACCTTTTTTTAAAATTTGATTTGTCTCCCCTGAAGGATGATGAAGTAGTCTCTCTGCAGGAAAATTATGTTGATAAAATAACAAAGCTGGAAGGAACCTTAGTGCTATCTAATGCACTCATTTTATGAGAGGTAGCATAGTATGGAAGCGATAGTAATGAGTTCTCTAAAAACCTGGAAACACCCAAGTTTCAATTCCAACTTGAACATTAACTAGTTATGTTATTATGGGCAATTCATATAACCAAAATGTAAAATAAGGATACTATCTGTCATCAAATAACAAAGGAAATGGGAAGCTCTAATGCTAGCTCAGCCTATATTGTTTTTGTTTTGTTCATTTGTTGTGTCTGACTCTTCTTGATACCACTGGTGGTTTTCTTAGCAAAGGTGTTGGAGTGGCTTGCCATTTCCTTCTCCAGCTCATTTTATGGATGAGGAAACTGTGGCACATTTATATTTTCAATTTATTTTGTAGTGGTCAAAGCCTACACATGCCGCTTCCTATAGCTTCAAACCATACCATGGCACAAATACTCATTTCTACGTTCCAACTCTTCTTTTATATTTGAGATTTGTTTAGAGGAATAAATTCCCCTTAATGATTCCTTTTTCGCATAAAAATGGAAGTTTTTTGAGGGCAGGGACTTTCTTGTCCACTTTTACTTGTGCTTCCAGCACTTAGCATAGTCCCTGACACATAGTAAGAATTCAACCAAGAGATCTATGTATCTACCTAGCTATTTATAGAGACAATGACAAAGGTTTAAGATTTTTTTTGAAGATACAAAATAGTGTTTTTCTCTACTCTGAGTAGCCACTTTCTGAAATATATTTATCAATATTAATAAAGCAGTTATGCAGTCTCACATCATCACAACGTTTTCAGGAAGAGAAAAAGTAGAGGTATATAGTAAGATGTTGATTGCTTTATATTATTGTTTCAAGAAAGACTTTGGAATGAAAATAACTCATCATTACTACAATAATGATTAGGAAGCTGTTTAGTTAAAGAAAAAATTGGCAGTAGTGTGATTGATTAAAAATATCATGCCTCAAAAAGTTGTTTGTTTTTCCAACATAGCATTTATAGAAATTAGGGCTATGTGTGTCAGATTACTCATGTTTCTATTAGAAAGACACGAGCATTCATTTGAAGAAGAGCCATATAAGTGTGTTTTTTTTACATACTAAAGACATTTGTTCAGTGTTAAAAACTAAAATAATATCAATAATCTTTGGGTAAATATAAAATAGGTGGAGGTTACTTTGAATATTTGCTTTGGATAGCACTGAGAATAAACCAAATGAATCAAAAATCTAGAAGAGATATGCATAAATATGATGACAGTCACTATTACATGATATTTGTGCCTTAGGGATGGTGTCACCCAATAATTATGTGAGTATGGGAAAAAAGGTGGAGTGGTGAGAATGTGGGGTTGAGAACGGTTTCAGAGACCAGGTCGCATTTTAATTGTACTTTAACATGTGAACAGATAAAGAGGGGAAAGTGGATATTCCAAGAATAGGGAGCAACATGGGCAAATATATGCATTGGGACAGAGTAGAACTATATCTCATGCATGGAATAAAATGAAATAAGACCTCAAAAGGAAAAAAAATAACATAGGGGAATCTGAATGCCAGGTGAAGGAATTGGGGTCACTTAGTAGACAAGGGAAGGCTGTGAAGACTTTAAATAGAGAAGTGATCAAACCAAATTTATACACAAAAGGCATTAATCTGGAAATGTTACACGGTGCTTTAGAGGGCTGGGGTAGAAAGTAGAAGCAAGAAGACAGACTAGGAGGCAAAGTTAGGGCCATAGTAATAAGGTGTGCACTATAATGATGCTAGGAGGAATAATGAGGAGAATGGTTATAAAAGAGGTTTTGGCAAAGGTAAAATTGACAGGACTTAGCAATGGAATTATAGGAGAGATGGAGGAGAAAAGTTCAAAAACATTAACCTTAAAGGTATGAACATAGGTCACAGAGTGAATGATAGAGACTCAGAGAAATGTGAGCTCAGAAGGAATGGACCTCAGGCACAAAGGTCATAAGATATCTGGAGTCTGAAGTAGGAGGAGGATAATAAGTGTTATCCCCTAAAGAGTTAGAGATAGACTCTGGAGTTCAGAAAAGCAATCAGGATATATTGCATTAAATTAAAATGGAAACCATGCACATAAAGGTGGAACTTCAATCCTGGGAAAGAGAAGAGATGGTCACTCTCATATGATATTGTGGCTAGAGAGCTAAACTTGGAATTAGGAGGACCCTACTTCAAATCCTGCCTCAGATTCTCACTAGTCACATGAACTTGGGCAAGTAGGTTACTTAATACAACTCTGTCTCAGTTTCTTTATCTATAAAATAGAGGCAATAATACAGGGTGATTGCGATGATCCATTGAGACAACGGATGTAGAAAAAAAAAAACCTTTGCCAACAGAAAACTACCATGTAAATGTTGGGTATAATTATGTAAAATACTGCATAATAAAAATCTTTTAAAAGTAAGGCTGTGTAAGAAGAACAATGTGTAAAGAACAATAGAAAACCCAATTGAAGATCAATATTCCTTATTCATTGAACTAATATACCTCTGAACAACTCTGGCATTCCTTAAGAGAATAGTGTCAAATTGGCAAGCTAAGTTGAAACCCAATAAGCTTATTTAATTTTAGCCAGCAAATTAGCGTATGTTAACTCTTACAGTGTACCATGCGCTGTGCTTTTTTTTATTCCTTTAGCATAGAAATTGGCCAATCCAGCAATTATTCAGAATTTAGTATATGCACTTAGCTAGACATTGTGAGTACAAAGACAGTCCCTACCCTCAAGGAGTGAATATTTTATTAAATAGACATGTATATATATACATACATATACATACGCACAAAGTTAACATAAGGTTATTTCAGTGGAGAGGAAGCATTATTAGCTGGGGAGTCAAAATAAGCTTTTTGTGAGTGATGGTGATTGAGTCTAAGTCTTGGAGGTGAGAAATGGCGTGTCACAGGTATGGAGGACAGCAGGAACACAATGACATGAGATGGGAAGTCTGTGTAATAAAGAACAAGAATGTCAATTTCACTGGAAAGGATAAATGAAATGCCTACATAATAAAAGTAGCAAGCATTTTTTTTCTTTTATGAACAAGTTCTTAAAGGATAAAATCATATTCACTGAAGGAAATTGTAAAGAAAGTATGCAATAGAAAAAAAATCAGTACTAGTAATTTTAGAATGTTTAAAAAGTATCTTTGAACTCCTAGGGATTCAAAGGCTAAATCTAAGCATGATAAGTGAATATGTGTAATCCTGTATGTTTGTTCAGTTAACAAACATTTAGTCAATGATTTGAGTCAAAGTATCTCTAAACTAGATACTAGACAGAGAGAGATGAGTTTATTGTGTAAATATACACGTAGACTTGGGCTTCTGATTTTATCGAGGCAGAGAATTCTGGTATGTAAATTCACTCTATCAATGAAAAAATATTTGTAATTTATAATCATAGAGATTTGCTTGAGTTAGAGAGTTGAAACGAGTTACCTATGGTCACACAGGTAGTATGGGAAGTATATATCAGTGACAGGACTTGAACCCATGTTTTCCTGACTTGTAGAATGATCCTTTATCCATAATGGCCTTCTATCTCTTCAGTAACAAATATACAACACATACAGAAAAACTCCTGACCTTATGAGGTAATTTCTGAGAATGGTAGAAAAATAATCAGTTTTTTTTTTCTTTATAATGGCTACTTTCCAGAAGTAGAATAATTGAGTAAGAAACATAAGATATTCATACAAATAAAATAATCATATGTCCTATTTCTATATTCAAGTATAAATTATTCAAAGTTTGTTTTTGTTTTTCTCTGCATGGTAGGCAATGTGAGTATTATTATATCTATTGATAAGGTAACTGAGGCTCAGACAAGTGAATGACTTGTCCAGAGTCCTAAAGGCAGTAATTGTTAATGCTAAGATTCTAAGTCATCTGCTGACATTGAGTTTAAACTTCCTGTTTTACCAGTTTGCCGCAAGAAAACAGAACATGAAAATCCAGTCAAAGTGGCAGAAATGAAGAAGTATATGAGTTGTACAGGGGAAAAGGTGATATTGAGAGTACAAAGTATCAATGCCAAGCTTGGGGCAAAACAAAAACATTTTAAAAAGTGACAGTTTTGCAATTGGGCCTAAATTAATTTAAAGTCTCTTATGCCTTTTTATACTAATTGTTTCCTTTGCTTAAATTGTAGGTCATGCTGCCATTGTTGCAGACACTAATCAACCATGGGATATGAAATTATTACTCCTAAATAAATGAATTGCTTAATCTCCAATGACCATCTATACATATTCCATCTTCACAAAGTTTATCAATTTTATCTCATCAAGGAAATAGTGATCTTCTGTTCTCCAATATGCATGGAATTTTTGGACAATGCATTTGCAGCTTTGACACTCTTTTCCAGGAAGACAAACATTATATTTCTTTGGTATTTATCATTTGAGAAATGCAAGCATTTTCTTTATCAATCAGATCTCATTGAACTTAACAGCAACTGCTGTGGAATGTTTAAAGGTCCATTGCATTTCTGAAGACTGAGAGCTAAGATGAAGGACATGCCACTCAAAATTCAGGTGCTACTTGGCCTAGCTCTCACTGCATTGGTACAAGCTATAGATAAAAAAGTGGATTGTCCACCATCATGTACATGTGAAATGAGACCTTGGTTTACACCAAGATCCATTTATATGGAGGCCCTTACAGTAGATTGTAATGACTTAGGTCTTTTTAATTTCCCGGACAGATTGCCTGCTGACACACAGATCCTACTGCTGCAGACCAACAATATCGCAAAAATTGAAAACTCAGTAGACTTTCCAGTGAACCTTACTGGCCTGGACTTATCACAAAACAACTTATCCTCAGTCACCAATATTAATGTAAGAAAGATGCCTCAGCTTCTTTCCATTTACCTGGAGGAAAATAAACTTACTGAGCTGCCCGAAAAATGTCTGTCCAGGCTAAACAATTTACAAGAACTCTATATTAATCATAACTTTCTTTCTACCATTTCACCAGGAGCCTTCATTGGTCTACACAATCTTCTCCGACTTCATCTCAATTCAAACAGATTGCAGATGATCAACAGTAAGTGGTTTGAAGCTATTCCAAATCTAGAGATTCTCATGATTGGAGAAAATCCAATCATCAGAATCAAAGACATGAACTTTAAGCCACTTATCAATCTGCGCAGTCTGGTTATAGCTAGCATTAATCTCACTGAAATTCCAGATAATGCACTGGTTGGCCTAGACAATTTAGAGAGCATCTCATTTTATGATAACAGATTTGTTAAAGTGCCCCATGAGGCTCTTCAAAAGGTAATTAACCTCAAATTTTTGGATCTAAATAAGAATCCTATTAATAGAATACGAAGAGGAGATTTCAGCAACATGTTACATCTAAAAGAGTTGGGGATAAATAATATGCCTGAATTGATTTCTATAGATAGTCTTGCTATTGACAATTTACCAGATCTAAGAAAAATAGAAGCTACTAACAACCCTAGATTATCATACATACATCCAAATGCATTCTATAGACTTCCCAAACTTGAATCGCTCATGCTCAACAGTAATGCCCTCAGTGCCCTGTACCATGGAACCATTGAGTCCCTGCCTAACCTCAAAGAAATCAGCATACACAGTAATCCCATCAGATGTGACTGTGTTATCCGCTGGATCAATATGAATAAAACCAGCATTCGACTGATGGAGCCTGATTCACTGCTTTGTGTGGACCCTCCGGAATTTCAGGGCCAGAACGTTCGGCAAGTACATTTCAGGGAAATGATGGAAATTTGTCTCCCTCTGATTGCCCCTGAAAGTTTTCCTTCTAATCTGGATTTAGAAGCTGGGAGCTATGTCTCATTACACTGTAGAGCTACAGCAGAGCCAGAGCCTGAAATCTACTGGATCACACCATCAGGCCACAAACTCTTGCCTAATACTCTTTCTGATAAGTTTTATGTCCATTCTGAAGGTACATTAGACATAAGTGATATAACTCCAAAGGAAGGTGGTTTATACACTTGCATAGCAACTAACCTGGTTGGTGCTGACTTAAAGTCAATTATGATCAAAGTTGATGGTTCTTTTCCCCAGGATAATAATGGATCCTTGAATATTAAGATAAAAGATATTCAGTCTAATTCAGTTCTGGTATCTTGGAAGGCAAATTCTAAAATTCTTAAATCCAGTGTTAAATGGACTGCTTTTGTTAAAACTGAAAATTCTCATGCTGCTCAAAGTGCTCGAATACCATCTGATGTCAAGGTATATAATCTCACACACCTCAATCCGTCAACTGAATATAAAATTTGTATTGATATCCCTACTATCTACCAGCAAAATAAAAAACAATGTATTAATGTCACCACAAAAGGATTGGATCTTGACCTGAAAGGTTATGAAAAGAGTAACATAACAGCATTCATTGCCTGCCTAGGAGGTCTTCTGGGGGTGATCAGTGTGATATGTCTTTTCAGCTGCATCTCTCAGGAGATGAACTGTGATGCTGGACACAGCTACGTACGGAATTACCTACAGAGGCCAACATTTCCATTCAGTGAGCTTTATCCTCCTCTAATCAGCCTTTGGGATACAAGAAAAGAGAAAAGCACAGCACTTGAAGTAAAAGCAACTGTCATAGGTGTGCCAACAAATATGTCTTAAAAATGGTGGTTAGAAAAAGAAAAGCACAATACTAGAGTTGTGCTAAATAAAAGAGACAGAAATATTATTCTTTAGAAAGAAGCCTAGACTTCATCAGTGCTGCTGCTGACAATGGAAACATGTATGAGTTCAGCATTTAAAAAAAAGTATTTTAATTAACTGGCTTCAAAGGGTTCTATGGCAACCAAATAAAACAACTTCATTTTTGAGACCTTTCATTTGACTTTTCTGTCTGGAATACAGCTCAAGTGAACAAGAACATTTTCTGTATTTTTTTTAAGTATGTAAGAGTAGTTGAACTGAGCAATACCTCCTCCTGTGTTGCATTACACATATTAGCCACGAGTTTTTGCAGTGACCAGATAAACTTGAATTGGCACGTGGTATAGCAAAAATGGACAAATTATGTAGAGTAGACAGACACAGTGAGTATGTGACTTTTTTTATGAGGAAAAATACATTTTGGATTAAAATCAATTGCTTTTGTCTTGTTTTGTTTCTAAATAAAAAACCAATTTCTGAGAGATACTATCTGACAAAAGTAATCATTTCAACGGCGGATTTAAAAAACAATTCTTTTATAATGGAGTTCTGAATTCTAAGGGGAAAAATTTTTCATGGGTTATTTAAATACACCTCATGCACAAAAATATATTTTATAAATCATTTTATACTTCCATGATATTAAAAATTAGCAACACAGTGTTGTATACTTTGAATATAAACAAAAACATTAATGAGAGGATTATGTATTTAGAGTGCTGTCCCAGCATTATTTTTTTTTCTTTCCCCTCACAGCAGCTTGAAGACTACATTTACTTACTGGTCCAAGACAGTGTAAATTCAAGATCTGGGTTAAAAAAATATTTAAACTTTAGGTGCATCTCAGTTTCAGGTGTTTTGCTTTGTAGAAAATTACGCCAAATTTTAACCAGGCATTCTGTGTTAATTATTGCTATGCCTACTCACAATCAATTGTTTAACTTTTATAGCAGCACATTGCTGCATACTGTCAAAACATCATTGGCTCATAAACATTTACAGAATAGAGCTTCAACAATTACACCTGTCATTAATGAACATTTGCCTTCCTTACCTCCCAGCTTCTGACACAATTACTTGCACATAGTTAATATTTTATATTTATTAAATTAAACTGAATTGAATTATTGATAGAATCACAGTCTCTAATTAAACCTTAGCTATTTCTGATTATCTGGGAGATAATTGATAACTCCTTCATTAGAGAAGAGGAAAAAGGAGTATTAATTTTAAAACATTCTGAATTTGAACCCTACAACTTCAATGTGTTTCTTGAACACACATTTTACAACCTGATGAATCACCATCATACATTGGCTGACATTAGAATTTATCAGTGAGACATGCTCATATATCATGAGAGATTTCAGCACCATGGGCAGAGCTTTTTTAGAGCGAGGCTATTTGTCAAAAATACAGAAGCTAAAATATGACCCATTATGATGAAGGTACTGTATAGGTCAGCAAGAACTTGCCTATGTGTCTTGCATGTTTGTTTTTTGCACATATCTGCATTGAGAAGCATTGCAAGTAGAGCTCAGAGGGGAGAATTTAATTTATTTTAAATAATGATTCCCTAGAAAAATGGTACAAAATAGATGTTCTGAAGGAATATCTAATAGCAAGCACTGAAATGAAAAATTATTTTTGTTTCAGCTGAATAAATACAGCTGTTCATAGTGAACCATAATGCTGTTTACTTTGTTTAAAATCTAATCTAAAATTGCCATTGAGGGAGAAAATACATTTGTTTCATTAACAAGAATGACATTTCATACTCCCTATGTGACTTACTAAATAAACTTCACACATAAAAATTACCTATGCACTAGTCAAGATACTCAAAGTATGTAAATGAAAAGAGTCTATTCGGATATGAATTAACAAGAAAATATACTATAGAAACACAAAAGTTCTCATCAATAGCCAATAAGCTCTTTAAACTAACAGGGCTATATGAATGTTAAATTCTGTGTGTGTGTGTGTGTGTTTGTGTGTGTGTGTGTGTGTGATGAGAATAATAATGTACAAAACTGTTAAGGATTACATATCTGAGTGGTTTATATCTCAGTAAAATATTCTAATTTCACAATAATTAACAAAATATGCATTTGATTTTAAAGAATCCTGTCTGATTGAAACAGGAAATAAATTGAAATGACATAACCATTATAAGAGCAAAGCAACAATGTTCAATATACGAATATTTCATGATTTACTGAGATGATGGAATCTATGATAATATGCAAGGCAGAATATAGATGTAAGTCATTAATTACACATATTTTAAAACAACTGCAAACACATGTTTTCATAAATCAAAATATTACAGCCCAGCTATGAAGTAATATAGGATAATGCCAGAATATGATAGTATTTTGATTAAAATTAAATTTGGTCTAAGCTTTAAAAACAGGGATTCCATTTCATCTTGTTTAGACGTTTATGGGTTTTAATAACAAAAAAACAGGCTGTGACCTAAACAGACTTCCTCACTTTATTTTAGTCATTATCATAGTGTGTGTATCAATTGTCTTTCCTACCAGGAACTGATTCTCAATTGTTGTTTTAAAAAAATTACAAGATTTACAACTTACAGAATTGTCTAGTGCTAATACAGAATTGATTTTCACAAAATAGATACAAACAATATCATAAAAGTAAAATTGTGCTGATATCTAGGCCTGTTCATTAAAGAATGAAATCTAAATTTAGACAGATTGAGAAACTTCTTAATCTGATATAATTATCGTCAGTTCAATTCAGTGTAGACAAGACACTACAGAAATAAAAGCAATGAAATATGAAATAATACTCTACAAATTGCCAAATAAAATTAGAAAAGAATAGCAATATGAAAAGGTGTCATCCTGCTATATATATATATATATATATATATATATATATAAAAACAAATGCTTTTCCCAAATAGAAAAAATAATCTTCGTCATTAACATTAGTCTTAGTACATTATATATTAGTGACTACGCATGAACAACTATTGAATAATTGTTTCATACAAGAACCCAGAAATAGTAAGTCAATAACTAGAAAACTAAAGAAAAAATAAAAGTTTAAAAAAATTAAAAAGGACAGAAATGATCTCATACTTTCCTATTGCTTTTATAAATGTGAAAATAATTTTAATTTCACAAGATAACACTTTGAGATTTAATCCAGATATTATTTTCCAGACACTATAGACCATGAATGATATTTTAAATGTGATTACATTTTCTTTTTTTTCCTACTTTGTTCTATCTCACCCTAAGGGAGATGATACAATGGAAGAATATAATTTTTAGGCTTTTAAATTGTTATAACAACATTAATCATTTCTATAATGACAATAAAGGCAACTAGGTGGTACATTGGATAGAGTGGCAGCCCTGTAGTGAGGAAGACCTGAGTCCAAATTCAGCTCCAAACACTTACTAACTGTGTGGCCCTGGACAAGTCATTTAATCCTGGCTGCCTCAATTTCTTCATCTGTAAAATGAGCTGAGAAAGAAAACAGTAAGGCACTCTAGTATCTTTCCCAAGAAAGCCCAAATGGGGTCACAAGAGTCAGACACAGTTGAAATAACTGAATGACAAACTGACAAAATAATATTTGGAGACTTGCAAACTAGGTAAATGCAATTGATGATCTTCTCTTTGATAATTTGATTTTCAAGTTTTCTCCAAATCCTTTATCTTTCTTTTTCTCCCTGGTTTTATAATTCCATTTTTTATGATATTCTCCCTTGGTTGACTGGATTGATGCTTAGAAGCATTGTAGCATTGCAGTGGAATAACATACCCATGCCCAGAATTAGAATTCATTAAACAGAAAGTAACACCAACAGTCTATGCAACAGAAGAAAATCATTCCAGTTTCAACAAAACAGGGGGACCTTTTTAGAGAGTAATAGAGACTTTATTCAACATTACATGTGAAACAAAAAAATGAGTCATCTCAATACCTTTTTCTACAGAGGTTTAAAAGAATATTAAAAAAATAACAATACCAAAGCAAAACATTTTAGACACAGGAGATAAAACACAGATTTGTCTTAAGTATTACACAATACCAGTCATAGGTCATTTTCTAAACAGTAGAATGATGTTTTAGTAAATGATAACTGAATTTGAAAGCAGTTATTATATGAAAGGAACTTTGTTAGACCTTGAGGATCCAAAGAGGCAACCAGTATAGTTCAAGTAGGTTTGTGTTGAAACTGACTGTTGCATCATCCTGAAAGACCTAGCACTCTCTCACAGATCTTATTATTCCAGGTATCACTTCAATACTGTTAAAAGAAAGCAGAGTTCTCTGTGTTGAGAATCTCTCCCATGTAGTTTTGAACTTACTGTTTGTGGCTCATTGTATAATTCACTGTGCTCTTAACAACATTGTATTCTTAACAATAATCTATCCCACCACAGCATTTGAATTTACCACAAAATCTATACATTACAGACTGTGAGTAGAAAACTTCAGATATCCTCAAATCTGTCATTTTTCAACTGAGAAAAATGGCATTTCAAAATTTAAGTGATTGGTTCAGAAACACTTGATTTATGGCAGACCTCCACATCTCCTGACAGTCATTCTGATACCCTTTTTATGAAAGTAGATTATGTCATATGTTTATGTGTCATCTCTTTGGAATCATCCTGAAGTTATACTACCTGCTTTTCTATGGTAGTGATATAAAGGCAAGAGGTAATTCAGAATATATATTAAAAATTAATTAATTGTAGAAAGTCCAGCATTTTATAGACAAAAGAGTTCAGATGACTTTAGCAGCCTTTCAGAAGAATAAACTATAATGGCATTTGAAGACAATTATAGTGCTGTGTGGTTTTCTATTTATCTTTCCTATCTATAATATATCTCCAAAGAACTAATAGGATTATGTGGCCATTGCAAGGAAACTTCAACTATTCATTTTAACATATGGTTCTGTGTCTTAGGTTATTGATGGAAAATTCAACTGTGATACCCATTCATAACATTTACTAACCTTTGGAACAAGTAATGGAGAGAGTCAAATCTCTCACATAAATCACAAATCTCTCACATAAATAGATTCTCCTAATCCTTGCATTACAAGAAACAGAGAGCAATATATAACACCTTTCCTGTCATTTGTGGTACTAGATTCAAGGTTGTAAAAAAAAGCAATAGTACTTTAGGTATCAAAAGTACAATTGAAACAATATGACCAAACACACCCAAACAGATGTTCATAAGAACATTATACAATGTTAGACATTATGACAAGCTACAGAATTATTTTAAAGGTTCAGAAAGACACTTCATATACATATATGTGAACATAAATATATATATGTATATATATATATAAATATGTGCTTATATACATAAGTATTCTTTTAACATGGTTACTCATAGAGGTTACTTATTCAGATAATGTATTTCCAATACACAGGGATTGAGAAGTTTCTAAAGAGAACTTATTTCCATTCTCTGTCTTTAATAATAATAATAATAATACTATAATTGCTGAACATGATATAAATGTGTTTATAAAACCTTATTATCCTTTAACATAATAATATGTATATGTCTTTTAGATTTCAAGTATCTGAAAATATACTTGGAAGAGTATAATAATAGAAATAAAAATACTCATGTAGGTGTGCTAAATGAAATTTGTATTCATGCAAATACAAATGTGTTGTTACTTGTAAGAGTAATGTGACTTGTGATCAGTGATCTATTGGCATTATGACATCAAAAACGAATATGTGAGATTTATGGTAGATTACATGGGATACTCTTCTAGTTCACATACTAATTTGGGGTGGTTTTTTCCAGTGTCAGTTCTAAACTTAAAGATGTAGGTTCTCCTTTTATAACTTTCTCTAGTCCTCTGCAATCCTGTACTGTACAAATAAATTGTGGGTCATTCTTTGTTCAAAGGAGGTGGGAAGTTATAGTTGGTTGCACTGAGTTTGGTTACAGAGGTTGACATTTTGGACTCAGCAAGGCTCCAAGATCCTAGATTCAAGGGGATTTGAATTCCCAAGTCACCTATCAAACCAGCCTGATCTCTCAAAAGTGAACATGGGCAGAAAAGTTTCAAAGTAATTTTGAGCTCAAAGAATAATGAAAAAGAAAGAAGAGAAGTCTTAAAACTTCCATGATGGAGCTAAGTCCAAACCAAATAAAATTTTAGGAATAGAAAGGTTATTCATAAGGTAAAAGGATAATTGTTCATTTTGTTAAATACTTTAGTTTACCTGAACTAAACATAAATCATTTGAGTCTATATCATAAATATAAATGTGTAAAATTGAATATTAAAATTATTTACAGGAAAAATCAGAGAGAAGACAATAATTACATAATTAGATGAAATCTTTCTCAATTTACATAAATATTTAATTAAAACTGAGTGTAAGATGCACTACTAGTAAAATAGAAATAGCATTATAATAGTTCAAAGTCTAATATCTGAAGTCCACAAATACATAGAATCATGTTGTGAGATTTCGAAGGAATCATAAAAAGAATCCACTTCAATACTGTCATTTTATAGGTGAGGATATCAACTTTTAGAAAAAAAGTTGATTAACTTCTCAAAGTCATACAAAAAGTAGTTGAACTGTTATTTAAAGCCAGTTCTCTGACTTAAAATTCCATGCTCAAATATTATTCTCGCTCCACTACCTCATTTTCCTCTTCAAGTAGTAACATGTAAGTGGCAAAACTTACTTCAGGGCAATAAAAGATATATAAATAACAATATTCAGTTATTAGAATTTTAAACAATATATGTGTATGTATGTATATATGTATGTATATATGGATACATATGTATACACACAGATATATAAAATCACAAAAGTATCAATCAAGTTTTGTGATTATTTTTAAATAGGGTTATCCCTAATGACTTAAGAAAATCAAGATAAAGCAAACATAATTTTACCTTAGGACTACAATCCACAATAACCTTTTCCTTCAACATTTTTTTTCTTTTCAATCCTATAACAGGAATGTGAACACGTTGTATCCTTTCAGCAGAATATAAATTCCCTGAGGGCAGGGATTATATAACTTTTGTACCAGAGTTTCTGGCACAATTTTATCATTTGCTTGTTTGGTTAAATGACTGAGTTTATAGTTTAAAAATCTACTTGAAATTGCTTCTTACAGAAGTTTAGTCATATTTTAAGTGTCATTATCCAACAGAAAATCACAAAAGTCACAATCTTAAAAATCAAGTCAAACTTAAAAATCAACCAATACTTATGAAGCACAAATTCTTTGTAATACAGTACCAATTATACTGCCACTTTTGAGTTTAGGCAATTTTTACATTGATCGTTTACATAATCTGAATTTTTAAATCAGTTCTCGTGATCTCAATAACATTTTGAAAATGTATAACATTTATTTCACTTTTCACCGTTGTTGGGGTATAAGCTCGATTTTCACATGAACAGTCCCGGGTTAGGTAAAGGTGAGGGCTTCTAAACCACAGAGCTCTCATGAGGCCCCCCAGGGAACAGCTGGGAATTGAGGAGTGAATCACGAGCTATCTTGTTTTTCCACCTCTTCTCCATGGAAACTTGCTGGGGAGGGCATCCCACCCTTGAGATCGGTCCGTGGTCTGAGCACACCTGTTGTTGATTGGCCAAGGAGCTGAGAGCACGCTGTCCACGAGCGAACCATGCAGCTGGGAGAGCTTAAATGGGGACGGGAAAGCCTGAGGGTTGGGTTCCTCTCTCCTCTAGAAGGAGAGGCGGGGCTCCATGGGAGAACTTGTCCTTCATGCTGACGTGTAGCTAGGGTTCCTCTCTCCTCTGGAAGGAGGGAAGGGGCTCCACGGGGAGAACTCATCCTGCATGCTGACATGTAGCTGGTATCCGGAATAAAGCCCACACTTCTGTTCTGGAGATCTCTTCTCTCATAAGTTTATCCGGCTGATCACCGAAAACCTGGTATAGGTAAGACGACCCGGTAGCCCACGGCAGTTAGGCCGGACACATCATATGGTCAGAATTTGAGATAATACTGTGGTTTATAAGGAACTAAATGCCTCTTTGTTTGGGGGTTTCCAAGAAAGCTCTGTAATCAATTCTATAGGATTTAGATGTTTTGATACTATGCTATGTAATATCCACAATAACCCAAGTAGGACTTCCTATGAATATGCACTGACCTCTTCAGTTACCATTTTTTCATTTATGCTGTTTCCTATTGCAGTAATAGCTTAATCTTCATTTTCTAGGAGCTGAATTCCTACTCATTTTTATGCCCAACTCAAATCGTACCACCAAAATGACCTTTAATTCCCTTAATCTTCTAATAACTTTTTTGTTTTGTGCCTCTTTGATACAATTATTAGTTATTACTTTGCATTGCATTATGTGTCTATATATGATCCTCTACAAGTCAAAATACTAAATGTCTCATACATTGCCTGGCAGAAAGTAGAAGCTTAAGTTGAATGAAAACAGAGAACATCAATTCAATATATTTTATTCCCTTTAAGACTGGATTTGAAAGAAGATATTGGGAAGAATATGGAGACAAAACAGAGATGAAAGGAGAGGTCTATGGCAGTTATTAAAGTTTTCCCACTTGCAACCCCTTGAGCACTTCTTAAACTGTGAGTTGCAACCCCACAGCTTGCTAGAGGACACAAGGAGCAAAGGAAGCTGCATTGACCAAAACTGTCTTCCTTTGGGTTTAATAAGTTTATCATTTTAAAAAACAATCAATAAAATTTATTTTACATCACCTACATCTCTTATTATAACTCAGCAAGTCATCTCTTAAAACAAAAAAAAAAATAAGAGAGGGGAAAAAAAGGCTCATCAAAAATCTTAAATATCAAATACTCCCAAAGTCATGTGCAATGTTCTATACCCATACACCCTCATCTCTGCAAAGGAGGGAGGAAAATCAGAACCCATAATTCAGATTAGCAATAAAATGGGAATTTTGACAGTGGTCAAGGAAGGATGGTATGTTACACATTTCTATGAGATCAAAATGGCTCACACATTGTTGTCAGAGTCTGTGTGGGGTTGGGGGAAAATGAGAATTAAAGGAAAAAAATAGACAGTAGTTTTGCCTGATAGATTTTGCTCCTAGTTTTCCCTTAGCTATTTAGTTAATTCTACATTTACTGAATTTTATTTTTTATGGAGAACCATTTTGCTAAAATTATGAAGAGAGATTAAAAATAACATCAATGCTACTTGGAGGAAGAACCACATTAGGATTCACTGGAATTCAAGTCAAAAGGTGTGGGTCTGGGGCCTGACTTTGCTAACTGTAAAACCACAGGCAAGACACTCTGCCTCCCTATGCTCTGAATTTCCTTATGTTAACAATTCTTTCCTGCTTTAGAGTTAAAAATTCTCTATAATCAACCATTTACCAATTCCTTAAGCTATATATGTGGAGTGGGGACCTTGAACCATGAGAGAATAATATGAGTGCCCTGGGTATGAAAGACAGAAGATATGGCATAGAAAAATTCAGAATGAGTAGCTTGGGAGGGAAAGGTACCACAATTAAACTTTATATTATTTGGAATTTTGCCCATATATCTGAAATCCCTAGTGTAGTTTGCTGAAGCAAGAGAACTATTGGAAATAGTTTTTTCAGGTTTCCTTAACTCCAATTACTTTCCATAGTCAAGTCCAATATCTTTCCATATTAGTTAACATTTATATTGCATTCAAGTTTGCGAAGTGCTTTATATAACTCTCTAACATGATCCTCACAATAAACCCCCAAGATAGCTACTATAATTATGCCCATTTTACAAGTGAGAAAACTGAGACTACTCCCCTGATATCTGAGCCAGGATTCAAAATTATGTCATGCTAACTACAAGTCCAGTGCTCTCTAGATATTAAGCAACCCAAATAACATTCCTCTGCTTAGAAAAGTAGAAAAATGTGGAAAGGATACATAGAAGACATGCTCAGTTCTTCCCTTTATGTCAATATCATCTTGTTACCATACTTACAGGGTTTTCTGTTTTAGAGTCTTTAAAATGATGATATTTTCCTGCTAATTCTGTAGAGCCACTCCCCTATGTTCATATATTAAACAAAGTATTATTAATGAGAGAGAAATTAAGGATAAGTTGAAAATCAATTTTCTCCCTAATATTAAATACCGTATAGAGCAAAAAGTACCAAGATATTCTGGACACCTTTGTGGTGCTAGGAATGATGTCATTTTTTTTCAGAAAACATGTTCCTTTAGCTTTGACTACAGATCTGGTTCTTCCTCCAGGTGTCATTGGTGTTCTTTAAACATCTTTTTTTCATGTCTTCCACAAGTGAATAGCCATAATATAAAAAGAAGATAGATTAAAGGGAGAATCATCTATACAGTCAAAGGGAAATTAGGTACAAAAATCTACTAGGCAAAACACATCTGTTTCCTCCTCTGATTCATGATTTCCTTAAACTCTACAAAATAATCTCTGGCCATAAGGTGTGAACCATCTTGATATCATGGATATAATGTATTTCTGAAGATGAATTATTAATATTAGATACATGTCAAATAATTTCTTGAACTCTTAACATTCTAGTTTGCAATAGCAAAATTAATATGTAGCTGTTGAGAAAACAAATGATTTTTTTTACAGGTCACTAAATCTTTTCTAGTTTCCATTATGCACTCCTAAGAAGACGTACCACATGGTCTCCTATCAAGACAATATTATAAATTCTAGGAATAAATAGCATTATTCCTCAAGACCTCAAAGATGGTGATCTATTCTTTCTGCACATACTTTCTCAAGCATGAGTATATCTCTCCCAACATGGGAAATTTACATAGAGGAATGGGGAAAGGCATGAAGAAAGCTGCCCCAGTGATCTGGGACAAGCGCAAATTCCATTTTGGTTGCTTAAGCAAGCTACATGACCTCTAAAGGTCTCATGTTCTAAAAGGAGGAGGTTGGGTGAGAAAGATGATCTCTAGGCTCCCTTCCACTCCAGATCTTAAAACCTATAATAATAAAATTTATTTGGAGATTTTTACAGAAGCTTGAGGAGAGAGGACAGAATTTTCTGCCACAGATGGAGTTTTAAGGATCCTTCAGAAGAGGAGAAGAGATGACGGTGCTTCCTCCCATCTAATTCTTCCTTACAGAAGCAATAGCAGTGGTGTCAGTGTTGGAAGTTTGCCTCCTCAAACTGATCCTGTCTCCAGGGAGTAGCAAGGAAAAAGCTAAAGCAGCAAGGTATAGGATTGTTTCTTGTGAAATCACAGATGTTTGCTCAGGTGGTTGGAGCAGGGCTAGGAGCAGAAAGCAGAGATTCAGAAGAAGTAGAAGTCCTTGTCCTCTTAAACTTGCTTAAGAAGGATGTGACCTATTTAGAAGCATGTTGTTGTATTCTCTTAAAGTCTGTGGCTGACTGGTCTATTCTTGCTTCTCATAAATACTTGTAATTAACCCTGGCCTTTCCATTTCCTTGTGTTTCTCTCTTCACAGAATGAGTGGGTGGGGCACCTTGTGGAGTTACACAAAAGAGAGGAATCATTACTAAGGCAAAGTTGTGATTCCAACCTCCCAGTTTTCTGGTTGAGTTTCTTCTCTCTATATGAGGACATAATCAGGAGCCATTCATATGTTGCCTAATTGCCAAGACAGGAACTTGGACCTTTAAATCATTAGACCATGAGCCTAAACTTGGTATGAATCCCAGCCTTTACATAAACTTTGGAAATAAATCATAAGGAATATGATTAGCTTATCAATTGTTTATATGGTAAGACATGCTTCTAAAGAATTTAAAGTGATAGGAAGATATTTAAAAAGTATTTAATTCATTACACTGAACTTATTATTGATTATTACTATCTGGAAAGGATTAGAAAAAAGAACTTTCTAATTTTAAATAAAAATTAATTGGAGACCCTTTATTTTATAAAGACCATTACTACACAATGGGGTCCCACCACCATAGCATACACATATGACATCTTCAAATTGCTGTATCAAATCAGCAAAATCTTGTTTCTATTTCCTCTGTTTTTAAAAGTTATACTTCACGTGGAAAATCCTTTAGATGTATTCTGTACTCCTAGATTACAAACACTGGGAACAACACAGTGAAACTACAGAAATAGATTGCTGCTCATTGTAATTGAGAAGTGCTGTGAGGTTTTTAATGTGATTTACATATACTGCCTCATATACACTTGACAATATCCCTATGAGGCCCATATATGATTATTTCCACTGTCCATGTGATGAAAACGAAGGTCATAAAGGTTAAATAACTTTTTTAGGGTCATGCATCTAGCTAATAAGTATCTGAGGGGAGAGGTGAAATGAGGTCTTCCGTATAAGGAAAAGATATCCTACTACTTGGGGCTCTGATAAAGATAGAATGGCTGCTTTATGAAAAAGGCAGTTAGCTATCGCTAGATTTCAAAGAATAAAAGTATAAAAAGAGAAAGTGTTCTAAGAAACCATGTAGTCTACTCCTTCCCCCCATTTAGATTAGGAAGCAGGGACCCAAAATGGTAAAGTGAATTGCCCAAGGTTTCATGATGTATAATAAGCAACAGAACTAGGACCTTTCCTCCTTTTTTCTCCTTTGCCTTCTCTTGTACCTCTCTAAGTTACTTCACTACCTTCTATGACACAAGAGGCACCCACAATCATTTCTGAATCTGACTATTGGCACTCAGGAATAAGAGCTTGTTGATCTTTGAATGAGCTAGAACAGTAGTTCTCCAGGTATCTTTCATAAAGCATTGAGGGTCCTCTAGATACTTAAAATAAATTTTCCTAGAACCATAAGTAATTTAAGACATGCATAATAAGAAAATAATAAAAGGAGGAAGAAAAGGAGGAGGAGGAGTTAGCACTCAATTTGTGCCAGAGTTGCAAAGATCAAAGCTAATATTCATGAAGTGCATAATAGGTGCTACAGAAATGCTGGTTACCATCACTAATAGCAATAATAACCATATATATAGTCCAATGTTGCACAAGCCTTTTGCTAAGAATTTTCTTTCTTTTAGGAAATATTTGTTACTTTGATAATAATTGCTAGCAACAGACTGCCAATTTCCTACAGTTTTTAAATAGTTCTTTCAGAGCAGTTTAAAAACAGTGCATTTCTACAACATCATGGCTTTTGTTCACTCTGGAGCAGTACAAGTGCAGTATAATCAAATGTTTGATAGCATCTTTCACAAGGTAGACTAGTCTATCAACACAGCTGCAGTTATTAGTCATTCTTCCTAAACTGCTAGCATTGATTTATAAATAAAAGTTTATATATTTTTATTCCTTTTTTTCTGAGTCTCAATCTGAAAATACTGCCTTTCTACTAACTAAAGAAAATGTCTCATTCAGAAGAGTGTCAAGATGCAAAAAGAGATAGCCCAATACGGAATAAGAGGAGAGTGAAGTCTAGTAGAATCTAACATATATCTCATAAAGAGGGAGAATATGTGCCGAGAGGGAAGGGACAGGATGCAATATCATAATCCAAAATCATATTCTGCAAGAGAAGATAATACCAGAAGGAAAGATAAGTTCAAACCATGTACCTTGAAGAAAACAAATATTTCAATGAGGAGGAAATGATAGAATTCAATGTAGTTGTACAGGGCACTCATTAAGAGACTCCGATTCAATGAAACATATACCAAATGTCAACAAGAATGTTAGGGTACTACAAGACGAGTGCCAGAACACTAATACCCAAAATGAGCTAAAGTTGACAATGCATGCCAACCACAAAAGAAAATGTTGACTGGTTGATTGATTGGTTTGAAAGCTATCCTGAAGATGCCAGAGTAGCAGGAAGAACTACCATCTAGTTTCTGCATCAAATCTCTTTTACAAAGATCTACAAAATCCTACAGGTGCAATTCTCATCATTAAATTCAAGAAGTCACAGTGAGCCATTTTTCCAGCCAAGATCAGCTTAGGGAGATAGAGGAGTCTGTGGAGATTGCAGAAGATTTCTGACTTGGAACAGACCTGGAACATACCCTTGAAGAGCATTCCAATGTCTAGGAATTGAAAGGGAGCTGAGACTAAGCACCAGAACAGAAACAATCATTGGGTGGGAAGAGATCCCAGAGCATCCTTAAGCTAGCGTAGACTTGCCATCTACAAGCTCTTCCCCTCTACTATCCAGGTGTGGTTCAGTCTGAAAGCAAAGTTGCCCCTAAGAGAAGCAGAGAAAAGAGTTTGCTAGTGGGCTCTAACTGTGTATACAGCAAGGAACAATTAGAAACCAACAGTAGCTTCGCAACTCTATTTCCATGAGCAGAGCATAGACTCAGTTCCAATTTCCAGTCCAGGCTGAGGCCAGTCATCAAATAACCAGGGAAGGAGTCCCAGACCAAAGGGGAGCCTGAGGTTCAGTAATTCTGAACCAGCAGAGCTTCTCAGGAGGCTAACGATAGCTGAAAACTGTGCAGTGGGTAAGAGGAGAAGGGCCAAAACCACTTCTAGGACTCCATGCATTTAATGGTAGTAGATGACATTTTGACATTAAACTCTTATTTTAATGTCTTTCATTTGAAAGGGAAAAGTCTTTAGACTGGAGAAAAATAGAACACAGATAGATTATAGACAGAAACCAAAGGTGAGTGGCAATATGAGAAGAAGGTACAAAGCTACCCTCAATTATCTCATGTCATAAAATCTGACAAAATATATACTAGGTCACTGAAGGCATTACAAGATTCATAAGCTGCTGCCAGTGATTTTTAAAGCATTTTATTTCACAAACGTTCTATAGAATTGAGAAAGAATAACTATTTTGTTCAAATTTCCAAAAACTGGGAAACAATAGTCTTCAAACTATAGGCAAGTAAGTCTAGAATTTCTTGCAAAATTCTCAAACACATTAGTGAAGGGATAGTCTGAATATTTAGAAAAAGAAACAGTGACCAGCAAAAGTCAGTAGTTTCATCATGAACAGAATCTACCAGACTTTCTTCCTTTGGCTGGAAGAATAACTAGAATGATAAAGGAAGGTATTGCCACACTGACAGCAGAAAAAACTTTCAGTAAAGAATTTGAAAAGCGTCTCATGCTATCTTGATGGACAAAATGTAAAAAATGGGGAGCCTTCTACCAGTGTTCATCTATTATACACTGCCTTGTGCAATTAGGATTGCTAGAGTAATTATCTTTGTATCCCCAGAAACTAGGAAGAGTCTGGCACAGGGGAGGCTCTTAATACACGTTGTTGTTTATCCTTTATTTTTGAAGAAGACCAATGACATCATGGGGTGATATCTTGACTTGCATGTGAACTGTATTTAAATGAGGCAGAGTTGCCCAAAGATGTCAACCTTACTCTCTCTTTCAGAGTCATCAAAGTCTAGAGGTAAGACAAAAATAAAGATGACTGGTGATGGCCCATGATGCAGTAGATGACCTTAGCGTCTTCAAAGTCTGATCAAGCTCTAAGTCCTCCATAGCACCTACTTCGGTCACTTTTTATGGCTGTTGAAATAAATTGTTCTTATCTGCACATTCCACCAAAGAAAATTCTTCACATGCATGGGATAGATATTCCCCTAACTCACTGATGGGTTTTAGCATTTCAGTTACTCTCAATCTGGTTTTACCCATCTGCTGAGACAGGATGTGGCCATTGCATAGGTTACACCTTCTTGGTTAGAGGGTTGAGTGAAAAGTGGACACTAAAGGTGGATGAGCAGCCATACAAAGGGTTTGGCAAGCTCTCCCACCAGAGCTGCTAGTCCTCCTTGAACATCCCGTATTCCCATAAATATTTGGTGATTGACTGTTCTCTCCTTGATAGATAAAGAAATAGGAGCCCTGTTTGTCAAATTTGCAGACAATATGAAATTGAAAAGAATAAAACACACTAAATGAAAAAAAATAGTGTCTAAGTAGTTCTCAATAGGGTTGAATGATGGGCTGACTCAAACAAGATTGTATGTAATTAATAGGGGCATATAAAGTTCTATACTTGAGTATAAAGAATCCATTTCAGGAGTATAAGATAGGAGAAGGATGGCTTGATAATTTTTGATGTGAAAACCTTTCAAGAATCTGAAAGTTTAGCCTTAAACATGAATGTGGTTTGGTAGACAAAATGCTAACATTATTTTAGATTGAAACATATGAGTAACCAGAAAAAAGGATAATATACTAGGCTCCACATATCTAGAGTACTGTATTGAGTTCTACGTGCCACATTTTAAGAATTATAGCAATAATATAGAGCCCATACAGAAGCAGATAAGTAGGATAGTGGAAAGACTAAAGATCGTACCAAATAGGGATCACTGAAGAAATTTCTATTATTTAATATCCAGTTTTCACTGGTTCATACTAAATCGTTTATTTTTTCCCAATTGGTTCTCTATTACACTCCTTACTAGGTCAGCTGTAAAACTTCTCAAGTCAAGTATATTATCCCATTTCTTTATTTTCACATTAGCCATGTTGAGGAAGGAAGGAAGGAAGGAAGGAAGGAAGGAAGGAAGGAAGGAAGGAAGGAAGGAAGGAAGGAAGGAAGGAAGGAAGGAAGGAAGGAAGGAAGGAAGGAAGGAAGGAAGGATAGAAAGATAAGCTGAAAGGAAATATTTCATTCTGTACTCAGTTTATCAGTTTTCATTCTGGAGATGGATGACATTTTCATCATGAATCTCACAATTGTAACGGATCCTATTAAAGTAGTCAAGTGTTTCATGGTTTATTTTCATTACCATTCTCTCTCTCTCTCTCTCTCTCTCTCTCTCTCTCTATATATATATATATATATATATATATATATATATATATATACACACACACACTATAACTATCATTACTATAATATTATACTAGTATAACATTACTATGTACAATGTTCTGTTTTGTTTTGGTTTTTTCTCACTTTGCTTTGTGTCAATTCATACAAGTCTTCTCAGGTTCCTCTTTGTGTTTTCTAATAGCATAATAGTATTTCACCACAATCATATGCCACAATTTGTTCGGCCATGCCCCAGTTAATGGGTGTTTCACAGATAACCCCCAGGAGGCACCAGAAGTCTTGGACTCCGGCCTCTAACAGGTTCGCTCTTGTTCTGGCCAGTCAAGCAGACAGCTTCAGAGGGGTTAATAATCAGCTTTGCTCTAGTCCTGTCTTCTCAAAGGGTTGTGAGACAACCAACTCCTACAGCATTCCCTCATCATCCTTCTCGAAGGGGCAGGCAAGAAAGGGAGGGAGTAACTACCCCTATGTCTTAACGGAGTCAATCAAGACGGGCACAACATTCTGGCCCATGCACTCCCCTAAAATACCCTCAAGCCTCAATGAGGACCAGTTGAGGCACACACAGATTTCTCAATGGGTTCCCCGTGGTTTCCTCAACTCACTGATCAGTGCCTACTTGCTTTATAGGGCAATAGACAAAGAAGGTGTCTTGCCAACAAATGACCTCACAGGTTAACTTTAGCAATTTTATTATTCTGCACAAGTGTAGTAATATCACATTAGGTCACCCCATATCTCATGGCATAGTCCCAGTAGGACTGTCTATCACTATAATTCTGGACATTACTATGTAGAATCCTTGGGGCTCTCCTGAGAGTTATTGTGGAACAATTAGAAACTAGACATTCCCATGGCCATGGATTCTGAGAAACCAAACTAAAAAGGATAACAAAATCCTCCTTATATACACTGGATAGCCCTACAGTTTCCAAAATTATTTTCTACCACAATAAATATATTTTTACAGATGGGTCCTCTTTCTTTTCCTTTGATCTCCTTGGGGTACAGAGCTAATAGTGGTATCATTGATTTCTTCTAATAAAACCTGATTGTTAATATCCTTTAACGATTTATCAATTGGAGGATGACTTTCATTTTTTTTCAATTTATATACTACCCTCTTTTAGCAGAGGACTTCACCTCATACTTTAATGAAAAATAATGAAAAAAAATTCGTGAAAAGATCATCTCTTTTCCTCAATTCTATATCTCAAATCCCCTTAATATCACCCACCATTCTTTCCTTTCACTTCATACTCAGAAGAAAACATGACCCTTCATCTTAAAACAGCTAACCCTCTCTCTACTTGTGCACTTGATCCTATCTTACCCCTGTATTCTAGTTGGATGCACACAAGGAGGAAAGTATGCACAAAATGCCAACTTTTGTGCCCCGTAATGACTGGGGGTAGGGATGTGGAGAGGAAAGGGAATAGGAGTTCTGGCCTATATTTCAAAATATACCAATCTACGTGTCAGTTTTGAAATTCTGACCATTTTAGACATTGGTTATTTACCACCTGGACTACTTCAAACACTCTACTAGGTAGGATCTACGCAGCATGTGGAAAAGCACGGGTTTTGTTGATAAGATAATTAATAACAGCTAACCATCATAATAACACTAAAAAAGGTAGTTCATATTGAAAGTTAGAAAGAGTATTTCCCTGATCACACATGCTCCTAGTCTGGTGTCTGACAAGTAGAGACTGAAAAACAGGGAAACAGAAGCAGAACAATTATATCCCATTAACTTCAGTGCTCTTAGAGGAATTTGGATGCACAGTTGATATAGGCAAAAGCTTTTAAGTCTCAAATAGAAAAATTTTGATCTTTAGGAGGTAAACCTATCAAAAGAACTTCCAAATGACTATTCACTCGAGTTATTATTTTTTTTAAGTTTAATAGGTTACATGAGCAAAACTTCAAGGGATCACAGGATCAGTTGGAAAGTAAACATTAGAGTGGCTGCAACTGTCTTTTGTCCATACTTCAGGGCACTGTTCAAAGCTATAGTAAGAAAAGGTAAGCAAAAAGGAACTATTTGATAGCCAACTACATTTATTTCCTAGGATAAAATTACTGGTGTGTGTGTGTGTGTGTGTGTGTGTGTGTGTGTGTGTGTGAGTGAGTGTGAGAGAGTAAGAGAGGAAGGGAGGGATAGGGAGGGAGGGAGAGAGGCAAGGAGGAAGAGAGAGGGAAGGAGGGAGGGAGAGAGGGAGGAGGGGAGGGAGACGGGGGGGGGGAGAGAAAAGAAGAGGAAAAGGGAGAGGGAGGGAGAGAGAGAGGGAGGGAGAGAGAGAGAAATGCTCAAATCTTTCCAAAAGAAACCTGGTGGAAACCAGGCCAATGTTGCCCTTGATCTAAAAATAAAATCCTCATTATTGTTACCATAAAATATCTTAACTCTTTCACCTAAGAAGTAAACTGTCTACGCCTTCAAATAGAATTATTTGTAAATGTCTGGTCTATTCCTTGATGCGAGTTAATTACTAAAAATCATTTTCTAATTTTGTTTTCGGTCAGAGACTTTGGTTGTTCTTTAAGTTTAACTTCATTTAGGTCACTTATGGATTTGATGAAATAATGTTCAACTGAAATCAGCTTATATTTCTTAAAGACTTGACTGTTTGTGACAAATTCTTAACCTCTATTTTCTGAGAACTCCTAATCTAAAATGACTGAAGAAATATACAGCATAAGATGCCAAGAATGTGTTATTTAAAGAGAAATAAAATAAAGAATTTTCTTTTGATACATAGATTAATTTTTGTCATAGAAGGATAAGAAACAGAGACCCAGAAAGTTTAACCAAAGGTCACAAGGTTATAAATGGAAACATCAGTATTTGAACTCAAGTCTTCTGACTGCAAATCTAATAAATTAATCAATCAAAAGCAATTATTAAGCACCTATTATGCACCGGAAGATACAAAAAGAGGCAAAAGACAGTCCATGTCCTCAAGGAGGTCACAGTCTAATGAGGGAGACAATGTACAAACAAATATATTAAAACAGTGGACAGTATATGTGGGAAATAATTAACAGAGAAAAGGAGCTGGAATTTAGGGAGTAGAGAAGGCTGCCCATAGAAGTCCTTTAGTTGGAACTTAAAGGAATCCAGGAAATCAGTAGCAAGATAGGAGGAGGGGGAGCATTCCAGGCATGAGGAATAGACAGAAAAAACACTAGGCGTCAAGAGATGGAATATCTTGTTCCTGAAGCAGCGAGTAATTCAAAGTCACTGGATCAAAGGTATGTGGCAGAAAATAAGGTGTAAGAAGACTAGAAAGGCAGGAGGTGTCAGTTTATGAAGGGCTTTTAACACCAAATAGAGCATTTTCTATTTGATCCTGAAGGTCAGAGGGAGCCACTGGAGTTTACTTAGTGAGGGGAAGAAGAGAAGGGAGTGAGGGAGTAGCATGGTCAGAACTGAGTTTTAGGAAAATCACTTTATTGGTTGAATGTAGGATGAATTAGAGTGGGGAGACATTTAAGGCAAGTAGGCACACCGGAAGGCTATTGCAACAGTCTCAGTGATGAGGGCCTGTCCTACCGTGGTGGCAATGTCAGAAAAGCTGGTATATTCAAGAAATATTGCAAAGGTAAATTCAACATGCCTTGTCAACAAATTGAATATGGAAGGTGGGAGAAATCCAGTAGCATTCTGAGGTGCCACCTTGATTTGTCAAGCCTCCTTTCTACTTCTGATGGGGAAAAGATTGATGGGGTCCTGAGATGAAAGAATAGTTCACAGGAACATAGATTTGGAGCCGTAAAGGTACAATCCCCTTATTTTACGGTTGAAAGAACTAAGATTAAGAGAAGTGATTTGCCCAGTCATAGAGCTGGTGTCTAAGGCAGAATTCAAACTCAAGTCCGGCATTCCATCCACCATGTCACCTACCCACTACCATATCTCAGTTCCACTAATAATACTAATAGCTTTGTTTCTTTTCACAGAAACAAAAAGAAGCAACATGAAATTGTTTCACAAATGACTCATTTTGTGTTCCATTTACAATAATTTGCATGTTAGCAGAGCTATTTAGATACTATTTAAGAACACTCTTTTTTTTGTTTGAAGGAAAGATTTTTTTAACCAGTGTTTATATAGTTGCCCAATGATTCATTTCATAGTTTCTTAATGGTGGGAAAAAATGTGTTAAACCAGCATCACAATTTTCTGTCATGCAAAACAAAACTCATACAAAATGCCAGCATATTTTCTCATATATTTATGAGGAATTTTCTATTTCATATTCTTGGGCCACTTCAGAGTAAGACAATGCAAATGTAATCAAGGTTTCTAAAAGCATAACACACGACAAATAATATAGAAAAAACTACTTGAGCTGAGAATTAAAATGATTAAATTACCACCTCAATTTGAAAGTACAATACCAAAGGTAGTTTGATTTCCACTGTCCCTTATCCTAAGTGACATTTCACCATCTCTATATCTGGCTAAGTTAAGACAATGCTGATTTTTTAAGAGAGTCTTAAAAAAATGAATGAGTCAAGCCACCATTCTTATTTCAAGATACACATGATCTCAAAACACAGCAAAGATACAGCAGTAGTCATCATACCTCTAGCTTCGTTTATGATAAAAATACTAGAGAAAGATAAATTTCCTCCTGTGTATTTGATGCATGAGGATAACATATTGTTATATGTAATCTGGCTGAATTTGTTCTACTAGGAGAAATAGGGCTCCTTCTGCCAAAGGCTTTCCCGTGCTCTTGTCTCTTCTACAAAGGCATGACCAGGGTGATAGTCTCATAAAAGAAAAACCCAAGGCACTGTCTTCTTTTTACTGGCTTGGCCATCATCCAGCATAGCTTCTTTTTGCCCTGTATTAACTTGAAGGGCCACATGACTAAAGCTGGAGGGAAATATTGTGTCTTTCTGTTTAGCTGTAGAAGCTTTTTTTAAAATTGGTAGAATGATATATAATTCACCAAATTTCTAAAATAACCATTCAGTGTAACTCGCTTTCAATTTTAATAGTCAAATATATAGAAACTAGCAATAACAAACTCTTCAAATTATCTCTTCCTTGCTCTATTTAAAAGAAAATCACAAAATAATGCAAAGTAAATTAAAATAATCCTGAAAAGACACAGAACACAAATTCCAAAAAAAGTCAAAGAAATAGCAAATTGCATTGATGCAAATACCTTGCTTTGGAGAGTATATGTATATATATATATATATATATATATGTATATTAGTACATCTTCCAAAAAAAGGTGTTAGAGGTTATGCCTTATGAAATCTTACCTGTTTTCTATTAAATAAAATAATGTGGAATTTTTTTATTCTATGTATGTGTTTCATTTTACAGCAGATATGTATAAATATTTCCAAAAAGAAAGTTAAAGGTACAGTTCTTTTGCAGTGGTTAGTACCAGGCTTGAAAAAAACTATTTGGATATTTGCTTAGAAAAGTTTAATGTTGTTGCACGTTTCAGCAAGTACTGGTATTCAAAAGATAAAACTTCCTGGAGCAAAGGAGACCTGTTCTCACACAGCAGCACCACTTTACTAGAAGGAAATAAAATGCTGACAAGAATGATAGCAGATATATTTCAAATGCATAGCCACTGAAACAGTCTAGAGTGACACTTCTTGAGTTGGCATCTTAAAAGACATTTATATCACTGTCCTTCTATTAAACTCTGTTGGATTATTACATGAAAAAATGGATGAAACCAATGTTTAGGAACAAGTTTTTCATCAATACATATCCATCATGATATGATAGGAGAGATAGTGAAATAAAAGTAAGGAAACCTAAATTATTTAATTAATGGACTAACCTTGGGGGGAAATACCTAATACTAAAGGGCTTCAGTTTCTTCATCTACAAAATGAACTGTTAAGTTTCCTAGTAGGCATGAGATCTTAAAGCAAATAAGCCTGGATATTTTGGGATTGTCTCCATTTTTCTATATTCAGGGAAAGTACCTAGACATGGTACAATTCAATCTAATGTACAGATAGGAGACATTACATTATCCTGGTTAAGCACAGAAGCAGCAATTTCAGTGCCAGTGCTACCTATAGCTAGAATTCCTGAAGGATGCTGGGCAAGGGTGCCAAATCGACATCACTGAATACAAATAAGGATAGATCAGTCATTGTCTAGGACAGAAAGGAAATGAGAAATGGGAAGGGGACAGTACCATGGGAAAAACCAGGATAATACCTCCCTGATAAAAGAGACACTTGAATTCTGGAATCTTAACTCCTTCACAACAATTTTAGATGCTTTTATTTTCCTTCCCCAGCTATGCCACCTTCTACTGTCTCATATGTTAGACTACAGTTTTAATTATTATTTAATTTATATCCTAAAGCAACTGAACCTCAAAATCTTTATTTTTAATTAAAGGAGGTTAGGTATGGATACAATATAACTTACGGAATATCATCTATTTGCATTTAGAAAAAAAGTATATTTACATTTTGAGTTTTAGACCAGAATTGTGATTTCAATGGCATAGAAAGCTCCCTGTGAAGAACTTTTCTTTGTTGTAGTTTAGTCACTTTTCAGTGATGCTCAAATCTTCATGACACCTTTTAGGATTTTCTTGGCAAATATACTGGAATGGTTTGCCATTTCCTTCTCCAGCTTATTTACATATGAAGAAACCGAGGGAAAGAGGATTAAGTGAATTGCCCAGAGTCACACAGCTAGTAAGTGTCTGAGGTCAAATTTAACTCAGGTCTTCCTAACTACAGGTCTGACACTGCACTCAACCAACTAGCTGATCATTCTTCTACCAAAGCAGATACACATCTGCTCAGGGTTTTAGATTCTTAGCAATCTACCTGGGGCAAAGAGAACTGAATTAGGTTGGTTAAAGTCAAGAGGAATCAGAGATGGGATTTGAACTCAGGTCTTTTTGCCTTCAAACTCCAGTTCTCTATCCACTCCATCAATGGAAGTTAAAATTTATAATTCCTTTAAAACAAAAATTCTTAATTTTTTTGTGTGTCATAAATTAGATCCCTTTGACAGAATGGGCTCCTCAGAATAATGCCTCTAAATATATAAATTCAAATGCATACGATTACAAAGGAAACCAACTATACTGAAATATTTTTAATTGAAAAAAAAGTATTCAAACATTTCAGTTTAGGAACAACTTATCTAGAACTGAGAAAGTTAGTTAAGGGCCAGAGAAACACCAGTCACACAGGAAGTTTCAAAGGCAAGACTTGAGTCTGTATCTCCCTACTTCTAATTTCAATATACTACCTAGTACCTCAAATAATTTTATACTCAAATTTATATTATGTAATAATATTGCAGTAAAGCATTGTTACTAAATTTGTGTTAGAAATAACTAACAGAGTGAGGCAGATTTCCTTGCTTTAGTTTTGGAAATATTTGAAATTCTTGCAAATGTCATAGTATATTGGAGTGGAAAAAATTTCCGTCTAACCTAAAGAGGTTACTTCACAAGGTTTGCCAAAGAAGGCTGTTGGGGTTCTAAATAATGGGCTTCTAACTTTCCTCAGAAGGCATTTCTAAAGCTACTCAAATAAATGATAAAGCATCAAAGATAAGACAGTTTTTGAGAGTCATGAGAAATGTTTCGTTACACTTGAAGCAACCTGACTGCTCACAGCCACAGATTTCAGATGCACAGAACGATACCAATGCATATTTGTATAAGAACATATTCTACATCCCTAAAGTTTTTTTTTTTTAAAGTTGAAAACTTTACTCCTAGTGTTCATGAAATTCCTTGATATAAGTTGAGTATTAGAATTTTAAGTGATATTTTTGCCTTAGGTAAAAATTTCACAATTATTATTAACAGGGATTGCAAAGGGTCGATTTATAATTGTCTCAGTTCTCAATACTTTCATCAAGACTATTGTGATATCTAGAAAGCAACTCTCCTGGCCTCCCAGGACAATGATGTCAAACTCAAATAGAAATGGGAGATGTAGGCCTTGGGAGAGATACTAAAATTAGAAAATGAGGAGATCACCCTTGAACTCATGGAATTTCCAGTCTAGGAAGATACAAATTCTTCCATGGCTGCTCAACATTTAGGGCTATGGCTTGAGTTAATTGGATAACTACTCATTCAGTAAGCTGAAAAATAAGTTTTATGCCTTAACACTTTCATTTGATGCCATCAAAGAGTAAATTATCCATTAGGAAGTGTAAAATCAAACAAGTAGGCAAGTCACTCTAGGCACATTCTATACAACCAGGTAATGGAAGATGTGAAAGTCACTAGAGGCCAAGTCAGGTATTGCTGAATAACATGCCACTGGCCCCCAATGCTAATAACATGCACTATTTAGAGACATTCTCCACAACTGTCCTCTGTTTTTATGACACCCTGAAAACATGGGAACAAATAAATAAACCCCTCATTGGGAAAGTTACAAAGATTAGTTAATAAATTTGCTAATGACAGAATGCTATTGATAATTCTGAGGACTCTCTTTTAATACCCATAATGAGGTTCTAAAAACACACTGGGACTACCAAAGATGGAGGAGGGAAGCATTGTGAGATATCAATGAAATACATTTTTCCATTGGAGTCACTTCAAAGAGTCACAGGTCACACAAAGCCTGGGAGCTCCACTAAATTAATAAACCCACTAGAAAGTGGATCTACCATCCTCACATTACTCTACAGTACTCTATCCCTTTCCCAATATTCATTGCTCTACTGCTTTTGAAAATAAAAGCAAACGCAAACTTAAAACTATTCTTATTTCTGACATCCACCTCTAATTCTACCTTTGCTATTTCTGTCAATAACTCATCAATTCTATGTTTGTAACCTTGGTATAACCTTTCACTATCTCCTTGCCCTCATTTTGCCATATCCTCATTTGATAATTTCCCAATACTAAGTGTTGCATCTACAAAGCACTTCTGAAAGTTTCTCCTTTCTAATCTACCACAACTTGAATTTTTGTCCCATCACCCCATCCATGCCTATTGCAAATTCTCCTTAAAAGTCTTCTAATTCTAAACAAATCTCCTCCCAATCCTTCATATAATTTCCCCCAACTACTCTCCCTTTTTTAGAGGTCTGGTTAAGTATTGCTCAATGAACAAAACTGATACTCCTTAGCTTGGCATTCAAGATTTTCCAAAATCTGTCACTGTCTAACTTTTCCAGTCATATCTTGCGTATGATTGCATACTCTAGCCAAACTGAACTACAATTTGTCTTGCAGAATCATAGTGTTTTCCTGACTCTGTGCTTTTTCTTAGATTGTCCCCAGTGCCTGAAACCATCCGTCCTGTGATCTACCGCTGTCCCTTGTATGTGTACTCTTCACCTAAGGAATAGTCCAAATGCTATTCTTACATCTTTCCTTGATTCTTTACATGTCATAGCATTTTTATAGCTCTCTAACACACTTGGCATATTTTATGGTGCATTATAATTATTCCTATAGATAGATATACATTCCCCTACTAAACTATAAGTTCTATGTGGGCAGGCACCAGGTCTTATTGAAATTGCATTTCCCCTAGATCTTAGCATAGTTCCTGATACATAACAAGTATTTAATCAATATTCATGGAATTGAATAAATTGTGTGCATCTTCAAAAATATTTTCTTACTACATTGTTAAAGATTTTTGACTTTTTATATAGTACTTTATGGTTAAAATTTGAATTCCCATATCCAATTGTGAAAGATAAAGCAAAATGAAAACAAGTTAAACCATAAGTTTAAAACTACATACAAAAATGGACATAGCAATTCAACCTAATTATCAGTTATCCCTCACTTGACTTACCCACTTGAATTCTACTAACTTTTGCTGTTTAATCATTTTTTTTGCAGTAGTGTCCAACTCTTTGTGACCCCATTTTCTTAGAAAAAATACTGGAGTGATTTGCCATTTCCTTTTTTAACTCATTTCATGAATAAGAAAACTGAGACAGAGGGTGAAGTGACTTGCCCAGAGTCACACAGCTAGTACGTGTCTGAAGCCAAATTTGAACTCAAGAAGATGAGTCTTTCTGACTCTAGGGCTGGCATTCTATCCACTGCATCACCTAGTGCATTAAGTTAATTTACTAATATGACAATTTAAATAGCAAATAGCTTAGAAACATATATTATATCTATAATAAAAAAGTCATTGTTGCCTGCATATTTATTGTTTCACTTATATACTGAAGAAAAAAGGTAAAAGTATAACAAGCAGAGTTTACTTTAAAACTTTCTTTAGTAAGCAAGTTTTACAGACCTCTACAAAGATATCTATCAAGAATTTAAGAATATTTGATTGAAATAATTTGTTCTAAATAATGAGGTCCCAACATCATTAATAGGGAATAAGTAGCTGGCCCAGTGTGAATACGACTACATATTAAAGGGGTCATTTATGTTAATGAGAAAAAGGTCATTTTTCACATGTGGTTTTAGATATAAAAATCTTTTCCTCAGTGATTGAAAATAGGACGACAGGCTATACCTGGAATATGAGGCAGAGATGCCCTCAATTAGGTGACTAATTTTACCATCCCCAAATCCTTTTATTTTCACTTAACATTGAAATTAATCATTCCAGGAGGAGTTGGGTATATGAGAGATGGGCATAAATTTCCCTGGATTGTGACCAGTAATGGCAGATTTAGCACGTTAAAAAAAAAATTATCATCTTTTCCTATAAACCATGTTGCCTTTCTTTTGTCCAGTTTTTTGATAAAATTCTTTTAAAAAATTATTTCTGCTTTACAACAAAGACTGAGTTACAGGCAAGTTTTTGTAAAGGTTCGTAATAGGCTAGGCCTGGCTTAGGCAGAACCAGTACTTTAGGTCAAGACTGTACGCACATGGACCATTTAGCAGTTAAGCAAATGAGGTTTACTTAACTGCAACGGAGAGCTCGTAATCAAGAAGGGTGGACTTCTGATTCAGTTGAACAAATTTTCCTATCTTTGTTGCTCACAATAGCCTGAAGAAATGCATCTTCCTCAACTTTTCACTGTCATTCGCCCCATGTGTTCAATCTGTTGACATATCTTGCCATTTCTACCTTTAAAATATCTCCCTTGTGTCCCCTTTCTCTCCTCACACAGCTACCAGTCTGACACATGCCTGGATCATCTCTTTCCTAGAATACTACAGCAGTTACCTAACTGCTCTCCCTTTCTCAAGCCTTTCCCCACTCTAATTCATCTTATAGTTACCTGCCACTTTTGCTAAAGTATAGAGCTGGTCATTTTACCTACCTTGCTAGAATTCCAATGACTCCCTATTATTTATAGGATTAAATTTAAAATCCTTTCTTTGACAGTTAAAGATTCTCATGATTTAGTGGCTTTCTATTCTTATATTCATTTCTTATATCTTTCCATACACTCTACAATCGAGCTATACTGGCCTACCTCACATACAGCATTCCACCTTCCCTACTTGGAATGCCCTCCTTCCTTGTTTTTTATTTGATCCCTTCAAGACACAGCTCTAATCTCAACTTCTGCAGGATCTCTGATCTAAGTTCATCCCCACTAAGTGCTTTATCTCTAAGACTGCCCTCCATTTATACTGAATATATTCCAGTATGTACATAATTATTGCAAGTTTTCTCCCTCATTAGAACACAAGCTTCTTGGGAGCAGGGGCTGTTTTTGCTTTTCTTTGTATCCTAAATACTTTATCACAGTGCCTAGCATATAATAAATTCTTAATAAATGTTAGTTGATTCACTGACATAATGACATATCATGATTAGGGTCTATTTCTTTATTTTTTCTTTTTATTATAAATTTAACAGTCATAATCACCATAAATTTCATGATATAGAAATAAAATCAAAAAAGGGGATTGCATATGAAATTCCAAATTCATTTTTTATATGTATTTTGTTTCACGTAATCAATCCTTCAACATTGTTTTCCTTTACATTATTGTGGTCACCATGTAATTTTGTTTTCTCTTAGATCTGCTTATTTCACTGCTATAATTCATACAACTGTTCATGTTTCTCTAAATTATTTATATTCATGATTTCTTACAGCACAATAACATTCTATTCATATGGTACAATTTGTTCAAAAATTCCTCAGTTGATGGGACCTACATTATTTCCAATATTTTACTACCACAAAAAAATACTTCTAAAATATTTTAATACATTTGGTTCTGTCTCTTCTATCTTATATCTCATCTATCTTCTATGTTTAAATAATGCCTCTTCAGGGCATATGGCTAGTAATGGTATTAATGGATCAACTATACAATTTAGTCAAGTTAGAGACATAGTTTAAAACTGTTTTTCAGAATAGTTGGAAGAACTTACAATTTCACCAATATTGTTTCTCCTTATCACACTTATCCTCAAGGAATCCCTGAAATATTGTTATTTTCATTTTTCATTGTTTTTGTTAATCTGATATAAATGGAAAATCATAATTGTTTTAATTTGTATTTATCTTAATCATTAGTTGTTTTGATTATTCTTTCATATGTTTGTTGGTAACTTGTTTTTCTTACTTTGAAAAGTACCTGGTTCTATGTTTTGGCCACATCTGTCTGGGAAAGGCTTTAATTTTTATATTTGCTGCAAAGATATTTTTCCAACATCCTGCTTCGTCAACTTCTAACTACACTTAAGTTGCCTCTTTTGAAAAGTTTTTATTTAATGTTGTGTGATTGAAATTGCCCATTGTATTTTCTGTAATCACCTCTATCCCTTGTTTAGTTAATAATTCTTCCCTTTGAAAGGTACTTCTTTCTATTCAGGATATTCAGGTCATTTATCAATATGAAGCTATGGTACAGACTTAGTTGCTAGTCTACACCAAATTTCTGTCAAACTTCTTTCCATTTTCCCCATCAGTTTTCAAAAATAGGGAGCCTTTATCCAAATAGTGTTCTTAAACTATTTTTTGTTCCTTCCTTCCTTCCTTCCTTCCTTCCTTCCTTCCTTCCTTCCTTCCTTCCTTCCTTCCTTCCTTCCTTCCTTCCTTCCTTCCTTCCTTCCTCCTTCCTTCTCCTTCCTTCCTTCCTTCCTTCCTTCCTTCCTTCCTTCCTTCCTTCCTTCCTTCCTTCCTTCCTTCCTTCCTTCCTTCCTTCCTTCCTTCCTTCCTTCCTTTCTTTCTTTCTTCCTTTCTTTCTTTCTTTCAACACTACTAGTCAACTGCCTTACTAATCAACTCCAATCAATTGCCTTCTGGGCATTATTTAGCTAATTTATCCCTCTTACCATCTTTTCTATTTTCAACTATTACTAAATGATTTTTGATAAATATTACTTTATAGTAAAATGTGTGATCTAATAGTGTGAGGCTCTCTTTTTTCTCCATTTTTCATTATTTCTCTTAACATCTAGTTTATCTTGAACTTTTCTTCCTCCAAATGAAATTTGTTATTATTTTGTCTAATTCTACTTACTCCTATAGTAGTTTGATTAATATGGAACTAAATTTGTATGTTTGGTAGTATCAGAGCACATATTACATTTGTGTAACCAAACTATGAATGATTAATCTCTGTCCAGTAATTTTGCAGTGTTTTGTAGCAATATTCATATTAGTCATAGGTACATCTTGGTAAGTTGAATATCAGATATTTGTTTCATTTTATGGAATATCAGAGAAATGAGAAGAGCTTATTCTGCAAAAGGTAGCTATATATATATATATATATATATATATAATATATATCTCACAAAATTGATTTTTATAAAATGATTCTGATTTTTTTGATAAAGGTTTTATCTGCCTCAGAACCCAAGAGATTCAGTCCATGATACCAAGAAGAGATATCCAGGGAACTTCTCAGAATGGAAATTTTTAAGGTTTATCTTTTCTTGCATAATGTCAGTCTACAGGATGGAAATGGAAATCAAGACAGAGAGAGTTATGGTATATAAGTGGAACTTTCCTGTTCACATGTTGCAGTATCTTTCCTCCTCATATATGTTCTAAAAATATTGGCTACTATTAAAATAAATAGTAAATGCTTTATATATTACTCAAAACTCATAGATTTTTTTTCAAATAAAAGAGTTGAAAGCAGGCTAATAATAAGACCATACATATACTGAATATTCAGTTCAGTTTTTTTACTAATATTTCATTTCAATTAGAAATTTACTTTCCATCAGTCTTCACATTTTCTGCTCATTTATCTATATCAAAGTATACTTTATAGATCCTTATTACAATCAAGGAAGAAATTGAATAATAATATTCATTTGAATAGCTCTTTATCATTGAGAAAGTATATTAAAATGTTTAGTAACAATTCATTTGATATTCACTTGTAAACCTCTTAGGGAGTTAATGGAAATATATGTTACTAAATGTATAAATGGGGAAACAGATTCATTTCAGTTAAAAAAAAACCTTATTAAGATTCATTCAGCCAATAAGTGGCAGCAGTTAGACTTGAAGCCAGCATTAATTGAAGGTTTCCATTTTGCTTAGCTAACACCTTTTTCCTCATTTCTCAATAGTTCTAATTCAAGAGATAATATGGCCACACATTATTCCATAAGATGGCCATATTTGAAGAGTCGCTAGGATATATATTTAACTTTAAAATTACATACCTATTTTCATCATGTCCATTCACAGTTCTGCACTACAGCTGCTACTATTATTTGATAAAGAAACATATTTCTTTTTGTATCCATTCCACCATTCTTTTTTTTTCTCTTTCATTTTCTTAGCTCTAAATAATTGGCATGAGGAGGTAAAATATATTAAGTCCAAGGAAGCAGGAACAGTTTACATAGAAAAAAACTAGGCACATATTTCAACATCTACAGAAAAAAAATCTCAGTAACTTGTATGGAATTTTTCACTACAAACTAAAATTCAGTAACTGTATGAATCAATGACCAAAGAATGAGGCTAGATTAAAGGTTCCTAGTTTTTCATTGCAACTCTGTTAATGATCATTGTATAATCCCTGAGCAAGCTACTTTACTAAAAGATAATAATGAAGACACTAAACTAAGGAACAAATGAGCTATTTTAAGTAATATGTCACTTTAAATTGCAGTCAATTTAAGGTGATATTTATATCATATATGTAATGTATAACATAATCCATATACATATATATGGATTTTAAATACATAAAATTAATACATAAAAGTTAATTTTAAATACATAAAATACAAAAATACATAAAAATTAATTTTAAATACATAAAATACAAAAATACATAAAAATTAATTTTCTCCTTAGGTAGAGTAGAGTCTAATCCAAATCCAAATGCCATTCATCATTTTCAGGAAAGGATTTATGTTTCCCCACCATGGCTTAAAGCTCGTATTTCCTAATTACTGTAATGATACTTAGCAAGCCTCTTGTGGGTCCCATTCCTATGCCAAAGCCATTTAATCTACCTTGTCAACTCAGATTCAATTTTATTTTCTATTGGAGGCAAGCTTGAGCTGTAATGTTTGTATGTTTACAAATGGTTTTATTGCATCCAAATGACCCCAATCATATGTGAAATCAGATATAAATAAATAATTAAATCGATAGGCACAAAGCTCATCACCTCCAAAAAACCAGGGAATGTTCATAGGTAATTCTTCGATGATTACTTATTATTATTTTCATTTGTGACTTACAAACTCTGCCACCTTTGCAACGACGGGGCATTCATTACTAGTCATTCTTCCAATAACTGCACATTCTGAAAGAAACACACACACACACACATGCACACACAAATGACTGTAGAAATACATTTAACGTCAAGAAAATTTATGGATAAAGTAATTTATTTCACAAGAAAAAAATTTTCTCTACTTTATAATATTAATACTTTAAATAACAAGAAAAAAGATCACATTACCATGGCTGAATCAAATCAGCAATGACGACTTGTTGTCAGTCAATCAATCAGCAAGCACCTATCAAGTGCCTACTAGACAGATACAACTTGGCAGGAGGGAGGGGCCGAAATTAAAATAGGTCAAACTTCTTTGACCTGCAAATAGGTTTTTAACCATTTACTTTCCAATTAAAGCTATAATTAATGATTAAGCTGTTTTGCACATAGACCGTATTGAGAAAAGGGAAATTTCAATGAATATCAATTATTTACACTTATTTTAAATTTGATTTATCATGAAATCACATTAATGTTAAAATTAATTTGCTAAGTGGTACAGGTTTTAATACGTTTTTAGGTTTTGTTTTACTATTTACATTTAGTAACAACAGAAAACACAACAAAAAGATGTGACTCAGTCCTCTCAAAATAGAGACAGAATGCTCATGGTCAGTTGCTGCAGAATATGTGACAAAGACAAGAGAGTGCACAGTCACAGTGCACCTGCCAGGTTACATGGCAGGCACAATAGTGGAGTGGAAGGCTACTTAAGCAGGGTATGGACAAAGCACTCTACTTTCTTTTACATCCTCTACATTTTTCACAGGTAAGCCAAAATCCTTTGGTGGGTCACAAGTGGCCTGCGGGCCACATTTTGTGCAAGCCTGTGCTAGGCGCACTATAAGGCTCTAGGGATATAAAGAAGGCAAAAGATAATCCTTGCTCTCAAGAAACTCCCAGTCTAATAAAGAAGATGACTGATAATCAACTAGGAAAAACAAGATATATACAGATTAAACCGAAGATAAGCCAATAGAGGAAAGACACTAACATTATAGGCAATTAGGAAAGGCTTCTTGTAAAGTTGGACTTTTAGCTTGGACTTGAAGAAAGTTAAGAGGGAGGCATAAGGAAGAAGAGAATTTCAGCATAGGGGAATGCCAATGTAAATGTCCAGAGTCAAGAGGGAGTGTATTGTATAAAGAAGAGCAAGGAGGGGTGTTGTCACTAGATTACAAAACAAATGGGGTAAGGGAGCAGGAGGTAGCGTATAAGAAAACTGGGAGTGCAGTAAGGCGTAATGTTGTAAAGGGCTTTGAGTGCCAAAAAAAAAAAAACCAAAACGGATTTTATATTTGATCCTGAAGATAATAGAAAGTTATTGATGTTTATTGAATAGGGAAATGACTTGACCAGAAGTTAAAGGAAAAGAAAAGTTTAGAGGTGAACCTATTCACCATGGGAGGTAGCAGTTGTGATCTGGGAAAGAACTGAAAGGTTGAGGGAGTGTAGGTGAAAGTGAGTATTAACAGCAATATTTGAAGTTTCTAGGCAAAGGAAGAGGTAGAACGACAACAGCTTGCATTCATATAAGGGAATTTCAGAATTCGTGAAAAAGAAAGTAGAACATTTATGGATGATGACAAGATAAAGGGTATGAACATCTCTTTATAGCTGAGGTAAGATGAAGGAATAAGCCATGGTTGATAAGTAAATTGAGGATCTGGGAAGTTAGACCACTTGAGGGAGTCGTATATGTATGCTGAAGTTCTCTACTATAAGGGCAAGAGCTGAGGAAGAGAGAAAAACTGTAAGCTCAGTACTGAACTCTTCGAAGAAAAAAGGAGAGTGTCCTGAAAGTTGGCAGGTAACAGCTATGAGAATTTTTATTCTTGTATACAGACTGGGAAGTTAGATGGAAGAATGGATAAGAGTGTTGCCTTAAAGTCAGGAAGACTCAACTTCCTGAGTTCTAATTTGACCTCAGATATTTACTAGCTGTGTGACCTTAGGCAAATCACTTAACCCTGTTTACCTCAGTTCCTCATCTATAAAACGATCTGGAGAAGGAAATGACAAGTCACTGTAGTTCCCTACCAAGAAAACCCCAAATGAGACCACAAAAAGTAGGGTATGACTGACTGCAAATATAGACTAATGAACTTTAAAGGAAAAAAACACTAAGTGATGGTGGCAAAGGGCAAGGTCAGAAATGGCCATGATGGCCAAGAAGTAATTCAAGTGGAAGAACTGGAAGTGAAAAGAATGGTCAAAGAGGCTGTATCATGAGGAATTAGTCAGGTTTTAGTGCATCAAGAAGGTGAAGGCAGTGAGAATGAAAATGGCTTAAAATGATACTCAATCTGTTACATACAGAGCAGAAATTCCAGAAAGCACAATGGAAGGGTTGGCAAAGAGTATAAGCTTGAGAAAGGCTTGGACTGAGAAGGATGGAAATAAAATAGGAGTCAATGGGAGAACAGATTATAAGGTCTGAAAAAATTATAACCAGGAATTCAGAATCATGGGGTTGGGGAGGGCAAATGCAGGCAGTTTGTTGATCATTGATTGAGCGATGTATTTGGCTAGGTTATCACATTCCTAACAGCTCAGTGTCATGGTCAAATCTGGTTGGAGCATAAGGCAACTAGTAGAGAGAGACAATAATTTCTTTTCCCCTCAAGAATTCCAGGCCAGAAGAGAGATGGAAGGAGTATAATAGAATGGCATTTCTCTCCTTCCCAGAAAGGCAAGAACAGGTGAGACCAGAAGACTGGCACATTATCTGCATGTATCAATTTATGTCACTAAGGGCATATGGTAAAGGGCTAACACCCTGATTAATAGCCCAAGTGCTGCACTAGTATTTAATAATTATTATTTTAAGGAAAGCTTTCAGTCCATTGGGAAGATCTAAGAAGTTAGAGAAAGACATGGAAAAGAATTGCACATGATGAAAGAGCACCAATTGGCTTGAAATAGGGATAAACTCACAAATGAAATCAAGGAGTAACTAAAATACAGTAAGTCTACTTAACAGTTAAATGATAAGCACCACATAAAGTTAGTCATAGAATAAATGCATCATAGTGGGATGCTAGCTTACTGGCCTAGGGAACTAGGACATATGGAATGAGGGAGATAGAAACTCCAAAGATTTGGGAAGGGGTGCTCAAGTGATTCAGTGGGTAGAATATTGGTGCTAGAGTCAGGAAGACCCAGATTCAAATCTAGCCTCAGTCACTCACTAGCTGTGTGACCCTAGGCATGTTACTTAATCTCGGTATGTCTTAAGTCACTGGAGAAGAAAATGACAAAATACTCCAGTATTGCCAAGAAAACCACATGGACGGTATTGGCATGCTGTGTCCATAGAGTCACAAAGAATCGGACATAACAACCATAACAAGAAAACTCAAAAACAAACTAATTCTACTGAAATAATGGTGCTTTTTTTCCCATGCCAGTGCTAATAAAACTTATTAGAGGCAGCATGCTACAATAAAAGAATACTAGCTCTGGAGACTGAAGACCTGAATTCAGCTCCCATCTCTCACATGTGCTACTTAAATGACCTTGGACAAATCTTGCCATCCCCTGGGCCTCAGTTTCCTCAACTGTAAAATGAGAATGGTCTCGACCTCTGGATCTATGACCCTGAATTTTAAATATGAAAGATTTGTCAATGTATATTTCGAGGTAGATTGAGTCTCATTAAAAGAAAAGGAAAGAATGCTTTGACTAGAAGATTCTTTCAATTTCATTTTAAATAGATTTATTCAGTACCTTTTCTGTATAAAATACTGTGCCTGGTGCCAGGGATAGAAAGACTAAAACAAAATAGTCCCAGATTACAAGCAGTTTACATCCTATTTCTTTCTCCCACTTCTGTGTTCAAGACCATGCAATGAGTTCACAATAGCTAACAGATCAGAAGATATCTGGATGACTGAATCTAATTGGATATAACAAAGTATACATAGCATATTGCATATTCTAAGTATGCTTTAAGCTTCTATTAACAGAAACTCCCTGTATATATATATATATATATGTATATATATATATATATATATATATATATATATATATATAGAGAGAGAGAGAGAGAGAGAGAGAGAGAGAGAGAGAGAGCAGGGTTAATAATGAATTTGTTTATCAATGCTGACAAAAAAATATTTAGGAATCTTTGACTTTTAAGACCACATTCCTTTGAGATCAGAATATGATTTTATTTAGGCAGAAATTCCTTCTGAAAAAAATGTAACGTTTAAATCTCAAAGAGAACTTTGTTTTTAAATGGCCAATGATATTGATGGGAAAATACTTTTAAAATGATTAATTGCACTATATGCAAATTGGCTTTGTTCAGCACCCAAAAGAGTTTTAGAATTGTTGAAAGGTAGTAAGGGAAAAATCACAGAAGGGTATAGCGCCAATGCAATATTCACAGTGCCTATGGTGGCCATGAATATGCCAGCACAGTGCTGAATTGCAAAATACCACAGACTCTCCACATGGAAGACAGAATCAAAACATTTATTCAGATATCAGAAAGTCAAGTCCATCATAGTAACAAAACTCTAATAACAATGCCGAGGACACCATCCCCAAGCCTTTCCATTGCTAGGCTTCCCACAAACCAGCTCCATTAAACAAATCACAAACAGGCTCTCTTAAGCAAAATCACAAATAAGCTCCTTCACTCAGGATAGTCAGCTACCTGCTTGCCTGCATCCTTCAGTTCTCTCTGTTCTAACCAAATTTTCTCTCAATTCTGCTCCACCCTTTCTGTTCCACCCATTCAGCAAGCTCCTCCCACCACGTGGGACTTAGGCTTCCATGTAATTTAAGCAGGTCACATGAGCCTATTAATGAATGGGAAAGATTTTCCCATTTAAATTACCATTACAAAGGGGAATACTGAAAAAAAAAATCAATCCCTGGCCCCCAAGATATCTTTGCAAATAAATAAATAAATGAAAGGGTTAGGAAGAAAAAGTGAGGGTGATTTTTAAACCTGACCTGTATGTGATTCAAACCAGGGACTCAAAAATCTTGAATAACAGCAAAGACTTCCTTTTAATGTTGTAGAATAAGTTGATCTGTCCTATTTCTACTATAATTTGATCTTTTTCTTTTCATATAGGAGGCAAAACACTCCCAAAGAACTTGGATGAAATGTCATATTATTAGTCCGCAAATTGCCCACCAGTCCTCAACAGGATATTACCTTTTTTTTCCCCTTTTTAGTTAAAAATTTCCCTATCACTATTTTTAGCTTAGGGTATTAATTCGTAGTTTCTCCTACCCTACACACACACACACACACACACACACACACACTACCAATACACAAAAAATGTTAAAAATACGGATGTTTTGGTGACTAACACCTTCAGTAAAAGCACAGGTAAAGGCACACTACCTAACATGCCCCATTTGCTTGCTTAGTAAAGCAGATATAAAATTCCAATATAATATACTTAAGTTATATTATAATTTATATGTAATTATATATAATATATTTATATAATTTATAATTTATTTATATACTTTACATATAGAATGTATATATTATATTCTATATGTAATATACATATTAACTTCTATATATATTCTACATATAGAATATATTATATTCTAACCCTAAATATATAATATAATAATTTATATAATTATATCTTATATATAATTATAATATACTTAAAATCCCAATATAGTTTATTTAAATTGTTATAATTTATATATAATTAAGTTACATATAATTATATGTAAATTATAGGTCAAAGGAAGATAAACATGAAGGAAATCAAGTCAAAGGACCTGGGTTCAAATTCTGCCTGTGACTTTTACTGAATTACTTTGGGTAAGAACAGCAAATGGAGTAAGTACCCAAGGTCACTCTGTGAAGACAGTGCTGCAATTTCCTCATCTGTGAAAACAAAAATGTTTGGACTAGATGACCTCTAAGATCCTTTCCAAATTAGATTTAGGATCCTAAATTTAGAGACAAAGAAATTTTTAAAATAAAGCAAGGTCTATTTCCTAGCTGTGTTATATCAACTACATTGTTATATCTCCCTCTACAGCAAATATCTCTTAGGTTCTATTGCTCCCATTACTTACAATTTCTGCTTCTTATTAGTAAAAGTCTCAGGTCAAAGATGGGAAAGGACAAGAGAAAGAATTTGAGACACTATGTTAATTAATTAAAAAAAAAAAGAGGTCAGCATAACCCAAAGGCTTCCTTCTGAAGTGAACAGTAGTGAAAGAGATGGAACATTTCCAAACACGTTCATTTAACCTTTTTAAAGTTTGATATTATGGGGTTTAAAAAGAGATTCTCAATTTTCCAAAATATAAGTTAAATAGAATTTTTCCTCAATTTATTTGCTGATTTCTACATTGCCCTCTAGATGTTGAGTATAATTCTCTTCCTTTACATTATTAAAGTTTTATTAGAAAATAAACAGCTTTGAAAATCTCAGATTGGATGATGATTCAAAATGGCTAGAGGAATTTAATTCCGTAATGTGATATTTTATTCTCTGGAAGTCTGGAATATTTTATCCTCCTTTTCACACACACACACACACACACACACACACACACACACACACACACACCAAGAACAAACACCTTGCAATCTAGCTTTTAACAAAGAGAATATCAAAAGGATAATGGAAGTTGGGGGGATGGAAAGAAAAAAAAAATAAAGAAAAATGGCATTGAAGGGAAGCAAAACACATCCATAAAACACTTTCCATTTGGTTCAAGCATTCTGCTTTAAAGCTGAATTCACATTTATCCCGCTAGATTATGAATAATTCCCTTTATGAGTAGTGTAGTCAACTACACACAAAACATAAATCTATCACTTGACCCCACAAGACAAGAGGCTACTACTCACTGCAATGTCAGCAATAGGAGAAAGCAGAGACATTATAAAATCTAGTGGTGATATTGTAGACACAATGCAGGCAAAGGCTTTTTATTTAGTAAGGAAATCTTTTGGATAAGGACAGCTTATTCGGATAGTAGGGTTTTCAATAAATGTGAGTATATACTTAGCATTTAATAAAAGAACAGATAAAACAAAAGAAAAGTCTTTTTCAGGAATTTTTCTTATTTTATAGGAAAAGCCAGAATAGTGTTATAGTTAGCAAGAATTGACAGGAAAGAAGAGAAAAAAAAACTAGATTCTAAGATCCTGGAGAACAGATTTGTTAAAAATACCCTCCACTGTGAGATGTTTGTCAGCCAAGCTAGGAAAAATGGAGAGGTAAAAGGATTCAGGGCACTGGGAGGAGAAAGTAGAACAGAAAAGGATGAAGTCAAGTCAACAAACTTTTATTAAATGCCTACTGTGTGCCAGGTACTGTATTGTGTGTTCTGGGAACACAAAGAAAGCACCCTGCTGCACCATCTCCAAGTCCCTATCTCAAAGAGTTCACAGTCTAATAATGAGTGACATAACATGACAAATATGCCCCAAATGATGTACAAACAAGACATATTCGCAATAAATTGGAAATAATATAAGAAATAAGGCACTAACACTAAAGGAGACTGGGAAAGTCTTGTAGAATGGAAGATTTTAGCCAGAACTTGAAGGAAGCCAGGTCATAGAAATGAGGCAGGGGGGAAGAGGGAGGTTGAAGAATTCAAGGCACACAGGCAAGTCAATTAAAATGCAGTTAGAGAATGAAGTGTCTTCATCCAGAAAGAGCAAGGAGAGAATCAGAGGATCACAGAGTGCATAAATGAGAATAGGATAAGGAAACTGGAAAGGAAGTAGGTACCCATGGTGGGCTTTGAATTCCAAGTAGAGGGTTGGAATTCATTGACTAGTGGGATGAAATGGTCAGACTTGCCCTTTAGAAAGATCAATTGGACAGGTAAGAAGAAGGTGAACTAGAGGGAGGAAAGGCTTGAGGCAGGAAGATCAATCAGAAAGCTATTGCAATATTTGCAGCATGAAATGATGAGAGCCTAAACCAGGGTAGTGACACTGTCAGAGGAGAGTGTGAGGAGTCAAGGATGACTCCTAGGTTATGAGCATGGGTCACTGAAAAAATGCTGGTGCTTTGGGATTAATAGGAAAATCAGAGTGGAATTAAAAATTGATACCCCACTTTATTATGTATTATTCATTAATTAAGAACTGTATCAGATCACTGAAATCAATACTTATGGATTAGCATTAGATTTAGTTATATAGGCCTTAGTATTAGAGTTTATAAGAGTTTAATTTCTTTATTTCTCTGGGCTATAGCCTGGCACTCAATCTATCTTATGCTAGAAATGAGGAAGAATGATGAGTCTTCCTGGTAAAGATGTTCTGCTTGGCATAAGCCTTGCCCTGGACCAGTCTGGTGAATGGGTTATCTAACACAACTCATTCCAGAAGGTGTTGATCAACTCTGTGTTTTGCCCATTGCCATAGCACTTAGAGATTCCCCTCATGTGAGTAAGGCCAAATGTTAACCCACTCTTACCTCTGATACAGGCTAATTACCATGTTAGTTTAGTTTTCATCACCAAACTATTTTTTAGCACCTCATACAGACTATTATATTTTAACTGTTTTAAAAAAAGGCTGCTCTTGCTATCAAAGGTATCCCTGGCAAGTAAAAAACTTGGGATTTCATTTTATTGGCAATTGCTAGCCTTCCCAATAAATTCATTATATTCAAAAGCTTGTGCCTCAGTTTGTCATTATTAGAGATTGTTATTTGTTACATTAGGAGAAGAGGATATGTGAGGTGGGAAAAGATAAGCATTAGAAGAATACTTCTAATGAAAGAAGTAGTATTAGACATACTAAGTTTAAGATGCTTTGGGGCCAGTCAATTCACAGTATCCAGTGGGCAGTTTAAGGTGTGAATCTGAAGACTGGAAGAAAGGTTAGGGTTGGATAAGTAGATTTGACGATCATCAACAAAGAAAAGGTTGTTGAATAAGTGGGAACCAATGAAGCTACCAAAAGAAACAGAATAGAGGAAAAAGGGGAAGGGAGACATGATTGAGCCTTGGGGGATTCTAATGGGTGAAACCAAGATGAATAGACTGAGTAAAAGCAATCAGAAAACAATCACAGAAACTTGAAGACAAGAGTATCAAGAAGCGAGTGAGCAACAACGCCAAAGGCTACAGAGAGGCAAGGAGGATGGAGATGGAGAAAAGAGCACATTAAATTGAATAATTAAGAGATCATTTGTAATTATGGAGAAAGCTGTTTCAGTTGAAGAGGTCAGAAATCAGAATATACAGAGTTCAAAAGAGAGTATAGGATTCCTTCAAGTCTTACCTAAAATCCCATCTCCTGCAAGAAAGTTCTGCATTATCCTTAAAGCCAGTAAATTCCCTCTGAAATTATCTCCAATTTATCTCGTATATATTTTCTTTGTACATAATTGTTTACATGTTGTCTCACCTGTTAGATTGTGAGCCCCTTGAGGGAACTGTGCATGTATACGTGTGTATATATCCTTTCTTTGCATTCCTAGTGTTTAGCATAATATCCAGCATACAGCAAGCACTTAATAAATTTATATTGATTTGACCTATTTGATATATTCAAAGTGCTTTGTAAACCTCAGAAGTTTTCTATAAAACTTTCTTATCAAGAAAGGTGAAGTAAAAACACATTTTGCCTATTTCACCAAAAGTTTTTGTAAAAAAAAAATATATCCCATAAAATAATTAGATTTAAGCTAAAAATGTAGAAAGATTTATTAGAACTTATATCACATCCATTTCTATGCCATAATTTCTGACACTCAGATATCTACACAATTGCCTGGGGAAAGGCAATATGGTACAAGAAAAAGAACATCAGTTTTGAAAAAACCTGGGTTCAAATCACTTTTGAAATTTGCTTATTGTATTTGTCCTTCATTCTCGAAGAGGACCATGACATCAAGATGATGACATGACTTGCAGTTGACTTTGATTTGAGTGAGGGAGAGCTGTGCAAGGTCACCAACCTCACTTTCTTCTGAGCCATCTGGATCCAGTGGCCTGATATTCATTAGGATGACTGGAGATGGTCCAGGATGCCATGGGAGCCCCTGGTCCTTTCAGGCCAAGGTCTTATCTCAATCTTATTTTGAGTGAGATAACCCGTTCAATGAAGAGGCTTCTTTAGGTAGTTGCTCAAGGGATGGCCCCTTCAATAAAAAGAAAAAATCAAACTGAGAGGCAAAGACCCTCAGGGAGCATGGGTAAAAGAGAAACAATTACTATTTAGTTATTACATCCATTCTGTGCTAGGTAGGTGGGTGGGGACTTCTTGTCCAGTCTATGACCTCCACAGTGAATTGAGTTTAAGGCTTCATCTTTGAGCAAGAAATGTACCCAGTAAACCCAGAGGAAGAAAGGTAGCTTTTGGCCATGGAGTTTACCTTCCCCTAGGCAGAAAACCAAAGGAGAGAACAGGAAAGGAGCTGTTACTCATTCATGGGTTGTGTTTTTCCTTCATTCTCAAAGGATCTGCTAGGACCTCAGTGAATCATGGACGACTAGATGGCACAGTGGACAGAGCCCTGAATTTGGAATCAAGAAGACTCAGATATTAGCTGTGTGACGCTGGGGAAGTCTCTATTAGATTTAGTTTTCCTTTCTGTAAAATGAGGATAATAACAGCACCTACTTTACAGTATAATTGAGGATAAAATGAATGTAAAATGGTATAAAAGCAAGCAATTAATTAATCATTAATTTAACTTGTCTCCATTAGTAATATGATTAAAAGTACAGAACCAGTGTCAGACTATATTTCCTTTTGAAACTTACAAACCAGGTGACTTCAGGTAACACATCCTCCCTGAGTGTCAATTTCTTCATTTGTAACAGGAAAAGAAGCACACTTGTTAACATCAGAGGTCCTTTAAACCTCAAAATCCCTTTATAAACACTTAGGAACCTATGGAAAAGTATTGCTGCTACACAGTAAATATGGGTTTGTAGACAGGCAGGTCTCTTAATTTGATGTCTTGCAATTTAATTCTCTGTTAAAGAGACTTACAACACTGAAAGTACCCATGTGGTGGTAATATTCTTTTTTCCTGATGTATCTTGGCTTACAATACAGTGACAGAATTTTTATAACAGTTCTGAGGAATAAACTTCTTACTTCAAATGCTTCATGGTTTTTCAATATGCTTCCAACTCATTTCTTACTGCTGTAGTTTTCTCTGAGACAATGTATGCTATCAACAAAAGTACTCCCCCTGCCCTCCAGTCCTAGAACTAGCAAAGCCCTCTGACCTGTTTGTGTTCATTTTACAATCCACAGAAAACTACACAAAGCATTTCTCTTTTCACCACAGGCAAATGAACTCCCAGGCCTGAACACATAAATCTTCTGCTTTCTCTTTTGAGATTTTCTAACAAACTACTTAACTTGACACAGCAAACCTGGACAACATCTCTAAGTAGGTTGTTGGGGATGAGTTTAATGGACGCTGGCTTTAATTCACTTTGTCCCTGTACTGGCTGTATATTGCAAATATTATTTAAGACAACTAAATAAAAAGAAGTAAATTTTGATTGTCTTTTATTTGTTTCATTTCTACCCCGCTGAAAGTCCCAAATTAGCTGTTTCAAGCTCATAATACTTTAGAAAGGAAACAAAAGGATATAGATACATAGGAAGATGGAATGTGTATATATATGTACATGTGTATCCTTTTTGTATCTCTGCCACACACTGATTTCATACATACACATGTACATCTGTGTATATACACTTATGTGTTTATGTAAGTATGTATATATGTATGAGATTCACTCATGGCAGAGATAGAAACTTATTCTCTTCACCAAAATGGACATCTTTCCTCACAAGTAGGGCCATTTTGTATTGGTTCTGAGGATACAAAGATGAACTAGGACAAGGACATGTTACCATTTTACCATTCTACTTTATCTTTCACTCTTTTACCAACCATTTCCTTTCATATTTAACCAACCTGTGAAAAATTCAATGAGAGGAAGAGCTCTTGAAGAGATTTCAAGAAAATAACTACATTCAGTATCACACTTTTCTAAAAAAGAGGATGTGTTTGCACAAAATATGATAATTTTATTTCTGAATTCATAAATTACTGTCATGTGAAAATGGCAAAAAAATCTCAATCTGAAAATGCACTATTTTTCTTTCCTCACAGTATCAGTCAATTTTTCAAATTTCCAATATTATTCTCATTTCTGATTGGGCATTATTTGAATTCATCATTAAAACATTAATTTCTAATGATAACCTTACTTTCCTATACTCCTAACTTTCAAGAAAAAGAAGAATGTATTTACCAAGTAATGAATATTTTGTTCAACCTTGGGCAAATGAATTCTGTTTTTGGAAATTAAGTAACTTATTTATATATCTTGAAATCTAGAAATCAATGAGTTTTGGTAGTTGATAAACAGCAAGCAGAAATACGTAGATCAGGAAACTCCACAATGTTTATTGAATTTTGTTTTTGTTTTGCATCTGATTTGAAGGGTCTTTGCCAGGAGGGATTCACCACAAACTGGCTAAATTTGTGTTAGAAATAAGCCATAGAACTGCTTCCATTTTCCTGATTACATCTTTAGCAGGCTCCAAGAGTTCTCAAAAGGAAATTGTCATAAGACTATTACTCATAAAATTAGAAACTTCAAAATGAGAAATGTTGAGTTCTGCCTTTTTTAACGTGAATTTTCTGTGTTTACAAATATGGTCCTATCAATGACAATAATTTCAACTTTTAAGAAGATGGTTAATATAGAATGGTTCTCAACTAATTATCATGGCTTTGGGGAGTTTGAGGGCAGATTAATTTATAAGTGTTGTGCTTCTCAGTCATTAAAATTTAAATGCAAGTCATTTGTACCTAATTAGTATCATTCATCTATGAAAAAACTGGTGATTTTTTCCCCTGAAGGGTGTGAAGTCCTCTATAGTATTGAATTTCATGTCATCACTGAAGTGTTAGAGAAGAACTCAATTTTTTAGTTTGATTTGTAGAATATATTCAATAAAGTATCTTTACTATGAATGACTCTATGATCATTTGTACTTCTAATAAGTATAGTCAGAAACATTGCCTTACAATGAATATTGAATAGTGTACAGCCCTTCTAGTCAATGTTGGACATTGACTATCTGATGTCTAATCAATCCTTCTTTTGTCAATGATTCTTAAGTACTACAAGTGAATAAATAACATCTTTTTTTAAAAATTTGGACATCTCTAGCTAAAGTACAAAAAGCTGGGATTAGTGAAAAGGGTTTTAACATAGTCAGAGGATAGAAAATACATTGACATTTCATGTCATCTTGTTTCTTTTTATATACCTCTAGAAAAGAAAAGAGAAAACTTTTACTGGCTAAAGATACAAATGAATTATTTCAAAACTCATAACAAATATATATGTTAACAGTTATATATTGCATGCGTATATACACATGTATACGCATATATGTATGTATATGTGTGACACACACCCACAAATGTACTCACCTTTTAATGAGAACTATATCTTTTCTTTATGGCATCTGCACAATAAGTGCACAAATCTCTAAAAGGTACCAAGTCTAAGACACTGTAAAATCAATTGCTTCCTGAATGACTGCTCATATCCACTCAGCATGAATTATTGCCTTATTAAGTACCAGGGCCTTTTTCCCCCTAACTGCACACCCCATTGTACCAAATCTAGTTAGATGAAGCAGAAACAAATTCATATTTCCTAACACTTATTCAAATTCTTTGGCCTAGAAATCACATTGCAGATTGGCTTTAAACATTCTGCTGAATGATTCTCTCAGTCAAATTTCTACTAACAAGTCTCACATGTATCATTACCTTTTTCCCCATTTGTATTTTAAAAAATACCCCCACTAATTTCACAGTACAATGAGTCATTCATCACTTAATTTCTTGTCTCATACAGTTTATTAAAATTAAAGATGCATATGCCCTGTTGTGCTACATTATTGTTTTCAACAGTGTGCATTTAATAATATAAAGAATGAAAAATTCTAATTTAAACATTCATGAAATATTCCTAAGAATCTCATGTTATCCTCCTTTATGGTTTATCCTACACTGAATATATTCTTATTTCTCTCATCTTTAGAGGTATTTGCCTTTTTTTAATAGTGATATAAGCATATAACTATTCCATTAGGCTTACATTCCATAAATAATGCATATATTATTAGGATGTATTTAGATTCAGGCAAACACTCCCCAGATGAGGAATATTTTATAAAGAAATAGAATTTTATGGTTGTTATGAATGGAAGGGAAAGCACTATTAAAGTTCCACATTTGAAACCATTTCTCACTGTCATGGTTGTATCTGTGTTTAAGACAACATACAAAAGAGATAACAGACTAAGAAAACTAGCTGTCATTTTTAGATGCTGTGACCAGATATGGGTAAAAAACTTCTGAAGAAAAGAATTACGAAGAAGTTGCTGATTTTATCTATTGTTACCTGTTTGGCAATTAAATGGTCATCACAACCTGGCCTCAATGTATTTCTCCTTACTGTTCCCTTTAATGTATACCATATTCCAGCTAAATTGGCTTCTGTACTGCTCGTCTTCCATACCAGGCCTCGTTTCCCGTCCCATTTACAAAGGCTATCCTCTACACCTGAAAAGATCTTTTCTCATCTTCATCTCTTAAAATCCAGAATTTCTTCCAATGTTCTGCTCATACACCACCTTCTACATGAAGGATCCTTCTATATCTGCCAGCTTCTATTGCCTTCCTCATAACATTATCTTGTGTGCAAGAAAGAATGCATACATGTATAGATACATAGATATATGTATACAAGGGTGTACATGTGTGTTGTCTCCCATGTAGTAGAAAGTGACCTAAATCAGAAAGGAGGCCATTTCCCTTTTCTTTTTGTGTACCCCGAATACAGCATTTATTGAATGTACGTTGATTTATTGTGAGTTACTAAGCACTGGAAAGAAGGAACAATAAACTCCTTAGTAATTTCAGCTTTTGTTTCACTCTGGGGCAAGCTGCAAAAGAAAGGTTACTGTAAACCACTGGTAATAACCTAGTAAGGGTGGCCAATAAGAATGGATTTCATGAGCCAAGCTTCCAGCTGAAGCCCAAATATATTGACATTCAAGAAAAACCAAATGCACCTCACTATTATAGCTTCTGTTAGCGATGTGTTAAAAAAAATTCTCTGGTCCTTCTATAACATTTGTCTAGTAAGTCACTTAGTCAACAAACATTTGTAAAGTATTATGTCCCAAGCACTATGCTAATCTCTAGGGATAAAAAAAGACAAAAAACAGTTTCTGAATTCAAGGACCCCACAGTCCAAAGAGAGAGCAATGTCAACCAAGTACAAAAGTGCAGGCATGTGTGTGTGAAAAATAAATAAATAAATATATATATATATATGTGTGTGTGTGTGTATGTGTGTGTGTATTATATATAACCTTTACATTTACTATATATATATATATATACAGTAGTTATACATAATTACTATATATTATATATTTAACTATATAATAGTTATACAACTATTAGTTTGTAATAGTTATTATATATAAAATAGTTTCAGAGAGAGAGAGAGAGACAGAAAGAGAGAGAATGAGTAGACGAAAGACAATCTCAGAGAAAAGACACTAGAGAATTTCGAGAGAAAGGCTTCCTGATAAAAATGAAATTTGAGTTGAGTCTTAAAGGCAGCCAGGAAATTTAAGTGGTGAAGGTTGAGGGAACTATGTATTAGAGACAGGAACAAGAAACCGCCAGTACAAAGGCATAAAGAGGTGACATAAATTGTGAGCTTCACAGAATTGCAAGAAGGCCAGTGTAGGTAGACTGTTGCAGGAAAAAGTATAAGAAGACTGGAAAATTAGGAAGGGTAAAGGTTACAAAGGGCTTTGTATGTTCGATAAAGGGTTTTATATTTGAAAGTTGTATAGTCGGGTGACATGGTCACACCTGTACTATTTGAAGTTCATTTTGATAGCTGATTAGAAATGGATTGGAATGGAGAGAAGCTTGAGTCAGGGAGACTAAACAGAAGGCTATTGTAATCGTCCAGAGTAAAGGTTATACAGGTCTTAACTAAGTTTATTGTTGTGTAAGTGGATGGAAGAGTACCTATAAAAGAGATATTGTGAAGGGAGGAATAATAAGACTTCACAACAGATTTTATATATGAGGTGAATTTGAGTGATAAGTTAAGGATGATACGTAGATTTTGGGGTCTGGATTTTTGAGTGGTTTTTTCAACAGCTGCAGGGAAAGACTTTGAAAGTTGAAAGTATCAACATGAAAGATTATATGATGTGGCAGAATAAGCATAAGGTCTGCCATAAGATGTGAGTTGAAATCCCAGCTTAGCCCTTCTTAACTTTTGTGACATAACCTCTCTCAACCTCAGCTTCCAAATTTATATATCTTTATCTCTATCTACCTATCTACTTATCTCTCTATCTAAATGATACTAATCTCTGCAGTCAAACTTCATGGAGTTGTTATGAAGTTATTTCATTGGTAGCCCTTGTAACATGATCTAGAAATGATTTATTATCATACGTAAAACCAGCTTGACTTCAATGTGATGTGCCAAATTCTGTAAAATCTTGTAATAAAAGCCACAGAGCTTATGGGGGGGAACTAGGTTAGAGGGACAATACCAAAACATTCGTTACGCATTGGGAAAAAAAGACAGGAACCTGATAAAAATGTAAGTACAATTTCATATATATTGTGACACTTTATGTGGTCACATCTAACTATTTTTCTAAGTTCAGTATTACAATCATCTTCAAGTCATTACAAATGTTTTTAATAATGATTAATACACTTGATTACTGGAGTGTCAAGCTGTCATGTAACCTTGTGGTTTTCTTCAACACCATCATTTCCTTCATCTCCCGCTTTCACTTTCCCATTCAAAACAAGTTCCCACAAGTCTTCTGTGGTTGGATTATCAGGATGTCATGCTCTTCAACATCTTCCTCTTGTACCACTTCCTATTTAACTTAGTTTTAGTAGATTTTCACTGGTTTGAGAAATTGAGAAAATTGTTTTGAAGGTTGAAATTCTTCAAAATCATTAATCAAGTTAGGGAGACTTTTCTACAATACATGAAGAAAGCATTCTTGCATTACATCATTCTAGGCTTCAATAATATTGATGGGTATTTTGATGTTATCTCTTCTAAAATTCTATAACATTTTCTGCATTCTCATCTTCAGTAGCTGTAAGTAACATTTCAAATATTTGCCTTAAATAGTAAGCCTTGCTACTTTTCACTGTCCCAGCACTGATTCAGGTGCTGTATCAGAGAGGTGGGTTTTGGAGGCAAAAAACAGGTCTAGTGTATGCATGAACCCATCAGCTTGATTGGCTGATGCAACTGCTCCACAAGGAAGATTTCATAAAATCATGATGTGTGAAGAAATGGCCTTAAAGAGACTTTTGAGCATGGATAGGTATTCCATAACTGATTCTAATCAGCTAAGACTAATGTGAAGGAGAGGCTCTTTAATAGACTTGGGAAGCAATCAAAAATATCTTTCACCAATAGCTAACCTCCTCTTTGCCTTATCTCCTCATTTGGCTTCATATTAAAACTTTCACTCATTAATCTGGTGAAAAACAATGATGTAAAGGCCTATAGAGCCTCCTTTTCTCTAACACCATGTGGCCCTGAGAAACATGACAAGGATGAAGTCCTCTTTCTTATTATATGACCAATGAGCATTATATGACCTCAGAATGAGGGAAAACATGAAATCTTTCCCTTTCCAGCATTATTTCTCAACAGATGCCATGAACATAGGAGTCACCAAGATTCCTTCCAAGAGCAATGAGGCAAAACAGAAGGTGACTTAAAGCTAACAGGCTTTTATGAATGCCTTCAAAGCAAATCATAGAGCTTCTTCTTCACTGTGTGGTTAGCTGAATGAAGCCAGTTATAGAAAGTCTACTAATACTCAACAGTCTCTCAAAGGCACACTCAAGTCATCCTGCTTCTCCCAGAAGAAATGTCTTTGTGGAAAAGTTTCATCATGCAGTAAATTGATGAGGCCTGCACCTGTTCTAAATCCTAGTTTTGTAGAAATGTATAAATATTCCATAAACACTAAATATTCCATACTTTTATACAGAAAAGCAAAATAAATATTGCATACTTTTATACAGAAAAGTAAAATGACAAATTAAAAGTATTCAGCACATAGACAGAAAAATATTTTCTTGTCCTTGGACATATTTGTTTGTTTTGACCAGAATATTCAAATTTATTGCTAACTATAGATATATCTCCACAATTTTTAATGAAAGAATCAAGAATTTAAAAATCTAGAAAAATGTCAAAGAATCTATTCCCTATAATTTCTAATTCTACCCTTCATAAGTAAGGGTATAATATAATCCCTTTGTCACAAAGTTTCATTGACTGCCTCTCTGGTCTTGTAAAATGCTATTTCCTCCTAAAAGCAAGTTACCTTGCAGAACTCAAATGAGACAAGACACTACTTTTTACGCCTGTCCTCCTTTGTAGTGTATTTTTCATGGTTTTATGCTAGCTTAACTATCTCAACCTCTTTCCCACTTCTTGTCAACTGCTTCTGGTTGAGTTATCTAATGAACTTTGAGTTGACTTGACAAGGCATCCTGTTTATTCTCTTGGTTGGTAACTTGGACTGTGCCCTCTGAGGTCCGGGAAAGGTCTTTCCCTCTTCAGCTTATTAACTGAAACTAATCACCTGAACAGAATGGTCTTATTACTGGCCTCCACTGGAAGTTTAACACTGCTTGTTGGAACATCAGATTTTTATTTTCAAGTCTTCACCATGATGAAACAGAACACTGTATCAGAGAAAGAGCATTCAATGTTAAACCAGGTTATTTTTAATAATCATATAATTGCTGTCCTATAAACAAAGTAATAAATGATATCTTGAGTGTTTTCTCTACTTGCAGAGATTTTGAGACTTTTTAAAAATGATTAGCTGGAATTATTGGTGATGCAGAATCCAACACTCTGAAACTGTCGTTTTCTAAAGCCATCTATACAAGAAAATTGTCTTAAACTGCTTTAAAGATGACTACAACTCTGGCATTAGTTAGTGAAAATGTATTCTTCCTAACATAGCAAAGGAATACTTTTCCTCAGTGAAGAGGGTCCAGAAGTTTTCTGAGTGGCAGAAAACTTAATGTTTTTAGTGCTATAGTACTGTAAAATTCTGACCAAAAAAAAGAAAAAAAACAAACCACATATGTTGAATATGTATTACTGTTAAAGTCAGATGTTAAATTGATCATTAACTAGTTCAGCCATATAGTTAGCATAGTCAAGATAGGAGGTAGCTCTGCATGACTAGATTATTAAACAGCACTGCTATTGGCATGATTTTCCAGCATTTTTGTTATGTTTATTTTTTAGCAATCAAGTCTTTTTCTCATCACACATTCTACTTACAAAATAGTTTTGTTAGGCAGATATAAAAATTCCAGTTTGATTTCATGCAAGTGAAACCAAGAAATTATATAATAGTACCTTTGCTTTATATGTTTGTGTGGTAAAGAAAATCAATTTAGCATTTCCAATTCATCAGAACAGTCTATTTTTTTCCTCAGCTACATAACACTGCATATGAAAATAAACCTAACACCAATGACATATAGTCAACACAAAAATTCATACAGGTGAGATTTCTAAATTGTGTAATATAATCCATTATAACACTTTCAACTAAACACTGTTGGCTTCATACAGAGAGTAACAGCAATTAAACTAGAAGGCAATTATGTGCTTTTACAATTGCAAACTATAATTTAAGAATGAAAAACAGTTATAAATGCAAATTTAACTTCTTTCCCAAATGCTAATTTTTCAAATCCTACAGCTTTCTGTTGTTTTGTTTCAAAGCAGTTTTTATAGGCATTGCATAGCACATTACAATTTTGCTTCTAAATATGTAAAACTATATTGTAAATACCTCAATTCAAATATCAACAAATGTACCTTAATTTTGATACGTTAGGTAAGAAGAACGTCAGGTTCAAATGTACAAATAGTTGGAAAATATCTGTGATGCCTTGGAAAGTGTACTGCACTTTAAGTCAGATGACTTGAATTCAAATCTTGATTCACTTTAGCTATGTGAATTTATGCAAAAGTCAGATCAAGGTTATTTGTATGGACCTGTAATTTCATCAAGGTAGGACACCTTCCAACCATGGCAGATTGCATGCATCCACATCCCCTCATCTTCTGTAATTCTTGCCTGTATGCTATTTTTTTCTCCTCCATATGAGTCTATCCAATGTGAAAAAGACCATTCTCTACTTTGACACATTGTGTAAATAGCAGTGGAGGATGTGGGTTGTTCACCATTTATCTCTTGCTCTCAGTACATGACCAACTCACCTTTCCTTTTAGAATTACATCTCTCTGTTGACATCCTTTGTCCTTCTTGGGTGCAATTCTTGGTTAATGTTTGCTCATGCCCACTGAACATCTTTCATTTGACTGTTAACTGAACTTCTACTGTAATTCTTCAGAGACTATTGTATTCCATTACTCAATGTCATGTAACAGCACCAGAAAAAATATTATTTAAAAAAATATAGGTCTTATTATTAGGGAATAGCTTTGGGTAAATAAAGCTCATGAAACCAAAGCAAAAGTTAATATATAGACAATTTGGTAAGGAGAATTCCTGAAGTAAAAGGAAGGAATGGAATATTTGACCCCACTTAGTGACTCCTGGAGGTCTCTGATTTTATTTAGACTATCAATGAAGCTGATAGTATTTTAAAATAAATTATTTGCTACTTTTATTTTTTTAAATGCAATTCTAGTGTTTAACTCATTCCTTGTGAGCTTATGAATATAAAAGTCAAACTAAAACATGATGTACATTGATAGCTACTAAAATTGTGAATATGTTTAATTTGGAATGTAATTATTTTAGCCCAAAAATCCTTCTGACATCATTTTAATAAGCATATTTTGTTGTTAGTAATCTACTACAAGATAAAATTATAATCTAAAATTTAATGACTCATGCTCTATGTTATCAACAATATTGAACTTCACATATTAACTTGTCTATAAATTCCACATAAATATCAAATTAGTTGAGACATAAGAATTATCCCCTCTGCCCAAGTCTCCTCTTCTCCAGATTCTGTCCCTGAATTACGTTTGAAGTAGTTCAGATTAACCGGGAGCATTTGGAAAATATGGATTATAGCCTAAGCTTTGACACTAAGCAAATTTGTGACATTGAGTAAGTCATTCATGCTCTTTAAAACTCAATTTTCTCATCTGTACAACAAGAAGTTTGAGTGCAGGGATAGGAAACCTATGTGGCCCTCCAGTGGGGTCCTTTGACTGTCACGTTTGAGGACCTATAACTCTACATGTAGCCTCAAGGCCACAGGTTCCCTACTCCTGGACTAGGTCAATCTAGGGTCTACGAATTTCTCTTATCTTTTGGATATCTTGATAATTATATACCATCTTGCTTCTTTTGTAATATTTGTTTGTGTTTTATTTTATGCATTTAAAACCATTATTTTGAGAAATCTATTTGTTTTACTAGACAGTCAAAAGAACCCATGACATACTAATAACTAATGTAGTCCATTTGTAATGTTTATTTTATTTCTATTATCCTATGATTCTCCAATTCAACTTCTGATAAAAACTGATTTCTGACTATTCAAAACACTTTTTCCTTTTCATTCTTATCTGAAAGACAGGAAGGGAAAGTTTATACTAATTAAAACCTCTATCAGAGGAAAAAAGCTAATGAGGCAAATTTAACTCAGCTCATAGAAGACAGAATAAATTACATCTAAATAATTTGCAAGTATTATATGAGCATAAAATGTTAATGATCAATACCATCATCCATCTACCAGGTAAATTTTAAAGTTCTATTAATCATCTAGCAACTTTGAGAATGAGCATTCTTGTTTTGGTGAGCACATAGTAATTAATATTCTAAATACATTTTTAGCTTAACCCACTATCATTAAATACCAATCTGCTTGAAAGACTGGTAAACAGAACAAAAGATATTTATTATTCTAAAAGATTTCCCTGTTTGTTCTAAAAAGATAGGTTTTACTGTCCCTAGACAGAGTTTGAATAATTCATTCATTTCATCTTAAACAGTATTTTCACACAAGAAAAATGTGGTTTAGAAAAGAATATTAGTCAAATTATTTTTCCTAGTTCAAACATACTATCAGGACTTCATTTCTGACTTTAAAGAAGAAAATTAATATGAATGTACAATATGGAATAGAGAAGCACCATGACACAGGGGAAAACTAAGTCAAGTGCTTCTCACTTCTAGCACATGCTGTCTTTGTGACCCTGGACAAATCTCTTAAACGTAAAGTATTCTAGGTAATTTTCTCTGACTATATTCTATAGATTTACCAACCTACCCCCAACTGGAGAGGTGGTCTCACATTGCACTAAACTGATACATTATTCCTAGAGAGAAGAATATTACCCCTTGGATCCAAAGCTATAGAAGTCTTTTTCCTCCTTATCCAGTCAACACAAAATGGGTGATAAATCTCTGAAAGCTTCATTGGTCTCATTCAGGGCATACTTGCCCCCACCTCCAGTACCCAGGCATCAAGTTCTTCTATGTTTTTCTCCCAAGAAACTCACTAGAAATGTATTTTAAATAGCTGGCATAGTTGGCTTCAGTAAGCGGTGATCTGCAAGTGGAATTTCCAGTGCGTACACATTTCCCTCTTCTCTTGGTTATCCTGCCACCCTCTTTTGCATGGAAATGCCAGCCATGATAACTCAACTAGTTCTGAGTATAAGAGAAGAGAGAAAATTCATTTCAATTTAGATAAATTTTGATCCCAAACATCTCACTCAAATTGCACTTTGAGTTCATTATGGTTTCATTTGGATACATTTAGTGTGTTCTGAATGTTTTCCTCTCCATTGCAATTTGGAAACTGCTTCAATGCAAAAGGATTTTGATGGTGTGTTTTTCAGTCAGTCATGTTCAGTGCACATGAGCGAATATGAGTGTGTGCATGTGTGCATGCATGTAGGTGTTGTGTGTATAAATTTAAGCAGAGACAAGCAATCAAATACAAAGTTATAAACAATTTGATTATTTGTGATTGGTTCTGACTTGGGGGCTTTTAATATTTCATTACTAAACTTTGACTTTTCCTATGAGGATCCCAAACTCATTTATTTGGAAAGCCAAATTCCATATGGCCCCGTTAACTATCTTGCTTAAGCAAACCATTAGGCAATAACTGTACACAGAAGGATTGGATGATAGCCATTTGCATAAGCTGAAAGGCCAGTACTATACTGAAAGTACAAGTACACTTGCCATCTGTACATCATTAAAAAATAAGTTTGCCAATGCAAGGCCAGTTTACTTTGCCCTTCTGGGAATATATACACAATTACCAAAATTCATTAAATTTGTATATTTTTTTATCCATCTCAAGACTATTTTTTTTTTTTGGTACTTGAATAACCATCTAATCTTCGTGGTGATTATGAGACAACAAAATGTCAATCTATGTCTTCCTCATCCTATCTGTGCATGACCTTAAATAGGCCATTTGCCCTTTCTAAGGCTGTTTCCTCAGACGTGTGGACCAGATTTTCATTATCAGTACTCAAGAACTGTAGCCAAAGAAGCATTGTATGAAATAAATTTGAGCTTTATTGTCATTAATATTATCATTATTATTATACTTAGGAAATCTACCTAAAGATAATCTGAAACAGCATTTCATATGTTAAAAATAAAATTATAAAGTCTGTTTTCACATATTCTTTACAAACAAGTTTCAAGACACAACAAAACAAAGTGAGAACTAATCAATGAAAAAGAGTCTGTGACCTCTAACACTGATACTCCAAGTTTTGATGCACCAGGTTTTGTAGTTGCTGTTATCGTTTTTTCCATTTTAAAATAAAGCAAATCATTTACTTCTAAATTAGATTTAATAATTAAAGAAAATATATCCCAAGGAATTGCACTAATGCATACTTGCATCTGAATGTGTTTTTCCTAATTATACTGGGGCATTAAGATTTCTTCTCACTGGTTCTTTTAGTTTCTATAGTAAATTATAAAAGGATATACTACCTTTACCTTAAAGCTCTTTATACCAACATTGTGTGCTTTTTTTCCTTCCTAATGGCAAAATCAAATGTGTTAGGGTTTTCCCACTCTACTCATCATTTTCTTCTCCCTCTCCATAGAATTTGTCATGCCTAAGTATATCCTTCCTTTTTCGTATATCTCTTTCTTTAGTTTCAGAGAAAAAATATTTTCCTAATTCTCCTTTAATTAATAGCATTGTAGATTTAGGACTGAAAGGAATCTCAAAAGTGAACTAGAACAAGCCCCCTCATTTTATAATTCAGTTCATTTACATTCAATAAATACTTATTAAGAAACCACTAGCAGCAGAACACTATTCTAGAGGTCATAGGAGACAAATTTTATGACATTATCTCTAGATCACAGACCAGTAGAGAAATAGGCATATATGGACAATATACAAATTCTTAGCCTCTTTTGCTAGTACTTTCTTCTCTTCCTAAGTCCTAAGGTGGGGAGGAGGGGAAACAGGTACTTTATGACTCTGTGTTTGACCATTTTTTCTTTATATTTACTCTCTTGGCAATATCATTTATTCCCATGGGATCAACTACCACCTCTACCACAGATAACTCCTAAATCTGCATCACCAGCCCTGAGTACTCTACTGACATCCCAACTGATATCTTTAAAATATTTATAGGACATCTTCACCTGGAAATTCCATTAGGCCAGCAAACTCAACATGCATAAATCTAAGATTTTTATATCATTCCCCATAAATCTGTTTCTTCTCCAGATTTCACCTTGTAAAAATGGTAACACCATTCAATGAACTCCATGTGCTCCAAATCTTGACTACAGCATAGTTTATTCATCTGAATTTCATTTAATCATCACCTATAATATATAACTTGTTAGCAAATTCTACTGATTTATCATCTATAATATTTCTATGATCTGTCTTTCTTCTATATTCCCAGTGCCACCAATTATTCCTATTGCCACAGTCATATCTTACTACTTATCCAAACTACTATAAATGGTATTAAAAATAAAAGGTTTCCTATTGCTACTCTCTTCTTCTCTAATCTATCCTGTATCTATTGCTAGGTTAATATCCATAAGTATGATCCCATCACTCTGCTTAAAAATTATCAGGAGTTAGGAATTGCCTATTGAGTAAAACTCAAAACAGAGTTCCTTAACATCAATATCATCATCATTATCTTCATCAACACAAACAACAATAACAACATTGTTGTGTTTTAAGGTTAGCTAAGTATTTTACATAGATTATTCTCAATGATCCCTTAAAGAACTCTGTGGTATTGTTATCCTTATTTACGTAGATTATTCTCCATGATCCCTTAAAGAACTCTGTGGTATTGTTATCCTTAAATAGATTATTCTCCATGATCCCTTAAAGAACTCTGTGGTATTGTTATCCTTATTTACATAGATTATTCTCAATGATCCCTTAAAGAAATCTGTGGTATTGTTATCCTTATTTTTTAAAGAAACTGAGGGTGAGAGAGCTTAAGTGACTTCTCTAGGGTCACATAACTATTGCAAAAAGTGAGCCAAAATTTTAACTCTGGTCTTTTTCCTTCAAAGTATGTAACTCTATACTCGATTACTCAAAAGTTAGCATCATCCTTCTTTTTCAGCCAGAGGTGTCAATCCCTTGAATATTTTCATGACCTAGTAAAACTGAACTATGTTATATCCACCCAATAATCCTTGGGCTTTGCTATTTTATTCTTGCTTTTGTTTTTTCTCAATGTTTGTAATGGCCTCCTTTCCTTTTTTCTAATCCCTACAGCTGAGAACATTCTTTTCTTCTCTGACCTTACACAGTAGTACTCTGCATGTACTTAGATAATATTTTGTCTGTGTCTTATCTAGCAATTAGACCGTAAGATCCATGAAGCCAGGAACTTTTCATTTCCCATCATAACTGGCTCAATATATGGCATTTAGGAGCTTCTTACTGAATGTTTGGTTGACTTGTATTGAATTGCATTAGTAGATCGCTTAAATCTAAAAAGAATTACAAGGAATGATATGGCATATATAACCATGTATATGCTTTTGAGGAAACACATTAATGAACTGTTGTGCTCTAACATCTAGTCTATATTTCTCAGAGAAATGCACACATTTATATGTGAAATTCCTGAAAGTTTACCATAGTATTCTGGGATTTCATATAAAACACACCAAAATTTCAGAATTAATTACTAAAACAAAAAAGAGAACTCACTCTCTCGAATTGCAGAATTCAAATCAATTCAACAAGCATTTATGACATTCATAGTGTATTCCATGAACTGTGCTAAGCACTGGAGATATAAAGAAAACAAAACAAACAAAAAAAACCCTCGGGTTGCTTACAATATAACAGGAAGAGACAATTTGAAAACAGAATTGTAGTAGAAGTAGAGAAAATTTCAGATAGAAGACTCTAACTTACCAGGGCAGTCAGGTGACAAAGGAGTCATTCCTGGACTAGGGAAGACTCATCTTCTTGAGTTGAAATCCAGCCTTAGATACTAGCAGTGTCACCGCGGGCAGGTTACTTATCCCTGTTTGTCTCAGTTTCCTCATGTGTAACATGAACAGGAGAAGGAAATGGCAAACTATTCCAGTAACTTTTTCAAAACAAACCCCAAACAAGGGCAAGAAGAGTCAGACATGATCACAATGACTGAACAAACACCACAAAAAACCATAAAGTTCCTAGAGTTCATAAAGTTCATATAGAACAGAAAAGGCTTTAGGTAGAAGGTAGGATTTTAGCTGGAACTTGAAGGAAATCAGGGAAATTAAGAAGTGGACCTGATAATGGATAGAGGCCTAGGTATAGGGGACAACCACTGAAAATGCCTGGAATTAGGAGATGGAGTAGTTATCTTTCATATGCAAAGAAGAGCAAGGAGGCCAATATAACTGGATCATAGAACATGTGGAGGGGATTCTGTCTATGAGGACTGTAAATGTACACTGGGGTTAGGTTATTAAGAGATCTAAAAACAAACAAGGGATGTCATATTTAATCCTGAAGGTAAAAGGAAGGCAGATGGAGTTTACATAGTAGAAAGATGACATGGGTAGATCTTACTATGTAGGCAAACTAAGTGGAGAAGAGATTGAAATCAGCTAAAGCCCACAGGGTCAGGGTGATCAATCAGAAGAATATAGCAATAGTCCAGGTATAAGTAATGAATCAAGAAAGCCCATAAATCAGAGAACCAGAATATTCATAAAAAGCAGGTTGATTGGTAAAATTTTAAGTTCATCTGGGAAAAAAGAGCTACTATTGTTCCAGTTTTACTATAAGGGGGTCACAACTCTCAGTAGGTTGGCAAGTACATGAGGGCAAGAGACAAAACTTGCCCAGAGACTGTAACCAAGAGTACAGTATGTCAGGTAAACTGGTGAATGTAAGAACTGTAGAATGCCAGTGTCAAAGTGTCAAAGTAGGTTGGTCAGGCTTACAATAACTGATAAGAATCAGAACTCCAGTTCATGGTAATAGTAGAAAGAAGGGTAGGACTTAGTGTAAGTAACTGGTATTCAAAAGTCAACCCAGCAGCACACATCATAACTTCTAAACAGCTACCAAAACTTCCTAAAACACAGGTTTGACTATCACTCCCTGTCCAAAAGCCTTCAATGATTCCCATTACCTCCAAGGGAAAAAAAGGGAATTCTTCAGCCTGAAATGTAAAGCTCTGCACAATTTGACTGCATGCAAACATGCAAACCTAACATTGCTCCCCTTCATATATCCTATAATCCAATCATACTGAGCTACTAGTTATTCCTCATATTTGATATTTAATATTTCCTTCCCTACCTCCATGCATTTATAAAAGTCATGCCCCATGCTAAGAATGCTTTCTTACCACTGCCCTGGCTTAACATGTATATTGCCCTCTCTATGAAGCCTGGATCTTGAGTCCCAAAAGGATTAGCCTTCTTATCCTCCCCCAAATTGCCTTTATATTTACTTATTTATATAATAATAATGACATTCATAAAATATTTCAAAGCTCTTTTCATATGATTTCATTTTATCTAAAAGTATTTCCATCCTACCCCCAGAAGGATGTAACTTCTTTAATGGCAAAGCTAAGGTTATTTTCTTGGTTATCATTGTTCTGGCAGATGTTTGTTTGTTTCTCCTTTGTCATTGTTTGGCCAGCACCTAGCACAATTCCTTGTAAATAACTGGCTATCTAATCAAATTGCCTTGGAATGTATTGAAATAGAGTCTAGCAAACAAGGAAAATGATCAATTATTTCTAAATTACACCAGTATTTTAGTTACTATGTAGATGTAACTAATATGGAATGTTTCCAACTATACTATTTCTGTGTGGAAGAGACAGCATGCCTTTAAAAGTCAGGAAGATCAGGGTTTAAATCCTGCTTCTGACACATACATTCTCTCTAACAATGGGCAAGTAACTGAATCTCTCAGAATCCCAGGAAACTCAAAGACTATGTCACTGATAGATGGATTAATACTATTGGTGGAGGATATAGTTTCCTATATCAATGAAATCACAAGTACAAACTATCACTTCTTCCTCCACTGCCCTGGCATCCAAAGGAAAAAAACAAGAAAAGAAAAAGAAAGAAATCTTATAGGAAAATTTCTTAGAAGAATAAAAAATTTGGAAAATAATACCTGGGCCACAGAATCATTAGGATAGTAGAATAGAAGAAAGTCTCTTTTTCAATCAAGCATTCTTCAGAGTACTGAGGGGACTTGTCCCTTGGGATGTGTGTGTGTATTTGTGTGTGTGTGTGTGTCCAGAATGTCGAGTTCTCCCAAAGTTTACAGTAAGGATAGCAACTGTCTTGAGAGTGTGACTTATTACATTGTTTTTTTTTTCTAATAACTGTTATATTCTTTAAAAAAAAAGTTTTGTGGAGCAAAAGTTTGCTTTTTTGATAATGAATTAAATTTTGTTTTGAGATTTTCATAATATAATACTGTTCAGAAATAATTAATATTTCCCTGGGGCAGTGTGAAATCAATGTTGAGAATTGTAACTCTGGAGAGACACCACTTGAGTATCTTTATCCTGTAAACATACATGAGCCATTTAAACCTTTACCTCTAATGTCCAGAAATGAGAGGCAGATGGAAACTATTTTGATCCAACCATTTAGACATAATTCATTTAAGCTTCGTTGATCTTCATTTGAAAGTTAATAGCTCAAGAGTCTTCTATATCAAAATAGAAAATTGTCAACCAAAAATTTATTATTAAAGCCACAGTACATCAAGTTAAGTGTTTAAGGAATATTTTCATAATTCAGGGAGCAAAAGAACTGACTTGCTGATCAAGTCTAGCTTTCCTCTAACCATTGTTTATCTAGGCTCTTCTGTAAAAGAAAGAATAGTATAAAGCTGTGGAAAAGATTGAATGGTACATTCTTGATATGATGAACAAAAGAAGCTGATTTTTTTCTTAGTTGTCATTGCTTTGAAATATGAATATATCAAAACAAGTCAAAAAGAAAACAAGGGACAAAACAGTCCCTTTTTATAATCTATAAACAGGAGAAATTCATATTGCTAGATACAAGGAATGTTGAGACCTTTTATTTTTTAAAAGAAAGGAATGAAATCACATAAAAACTACAAGTTGGAGATATTTTTTTACACGATGCATTATTTGCTTCCTTAGAAACTCAAGTATTCATCACAGGCCTGGCACTTACATGGAGCCTTTTCAACTTTGATCTCTTTAGGGAAAGAATAAGAGAACTTTAGTTCCTTTATTTTTCATTGTTTTTGACAAGAATAACTATATGTAATTTATCAATGGATACTGGAAAATCCTACAATTCAAATCCTTTTCTCAATCAATTTTTCAATTTCTTGTACTACATGTTAAAAATACATCTTAAAAGGTCATCTTAACATTAAACATTTTAATTCAGGTTGAGTGGATATTCAAGAAAAATATCCATAGAACTCCTGTGCCTATAAGAGATATAGTTTAACTACTTTGATTTATTATTTGAGAAAGGAAATTGACACTTGATGATTGATTGGTGAAAGACTTTGATTGTACTCCATATTATAAGGAATGAAAAATACATGATTCCAATAAAGTTATCACTAAACAACAATAGATATTCACATTATAGAAGTATTAAGTGACTCATCACCTAGGAGTGTAGTTTTCTTCTACAAAATTTTTTCTCAAAATTTAACATCTAATTAAAGCCACTGTCCTTACTACCTTGCCTCCCAATTCTCAATATTTTCACCATTAGATAAAAAGCATGTCTATTTATCAAAGCTCACTTTCTATTAATTAAAGAAAACATTAACAGAGCTAAAGAAATATGGAACTTCTAAAATCATTCAGGATCCAAAGAATTAGAAATTCAATTTAAAAACATCTAATGATTGTACAAAAGTACTTATAATAGCTTTTTTGTGGTGGCTAAGAATTGGACCTTGAAAGGATATCCATTACTTGGGGAATCAGTAACAAACTTTGGTATATAATTGAAATGAAATATTATTTTGCATAAGAAATGACAAGCAGAATGATTTCAGAAAAACCTAATCCAACCTTCCTATTTTACAGATAAGGAAACTGAGGTCCAAGAATGTTCAAAATGATCTGTCCATAGCTACACAGCTAGTCAGAATCAAATGAAGGATTTAAATCCAAGTCCTCTGACACTGGACCCAAGGCTCTTCCTATTTTTATGTGACTTACCATTAGAAATTTTTCTTAAGTTGTTAATATACAAAAATCTGAATATATAGAGAATAATTCAACTGAAATTTTTAATCCACTTAAAGGTTTCTCAAAACAAACATTAACATTGCCCTATGGAATTGTTGAAAGCCTTAAGGAATCTTTATCTTATTTCCCCAAATTTCATTATACGCTTACATTATAGTGCCATGCTTCACATAGTTTATATTCCAACCAAACTGAAAAAAAAATTTCCTTTTTCTACACACACCTCTCTATTTCATCACCTCCATTTATTTGTATATTTTGTTTCCTAGGCTGGAAATGCAAGGTGTCTCTACCATCATCAACAATTTTACTGAAATTTTACCTATTGTCTAAAGATTAACTCAATGTCAGTAAGGACCTTCTTCTCTCACTCGGACTATGTCCTAATGTACTTAACATGCATCAAACTGGTTTTTTGTTATTCAGTCCTTTTCAATCACGCCCAACTCTTCATGATCCCACAGGGAGTTTTTTTGGCAAAGATATTAGAGTGGTTTGCCATTTCCTTCTCCAGTTTATTTGACAGATGAGAAAACAGTTAAATGACTTGCCCAGAATCACACTGCTAGGACATGGTGAGGCTAGATTTGAACTCATGAAAATGAGTTTTCCTGACCCCACACCAAACTCCATTTTGCTACCTCAGATATTTATTTGTGTATGTGTCATTTAATATAGACTGAAAGATTTATGATGTCAGAAACCGTCTTTTCTAAACTTTGCATCTCACTTCGTGCTTATTTCAGATCTTTACATGTTAGGTATAGATGCAACATGTAAATGCTGCTTGAATTTTTGAATTTAAGTCATGTAAGAAAACTTCAATTCATTAGAATGTTTAGCTTACTGTTCTGGTTCATTGAATTTTTTGCTTAATGTTTAACTTCTGATGATTTTTCTTTCAATGTCATCATTTTTATGAAAATAGCCCTTGTAACATAATAGTGATCCATTTCCTTCCATAATAATAGCATCACTCTGCAGTGCCATGGAGCATAGAGGACAACGACCTGAGAGCCAGGAACCTCCAGAAAGACACAAAATAGAAGTTAATCTTTTGTATAATCAAGGTGGTGGGGAAAAAGATCTTTGAAGTCTCTTTGCAATACTAACACTCCATGATCTTTCTTTGATGATAAAAATTTGGGGTTTTAATTTTTAATGGAGTCCTGATTCTGAATGAAGATTATCAGCCAATCAGGAAGAGAGACAGTAAAATGTACAGCCAAGCTGTATCCTAAATCTAACACACCCTCCCTCCATGCTAAAGTCCAGGGTCAGTTTGATTGCCTTTTACCTGCCTTCTCTCTTAGAAGTACAGTGAATTTCACAGGAAGATATGGGAGAATCCATCTCTCTCCTTTTTGCTACAGACATAATATCTATGGGGGGGAAATAACACATAGAGTATCAGATTTAGTTGCTGTGATAGTTTTGCAGAACTGTATGCCCCTGCCCCAATTTTATTCTTTTTTTTTTTTTTTTATGAGATGGCTCTCTGAGGAATGAAGGAGGAAGAAATACACTTGTAAATGAAGAGGATATAAAAAAGAAAAAAGATATCATTTCTTTGAAAAAATTGAGAGTAGAATATAGAAAATCAAAAGTTCATAAAAGTTGAGTTCTGCTTAATTCAGGTTCTGAACTAATATAAATATATGGTAGTTACAAAGCCATCGAACTTATATAACTTCATTAGATGTAAGAATGACTTCAAATATTCTACCAAGAAAAATGCTACATATGCAAATCATTTTCTTTTTTTTCGGTGAATAAATTGCCTTTCAGATTTAAAAAAAAGTATGAAAACTGATGCCATCCAATAGATATAAAAAACTATTTAAATTTTTTTAGGGGGGAGGTTCCTAATTTTAAAGAAAAATTATGCATCTGTATATGTTAATATTATATTTTGTTTTCATTTTAGCCACAGAAATGTATCATTTTCTTGGACTTAAACATTCATTCTATTACTGAGACCTGACAAATCCACTCAGTTGAACTTTCAAAAGGTACCTTGTAATCTAAGCCCAAGTTTGCACAATTTGGGGTAAATGAGAAAATAAAAAGATGTAAGCTCATAATAGCTACATGAAATATATGACCTAAGTCTTCTTTATACTTGTTTTCATATTTGTAATATCTCTGTCATGTTCACAGTACTTTTTAAAAAAACTAACACTAAAAGTTTTAATCAGCTACCTATTCACTCTATTTAAAAATACTGAAAAAAGAACATAACCCACTAATGCATGTGCCTGCAGAAAGAATGCAGTGCCTGTCCACCAAATTCAAATGCAAATTCAAATATTTGAAATCCACAGATGCAAAGTAAATAGACTCAGAGAAATAATAGAGGTAGCAAAGGCATATTATAAATAGATATAATATTTGATGAGTTACATCCAGTTGGAATAGACTTTCTCCGGATCCATACAAAATCCCATGAATTTAAAAATTAAATCTCTGACTCAATATTGATATTTGGGGCACTGTAGACTTTTCACTAGATAACAGAGTAAAGGTCACCTTTAAAGAACATATCCTTATAGTAAGAATGTGACTACATTTTGTTCCAGTAGTCCTGCTGTGAGGTCAGCAATAAAAAGAAAGGCCCCATGACTATTGTTTGACAAACAGCTAACTGAGTTGTGGTACTGAATATAATGGAGAATTACTGTGCTGTAAGAAATAATGAATATGATGAATACAGAGACATAGAGAAAGACTTAAATGAACTGATCTACATAAAGTAGCAGAAAAAGGGAAACAATTACATAGTGACTACAATGAAAAGAACCACACAATTAAACAATTGAAACTAAATGCTGTGAAATTATAATGACCAAGTCTAAATCAAAGAGAGATAAGAAGGTATCTTCCCAACTTTTTTACATATGTAGAAGACTAAAAATTGAACTTTTAGTAAAGTGGACCCTATATAAAATCTAAAATTCTTTCAAAGGGAAGTTGGTTTTGCTGAACATTTTTGCTTCTTTTTTATAACATATATTATAAAAGATGGTTTTCTAAGATACAGCAGGAGGAATAAATTAGTGACTGCATTGATAGTTAAATAAAAGATATCAATAACATTTCTTTTTAACAAAGAATGCTTGATAACATTTAAATACACCTAACATTTATTATATTCATTATTATTAACCCCTACTACAGACACCAGCTTTTCATAGAGATTAAGAATTCAGACAACAGTCTAAGGCTTTTGCCTTCTTGATACCAGTGGTCCATTAAGAAATACGATATAGGCTTGGCAGCATATGAAAAAAGTAAACAACTTGATATGTGAATTCTTGGTTGAGTTCAATTTACAGAACTGTTACAGAAAATATGAAAACTGTTTTTCCCTAATAAGCATGTAAATTGAGCTTGATTGAGTGCATTAATCAGAATTTTCAAGCAGATTAGAAAAAAGAAAAACTGAAACTAAAATCTCTAGTTTTCTTGAAAGCACAGCCGAAATCCTGCATTAGGCCCTTCTTAACTACCAAATGCCAGACTTCCTGTCTCCTAAGAAAACAAAACAAATGAACAAGAAAAAACATAGTATTCACTATTTTGCACATATATTTGTTTATATTGTTTCCTCAGATAAAAAAGGCAAGCTTCTTGAAGGCAGAGATTGTTTCACTGTTTATGACTCTATCCAGGCCCTAGCATACAAAAGATGCTTAATAAATGCTTACTCCTATTCCATACTCCTATTAGTCCAAAGCTCCCTTCTGTGTTCTGTTCCCCAACAATAAAACTACCCACAGACGACTTAGTAACTGTTTGGTAAATTCTTTCTTTCTTGTGTAGTTTTACTCAGAATGAAACCCAAAAAGGGATTTGTAGTCTTGAAATAAATTAAACTCATGAATGGAGAAAAACATAGTCTTGCAAAAATGCATTTTATCTATATTTGACCTGTTTTCTGATTTGCAAAGGGAAAAATAATAATGATTGTTGCTATGGGATCAAAATGGTATAATGACTGTAAAATGCTTAGCATAATGACTGGCATATGTTACATATAATATTATTATTGTCTTTCTCTAATGTAATTGTTAACTTTTAAGTGGTTTTAATTACTAAAATAATAAGATCAATAATTTCTGGAAATGCAAATGATATCATCTGAATTTATTGTTGTGTTATTTCCAAAACTGTATTGTATTTCTGAATTTCTCTTAGATTGCAAAAACTGAGTGACCACTATAATCCCAAAATGATGTTAGACAAAGAAATTTTCAATCTGAATTTTGGTGAAACTAAAAGATGTTGGGAAAGTTTTGTAAAACCACTTATGTTACCAGCCCTGCTAATCTTGTCTTACAATGTTTTGTAATTGCCATTTGGAACACCAGATATTTTCACCTTTGCCTGTTAAAGAGGTTAACGCTAAAACAATTTGGCTATCACTTATGAAAGTTGTCAGATTGTTAACTAACTTATTTAAGATTATTGTTTCAATGCTGAAATCTAAAGTTGTTCATTGATTACTGTATATAAAAAGGAGGAAATTTAGTGAAAACTTTATTTAGATTGGTTCTGCCATTCAGAACTGTCCTCCTATATGTTGGCAGGCAGGGGCAGTAGCACCAGCCCCCTCACTGGGGTCTGTCCCAAGTCCCTTTATTTTGTAAACTTTCTAAGGCCCTTGGAAATCATCTGTGCGGGCAAGGTCATCCACCCTAGGAAAAACAACTTGTTTGGCTTATGTAGTTCCTAAAAAATGAATAGGACTTGCTCAGAAGTTGTAATAAATAGAAAGGATTTTTAACAATTGGCTTTTACATCAGGACAAGTTTTAAATTTGAGAAGGAAAGATGTTAAAAAGAATCCCTTGTATGTGTGCATGAGTCCTGGTAAATCTTTATTGCTTATTGCAACTCCATGAGAACAGAAATAAATGTATCTGACTCTAACCTGTGATTAGTAGGACTTGCTATTTAAGGTAAAAGGAATTTAGGAATATAACCATTTTCGTTTTGAGTTTGAATCTGGGTATAGTTGTCTGCATTAAATCAGTATCTGAGAGAAATGCCATAAACTACTTAGATGGAATGTGATCCTCTACTGTTAACAGGTGAAGTTTGTATCTAGAAAGGAAATACTGAGGGGACAATTCTAGACTCAATCTAGGATGGTCAGTTTCCCCATTGCATTCCTTTAAAAAGGAATATTTCTCACCTGACTGTTCCTGAGTCTGACTATGAGACAGATACTGCATGATTGGAGAATTTCACTTTTATCTGAATTCAAACAGAGTCAAGAATGTTTTATCCTGTCTCATTTGGTATGTCAAATGTCCCTGCTTTTTTCCTTCTATAGCAAATTTCTATGAGCAATAGCAAGTGACTAGCAAAACATATGAGCCCTTCTGTGTAATCTTACTGGAAAATCAAATATTGTTTTTATCTGAAATTAGAGCATGTGCAAAAACTTTTGTAAACTACTTGAGACACACCTTAAGATGTTCCCATTGTTTAAAAGGATTTTAAAAGCCGTAGTGTTTTCCTGTGATCAGTCTCTTACTGTTACCAATGTCAGATTCCATCACAACACCATTTTTACTAAAGCATTTTGTGATATCTAGGAATTCTGCAGTAACTCAGAATTTAGTTTGTTATAATATTTTGGGAATTCATATTACTTAAGGACATTTTTATAACAACTTAGTTTTAAGGAATTCCAATTTTAAAGGTTTATTTTTAAGGAGGAAGAGATATCTATCATTTTAAAAGTTTCCAACTAATTTTCTTCATAAAAGTTTAGTGAATGTCAGAATAAATTTTAAACTGGTTTTAAAGAAAGAGAAATATTTTTAGAAGAAATGTTTTGAAAATATTGTGTGAGTCTACAAAGGCCTTCTAAATTTTTAAAATAATTTATAGTTAAATTAGGCTGTAACGTAGAAGAGACCTTACTGTTTTGATCTCAATTTGTAGTCATTTGATGATCTAAGCCAGAGTTAAAATTTGCATGTGAACTTATTATATGTAAAAGATTTAATTGCTGAAGTATCTTATTTTTCCAGAATGAGTATAATTAGGGAAGAATAGCAAACATGTGAAATAAAGAAAAATTCCATCAAGCTGTAAGGTTAGCCACTAACATCTTTGCTTTGTTTAAGCTGGAATGGGATTACAGCACAGCTATGCCAGTAGAAAGTAATAACATATGAGCTATCTTCTCTTATGGTTAAAATATAAAGGAATGTGGAATAATCTGAATAGGATTGAGAGATTTGGAAAGATAAATTAAGGTCTGATTGAACTATGAAAGGTAGATAAGGTTGGGGAATAAATGTGGGTTATCTGAAGCCCTCTCAACTCTAGATAGTTGTTTTGGATATTTTTGTGTCAGTTTCAGATGGTTTAAGTATGTTTAGAGAGTGCAAGGAAGTATTTTAAGAAGACAGGAAAAATGTAACTTGATGTAATAAATTAATAGCTCAATCAAATTTGAGATGCTGCTGTCTGAAGGATATCAACCAATATTTATTTGGTATTTAAGACTAGGATTGCGATTCACTATTGTTTGAAGCTCTGATTACAGGAGTAGTTGTCTAAGTTAACATAAAGCCAATTGGCATGTGCTACAGGCTGACAATGGTGTATGCTTGGAAAGGTTTTGACAACGACCTGGGATACAACCTAGGTAGGATCTTCCTAACTCTATTTCTCAAATGTGCTATTTCCTTTCTGAAAAAGAAAATTCCCCATCTGATCATTCCTAAACTCTGTTTTCAGCACCTGGTGACCACATGATTGGCTATCAGATAATGGGTCGTTCCTGGGATGAAACAGACCTAAAGAAATTCTTTCCTTCTATTAACAAATATGATATTGTCGCTCTTTTTCTTTTATAACAAATCTCTATAGTCAAGAAGTTTCGTAAGAATAATACTGTCTATCAAACAATAAATAGAAATTGGAACATCTCTGAGTTACTATAGTGGGATGCAGGAGTGAATAGCTTACAATTTTAACTTATATTCCTGATCAAATAAATAAATATAATATGGAGATAACATCCTCTAAAGGAGGAAATGATTAGACCAGGTAATAAGAAAAAGATGTAATGTGATAGATGTCTAATTAAACAGATTAGCAAATTCTATGGAAAAGCAATTGAATCAGACTGATTCCTCTAAGAATTATATACAAATGTATATGATTGACTTCTAAAAATTTATTATGTTTTGATAATAAAGTCTCAAATTTGGATTTTTGCACAAAAAATGTATGACAGTAGCAAAAGTAAGTGAAAGTATTTCTTCTTTGTTAAAATATTTATCCAATAATTTTAAGGGGCAGATGAGTTCATTTTATGGTTGGACCCTCACATATTAAAAGATTATCATTCCAGGTACAGTTTTAGATAAAGATAGAAACAACAAATAACATAAACTGAAATTTTCTGAAGTTTCAAAAAAAATGGAGAACAAATTTTAAGTGATTGTACTAATTTATATTGTCGTGTCTGGGAACTTCTAGATCTGAACCAGAGAAACAGAACTCCTTTTTTTTAACTGTCCCAAGAGTAAAACCTATTGCCAAAGAAAGTATATCTAGGCATCAGACATCTACATGAGAAATCTGGGATTCAAAAAGTGATATTTAAATGGACATTAAGAATAGATTATTGGGATACGAAATAACATTGGAAATAATGATTCCATTTATTTGTATGGTTCATGTTGAATTTTCTTGTTTATATTGGTGACATGTAAATCTCCCTTCTCAAAACTAGTCTATTGTGAGCCAGCTAAGTCTAATCTGTAAAAATGTAAAAATGTAATTTTGTGAACAGTGAGCATTGTGTGAACCTAGTCCTACGAGGCTGGGAAACTGAACTTCTCTTACTGGCAGGATGATCTTTCGATAAAGAAGAAAATACTACATTTGATATTAACAATATTTAAATTTTACTATCAAGACCAAAAGAAATCTACCTCTTCTTTTTCCTTCTCTGGTGTAGTTACTCTTAATACTCCAATTTCTATGTGCCCTTAGCCATGCTAACTAGGTTGTACTGTTTCCTCTCAATTATTAAATCATGTATTTTCTGGGAACCTCTGTCAGGCTTTTCTGTACAGACTCTTAGATCCATCTGTCACATCCATTGGCCCTACTCCTGGGTGGACCTTGCCCTCCAATTTCGAAGGAGCCTGAAAAAGATGACATCAGATATGGACAGCTTTCCCAAGAGTCTGGACCAAAAAGAACAACTATCTCCCTATACCCAAGACTGGTTATTTAGAGATTTTTTTCATGCCTTTGTTGGTCTATAAGCAAAGCTTTCAGTTTGCCTTTGACCAAAAGGAGGGAATGATAATCATTTAATATAAACTTTGGACTTTAATAAGGACCAGAGTTTGAATTAAGAAGAGCCTGGACCTAACAGTCTCTTTGTTCTCTGAAGTAAACTCAGATAATACCTCTTCCTATGTCAACACAGCCAGATGGGGCTGACTTAGCATTCCTTACAAGACCCTTAACCCAAGACATTATATTGAATAATGGGATGTTTTCCATATCTTAATATTTTGTGGACGTATACTATGTTATGGCATGTTGATGTTAAAGAAAACACAGATATCTTGGGTCACAATTTCAACTGAAACTTTGTCAGCTCTGTTATCTTATTGCATTTACAACCTAAGCAATTAAGAAATTTCTTTCTCATGGTCTAATTAATCACTCATGGAGATCATAAATTTGAAGGACACAGACCACCTTGGATTGTCCTAAACAGATTTCAGCCTGGTCATTCTTTATTAGTTAGTCAGAATTTTATTCTGGCTTCATGATCATATACATCGATGCATTTAACCTGATTGCCTTTTCTTAACCAAACTTTCAGGTCGACAGAAGTAAGGAATGGTCTTGAGGTCCTAGTTCCCCTTGACAATCTTCCAAGGAAGAAAACTCAATTCATTCTGGTTGTTTTACCTTTCATGATCCTCTTTGCCCCACACCTTAATGAGGGGGCAAGGACAATTTGGTAGTTGTGACTAGCTTAAGCTAGTCTCCTTTACAGGATAAAATGAGCTAAAGATTCTAGGGTAGGGTCTGGTCCAACCGAGAATAAGTGCCTGTGAAATAGGAAGGAAACAACACTCCTAAGATTTTTGAGAGGAAGTGGGGCTTCTCTTACTGGCAGGATGATCTTTCGATAAAGAAGAAAATACTAAATTTGATATTAACAATATTTAAATTTTACTATCAAGACCAAAAGAAATCTACCTCTTCTTTTTCCTTCTCTGGTGTAGTTACTCTTAATACTCCAAATGTAGCCAAAAAATTGTTTCTAAGTCATTCTGCATATAGATATTACATATTCTTAGGGGAAATGCAAGATTTACAGTCTTTTCTCTTCCTTAAATATATTCTACTCTCTTCTCCACTTCCATGCTTGCCAGAATGGTTGCTAATATTATAAATACATGTATATCAGTGTATATATCCATATTATATATAATTATGTACACATCGTATATGATGCTGGTATGTTGAAATTTATTTTTCTAGACTTCATTTGCATAAGTAACATACATAATAAATATATTGAAGTGCACCATTTTTTCTAAACAATGAAACAGACATTACTCTCATTAAATTGGTTGAAAATATATTTAGTGAAAAAGTCAGCTACCACATTTATACAATAAAATAAATCTGAGGCTTCTCTAGATTTTTTTCTCTTTTATACATTTACTACAAAATTGGCTTTTTTTTTGAAGCAGGAGAGAATTTCTCTATTTCTTTAGATGAAAATAGATGTTATACATCATATAATTATAATGGAATTATTATTTTGATTATCATCTTTATTATAATTTGAATTCAAACATTTGGAATTATCTACATATCTTTTGCTATGTTGCATCTTTAAAGTGTTTGAGTGAGTATACATAAAGAATAAATATATTTGCAATAATGTTTATATTTACAAATTGTGTCTATATATACATATATATATTTGTATGTATGGTGGTATCTATCATCAGGAAAAATAGAAACTACACATACACACAAATATTAATATGTGTGTATATGCCTATACATGCAATATATATGTACACACACATATATAGATACATAGGTAGTTAGGTAGGTAGACAGATAGATCCTTTTTTATCAGGAGAAATGGAAAATAAATCAGAAACCAGATCATTAAATCATTACATAAATCATTAAACCTACAAAATGAATAAAATTCGAATCATAAATATTAGAAAGATTTATTTTATTATCTATAAATGTAGTATCTCTGACATTATATCACTAAATATATTTTCAAACAATTTAATGAGAGAAATGTCTATCTCATTGTATAGAAAAGTATCTTTCATATTTATGAATATATTATGCATGTTATTTATGCAAATGAGATATTGGGAAAACCATTTTCAGACACTTGTTTCATACTTGTTCATATAAGAATATATTGTCAAATCTATATAGTGAAATGTTTCCTAATAAATGAACAAAAATAAAACCTCTAGTTCATGTTTTCAAATTAATGGAAAACACAATGAAAGCCAAAACACACTTCATAAAAACACTGACAAACTATGGACTCATTTAAAATAAACAAAATCCTTTTCTCTTCACTGCCTCTTATCCTGATAAACTATTATTACTGAACTTTCTGTATTTGGTCAACTCTTACATAACAATGAAGATTTCTGGTGATACAAGGAGAATTTTAAAAAGTAGGGAAAGAGCGGTAAAGAGTGGAAAATTATTAAAGCTATGATATGCTTCAAATAATATGTCCTCATGGTTTTAAGCTAGCTATATGCCTGTAACAGGAAGACGTCATTGCTGTGAGTTAAAATAACTACATTTCACCTTTTCATAATAAGCAAATCATATTACCATACTATTACTGCTATTGCAATCATCTCATTATTATTGTTCTGTAAAAGTATTTACATTTAGCATTTACATAATCAGAACATATTAACATATTGCCATTACTACCATCATCTTATTATCATCAGTAAACAATTTATACATACATTAGGTAGTCAAATAATCACGTTCTCTTAATAACACTGGGAGTTGGGAGGGGGGGAATGTTACTTCACTGTGACTTTCCCTGTGAGAATGACCAATAACTTTCCATATTGAGGAATGTATACTTTACTCCCTAATTTCTCTGTACCCAAATTTAAATCCAATTCTGTGTCCCCGAAAAGTGAATGATCTAGATCAGAGCAAAGTTGGGGTCAGCAAACACATTTACTCATCCTTTAGGAAGCTCTCCTACCTTCTAGTGTCAACTTTTGCCTCTGCACATGGTTTAGTTGTGAGGGCACTAGTTGACATGGAGCTGGTTGGTTGGATGTTTTTCTTTCATTCTCAAAGAGGACCAAAATGACATCAGCATGATAAACTGAAGTTTCAGTGTATCCGACTGTGACTGATGAGTCCAGTCAAAATGCTCTACTACACATTGGGTATAGATAGTCCGTGTGAACACTTGGGATGGATACCCAAAATTTGTGCATCCTGCATTTCCTTTGTGCTGTCTCAATTCTGCTTAGGTCATGGAACACAGCACCCTTGATGTGGGCATGCCATGCTGAGCAGTCTTATGCCAATGTCTCTTATGTCACACAATCAAATCCAAAGATTTGAGAGAGGCCTTGAGAGTCTCCCTGTATCATTTCTTCTGACTATCATATGATTACCTGCCCAATGCAAATTCTCCATAAAATAGCCATTTTGGGAAGCAAACATTTTGTATCCGAACAATGTGGCCAGCCCATTGGATGTGCACACTCTGAAGCATGGTTTGAATGCTTGGCAGTAAGGACCTCAGTGTCTGGTACCTTATCCAGGCAGGTGATCCTCAGAATCTTCCTAAGACAGTTCAAATAGAAGCGCTTCAATTTTCTGGCATGGCATTGGTAGACTGTTCAGGTTTCCCAGGCATATAACAATGAGGTCAGCACAACAGCTCTATAGACCTTCAGTTTGGTAGTCAGTCTAATACCTCTTCTCTCCCATACTTTTCCTCAGAGCCTCACAAACAGGGCTGAGCAATGCATGCATCAACCTCATTATCAATGTGTACTTCCCTGGAAGTGAACTTATCCACAGCATTCAAAACTCCATTTGTTATAACGGATGGTTCCACATGTGGATGGTGGGGTGCTGGCTGATGGAGCACCTGTGTTTTCTTCGTGTTAATTAATAGGCCAAAATTAGGACAGGAAGCAGAGAATTGATCCATATTTTGTTATATCTCAGCTTTAGAGGCTGCACTGAGTGCACAATCATCTGCAAACAGAAAGTCATGCACCAACACTCACTCCACTTTGGTCTTGATATGTAGTCTTTTCAAATTGAAGAACTGACCATCAATATGGTAGCTGACCTTGACCCCTTGCCCATCCTCATTGAAAGCATTTGACAACATGGCTGAAAACATCATGCTTAGCATGAGAGCAAGTACACAGCTCTGTTTCATTCCATTGGTGACTGGGAAGGCAGGAGAGCACTGTCTACTATCCAGAACCCAGGCAAACATTGTCATCATGAAATTGATGTACAATACTGATGAATGTTTCTGGGCAACCAAATTTTGATATAATTTTCCATAAACACTCATGACTAACAGTATCATAGGCCTTGGTCAGATCTATAAACATTGTGTATGGACCTCTGTTCTACTTCTGGCATTTCTCCTAGAGTTTGTTGGGCAGCAAACATCATATCAACTGTTCCTTTGCCCCTTCTGAAGTCACACTGGCTCTCAGATATATGATGATCTTCCAGGTGAAGGATCAACTTATTAAGGAGGACTCTAGCAAGAATTTTGCCAGCAATGACTAAGAGAGAGATCCCCTCTGTGATTGTCGCAGGACAATCTATTCCCTTTACCTTTATAGAGATGGACAATGGAGGCATCCTTGAACTCCTGCGGGACAATCCCCTCTTGCCATATATCCTGGAAAATTTCAATCAGCTTTTGTAGTAGCAATGGGCCCCCTGCCTTGTAAATCTCAGCTGGAATGGAGTAAGCATCAGGTGCTTTGTCACATCAAAGGAGCCTAATGGCCCTCAAAACCTCTTCTTCAGTTGGAAATTCAGCTAAGGAGGGATTGACTTCAACCTGAGGTAAAAGTATTGATTGATGATGGTCTGTTGAGAACACTGTTCAGCCCATCTCTCTAGGATCATGTTCTTATCACTAATCAATGTGGCTCCATTAGCACTAAGTAGGTATGATGCACCACAGGTTTTTAGTCCATAAATAGCCTTCAGGGAATCATAAAAATATGGCCTGGCAAGGGGTAAAGGTAAAAGGGAAAGCACAAGACTCAATTCAATTCGAAACAGCAAGCATTTATTAAGCTCCTACTACATATACCAGCCCTATGAAAGGAAACATGATGCTTTAACCATCTCAAGTTTGAAAAAGAGGTTTTCTTTTTGTTATTGCTTCTTTTCTTTTTTTTTTTACTTATTTGTCTTTTATTTTTCATTCCAGACCTGTGATTTTATTGCTATGGGAAACTACCAAATAAGAAACATCCTTCAACAATATGGATCAGCAACTGCAATGCAAGTTAAAGGGTACGGAACTGAGAAGTTTAGTGATTTGACCAAGGCCATTCTGCTTATAAGTGTCAAAAGAGGACTTAAACCCAGGTCTTCTTGATTTCTAGGTTTACCCTTTATCCACTAATCACTTTGAACATCAACAACAGTCCATAAGTATTTATCAAATGCTGACCTTAGAATATGCCAGGCAAAAGTGAAACAGTCCCTTACTCTGGGACATTGTATGGGAGGAACTAACATCTACTTAGAGAAGTACATATAAATTATACACGAAATAAATCCAACCTAGTTGAGGAGGGACCATAAATTGTGAGGATCAAGAAATGTTATACCTCTCTAGTCTTCCACATCTTCGAAAAAGAAGAAAAGTACACGTTCTCATTTCTTCTTTGGAATCACTGTTGTTCATCATAGTTATATAACATTTGGTTTCTTTCACTGTGGTTTCTTTCACTGTGGTTTCCCTTTTCCTTTTCTTTGTTATTCTTTCCCTTTGCATTGTTATAATCATATAATAGGCATTATTAATCCTATTTTTCAAGTGAAGAAAGTAAGACTCAGCAAGGTTAAGTGACTCATCCACAGTCACTCAGCTAGTAAGCGTTAGAAGAGAGATTGGAACCCACTGTGTCTCCTGACTAAAAATGTAGAATTTTTTAATTGCCATCATACCATTTACTGTAAAAGATACAGAATACTGTCATGCCCTTAAATACTTAAACTCTAAGAATATTATAAGAGAATATCAATTCCACATGCCAATTTAAAGATATGACACAAGCTAAGATGAAGAAGACTGTAAATTATTGATTACTTCTCACAAGAAATCCAATACCTATAAAATTTCCAACCAGCTCCCTTGTCACTTTAGATGTAATCAAACCTTGCTAATGTTTAGGACCATTATTGAACAAAAGCCTTCCAACTTCCATTTTGATTTACATTTTGACTTACACATTTTCATCCATGTAAGAAGAGAGGAAATTACAAGGAAAAAAAGCAAAATTATAAGGAGATGCAGAAGGGGCTTTTCCTGTATGTGGCTAATGAATCACTAAATAATAAATGCTTGGCATAGTAGTATATGGGAATGGCTGGCTTCTCAGTTCTTTCTTCATCACTGCCTTCTCCATATTCCCAAATACTAGGATGCTCCCACTCAAAATTTTCTTCAATTAGTTTTGTTTATACTTACAAATATATATGTTGTCTCCTCTGATAGACTCGAAATTCCTTGAGAGCAAGGACCACTCCTTTTTGCTTTGTAATCCCAACACTTAGCAATTCCTGGAACATTAGTAGGCACATTAAGATAGACTTACTGTCTGATTTTTTGATTGATCATCTCTTTTCAACTTTCTTTGCATGATACATAGAAAGTCTCCTTAAAACTAGCAGTTCCTGTTCATTTGCTCGCTAATTTAAAATCTTGAAACTTCTATGGTAAGATATGCTCAACATAACTTTAGGGCATACACTTTCCATCTGCTTGTTCCCTGACAAAATCTGAGGAGCCAAATTAATAATTTGTTTCCTGGACTCCAATCTATATCAAGTAGCAGAACAGCTCCTTGGGGATCCGGCCTTTAGGACTGAAAGAATATAAAGCCAGATTAACTTCCGAATAGGATTCAGTTTCAGAATAGTAAATATTCCAGCTACCCCCAACCGATCCTTTTATTCAAAGAAATCATCAGAACCCATGGAAGCAAAAGCCAGTAACCCACAGGTATTCATTCAGTAAAGGATCTGACAGTTAACTTAACAAGCCAAGTAGTACAAAAAAAGAAAAGATGATACTGGAGACCTGGGAAATTGAGTACTGTGAAAAAATACTACATTGGCAAAAGAGTGGGGGGGGGATGAAAAAGAGAGCAGTCAATTAAAAAATCAGATTTGTTTTTAGAAAATAAATAGAGAGAAAAGACAGGGTTCAGAGAACTATTTTAGGAAACAAATGGAGAAAAGACTAGAGTTAAATGTTGTGTTCAATGTATTTAGAAGAGGAGACATATAAAGAAAAAAGCAAGGGAGACCACATCAGTTTCCACAATGTCTCTGTTCTCTTGCACAGTTTTCTAAACGTATTCAGAATACAACAATTTTCCAACCAATTAATTTTAATTTGTCCTATAAACTTTGCAAATTTTACACACATGACGTCATTTTTCTGTTCAATTGATGCGCATTGTACACCATGGAAATTTTAAACATTACCAAAGCTTTGTACCCAAAATTTAGTATCATGTATATACTTTGTACTTAAGGAATGTTAAGTATATCATCAGTTTCCTAAAACTGTACATTTTTTTATATACTTTGAGTAAAATTAATTGTGACATTGGACAAGCTTGGGAGACATAATTTCAGGGTAATTAATCTTTTTTTTAATTACAGTTAGCAAATAATTAACAAAAGGACGGTCATTTGGCTTACTTTAGTAAAGCAAAGACCCTTTATGGAGGCCTCTTGACCCCCATAAATTCTTGGAAGAGTGGGTGTTACCCATAGGTGAGAATCAACTTTGATTGGCTAACAATGAGAGAATAAATATAATGAGAGGCAGTCATTCCAGTGAGGGGCTGAGTACATGATTATGATCATATCATTTATGAACAAAGACACCTCAAGTCAGCCTACTTCTACCTTCGCAATTTATACAGAAGTATCTATCCTCTACCCAGTCAAGTGGGGTAAGAATTCCACTTAGATTAGATTCTACCCAACTGGTTAGGAGGTTGAAAAACATGTACCCCAAAGATTTGGGCAATCTCATCTATCAACAATGTTCTTCAGAGGATAGATGAATAACCTAAGGGATTTATTTCTAAATGAGAAAATAGTAAAGAAAAATACCTGAATCCTCCCACTCCTAATATTAATTGGCTATGAATGAGAGAAATACTTATTTCTCTCATAGCGAAGTAATTTTCTGCTTAACTCTATGCTGTCTAAAGATGAGATGCATGATATTTCAAATGAGATATACACATGTATAAAGTTTTTATGGAATGTATGTTAACATAATGGCAATAAAATATTTTCATCCTGTTGGGGAAGTAAACCATTTTTATGTATGCTAATAGACACCATTCTAAGAGATATTACTCATGCACCCAATCTTAGTTCTTATTACAAAACAAAAATATGCTGGAAATTCCATAAAGATCAAACTAATTAAGGCGCTTAATTGCCTTGGACTAATTATGGAAATTAGCAAGCACAGTGAGGAAATGACTTTTTTAAAAAACACTTAATATTTTGGGCCACACTTCCTCCGCTTGATTTTACTGTGAGGAACTTGTATAATTTCGTTTCTGATATTACAGATACCATCCATAGAGAGATGTAAACCAAAATAACTGCAAATGTCTCAGAGGCTAACTGGAACAAGCAAAAACCTGGACTAGAGGTTAGAGTCTGGGCGACAGTTTCGTAAATCATACGCATGCCCCATAATCAGTATTTCTTTCTCTAAGCTTTCATTAGAATGGTATTGTGTTTTCATCGTAGCTTGTTTTGATGCCTCTCACTGGGAGAGGGGTTACTCTGAAGGGAGAAAACCAAAAAGCTGAAAACCTTGGAATGAGCTGGATCCAACCAGCCCAGCTAGAGCACAAAAGCTTGAATCTTTGACACTTTGTCAGGTAGTAACCATTAGATCATAGGCTCAAATATTTAGAACTTAAAGAGATATCAAAGGCCAATTAGTAAGACTTTTTTAAGTTTACAGATGTGGAAACTGAGCCATGGAGAAGTTAGATGACTTGCCCAGGATCTCATAGCTACTAAGGGTCTGAGGCGTGATCTGAGCCCAGGTTTTCCTAACTCCAAGCCCTCTCTACTGAAGCATGCTACTTTTCAAAGGTAAGTAATTAATGTATTAAATGCTAGGCTTTTCTATTTCTTAGAAATCTAGTTTTAACTGGATTAGTACTCCAGGAATAATAGTACTAGGTTTTATTATTATCCTCATTTCACAGACAGGAAAACTAAAGCTTAGTTAAGGAGGTTAAGTGACTTGCCCTGGGCCTCACAGTAAATATGTGATACAGGATTCAGGTTCAAGTCTTCTTGACTCCAAGTCCATCACTCTACCTACTTCATTACTTAGCTGCTGATCTCATGAGTAGAGCCATCCTTAAGGGAAGAGACTTTTTTTGCCTTTTGGTGTCTGTGTCTCCAGCATCTAGCAGAGTACCTGGCACAGAATAAGCATTTAATAAATATTTGTTGACTTGACTGGACAAAGCCTTCCAAATTGGATCCATAATCACTCAAAAATATTATTTTAATATCCAGCCAGGAAAAGCCAAACAGACAAAGGCAAAGAAGGAGGAATATGGATCAACATAGTGCATTCTATGTGCCTGGCATTATGCTAAACTCATGTTACAAATATTATCTACTTTGATAAAGGATACGTGTTGTCTAGATATTCAGTTGGATAAATGGCATATAGAGTTGGCCCATCAGTGTGTATATCTTGAACATACACTACAGACAGATACAGAATTCAACCCAATATTGAATAGGATGATGTGAAGGAGAGAAAAAATTAATCAAGTGGGACTTTATTTGGGATAATATGCAATGCTTTTAATAAGCCCAATCTTCTCCCCTGTGCTTACTCCCTCTTTGTAACACCAATGTTTTTCTGGTGATTCTATCTCTCTACCTGAGACTACCACAGAGCAATGGAGTTGCAGGTCACCCAAAATGCAGCAAAGAATGCAAGAGTAGACTTCAGCATATTACAAACAACCATCAGGAAAAGAAAGGCAGCATGGTATCCTCACTGGCTAGAGAGCTGAACTGGGAAGAAGGAAAGCCTTAGATGAAGTCTCCTCTTTGTTACATACTCATTGTGTAACAATGGACAAGTCACATATCCACTTTGTGCCTCAGTTTCAATATTGATATAATCATACTTATAGTACCTACCTACCTCAAAGGGTTGCTGTGATGTCTGAAGGTGATAATAAATCTGAAGCTATAGACAACAACTTTACAAAGTGTTTCAATAAACCTTTGAAAGCTTTAATGTTTGGGAAGAATTTGATTCCCACAATGACCCTATGAGGTTGGGGGAAAAGGACCTCAGTGAATTTAAATGATTTTCTTAGTTGGAATTTGAGTCATTGTCTTTTTGACCCCAAGTAGAGCGCTCTTTCCACTGTACCATGCTGCTTTTGATATGGAAATATCAGGTATGATTATAATGATTATTAAGCACTAGCATATATTCTATCAAATAAAGTTATAACTACAAAAAGAGGTGACCTATTCAAGGATGAGATGGAGGTGGCGGGTTTCAAAACAATTCATTTTAATGTGAGTGTGCATACTACAAAATCAGTATGAGTGACAAGCCAATGTGACATTCAAAAAATTTTTTTCAGGCTTCATAAAAAGAAGCATATCATTTAGTGCTAGGGAGGTGATGATTCTCCTGTCCACTGTCCTCATCAAGCCTCATCCGGAAAACCGTGCTAGATCTGGGCAAGACAGAAAGGAGATCGATGGTGATAAGGACAAGCAAGCCCACAGCAAGGAAATACAGGATGGCAAGGAACTTCAAGTTCCTGCCATAGTGACTGGTTTAAAGAAATGATGTTTAACCTGAAAGTGACTGGAGGATGTGACATCCTAGGGATTTTCAAGTATAAAAATGATAGGTATGTGGCAGAGGTATTCACTTGGTTCTATTAAGGCACAGAAAGTAGGAGTAGGAACAATAGGGAGAAGTTGGAGTTAATTTTAGGCTTGACATAAGGAAAAACTTCCTAGATATAAAGAAACCTGAGACATGACAATACATTGATCTATGGCTAGCAAACATTCTGTTCTATCCCCTCTCAGGAATTTAAGTTACCTAAGCAGAACCTCCCTTTCCTTGCTACTATTCCCAGTTCCCTCATATAGGGACAACTTAGTCTGAACCTACTCCATGTTTTACTTTGCCCTCCTTTCTAAATGATTTACTATTGTTTACAAGCCAGCCTTCTTATTAGATGTCTTCATCTCATAGTCCAACCACCTTGGTGCAACCATAAGACCCTGCTTCTTTCCAAAAGAAACTACATCATATCACCACTCACTCCAGAACTTAATATTACAACTCTCTAGTATACCCTGGCTCCCGGGGCATCTAGGTGGTACAATGGATAGAGCACCAGTGCAGGAGTAAGGAGGACATGAGTTCAAATCTCAGCTCAGACACTTGACACTCACTAGCTGTGTGACCTTAGGCAAGTCACTTAACCCCAATTGCCTCATCCTGAGTCATCTTCAGTCATCCTGATGAATATCTGGTCACTGGATTCAGATGGCTCTGGAGTAGAAGTGAGGCTGGTGACCTGCACAGCCCTCCCTCACTCAAAACAAAGTCAAGTGAAAGTCATGTCTTCATTTCTCTGATAGCATGATCTTCCTCGGCAATGAAGGATGAACACATACACATACCCTGACTCCCAGGCAATGAAGAGAAAATCCTGTTTTCCTATGATATCACTTCTACTTCCTCACTCCATTACCTCTGCTCTATCCTTAATTTCCTTTTTTTCTCAACACCAACTCTGAATTACCCTTTATCATCTACATTCTCTGTTATAGTTATGGAGCTACCAGATGGCACTTGGAAGATACATTACAGTGATGATTAAATCTATCACAAATACATCATTTCTTTTTTTAATTTTTATTTTATTTTAATTTTTAACTCCATAGTCTTCCCCTGACTTGGTTTCCAATTCCTTCCTACAAATATGTAATTTCTAATCTCAACTGGGTACTCATTACTGGATTCCTTATTGCATGTATCAGAGGCTGCTCCAAATATATTCCTTCTTTTTAAATCCACTTATACTACTCCTTCATATCTCCCTCTAAGCAGACCAAACTGTATCTCATACTTTCTATAGAAAATTAAAGTCACAATATGATACCTGTAATTCTTAAAAATCATGCCACTAATAGTTCAGCAAGAAAGAGTGTACACAGACAATGGGCATAGGTATAAGGTGAATTGGAGGGAATGATATAAAAATAATTAGGGAATGAGGAAGAGGAGTACACTGGATGCAGAAGGAAGGAAGATAGAATGGAAAGAGAATAGAGGCATGGAAAAACTTATTACAATGGAGGGAGGCAGAGAGGGTGGGTGATGGGCAATGCTTGAACCTTGCTCTCATCAGTATTGGTTCAGAGGGAATATTGTACACAATAAGTTGAATATAGAAATCTATCTTACCTGACAGGAAAGTAGGAGGGGAGGTTATAAAGTAAAGGGATAGGGATGGGATTGACAGAAGAGAGGGCAGACTGGGGGAGGGGGTAGATAAAAACAAAACACAGTCAAGGTAGGAAAGTATGAAAGGAGAGAGGGACCAGACAGGAGGAAAGAAAGGATGGATGGAAATATACAGTTAGAGATCATAATTATGAATGCAAATGGGATGAACTCTCCAATTAAATGGAAGTGGATAGCAAAGTGGAGCAAAAAACTGAATTCTACAATATGCTGTTTACAAGAAACACACTTGAAGCAGAGATACACACACAGTAAATGTAGGGGATGGGGATGTAGGGGAATATATGCAAGGGATGTAGGGGAATGTAGGGGAAGCATATATTGTGCTTCAGAAAAAGTAAAAAATAAATTAGGAGTAGCAATCCTGATCTCAGACAAAAGCAAAATTAGACCTAAACAAAAGTGATTAGGAAGGAAATTAGATTTTGCTAAAGATATCATAGACAATAATGCAATATCAATACCGAACATACTTTAACAAGTGGTATAACATTTGAATTCTTAAAGGAGAACTTAAGTGAATTATAGGTTCATGGCAATACAAGAGATAGAGAATATTATAAAATGTGAAATAGATAGCTTTGATTATATTAAATTAAAAAGTTTTTGCACAAACAAAACCAATGCCACCAAGATTAGAAGAAAAGCAGAAAGCTGGAAAACAATCTTTACAGCAAATGTCTCTGACATAGGCCCCATTTCTCAAATATATAGAGAACTGAGTCAAATTTATAAGAATGCAAGTCATTTCCCAATGGATAAATGGTCAAAGGATGTGAATAGGCAGTTTTCAGATGAAGAAATCAAAGTTATCTATATCTATATCTATATGAAGTGCTCTAAATCACTTCACACCTCACACCTATCATATTGCTAATATGACAAAAAAAGGAAAATAATTAATGTTGGAAGTGATGAAGGAAAATTGGGACATTAATTCACTTTTGGTGGAGTTGTGAACTGAACCACCCATTCTGGAGAGCGATTTGGGACTATGCCCAAAGGGCAGCCCAGCTGTGCATACCCTTTGATCCAGCAAAACAACAAAAGATCTGTATCTCAAAGAGATCATAAGAAAGAGGAAAGGACTCCCATGTGCAAAAATATTTACAGCAGGCCTTTTTGTGGTGTCAATATATTGGAAATTGAGAGGATGCCCATCAATTGGGATGAACAAGCTGTGGTATGTGCACATAATGGAATACTATTGTTCAATAAAAATTGATGAACAGGCAAATTTCAGAAAAAACCTGAAAAGACTTACATGAAATGATGAGTTTGAAATAAGCAGAACCAAGAAGACATTGTATCAACAACATTGATCAAGAACTCAGCTCTTTTCAGTAACTAATAATCCAAGACAAATACAAAGGACTAATGAAAGAAAATGCTATCCACCTCCAGATAAAGAACTGATGAACTCTGAAAGCAGATCAAAGCATTTTTTTCAGTTACTTTATTCTTTTTCATTTTTTCTTTTGATCTGTTTCTTCTTTCACAACTGTGACTAATATGGAAATATGTTTTACATGATAGCAGATGTATAACTTTTATCAAATTGCTTACCATTTTAGGAAGAGGGTAGGGGAAGGAGAAACATTTGGAACTCAAAATCTTTTAAAAATGAATGCTAAAAATTTGACATGTAATTGGGAACAATAAATTTAATATTTAATTCATTATTTTTAATAAAATAAAAATCTAATAAATTAAATAATTAAAATTAATCAATTTAAATTTTAAATTAAAATATTTGGAGAAAAAAAATTAAAGTGACCCAATCAGCTTTCTCTTTTTCCCACTTCTATATCTCAAATCCCTCAGTATAATTCCTCATACATCCCAGCATTCTATTAACTCTGCCCCACTAGCTGCCTTGTCTGATCAATATAATAACTGTTCATGATTCCAGAGGACTGGTAATGAAACATGGCATTTTATAGAGAGAGGTGTTGGATTTTAACAGTAGAGTCAGACATATATATTTTAGTATATCCATAATATCCATTAATAGAATTTGTTTTGATTATACAGATTTATTACAAATCGTTTGCTTTGCTTTTCATTTAGGTGGATGTGGAAGAAATAGATAATCATTTTTGTTTTTGTTTTTTTAATAGAAAGATAGAGGCGCTACAGAAGTGAAATAGTGCATACACTTCCAAACATTATTAGCTTTATTTCATTATAAAAGACCTATTACAAAATGGGACGAATCGGGAAATGACTGTAAACACCTCACTTTAGAGAAGAAAGTAGAAAATTACTATAGTGTTGAGAAAACTGCCAATGTGGTCATGGAATTAGGCAGACATCCACCACGGAAGCTGGACTACAATATAACCCAGTGATTTTCTTTCCTTTGCTATAATGAGGGTAAATGAGCTATTACCTAAAGCAGCCCATCCTAAGTTTTCATACTGCTAGATGTTAGGAAGGTTTTTTAAACTTTTCTTCTGACATCAAACCTACATTTGCCTCTTCACACCTTTCTCCCTTTACTCTTGATTTTGTCTTCTAAGGATAATTAGAAAATTGAATCTGTTTTCCACGTCTGATGTTCTGTTCTTGTCATTCTTCAGACCGTTTTCCAAGAGGACAAGTCACATCTCAATGTGGGGATCAGGGTACAAAGTGTTCAGCTGTGGCTGAAAAGTCCAATATGTGTTTGGAAGGCTCTACCACAGGTCAGGCAAAAGTAGTCCATTAGAACATTTGGGAAGGGTGTGACATCCCTTGATCTGCATAACTCATGTTTCTTTTGTGGTTTGCTCTTGCTTCTTTGATTGAAGGCACATCATGTTGAATGGTCCTATTCCACTGTCTCCCTTGTCTCACAATATATACTAAAATTCTTCAGAGAAACCCTGAGAGTATCCTGTACTGCTCCTTGTGACCACCATGGGAGTTATTGCCTTGTTTGTGAGAGTTTTTCATAAAATAGTCTTTATAGGTAAGCACATATTTGGCATTTAGGCTATGTGACCAGTCCATTACATTTGCATTCTTCAGAACCGTTTGAATGCTGGGAAATTCAGCTCAAGAGAGGATCTCTGTGACCCATACATTTCCACATAATGGACCTCAAAATATTTGGAAACAATGAATAGAGCCCCTCCTGAGTCTTCTCCATCTCTAGTTCCCATGATCAGTCCTCACACTGTATGGACTTAAAAATCCTTCAACATCTTGTTGGTCTTTCTATGGGTGGTCTCCCGCCTACTAATGTCCTTCCTAAGCAACTGAAACAGCTGGGTAGTGGGTTATAGTGCTGGGCCTGGAGTCAGTAAGATTTGAGCTCAAATACAGCCTCAGATACTAGCCATAGTGACCTTGGGCAAGTTATTTATTTCCTCATTTGTAAAATGGCATCCACATCCCAGAGTTGTTGTGAGAATCAAATGAGATAATATTTGTAAAGTACTTAGGACAGTTCCTAGTATGTAGCTGATAAAAGTTATCATCATCATCGTCATCATTACAATTTCACACATTCATTCTGACTAGGAAAGGTAGAATATTAATTCCTTATTCCTGGAGGGTTTGCATCTCTTTAAAGCAACCCAATATGTCACACTGCCCAAGTTGGTTTGCTGCTGATATATGTGGACTTCAACTCTGAATGAAAATAATGCACAATAAAAGAATAAACTGGTTAAACCCCAAAATAAAGAGAAATTTCTCTAGACCATTATGTTTGTAGCCATTGTCCAGTTCCTATACCACATGGCATCCTGCCTATCCCAAGGATGCATTCATGCCCTTTTAAGTTCTGAATTAAATCGGGCAACATAAGCAATAAAGTCTGCTTTGCAGTTGTATTTGTTTGAGCTCTGTATGGTAGCTGCAGATATCTCCCATGCTGTGAGTGTTAATGAGACCCTCCATAGGCACTGTTAATACATAAAAGCAATCAGCCATAACTCACATGCTTTTTCCTTTTGACTATGTCTGACTGTGTTCATTGCATTTAGCAACTAGAAATCAAACTTTCGAGAAAAAAATAAATGTGTGTTAGATGTGTTAGATGGTATGAAGAGCCAAGGATCGAAAGAGAAATAAAAATCTATATATCCTTGCCTCTTCAATCCCCCAAATGTCCTCTAAGGATCTTTACCTTCCATATGAAGTTTAAACAATGAAATATAAAAATATTTAAGATAAGTATGTGTAAATAAATATCAATATGATTACCATTGTCGCAAACTCGAATCACATTTTAAGAGAACATTTGCAAGCTAAAGGGGGAAGATAAGGTTGTTTTCTTTTTTTACTTCCATAATCTAACATCCAGAATAGTTTTTAACCATGGCAGGAGACTAGAACAAAGTCAGATACTATGTCATTTCACATTCATAATTCAGCTGCTTTTTTGGTATGTCTTATCTGTAATTCAATGGACATAAGTGTTTCAGTTAAAACAATAAAAGAGGTGTAAGTACCCATGAATACCTCAGCATTTTGAAACATAAGGATTTGTATACTTTTCTCCCAGTAATACAGATGAGGATTAAATATATAAATCCATACTGAGAAAAAATATATATTTTATCACCTTTGAGTGGCATGCAGCCTGGCCCTACAATGTTTAAATCTAAAAATGGCTTTTCCATCTAGGGGTATTACAAGAAAGCTAAAGTAGTGAGATTGAAAATGAAGGAAGCTTATAATGTTTTAAAGAAATTTTTCTTACTACTTTCTCCACCTTATTTAAAAACTGAAAATGTACTATAGATATCCCTGAGAACAAAGAAATTCAATATGCAAAAATTGGATTTAGAAGAACATATCTCAGAAAAATATTGTAGGATGATTAGTTATAGGTTGTAAAGGACTTCAGAGGCATCAAGTCAAACTTCATTTTATAGATATGGGAACGAGACCCAGGGAAAGAAAGAATTGCCCAAGGTTATGTAAGATAGTATCTAAGGAGAGATTCAAACCCAAGCTTGTCTGCCATAAGAGGAGCATTCTCTCTACTGTGCCCTATGGCTTTTTCATGCCCCTTATATTCACTTAAGTAGAATTGAGCATTTCTAAATCATACAATTTTCAGAGGTAAAGCAAATGAACAAATGCATTGTTCCTTCATTATACTACTCTGCTCTGAGAAGATATTTTCCAGAAAAGAGCAGAAGAGAAGAAAATAGCCTAAAGTGCCTACAGCTCTGTTTTCCTATAGAAGACCTATGAGTAAAACAGTAAACCATCTGCCTGTCACAGAACTGTTGCTTGCTGCCAATCACTCAACTCCTACTCATCAGTGGCTTCTTCTCCCTGGTGCTCATCTTATTTCATAGTTCACCTTCATCCTTTTGTCTTTGCTCTCTACCCAAAATATGTTGATTTCTTCTAGCTTTTTTTTTAATATCTAGATATATGTTTCTAATTTTATGGTGCGTCCATGATGGGACAAAGTTCTATAGGCAATACAGAAATCTTTTGTTAGGCTCAACTTTTCAAGCACCTATCTGTTCCACATATCATGAACAAGAACTGTAAAGTAGGCAAAAATCTGTCTCAGTTGTCCCTAACCTTCATTTTTGGCAAACAGATTTTCCTCCTTTGGCTTTTATCACTGTTACTGAAATCATCTTACTTCTCCTTTCCTAGGAAACCAGTAGTGTTACCTTTCACATACTTTCTAATCATTTAAAGGAAAATACATTGATAAAATTATTCTACCAATGAGGTTTGGGACTTAATGAGTTACTGTTCTCAGAAATGTTTGTCTTTTGAGAAGGGAAAAGATGTAGAACTGCTTTACTCCATGAAAAATAGAAGAAAAGGTAATGGTATGAATTTAGGGCTCACGAGGTGGCAACAGTTCTTCCTGGTGCTGCCCTACCCTCCTCAACTAAGTTTCCCTTAGATGCAAGGATTTTTAACTATAAGGCTGATGAGGGGAACCCCACCTCTCAAGGAACCTACCTTTTGAGAGCTGTAATCATTAGGAATTTTTTTCTCCTTCATATCATAATAAAATCTACTACTCAGCTACTTCCACTCATTACTCACAAGTATTGACTTCTGGTGCCAAACACAATAAATCCAATCCCCCAGCCTTCATGGCCAGCTTTCACATAGTCACATTCTACCCTACAACCAAGTAGTCTTACTTTCCAAGCTAAAACACAATAACAATAGAAAAATCATTCCTTTAGTTAATCTTTAAACAATGTGGTATCTTGGTCTTTCACCATCTTATTTTGCTTTCCTCTCTACGTCTTCCAGCTTACCAAAGTTATCACTAAAATATGCTATCCCAGAAATGAACACAATATTCCAGATCTGGGCATGGCCAATAGGATTAAAATAGTATTAGTATCATATAGGAGTATTATTATAGTAGAATTAACCTCTCCTTTTTTCTGGATATTCAGTCATTTTTTTATTATTATTATTTATTTATTTAGCTTTTTACATTCATTTTCACAAATTTTTGGGTTCCAAATTTTCTCCCCTTTTCTCCCCTCCCCTCACCCCAATACCCCAAGCAATCTAATTTTCCCTATCTCCAATCTGTCCTCTCTTCTGTCATCCCTCCCTTCCCTTGTCTCCATCTTCTCTTTTCTCCTGTAGGGCCAGATGACTTTCTATTCCTCATTAACTGTATGTCTTCTTTCCTAGTTGCAGCAACAATACTAAACAATTGTTCCTAAAACTTTGAGTTCCAAATTCTTCCCATCCCTCCCTCCCCACCCCTTCCCTTTGGTACGGCAGGCAATTCATTATAGGCCATATCTGTGTAGCTTTCCAAATGACCTTCCTGATAGTCCTGTTGTGTAAGACTAACTGAATTGCTATCCCTCCTAACCTGCCCCTCATTGTTTCTCTTCTGTCCTTTGATCCTGTCCCTCCCCAAGTGTTGACTTTCAATTACTCCCTCCTCCCTTTGCCCTCCCTTCCATCATCCCCCCCCCAATATCTCCTTCTCCCCCGCTTTCTTATACTGTAAGATAGGTTTTCATACCAAAATGAGTGTGCATTTCACTCCTTCGTTTAGTCAAATGTGATGAGGGTAAACTTCTTGTTTGTTTTGTTTTTTTTTTCCTCAGCTCTCCTCTTTTTCCCTCCACTAAAAAAATCTCCTACTTGCCTCTTAAATGACATATAGTTACCCCCTTCCATTTCCCCCTCTTTCCTCTCACTACATTTCTCTCTCACCATTTACCTTAATTTCTTTTAAGGTATGGTCCCATCCTATTCAGTTCAATCTGTGCTCTCTGTCTCTGTATGTGAATGCATGTGTGTATGTGTGTGCATGCGTGTACATGTGTATGTGTGGTCCCACCAACTACCCAGATACTGAAAAGTTTTAAGAGTTAGAAATATTGTCTTTCCCTGTATGAATGTAAACAGTTCATTTCTGGTAAGTCCCTTAAGAGTTCTCTTTGCTGTTTCCTTTTTCATGCTTCTTCTCATTCTTGTGTTTGAAAGTCAAATTTTCTTTTCAGCTCTGGTCTTTTCATTAAGAATGATTGAAAGTCCTCTGTTTCATTGAAAGACCATATTTTCCCTTGAAGTATTATACTCAGTTTAGCTGGGTAGGTGATTCTTGGTTTGAGTCCTAGTTCCTTTGCCTTCTGGAATATCCTATTCCACGCCCTTCGATCCCTTAATGTAGAAGCTGCTAGATCTTGAGTTATCCTGATTGTATTTCCACAGTACTGGAATTGTTTCTTTCTAGCTGCTTGCAAGATTTTTTCCTTGAGCTGGGAGTTCTGGAATTTGGCCACAATGTTCCTAGGAGTTTCTCTTTTTGGATCTCTTTCAGGTGGTGATCGATGGATTCTTTCAATACTTATTTTGCCCTCTGGTCCTAGAATGTCAGGGCAGTTTTCCTTGATAATTTCATGCAAGACGATGTCTAGGCTCTTTTTTTGATCATGGCTTTCGGGTAGTCCCATAATTTTTAAATTGTCTCTCCTTGATGTATTTTCCAGGTCAGTTGTTTTTCCCATGAGATAGTTCACATTCTCTTCCATTTTTTCATTCTTTTGGTTTTGTTTGGTGATTTCTTGGTTTCTCATAAAGTCATTAGACTCCATCTGTTCCATTCTAATTTTGAGAGAACTATTAAATACAGTGAGCTTTTGAGCCTCTTTTTCCATTTGGCTCATTCTGCTTTTGAATGCATTCTTCTCCTCATTGGCTTTTTGAACCTCTTTTGCCAATTGAGTGAGCCTATTTTTCAAGGTGTTAATTTCCTCAGCATTTTTTTGGGTCTCCTTTACCAAGATATTGACCTTTTTTTCATTCTCTTCTTGCATCTTTGTCATTTCTCTTCCCAGTCTTTCCTCCACCTGTCTAACTTGCTTTTCAAAATCCTTTTTAAGCTCTTCCAAGGCCTGAGCCCACCCGACACCCCCCTGGGGTGTCTGGGGTACTGAGGCCCCGCCCTCCACGTCTGTCCCTGATGGGAAAAATACGTTCTCGCCCTCGCCATCAGATCCGAAGGTCGGGATCATTTGCATTTGTTGGAAAAAACTCTCTAAAGTCTTATTTTTCTTCCCCTTTCTAGGCATTTTCCCAGCCAGTTACTTGACTTCTGAGATTCCTTTCCACCCCTGCCTGGATCCGCCCAGCTAGTGCTTGGCCTCTGAGATTCAAATGCGCTTTCTGGATGCAAGCTTTAGTTCTGGCGCAGGGGTGGGGGCAGGGCCGCCTCCTAAACTCTGTCCCTCAGGGGCTTTCTGCAGAGACTTTCAGGAACGGAGCAGGTGGGGGCGTGGTGCGGGGCCCCGCCTCCCATGTTCAGCTCCCTTGGGGGTTTTATTCAGAGGCGTTCAGCAGTAGAGCAGGGTGGGGGCAGGGCCGTCTCCCCGGCTCGGCTCCCTCAGGTTGGAAAGAACTTCAGTATTGAAGATCCTACCTGCTGCTGGGTGATTCCTGAGTACCGGGCCGCTGCCGCCTCAGCCACCGCCCACGCCTCCGCCTCTGCCGCTTCCTGCCCCCGTCTCTGCCGCCGCTGCTTCCTCCCGAGGGGGCTCGAGTCACGGAGACGCTCCGCTCCCCTCCCCTAGCGCAGCCTTCTTTCTTACTGACCTGTAGCTTCTGTGGGCGGAGGGACTTTCCCGGCTGCCAGAGCTTCCCCCGGAGCTTCCCTCTCTGAACCCTGCTCGGGTCAGCTTCTCTGGGGCCGCGGCCAGGGGTGGGGGTGGGGTCCGCTTTCCGGGGTGCGATGGACCCCAGGGACGGCTCTCCAGGGTTCAGTGGAACGGAAATCTCTTCCCCTATGTTTATGCACCCCCTGCAGAGATTCAGAATTTATGGGGATTTCCTTTTACCTCAATTCCATGGGTTGTGGGCTCGGAGCTCGTAAATGTGCGTCCTTCTACTCCGCCATCTTGGCTCCGCTATTCAGTCATTTTTAAAGCTAACCAAAATCACTTTAGTTTTTTTCTGTTAGTTTGTTTGTTTTCTTCTGTCATGGTTTACTGATTTTGGAGTCCACTAAAAGACCCCAATCCTTTCTTATATGAACTGCTGATTAGCAAAGCCTCCCCTCTCCTGAAAAGTTGATAGAACTTTACATTTGTACGCACTAAATTAAATATTATTCTATTCTAGCCATTGAAATATATTATTATGTAATTATATTTGACTATCCTACAGAGATCTTTTGGGGTCAGAACCTATCATCCAGCATACTAATGATCCCCTCTAATTTCATATTATCTGTAATTTTGAATACATGTCATCTATGTGTTCCCTGGAATCAATGATAAAAGCACTGAAGAGTACAGAGCTAAGGACAAATTACTCGGTTTCTTACTATTGTAGACTTTACCATAAGTTAGCATGAGCCTATTCATGATTTCTTTTTGGATCATTCATTGGATCCTTTATCCTCATTCATGAGGATCTAATCCTCATTCTAAGTACCTGCACACTATCGTCTCTTGTCCAAAAGAACAAGATGAGGGACTTCTTTCTTTTTTGTTACCCTACCTTGGGGGGGGGGGAACATCTCATTGCCAATTAAAAACAATGAGATTCAGTTTGGAAGGGAAATTAAAAAGAGGTACATGACTCAAAAGTAGTGCTTTTGCCACAAGATCCTGGGGAAGCTTCTTAAGCTTCTACAGCAACAATTATTACTATGAAAAAAATATCATCTCTTTCATTTAGGCTCCTTTTTTTACTCGAAAGAGTGAAATACTACCCGTGCCTGCCAGACAGGAAATTAGCTCAACATTAATAACCAGTAAAACTCCACTAACACTTAATAAATAAGACAGAGTTATTTTCTCAGCAGCTTTCCTTTAATACTTTCACAGTCACTCTGCTCCTAGATGCCACTCTAGCTTTCATATTGTTGATAACTCTAGTATAAAAGTGATCAAATAAAAGATGTATTGTCATGCATTCTAATAAACTCCACAAACTCCACTTGAAGACTCCATCACATCCTTCACTGAGTTGCTAGGACAAAAGGAGACGGAAAGAGAAGATGGTATTTTTAATATAGAAAAGTTGCCAAAACTGCTATTCCTCATGGCCTTTAATGTTCTTGAGCTGTTTTAGCTTAAGGTGCTTCTCTTGTTTTTTTCCCCTGAAGGCTTAACTGTGTCCTTTAAGATGAAAGTACACCTTACCAAACTAAATGCTTACTCAGGCAAACTGCTACTACCGATTAGCCTTAATACATCAAACTCTATGGGTGTATAATTAGGTTTTGTTTACAGGACAATTCTAAGTGTCAAATTGGAGGTGATGGATATGTTGATGTGATAATTTCAGCTGAATTACCAGTAGAAATTAAAGTAGCCAGTTGTCAGTAAGTCAAAATAAATGGTGATACAGGAACTATCAGTGGATTTATGTTTCAGACCACAGTCTCACTCCATTTTTTACACTAAATTAAATGTCTGGCCAGCAGCTAAAAGCACTGATCACTGAGCTAGCAGATGTATGTTTTATATTTTCCTTTTATTTCCACGACAGCATGATGGTTATTATCTTTTATTTCTCTTACCTTTCTAACTATGTAGTCTATTTTTCAAACCAAGGTAAACACTCTGATAACTAATAAAGTGATCTTTCCCCTCTGAATTCACTAATCACTATTAATTAATTTCTAAAACACGAAATCTCTAAAATTGTGTTAACTAATTAGGACTACTAGCCTGCTTCCATTTATAAAACAGTCCAACTTTAAAAAAAACTTTTTTGCCATAAATAAAAGCATGCTTTTTCTCTTATATTCATCTTCTAACAAAGTCATTTAACAGCAAAAATACAGGGAAAGAAGAAATTCATTTGTTCAAAAGATATTTACGAAGTACTCATTATTAAGGCACCATGCTTGCTAGGCACCATGTGGGAATACCAAGAAATACAAAACACTCTTTTCTTCAAAAAGCTTATAAAATGAAATAAATGAGGGATGACATAAATCATCTTAAATGATTTGTTGTTACATAGAGAAAGATATTTGTTTGATGGACAGAATGTAATGATGCCTGAGCAGTTGCCTAAAGCTGACAATAAAGGAAGTAAGTAAAGCCTACACATTAGGACATATTGTAACACACATGCAACTAATAAAAGTGAGAAAGATATATCTAATGACTTACATATTCAAATACTACATGCTCATTGAGTAACTAAACATCAGTATTTAGGAATAAGAATTGCTTTTCCAGTTTCTAGATAGAATATGAGTTGGTAAGGAAAAAGAAGATTCATAGGCAATATAAATTTACACATACACACATACATACATACATACATACAAAACTATTTTTAGTCCAACATCTTTTCAGTTAGATGAAGGGGAACCAAATCGAAGGACAAGAATGCTGAAAAACGCATCTTGAAAAACTTAGATAACTCAGTTTAAGACAAATGAAATCTACTACTAAGAAATACTAAATTTCATTTTAAAAAGAATGTCATGTATATGAATTAATGGTTTACACATTCAATTTTTTCCAGTTTATTTATTGTTAGTTTTCAACATTCACTTTCATAAATTTTAAATTTTCTCCCCCTCTCTCCCCACTCCCTTCCCAAGGACAGCATGCAATCTGATATTGGCTCTCCACATATATTGTTATTAAACATATTTTCACATTAGTCATGTTGCATAGAAGAATTATTATGAATGGGAAAAACCATGAGAAAGAAAAAAAAACAACACATGCATTTTAAATACAAATAAAACTAGATTGGGCAAAGCACTATAAAATGTCCACTGAATGAAGAAGCTCCATACCATGAAGCAATGAATAGCCTCCACAACCTCTAAGCATCAATGGAAATTCCTTCACTCAACATTTACTGAGCATTCATCATGTGGGAGGCACCAAGGTTCTTTGGATAATAAAAAAATTAAAAAGTCCAACTCTCTCTCTCTCCTTTAAGGAACTTATAATCTAGAACAATTGAATCTGGAAAATAAATGTTTAAAGATACCCTATCTCTTTCAAAAGATGCCTAAACAAAGAACCAATATCTGAAAAGAATCACATGGTAGCAAAGCATCCTGTATTTTTAAACATTAATTTAATGGTTTCCTATCTAACATCTCAAGTGACCTCAAATAATTATTACTTTAAATAGTGCAAATTTGGATACATGTAACATTTCCTGGGATTCAAAAATCAGGACGAACTGTAATGCCAGGAAAACTTTAAGACTTTCAGATAAAACACAAACTCATTTTAAATATTAGCTTAAATAATCTTTTAGAGATTTTTTTAAGTCACAATAGCCTCCTACCCAAAAGACATTAACACCTGGCTGCTAATAAAGGAAATATTTTAGCCACATATTCAAAAAGCAAAGTATAAATTATCATGAAATAGATAAAAACAATTTACATTCTATATAGTTCTGTATAAATACAAGGAATTGGCAGGGCACTTCATTGAATTAATCCAACTGTACATGAATCTTGAATAGATACTACAGGAGAACCATGAGTCAGGCCTATAATCAAATAAGATGACAATATTTGAAAATTGTCATAATACTTTCCAGTGAACTCAATTTCGTAACTTCACAGAGCTTTCAAAGGTTCTAACCTGCTTCCTAGCACAAAAACCTATTCATGAACAGCAATATTCTCTGGGATGCTTGTTCAGCTATTTTTCAGTCATATCTAGCTCTTCAAGATCCCATTTGGGACTTTCTTGGCAAAGATACGGGAGTGGTTTGCCAGTTCCTTCTTGAGCTCATTTTACAGATGAGGAAACTGAGGCAAATAGGATTAAATGAATTGCCCAGAATCACACAGCTTGTAAGTATCTGAGGTCAGATTTGAACTCAATTTCTCTGACTCTAAGTCCAGCTTACTAGTGTTATTTGGCAATAAATCATACAATATTACCATCTCTTAAAACAATAACAAAAACAAAATTTCCTGTGATCCAAGGAACAATGGGAACATGCATACTTGAAAATCAGTTTTAGTACATTACTGAAGATGACTTGTACATAAAAAGTAGGGCAAAAGATACTCTGAGGAAAAATGTATGATTAGGGAAAGACTCAGGCTAGCCATATATGAAAAGTCTGATGAAATGTCTGCATCTTGATCACACAAATGACCACTTCAATGGCATATTTTCTTTCACACTGAAATTCTGTGCTCTTTGTCCAACAAGTCTCCACATCCTGACATACAACCATGTTACTATATTCACTCAAAATTCATGTTAATTCTTAAATGTGTCTCTTGCAGCTGTGTGCATTGAAACCACTCAAGCTGCCAAATCTGACAACCATTTTTCAGAAAAATATAAGCCTGAACTCATTGCTTTTGATGTTGAATCCATCCCCTCCTCTGTACTGTCTCCTACCTTGGTTTTTGTCATACTACTCTTTTCTTCTCCTACTTAGCTTCTCCTACACAGTTTTGCTAATTTCACACCCATCTCAAGTTTCTAGCCTGGATTCTCTGTGGTTCCCTATCATGTCTTACTTGGTGGTTCTTTATCATTTTTTTATGTGCTTTATTGGAAAGACTCCTAAACCAAAAGCAACAAGTTTTCTCCTGAACCACAATCCCACATAAACAACGATCTGCCTAATGAATGTCCTTACAAGGAATTCAGAGTCAAAATGTCTAAAATGTAAGTAATCATCTTTCCTCCAAACTTGTTCGTTATTCTAAACTTGCCTAATGCTGTTGAATATTCTACAACACTTCTAGATGCCCAGGATTTCAATCTTAAAATCGTCTTTGAACTTTCCTTTTCCTTGTTTCATTCCTACCTCCTAACCCACTCCCAATTTAGTCACTTGTCAAGTCTTATAACCTCTACCTACCCCTTCACATATGTCTCATTTTCCCTCACACAGCCACCATGTTAGTCTAATTCCTCATTAGCTCGAAGGGTACAATTATAATAGCTTCCTAATTATTCCTCTTACTCTACAATCAATTTTTTACATAGGTACTAAAGTAGTTTACCTAAGATATATGTCAGAACTTGCCAATTCCCTGCTTATAAAACTTCATAATAAAATAAGTTCCATAATAAAATAAGTCCCTAATTTGTTGTTTAAGGTCCTCATATTTTGCTTCCAATCCACATTTACAACTTTATCTAACTTTACCCTCCTTTCAGAAACATTATAATCCAGTCTAACTTGACTTGCAGCAGTTCTCTGAACTCTACTGCCTTGGGGCAATTGAAGGACAATCCCATCCTCTGAGTCAGTCCACTGACTCTCAGAAGGCTTATCTCCTCTACCCAGAATCTTCCTTGACCTCTTCAAATGTTAATGCTCTCTCAGTAATCTCAGTATTTTCTATGTTCTCATTTGGATACATGGTATATCCCCATTTTCCAAGCAGCATCTAAGTTCCTAAAGGGCAGAGTCTTTAGGATTTTTGTTTGTTTTTGTTTTTTTCTGTGTTGACAGCTCCTAGAACACTATCTTGCATATCGATGAGCATGAGTAAATGAATAGAGCTTAATTTATTAAATGCCAAGGTTTTTATATAAGATTTTACTTCTTCATTTGTTATTAAATTTAGTTATTTTCCACTATTGAGTTTAAATCAATACAAAATTATTAAGTGCTTATTAGGTTGAAGATCCTGTTCTAGGTGCTGAGTATAAAGCCCCGAATAAAACAAAGTTAATGCCCACAAAAATCTTACATTCTCCCATGAAGTTCATAATACATTTATTTTGTTTTGTTTAAATCCTGGAGGTAAAAGAAGGCAATATGCATGTGCTTTCAGTTTATATAAAGAGTGAGCAAAAACGTTTTGATAGCCATGCTATGGGATAGTCCCTCATGAGCCCTAAAAGTGAGGATGAACTGTTCCTGATGCAGTAACAAGACATCAGCTACTTCTTGATATAAGGTAGACTGACCAACTCTCAACCATCACTTTGATTTCCTTCCTTATTTTCACCTTATTTTATGATTAAAAGATGTAATGGTAAATCCATTCTAAGGAAACATAAGTCAAAGAAGTTAAACTAAAGGAAGATGAGGAGTAAAAGGACTGATACATAATTGAAAACAGTGAGATTCAAGAAGTTTTTTTTTTTTTTAAAGCTTTCTGCCCTGGCTTAGAATCTGATTTTGCTATAAATGTGGCTTACTTCAGCACATGTGTTACCATTCTAAGTTAGAAAAATATATAACAACCTCCTTGTCAATAACAACATATAGTTATATAATAAGTAGCCACCAAACATAACTCAAACTTAATCTTGACTGGGCAGAAGACCAAGAAGTAACACAGCACCAATATCCACAGCAGTTGTCCAATACACTGAAGAAAAACAATGCTGATATTTTCCCTAAGTCTTTGGAACACAGATAATAAAATAGAAACAAATGTCACAGACTGCATCAGGGAACCACTAACAGCTCTTTGAAAGAAAATTCACTGAGATGCTAATGCTATTTCTGCTAAACCTTCCAAAAGTAGTCTTTTTTTAATGAAAAAGTAAACACAAATGATTGTAAAGAGCCTAGAAACAAACTGATTATATTTTAACATCCCAGGAAGTCAGGTGTTCATTCAGAATAGCAATGGAGTCCTATGTGACCTTGGACAAGCCATTTCCACTCTTATGGCCTCAGTTGTACCCTCTGTTAAATGAAGGAATTGAACAAAGTGATTTCAAAGGTCTTTTCCAGGTCTAAATTCAATGACATATTTAAAAAAGCTATACAAATAGACTGTTTGTTAGAAAAAGAGTCTAAAATGAGTCTTGGCCAGTTAATTCATTTTGTTAGTTAGGTTACTTTGTTTTGGTTAGAGTCTAGATCCAGTAGAGCCAAGATCACAGGTTTGATCCGGAGATTAGCTAGTTTTCTTTGCAATGAGAGAAAATTTGTGAATTGTATCCTACATCAGCCAATTCTCAACTACAGTCCTCATAAGGAGCAAGGGAATGTTGGTAGATCAACACAATCCAAAAACAACTCAAAATTCTCTGAGGGCTTATCAGTAGAGTCATTTTCTACATTTAATGAAGCATTATTTCAGAAAAAGTCTGAGCTGAATAGGTCTTAAAGGTCATCTATTCCAATTCCCTAATTTACAGAAAAGGAAACTGAGGCTCTTTGAGAAAAGGTAATTTTCCAAGGTCACAGAGATAGAAGAGTTAGGATTTAGTATCAGGTCATATTAGACCAAAGTCATTGCCCTTTCCACTACATCAGTTGCCCCTCTCAGCATCACAAATGGTATCATTATAGGAAGCTGAGCACTGCAGGAATACATTGATTACAGACACTATTATTATCAATAAATAATCATTGCATTATAATTATGAAATGACACAAGTCTAATCAGGCTGAATTTATTAGAAGACTATTTAAAAATAAGCAGCTTCTCAAACATCACAGACCCCTTTTCACAGTCTATAGATACCTTCTCATAATAAAGTTTTTAACTGCATGAAATAAAATACATAGGATTACAAATGAAACTAACCTGAAATAGATATAAATAGATATATTTTTAACTTCTTTGACCCCAGGTTAAGAACCCCTGCTATATTCTGTGATTTTTAGTACCTCCCTATCCATCTCAAGCATCTCTTACCCCTAAAACCATACTTCTCTCAAATGCTCCTAATTGTTTATAATGCAATGATTGACTAATTTTATCCCATAATTAGATAAAGAAATCTTATTTCTAAAAATAAATGAATTAAAATGGTGGTGAGGGAGAACCAGAGGGGGAAGAGTTCAGAAGAGGAAACTGGGAGCGCAAAATAGAATGTGTGGTTCACAATTTTGCCCAGGGTTGGGTCTCCTTACAAATGTTAGACATAATTAAAGATTTAGGCTCTCTAGGATTTAAAGTATCTTGCCTTTTGCAGTTATTAAATATTCCTTACAGTGCTCCTTTAATAACATTTTCTTGAAAATACAGATGATATAACTGGGACAAAAAATTTAACTGTCAAGCCTAACCTTACACAGGAGGTTAAACTCTTTGGTTTACAGTAAATTAGTTGTCTTGTAGACATAGTTCCTAACAAGATTCCTCAGGAAATAGTTAAATATGTAACAGAGAATCTTACTACCACTCAAATACCACTTGGGAAAAAGAAGCCAACTTGCCTGGCAATGACGTTTTAATGTATTCCTAAAAGCAAAAGCCCTGAAGGCACAGAACTCTGTATGCCTTCCTACTGACTAGGGTATATTTTAGGTCAGTAGTACAGCTTTTAAAGTTGCATGATTTTGGAATCTGTTTATTCCAGAAACTTCTAGGAATGAGTGAGTGACTGCAAAACAAAAACAGTCTGGGGAAAAAAAATCAGAACCCAGATTCCTTCTGTTTAAGTTAAATGTTAATTTCAAATATTTACTGTGCATCTCAAATGAGTATATCATAAGAAGTGGGTATTCTTTGGTAAATTTCCATTGGCATGCTTCCTTGGAAAGGACTGTCACAGTGATTGGAGGCACTGGGCACAGATTAAGGGGTTCTCAGAGTCACTGTTATTGCCCTTTGAGAAATCACCCACTTAGGAATGCCAATCAATTGAGGAATGACTGAACAAGTGGTATATGAACGTAATGGAATGCTATTGTGCTATATGAAATGATGAAGTTGGACTTCAGAAAAACCCAGAAAGACTTATGCAGAGTATAATGAGCAGAACCAGGAGAACATTATGTACAGTAACAGCCTCAGTGTGCAAGCACTGCTTCTGATAGACTTAGCCCTTTCACAGCAATGCAAAGATCTAAAACAATCCCAAAGGACTCTTGAGAAAAATGCCATCCACACCAAGAGAAAGAACTGTGGAATAGGATCGCAGAATAAAGCAGACTGTTTTCTCTTGTGCTACGTTTTGGTTTGGTTTGCCTCATGGTTTCTCCCATTAGTTTTAAATCTTCTATGCAACATGACTAATGTGAAAATGCATTTAATAAGTTGAGTTCAAAATTGAACTCAACTGTGTAACCCTGAGCAAGTCATTTCATCTTGGTTTGTAAAATGGAAATAATAACAGCACCTACCTCACAGTGTTGTCGTGAAGTTCAAATAAAATATTTTTAAAAGCTGCTAAGCACAATACTTACCCATAGTAGGTGCAATATATTTATGCCATTCTACTAGTTATCACATTTGTCATTTCTTATAGCAGAAATATTCTATTATATTTTGTACCACAATAAAATCAAGTATTGTCTGTATATGTTAGCATTTTTCTAATATGATTTGTAACACATGTTTTATATAAATTTAAGGAGAAAATGTTTTGGTATATGAGAAATCTTATTGAATTAGCAAATAATTGCACTGACAATGGAATTGAAAAGCTGAGAAAGGGATTTGAACTATTTTCTTTCAAAGAGAATCTTTAATTTCACTGAAATTCTATGATTCCCTATTGGAAATGGTATAGGGGCTACTTGATAGTGGCTATTAGATATTTCCCTTCCGGATGAGAATTTCCTCAAGAAATACAAGAGAATCAAATCTGACAACAGAAGGTATATTAGTGGTAAATGATCTAAATGTAATACAATTAAAGCTAGGGTTAACCTAGTTTAGAGCATTTACTTTGTAAAATTGGTGCTTTTTTGTTAATGAAATTGAGATGTTTCTTCATTCATAGCCCCAAACTCCATAAGTTCCCATTCAACAAGTATGTCTTCGAAGAGAATTCCAACTGGAAAATTTAGAGTATACACTTTTCACTTTGATACCCCCCAGTTCTATCTGGTAATGGGATTTTATGAATAATCCTATCCACCTGTCTAAGTACAATCCTTTGGGATTTAAAACCAATAATTAGGGGACAATTTTAGGTACACAAAGGAACAATGTTCCCTAAGATCAAGAGGAAAGAATAAAACTTTGTCATCTATATATCTAAATCTGTAGCTGAGCACCAGAGATCTTTTAAAGATGGAGATGGAGGGGTCCTACTTCCGGGGCAAAGTTTCCTTCGTATAAGGATAATGGCCAAAGGAAATAACCTCAGTGAGAAAAATCTGGTATCATACAGAAAAGGAGAATTCGGCAGGTGAAAAATTGTCTGTCCTGATGGACTACTGGCAGGTGGGGGAGAACCTCTGGAAGCATTCCCTTTTGTGGATACAAAGACTACCCAAGAACAGGAAAAGATCTGCTTAGATTGGGAGTGATCAAGATGTGCATAAGAAACTCATGGGAAAATAAAAGACCTACAATAGAGAGTAAAATTATTTGGCCACCTACAGTTGGAAGCTAAGAAAACCTTTAGAAAGTTTGCAGGTCATATTTTCCGGCAGCCTCAGTGGAGGAACCTGTGCAGTCATGAGTACAAAGACTGAAATTTTGCAAAGTGATTTGGGAGATAATTGCTAATCACAAGATACTTGTATACTTTCTAAGTCCACTGTTATGAATTCCAGTTTTGTTTTCAAATTTTTAATACAATCTGAAATTCTGTGAAATGCCTGTTTACAAGTAAGGTTTTTGTATCAGTATAAAAGGAAATACTATGGAGATATTTTCCCAGATTCTCTGGTTGGAAAATAGGAGCAAAGAGAAAGAAAATATATTTTTTAAAGCTCACCTGGAAAGCAAAGCAGAGAACAGAAGAAAGGTCAGAAAAGGAAAAAAAAACAGACAAGCAGGACAGCTTTGAAAATAAAACATTGAATTTATTACAAATTTGAAAAGAAAAGCAAGTTCTATATAATAGAGATTCATAAAGTCATATATAATCTTTCTTTCTGTTCTGGATGGTACCTGGAAATTCTCCTTTTGTTTGGGATTTGTTAAGAACAAAAAAATTTCCAAAAAGTTTTACCTGAGTCAAAAGGTCAGACATTCTCTGACACAAGAGTTACAATAATACAATATTTTTAAATCTCAGCAATTAGATCACCTTGACTTCACCAACTTGTACCTAGCATGAGAATTTTTTTTTTAGTTATATCATGTATTGCCTGTTATTTGAACTGTATTCTACTCACTGATTTCAGTTCTCCTAAAAAAGTAATACAATGGTTTTAAAAACATTACTGACCCTCAAAAGCTTCTCTATTTCATTCCAGAGCATTTCTAACCTAGACAAATAAAAAACATCCCATTTTATTTTTCATTTTGGATTTAGAAAATAAATAGTTAGATACTGTATCCTCATCCCTTTATTAATGTCATACGGTTCTGCTTACATAACTGTTTTTTTCTAATTTAAGTTCTCCCATTTTTCATTCCACATATTTTTTTTTGTTATGTTTCAGATACAGATACTCTATTTTCTACTCACTAGGTTTTTTTAATAGTATGAACCTTTTACTATTCCACAAATTCTACCTGTAAGGTTTCCTGCTAGAGAACACTAATCAGTATTTTACCTACTCTTGTTTTGACCAATTGAGAAAACCATCACAAAGACAGGAAGACTTGATAATCCTTAAAATATCAAAAGTTTAGGGACCAAAGTTTATCCTTCACAAATCTTCAGGGAAAGATTTTCTTTTCTAATTCAACATTCTAACACCTTTGCCACTGACATACTCATAAATATTTATAGCTATCTAATCATATATAACTAAATTAGATAAATGATTGTGAAAATATAAATCATTAAATGAGACTTATTGTTTCAAAAGTTAATTTGCTTCTACCAAGGTTCAAATTAAAAAAAGCTTAAACAATACACAGTGCCTCATATACAGAATATTTTATAACTTTTATAAATCATGTCTCATAATAGCTCAAGAAGGCAGATTCAGTACTATTTCTATCCTTAGACTAGAAATTAATAATTAAAAAAAACTCCCATAGATTCCACTTACTTAGCTCAAGGTCACCCATCAAATTTCACAGGAAGGTTCAGGGCTTACAGGCACTGAATTTCAGTCCATTGTGACATTCTTTAAATATACCAGTAAAGTTACAATAAAATTTAAATTTTAAATCTTACTTCTGAGTTGATTTTCAATTTCTCGGAAATCTTTTCTCTGTATCCAACTTAAAGGACAAGGGTTAATATATTTCAATGAGCTTTGGAAAAAATATGAATTTTCTGAAAAGATGAAAAACAATACTTTTAAAATCATCATGGTTTAGTTGTTTTATTTAAAATATAATATGTAATCATCCAGTGTCAAAATATACCTTCCGTAATACATATTAGGAGCACTACATAACAGATTATAAGTCTGAAGCTTGCATTTATATGTGTATGAGGTTATATAAGCATCTCTCCTTAGATCTAACTGATATCATTTAGTTAAAAGAAATGAGTATAGTAAATAAAGCCAAACTCAGTATTAACTTTAGAATATTAGATTAGCTATTATGAATGGATTTGGGGAACCTTGTCTATTCTTTTTTTATCTAACAATTTTATCAATATACCTGATAGAAGTTGTTTTAAAAAACTGCCCATAAGGAAAAAAAAAACAATGTAGTCATCAAACATAAAAGACCAGCAATTTGTTACAAATTTTTTATCAAGATCATTTTATGAACTGCTCCATGATTATACTTTTAATATTATAAATGGAATTTTTTTAAAAAGAGATTTGTACTACATTTGGATGTGACATTTTATTTTAAAGTTTAACCAAAAGGGCTGAATTCAATTTTTTTAAAAGTACATCTAATCCTTGGCCAACTTGCTCAATTCAATTTGCCAAAGTTTACATGGAATGCTGCAATGTGTAACCCTGTTTAATTTTTTAATCTAATTTGATCCTGGTATTGTAGGAACTTAAATACATAAAGATAATTAATCTTTTAGAACTGAATCAGCAAGATATATCCTATAATACTGACCTTTAGTGTTATAACACCGGAATCATGGGGATAATAGTGCAATTTATTCCTTCTTTCAAAAAGCATATTATATTTAGTTCGTGTAAGCTCTGAGTATCTTTACCCCATCTCCCACTCTTAGAGATGAGACTGGGTTTCCAAAGCAAGACTACATCTCCTCAATGTTTGAGGGGTACCTCTAAGAAGCCCTGGCTTTCCTTCTTGAATGCTATCAGTTGGGACCCCCACTATTATGTTCTCTCCAATATTATCAGGTAAGAATCACTTAAGTAAGACAACTTTAAAAAGCTTTAAGAAAGGAGTAATAATTGTTGGGTTTTTTTTACAAAACTCTGTTATGCACTCTCAAAAATCCAACCGAAATCCAAGGGAAGGCGGGCTCAAGTTTAAAGAGTACATGGGGAAAAAGGTAACTCAAAGCTACTGTCTTTACTTGACTTCCAGTATCTTCCCTTGCGTGTCTATAGGGTACATATAGCAGGTGCTACTGTCTTTACTTGACTTCCAGTATCTTCCCTTGCGTGTCTATAGGGTACATATAGCAGGTGCTACTGTCTTTACTTGACTTCCAGTATCTTCTCTTGCGTGTCTATAGGGTACATATAGCAGGTGCTACTGTCTTTACTTGATTTCCAGTATTTTCCCTTGCGTGTCTATAGGGTACAGATAGCAGGTGCTACTGTCTTTACTTGACTTCCAGTATCTTCCCTTGCATGTCTATAGGGTACATATAGCAGGTGCTACTGTCTTTATTTGACTTCCAGTATCTTCCCTTGCGTGTCTATAGGGTACATATAGCAGGTGCTACTGTCTTTATTTGACTTCCAGCATCTTCCCTTGCGTGTCTATAGAGTACATATAGCAGGTGCCTCACTTGGCTAGACTGTTGTCTTGTCTTCATCACCTAGCATAGTAGGCACCCAAGAAATGCTTTGTGCTTGATAAGGTAACTATAACTTAACAGAATATTAATGATTAGTAAGTAGTAAACCTTGGTAGGTTTCCTACTAGTTAATTTTTATTTAATAAACATGGGCTTTCTTTTGAGTTTTCAGAAAATCTCACTAGAGAATTCTTGATACAACAATACATTATTTTACATGACTCTGAGGCTTAGATATTAATGAGAATGTTGACAAAATGTGGCAACTCTTACTAATGTCCAACAAGCCAGACATTTGCATCTGTAAATGATCAGAACAATTAAAGGAAGGAGGGAAGGAGCTAATGCAAGGTAATGTAGCAAACTCTTTGAAAAAAATGCTTTCTTAGAAAAATCTGAATAAAGATAAAATAATCAGAATTCAAGGCATCATAATTATGCTTAATATCGCTTTAGCACCTGAGGGAATAAATTCAATATCATCAAGAAAGAATCTGAGAGAGAAGTTACTACAGAAATACATCGAGAGGTTACTACAGAAACTAACTTGTTACTTAATAGTAAAGCTTATACAAGAAAATTTTAAAGGGGAATTAAAAATAAAAGGATTTTAAAAATTCAATACTAAATTTAATAGAGCTAGTATATACAATTCCATTAACTTTGTTTACTCACACAGCAAAATAGAGTATTGCATTCAAAGTCAGAAAGACCTGAGTTTGAATTCTCCTTCAAACACTTATTACTGTGTAAACCTGGGTAAATCATTTAACCTCTCTAAGTCTCAATTTCCTCATTTGTAAAATTGATTTAATGATAACTCAATTATAATAACTATTATACAGCTCTTATAATGGCTCTTTACTAAGTGACAGCTATGTGGCACAGTTGATAGAGTGCTGGACTTGGAATCAAGAAGACTCATATTCATGAATTCCAATCTGGCCTCAGACACTTACTAGCTGTGTGACTCTGGGCAAGTCACTTAACCCTGTTTGCCTCAGTTTCCTCAGCTGTTAAAAGAGCTAATGAAGGAAATGGCAAACCACTCCAGTATCTTTGTCAGGAAAACTCCAAATGGTCTCACAAAGACACAGACATGAATGAAAATGACCAATCAAAAACCTAACTAACAGTTAACTAAGAGGATTATACAAATCAAAAGAGATAGGGTACATAAAGCATCTTGAAAACCTTAAATCACTATATAAATTCTATTTATTAGTATTGGTAGTAGTTATTAGCTTTGAATTGATATGGGCATTTACCAACTAATGAGCCCTAGACTAGAACTCAGAGAACTGAGGTTCAAGACTCATTTCTTCCTCTTAATAAGGAGTAATTATGGACAAGTTAGCTAACTTCCTAGAGTCTCAATTTGTCTGTTAAATAAAAACAACAAAATTTATACTATCTCCCTCAGAGGGCTGTTATGAAGAATAAGGATTATATATGCAAAATTATTTGTAAATCTAATGTGCTCTAGAAATACAAACTCTTTTATTATGCAAAACAATATTGAAATGAAAGAAAATTCATCAAAGTTTAACTAAATAGAAGAGTTAGAAAAATATTATACAAGAATAGAACAGCAGTTAAGTTAATTTTGATAACAAGCACGATTTTAATTTTGATTTTTCTTAATGATTCCCAAAAGTTTTCAACCTGATTATCATCCATTCAATTGTATAAAGTATACCAATGTATCATCTAAGGAGACAGATTGAATAATTCTTTTCTGTATGAAATTTTCTTTTTTTTTCTCTTTGGAATTTTCAAATAGAATTCTTTGAAAGGAATTATTACTATAGAAAGCAGAGAAATCAATGAAAACTAGCTAGGGGTTTCCTTCAGTGGATTGGTCATAGACTAACATTTGCACAGAAATACAGGACTAATTGATCTACACAACATTCCTTTAAGGGAAGCTATTATAAAAATAACTAGCTTCATTTGTATAGCGCTAAAGGTTTAGAACTACTTTCCTCAAAATAATCATGTGATATCCATGTTACAAATATCATCAACCCCCTGGAGAAATAAGGAAACTGGGGCTCAAAGGGTTAAGTAACTTGGTCAATGTCATATAGCTAACATTTATTGTAGCTTAAACTTGAACCCTTGCCTTCCAATTCTGAGACAGCTTTCCGTCCCAATATAATGTAATCTTCCTGAGATATCCTTCTCCTTTTTCAATTATTATCTGGAACATCAGCAAGTCATTTAATCTCCCAGTCAGTTTCCTCCTATCTGATGCACATAAAATCTAGCTCCTGGGATTGGTAAGGAGATCAAATGAGATAATGTACATGAAGTGCTTTGTAAACTTTAAAGCTGTATATGGCAGGTTTTACTGTTATTATGAAGGAGGAACTAAGGATCCCAGGGGAGTAAAATAACTTGCCCAAGGCTTCCTGAATAGTGCTCAAGCAACTCCAAATTAGCATCTCAACACTTAAAATAAAGAAAGCTTCATATGAAGTACACGGTTTTTAACACGGATATCTGGTATGCCAGTGTAATCTGCTGCCTAAATCCACAGAATCGTTTTTTGTATTGAACATCTTATCTGCTTCAGGTTTCCTCCTTTTAAAAGCAAACCTTGTTTTCTTGTATATGAGTAAGATTTGAAGACAAAGACATCTTGTACGTGTATTTTTTAAGCATATGAAATATCCAATGTCTATTTAGAGAGGATTGACACAGTTAGGGGACAGTACACTTCACCAGTAGTTCAGGGTCTGTGCTGGGATGAAATGAAGTAGTCATATGCCAATGAATAATTTACTTCTGTCCTAATGTTGAAAAGATATATAGTAGCATTATACTTGAGTAGAATGCTGATTTCCTTGCCTTATCTCCATAAGAAAACTTATCGAGTTAAGAGAGTAAGGTAAGGGATTCAGAAATCCACCAAATCACACCAACCAAAAGGTCAAGATCTGACTTCCTGTGCCCCTGGGTGACTAAGAAGCCATGTCAACACATTCAGAGGTAAGCAGGAAGCTGTATCAAGAGAGATATAGCTTAAACCTTACTCTACTCTTGGGCCAGGGCGCAGCTAGGTGGTACAGTGGACAGAGCACCAGTGTAGGAGTCAGGAGGACCTGAGTTCAAATCTTCACCTCAGACACTTAATGCCCACTAGCTGTGTGACCTTGGGCAAGTCACTTAACCCCAGTTACCTCACCATGGGGTATCTCCAGTCATCCTGATGACTATCTGGTCACTGGATTCAGATGACTCTGGAGGAGAAGCGAGGCTGGTGACCTGCACAGCCCTCCCTCACTCAAAACAAAGTCAAGTGCAGGTCACGTCATTATTTCTCTGATGGCATGATCTTCTTTGGCAATGAAGGACAAACACACACTCTTGGGTCAATGAAGGTGTGGCTCTATAGTCTTTCATGGAAAATCAAAGATAGAGAAAGTACAAGTCTAGGTGGATATTGGTACTATTACCATCAGTGCCCTGATTTCCTGATCTTTGTATAACTTTTCAATTTTGATGTAGCATACCTGAATAAGTGCTTTCTTTGATCATTTTTGAGGAGTGATTTCAGGTTTGCAAATGGAGTGAAGATTTTTTTGCAGACTGAACCAAAAAAATAAAAATAAAATGGTTTTAACTAGGAAAAACTTGACTTGACATCCAACTTTACCTTCTAAGCAAAAGGAATACCATATAGTATTTCTATTGGTTTGATCTTGATAAATATCTATAAATATTTCCATTAAGTTATACCAATTAAACCCTGAAACAGGCTAGTGAATGTAATAGGGTTCCCATTTGACAGATGAATCTGCTTGATCAGAGATCTACTAAAAGTCCTAACATCATGATACTCATAGAATTCAGATCCAAGACTTCCCTAAAACTCATTGTAATGGAGCCTTTTACACAACTCTAGAGCTATTTTGTTTTCTGAATTGTTCAGTTTATGCATGTGAATAATTTTAATTTTCACATCTTTTTTCAGTCAAATATTGCCGTATCACAATATCTGTTATTTCAGTAAATTTATAAAACAAAAAAAAAGAAATGGAATAAGTTAGATCAGCTATTAATAAGTGGAGTTTACTTCACTGCTGTGAAATAACCTTGTAGGGAACATGAAAAAATAAGTGTTGAAGTAAAAACACAAAATAATATCTAATAAATATTGAAAAATTTTTAAACATGAAATTTATGTAGAAATCTAAGACTCCTATTACCTCCTATTACCTATTAAATCAATCAACATTCCAGACCAGAAGAAAAGACAGCCACCCCCACTAAGCATGAGAAAATGAAAATGAAAATATTTTAAAAGAATCCATTTTTATTGTAAATAATTTGAGTTAACACCTATAAAAGCAACAGTATAATATAACATACTAATTAGGGGAAACTTAAGGTGTTTTTTTTTCTTTCACTGATGTTCTATTTAATGAAAGAACTATAAAATTAAACTAATTCAGTATCATCATTAACTTGATTTGGGACTTATCATCAGGAGCTGCAAATTTTCCTCGATTCAGGTTTGTAAGCTGACAATGCAAACAGTTGTCCATTAGGGATCATGTTAAAGCCACCAATCTCATTTCAGTAGACCTCATAGAACATATAAATATGTTGCTAGAAATAAAAAGTCACTAGTTTACCCCCTAAGCCAGCCAGCCCCATCAGGAAACTGGGTAGTAGTTTTAATAAAATGGGACTCATAAGCTTTTATTACATTTATAATGAATGCTTTTCAGTTTTATTGGCTCTTTGAAGGAGCAATTTAGTTTGTCTATTAAAACATGACTTTATATCCTTCACAACTTTCAGGTTTCAATTTTATGTTTCTACCACCATAAATATAAATGCAGATTCTGAGGTTTTAATAAAGGCATAAAAAGTTCTTTTCACAGAAAAAGAGAGAACAGAAGATTAAAATCTCTCTTCTACTCTGTTTCTTTCTACATCCTTATCACTGATCTCATATTGTCCAAACCTATCACTTGTCACATCAAGTTATGTAATACACTCAGCTACTAATGTATTTGGATTCATGCTGCTGTACTCCCTCAACAGAAAGGACAATGACACCTCTAAAATGGCGTAGTACTACAGCAGAGAATAGAAAGTCCTTCAGTTTAACTGGGTAGGATTTGTCTCAATTTCTTTTTTTATTATATGTGAAATGATCACATAATATGATGAGTAATACTAGCTTTACTTACATAGAAACTCAAAATCATATCCACCACAGTACATCACAACGAATGATCCATTGAGACCAGAAGCATTTTTTCTCCCTACTTGTATACCAGTAGCTGTAGTGCTATAGATAGTAGTACTATCACTTGATAGTAGCATGTACCTACTAATTATCTCTAGTTTATTATATATAAATATATGTATCTACATTTATATGTATGTGTATATATGTATGTACATATATGTATATGTGTGCATATGTGTGTGTAAATAGATAGATAGATAAACTTATTCAGGCATTTTTTAGTTGTGTTGACTCTTTGTGATCCCCACTAGGAGTTTTCTTGGCAAAGATACTGGAGTGGTTTACCATTTCCTTCTCCAGATAATTTTATAGATGAGGAAACTGAGGTAAACAGTTAAGTGACTTACCCAGGATCACATAGCTTTGTACATAGTTGTTTGTCTTCTGCCTCCCCAATTAGATAGTAAGCTCCTTGAGGGTAGAAACTATTTTTGCTTTTCTTTGTACCCCCAGAAATTAGCAGCATCTAGCACATAATGACCAATAAATACTTATTTACTTGATGCTGACTTTTTTGTTCTAAAGTATTTTTGTTCTTTTCACTTTCCTCTGGTCTATAATCTAGGCCAAATTACAATAGACTAATCAACAGCTGAAGCACTGGCACATGTTATATAAATAACTATGGGCACAATTCTTAAGCAGCTCTGCCAAAGGAGCAAAAGTATGATGCAGTTCCTATGCTCTTAGAAACATGCAGACATATCTGCAACATAAGCATATCATTAAATATAAATTTAGATTCTAGCTTCATTGGACTGCTGATGAAAATCAATGGGCTCTTTCATTGTGTCACATCAGAATTCAAAGGCAATTACTACAATTTCAGGAAAGCAATTTAATACATTTTTTCTATAATTATCTATCATCTACTCAGTGATAATGAAAAGAAAGATACTAGTCTCAAAGCATTACTTTTAAAAAGTGGTTTCTTTATTTATGTGGATAAACACAAATACTGATGTAAATACAACTCTCCAGAGAAAAGGGGATTTACCTCAAAGAAAATTTTAAAGGTCAACATGTAGATGTCAAATAGTTTTCATTTCCTTTAATATTGCAGCACTCATTTTATAAGACTTCCAAGTTTTGTAGAAAAAAAAATCAATACAATAATGTCCTACACATAGTAGGCACTTCACAAACACTTTTTCTGTTGAATAAAAAGAAAAGTTGTAAGTTTAAAAAAATTAATGCAATTAAAATGCCATAGAAAATGTAAATGTATCTTGATATTAAAGCTACCAACCAAAATGCATGCCTCTTTGTCCCTTTCACTGTCTAACAATTATCCTATGAATTCTAGTTCCAGGAATCAAATACAACAAAAATTGTTATGTGCCCTCATAGCTTTCTCTCATGTAGGTTTCTGCTGCTATGAAAGCGGCTTCCTTCCCCTCAGGGAGGCCTATCATGTAGGCTGATCTACTACAAATACACCAGACTGGGGCAAAGATGAGTGTCCTCACAGTCAGTTTTACTCCTGAACCCAGCCAGCGATTAAAGTTTCTCCACTTTGTAGTAGATTGCTGCGCTCTAATGATCGACAGTGGAGAGGATATGTAGAATTGACTCTCCTGTACAAAGTAGCTGAAACTGATAAAATACAGCATCAAATGGACAGAGAGCCTATGATGCAGGGGAATCTGAGGAAATGGAATGGCTTCTTTTTAGGAATAGAACATAGGATGTTAATAAGTCATCTCACCATGGGAACTCAGTTGATCCAATATACGTTGATTAGTAGAAATCTAAAGGAGACTTCTATGCATACGATTTCGTGGTTTAGCTTCGCAGTTATTCATGAAGTTGGGCAAGCTTAGATTCTGCAAATTTAGGAGTTAACACCTTGTCCCAAGTCACCAAAATTGACAAGAAGAGTGAGATAATTAAAAAGGTAAGTAAGAAAGGTAGAAGCTGTTTCATATCTATAAAATCAGGAGTAGGAGAGAAGAAAATAGTCTAGGATAGAAATTTTTAATCAATATTCAAGGTAAAATTGCTTATAAAACCATTATTTTTAAAAAAATTTCTTCCTTTTAAGTGGCTCTGCTTTAAAAAGCAATGAACCTATAGGAGGAAAAAAAACATAGTAATTATACTGATCTAAATATTATTTTTTCATGAAAAAAGGATTACTATTTGACACAGAGTAAACTGAAGTAGCACTGTATGAGAAAAAAAAATCTTGAAGAGGACTCAGCTATTAAAAATATTGGTAGATTTTGACTGAAAACATTAGGAATTTACTACTTATAAGTCAATTGGCTTTATACCTTTACTGTTGCTTCAACATGTAAGCTTTAGTTTAAAAAAACTGTTAATGTCATCCAACTTTGGGTGCCACTGATATATCTGGAAGAAGGGAAAAGATCCTACATAGAGACTGTCAGCTTTCTAACAGGGAGTAAAGTCATCTTGTCTTAATTACCTCTGTATCTTCTTTTGAAGCAGGAAGGGAGAAAAAAGGAAAAGAAAAGGGAGGATAGAAGAGGAAAGGAGGAACAGAGGAAGAGGCAGATGCACAAGTAGGAGCGTCCACAAAATGCGCACCAAACTATGCCAATGGAATCTCAGTAAGACAGTTGCCATAGGGATAAAGACTGTTATTTCATTGATGGAGGGAGCTCCAAGTGATGGATTTCACTAGGGTAATAAGAACTTAAGTAACTTAGAAGTATGTGTCAGAGGACTGACTTGAAACCAGGTCTTCCTGGATCCCAAGTTTCTCTATCCTCTATATTAGTTACCTATTTTTCTGAAAATCTACGGAGCATATGACCTCTCTCAATTATGATTTGCAGTATATAGCCGGGTTGTACAATGGATAGAGTGTTAGCCTTCCAGTAAGGAAAAAATGAATTCAAAGCTGCTCGGACATTTATTAGCTGTATGACCTTGTGTAAATTATTTAATCCCAGTAAAATGAAGATAATGGAAGCACCTACCTCAAACGGTTGTTGTGAGCATCAAATGAGATAATATTTTGAAAAGTGCTTAGCACAGTGCCTGGCACAGAGGAAGTGCTTCATCAGTGCTTATTTTCTTCCTTTCTCTTCCCCTTCCCTTAGAGTTATTACACTTCCTATTCTTACAGAAACTTTGTTATGAATAAGCATCGTTGTTTGCCCTTAGTTTTCAAAGGGAACCAATGATATTGTAAGAGTGGTGCCTTGACTTGTGCATGAATTGGATTTAAGGGAGCCAGACTTGCACAAAGTCATCAGCCTTACTCTCTCTTCCAGAGTCATCAAAATGCAGTGGCAAGAAAAAAATCAAGAGGACTAGAAATGGACCAGGTTCCAGTGGATGACTAGCATCTTTGATGTTTGAAGTGCTCCACAAATTTTTCTTATCCACCCATTCAGACAGAGGGAGTCTTCACATGCTTGGGTAGACATCTCCCTAACTCACTGATGGTTTTAAGGCCTGTCAGTTACCCATGACCTGGTTTATCCCATCTGCTGAGATGGTTTTGCCAGGCAGGTTGTGCTCACTGCAAATAAAACAGCTTGTTGGGACCCCAGGTGACAGTTAAGCGATAGGTAGACTCCAAAGTTCGATGAACAGCCCTGGAAAGAGCTTCTTGGCAAGCCATCATATCAGAGATGCTAATCCTCACTGAACACTCCATACACCTTGAAACAAGTGATATCGTGGTTTCAATAGAAGAAACTAACAGTTATGCTCTTCTAACCTAACCATTCCAGATTTCACTCATCTAGGAGAGAAATCATTCATCTATATAATAATCCGTCATTATTATAATACTACCTTTCAAGTGGGTCAAAAGGTACTGTGTTCTGTCCAAAAAAATGTTTCAATGGAGGAAACATCCTGTCATGAATCATTTTGAAATTACTACAGCAAGTCCATAACACTCACTGACGCAGACATCTCAGGAGAGTCTACTTTTAAATGCAATTTGAAATTCCTTTCCTGTTCAAATAAATTAAAATACGCAGCCCAAGGCATACACCAGAAATTTCATTTTAGTTTATAATGAACCCCAAAGCACTTGCATTCACCCCTGCATTATGACACATATGAAAAATTGTTCCTGATTAAAATATAGCACCACCTTGCATAACCTTCTATGCAGAGTAGCTGTATAATATATGTTGACTGGTTTACTAATACATATATGGATATGTTTATATATCAAGATATACAGACACATACATTATATATGTATATATATATATAAATATATACATTACACATACATTATATATGTGTATATATATATATATATATATATATATATAATAAATGATTATGTGCCAGGCATGGTGCTAAAGCCCTGGGGATACAAAAAGAGACAAAAGACACTTCCTGCTTTCAAGGAGCTCAAATCTAAAAAGGGAAACAATAGACAGACACATGGAAAGCTAAAAAATAAACATGAAATAATTATCAGAGGAAATTCTCTATCTGGAATAGAGAATAGTTAGAGAAGGTTTCCTGTAGAAGATGGGATTTGAGTTCGGACTTAAAAAAAGCCAAGTACATCGACAGTAGAAGGGGAGGAAGAGAGCACATTCAGGCATTGGGGACAGCCAGGAAGAAAAAATACTTGGAGATAAGAGATGGAGCGCCTTCTATAAGGAATAGTGAGGAGGTCACTGGATGGAAAAGTATGTACCAGAGAGTAAAATGCAAGGAGACTGGAAAGGTAGGATGATGCTAGGTTAAAAAGGGCTTTGAAGGTTAAAGTATTCTGTATTTGTTTCTGGAGGCAACAGTAAACTGCTGGAGTTTACTGAATTGGGGGCAGAGGGAGTGTGCTTTAGGGGTTTAATGGATTATCAACTTAGTGGGAAAGAGTTGAGGCAGGCAGACCCACTAGTAGGCAGATGTGAGGTAAGAAGGGCTTGCAAAAGACTGCAGCAGTGTAAGAGGAGAGACGGGGAAAATATTCTAGAGATGTTGCAAAGAATTGACAGGTCTTAGCAACAGCATGCATAAAGGGGATGAAAGCTAGTGAGAAACCCAGAATGACTCATAAGTTGTGAACCTGAGGGACTGGGAGGTGGTGCCCTCTGTGGTAGCAGGGATGGTAACTGGGGGTAAGGGCAGTTAAATGAAATGATCATTCCATTTTGAACATTATGATTTTAAGATGTCTACTGGATATCCAGTTTCAGATGTCTGAATAACAGAAATGTGAGACTGGAGGTCAGCAGAAAGTTTGGGCTGGATAGATAGATGTGAGAATCATCAGCATAGAAATATGGTCATTAAGTCCATAGGAGTTGAGATCTCCAAGTGAAGATTTACTTATATTTATATATGTATGCTTATATATGTTTATTGAACACACAGCTACATATACACACATATATACATATGCATCAATATACACATACAAAGATATACACATCTTGACTTCCTTCCTTGTTCTGTACCTATATTTTCAAAAGTAATTTTTTTCAGTAGTATCACCTAATCTGTCAATTCTAATCACCTCAGCAAGAAATGAAGGACCCAAACTCATCGCTTCTAGAAAAGACAAATCAAGACAAATAAAAAGACAAATGTTCTTTTGTTTGGGCAACTGTTCTGTCTTTAGGCTTCATTAAGTAGATAGTCTAAAATTTAGGCATCTGTAGCTACCATTCTTTTGCAGCCTTTGTGTTTAATCCACCAAAAAATTTATAAAATAGGAGGAAGAAAAATAGCAAATGATATTACATCTTTAACTTGTGATAATGCCTTCCTTTAAATTATATCTGTATAAAAGTTATATTTTATTATCATAGAAGTTGCTCAAGAACTTTTTTTCACTACAATACCCCCAGTAGACACACATATATGATAGCAATGAATACGAAAGCAGAAATCACGAAATGCATCGCTTGAGTACATATAAGAAACATCTATAATGACCAACCTTGGGTAATAATCTCCTTTCTTTAATGCAATTTTGACATAATCTGAAAATGTTCATGGCTGCTTGCCTTTAAGAAAGCCATCATTAATGTACAGCTCTGGGCTGGCATTTGCCTTCCTTTATCCTTGCCAATGAGCTGTATCATCATGCTTATGCATTTGTCACACCTTTATCATTTCCAGGTTCTACAACATAACTTAAAACAGCTGCAAACAAACCATTCAACTTGCTTTCTCTGAAACACAAGCATTTCTGACATTTATACCACTATGTTTTCACTGATTCTATTTCATAAGATTGGTTTTTAGACCATCAACTTTTCCATCAGTCTCTTCTTCACTAAATAATGGTCATCCCTAGGTAATTCCTAGAGTATAATAAATTAATGTCCACTATTCTCTAGCTGATCAGCAATTAACCACAAATGGAATCCAGCCAGACTGTTCACAACACATCTAATTTCTTCTTCCAACTGCTCTCAGCTCAGAGGACCCCCTAACAAAATAAACTACCATTAAATGTTAAGGCTCAATCCTTGCTGATTTACAGCTCCCAATCAGGAAGTAATGCCCTCAAACAGAGTCCATTATGGTGTTTTATTGATTGCATGAATCACACATTCAGTTTTATAAGTTCACCACAAAGCATTCATTTTGGCCTTTTCCAATTTGCTGATATTTTAATGAGATTTTCCTCAAGATTCTTTGAGGAAAGAAAATCTTTTAAGTTTTGTGGACATATTTTCATTTCAGATATTTCTGTAAAAAGGTAATAGTAGAATCAGAAACAGCTTTAATCATAAAGCTCAAGACTGATTAGAATGAAGAATCAAGACAATCCTAATAAACCTTTTAAACTCAGATTTCATGGTTGAGTTATATAGCAAGGAGATTTTGTCATTTGATTACACTGTAGTCTAACGACCTGATTTTTCACATTCTGGTTATGAAATGTTTTCAGTTGTTAGGAAGTCTAATCACAACAATCTTCTTTCAAAGGTTCAGAAAGAGGGGAGAGATCAAACTATATGCAGAGAGAAAATAGGATTACAGGTTCTAGGACTTAACAGGGAAGCAGGTGACTTGGATATGGGAGCAGAAATGAACAAAAAGAATCATAGCAATTAGAGGTTTGCACGACGTATATGTGTGTGTGGGCATATGCCAGTGGCTCAGAGTATATAGATATGGGATGACAGAAGTGTTTCTGGGCAAGGAACATGTGGGAAATAAGATAAAAGAACAGTAGAGCTGTCACCCTTTGGAGGTTTGGTGGTAAAGTCTTATTACCACATTCACCTTTACTTTAAAAAAAAAAACAATTGAGATTGTAACTGAAGTTTCACAGTTGCTAATATGTTATCATTACTCATATAATTAGGTTTAGGAGCAATAGATATTTTTAATTAGCTATCTCAAAGCAAGTACCATTATAATCATCTAATTATCCTTGGAGGCAGATTTATGCACAAATACTTTAACCATCCATTGCCTTAGTACCATGAGCCCTGCCTTTGTGTATATACAGTGTCAAACACAAAGAAAATAAGTGTGTTTACTGAACAGCTTTGATCAGAAAGTGCCAAAAATCAGAAGATTGAAATTTTATTTTACTTTCTGGCAGTTGGAAAAGGAGTGACTTTAATTAAGTAGTTCTTAATGTTTATCAATGAAGCTAGTTAAAATCAAAGACCAATGTGTAGACATAGCATACAAAGTTGGTAAGGCTAGTTTTTCATTTCATTTTTTTTTATTTATCAATAAAACCTAAAGATACTTGTTGGCCTAAGTGAAAAAGAACTAAAAAAATCCCATCAATGAATGTTGAGATTGCTCAGTAGGGTGATTTTTTTTCTAATAAAGTGACTTTTTACAATGACCCCAAATTATGGCTCAATTTTCATTGAAAGGGAGAATTTTTTTCTTTAGAATACATTTTTTTTACATAATGCACCAATGAATTTCTAAGTTATGGTCTAATTATTTCTTTTCCATACCAGAAATTGTGTTGCTCTAAATCCAGATGATCTAATTACTCTTAATAATGATTACTAGTTTTAGAATTTAGCAGGCAAACAGGCTGGTGGGGCTATGGGAACAAAGAGCAAGTGGAATGAGAAAGGTCACCAAATATATTTTGGTTTTCACAGTCTTCTCCACTTGGTCTTAGAAAGCCTCCCTCTTCTGTCCTACCCTATTCCACTCTGTAAGCCAGATCCACAATGCTTTCCTTACTCCTCCTGATCTAAGGTGTTCCTGACCCTTACTTGGCAAACAGTCTCTTTATTTCCTAGCACCTCTTAACTATAATTAACTCTCAAAGAAACTCATGAGGCAAAGTTCATGATGTAAAGAATAAAGGCAACTTATCTTTCCACCTTTATTCTGAAAATTATAAAAATTTAAGCAAAGAAGATTATTCCAACTGAGTTATGAGAGTTATCTTTAAAAATTTCCAGCTATGGCCTCATTTCGCCATAGGGCTGGAAAGGGGTTTCATTCAGGAGCTATCTAATCCATCCTGCTGGCTGCAGGAAGCATTCCCTTTCTCTAAATAGACGGGAGGCCCCAGGGATCTTCAGAGAAACTGATTTTATAACCTATCTTTCTAACTCCCTTCGAGCAGCTCCCCACTTTATGGGCATGAAGTATTCCCCTTCTACCCTGTGACTGCTGCAATATATCCTTTTCTTCTTAAGTTTTCAGAAACTCGAGGTTCATACATCAAAGCAATACCCCTGCCATGACTATTGCTTTGGATCTCCTTAATCACACTGTTCCCCCTTAACTGACACTCCTTTAAAATAATGAAGAGAGTAGGTTTAACTAAAAATAGAAATGTACAAAGCTAGTAATACAAGAATTGATAGAATAAACAGTGTGTTTTCACATTTAGGTTATACATAAAGAAAGAAATTTTCTAGCAGTGAAGACATTAGGATGAATTACTAAGGAAAATACTAGTGAGATTTGTGAATATTGTATGAGCTTCTGGCCATACCCTATCCCACGAATGGGGGTGAGGAGGAAGGGAAGGAAAAACACTTGTGCTCTTTACATCTTTCCGGCAAGACAGAGGGAGAGAACTGGGAACTGACACACTGTAAAGGCTTCAAACTAATTTTCACAAAGTGTCTCCTTCTGATTCATCTGCAGTATTCACACTCTAATTCATTCATCCAATAAATTTTCATCAGGTAACTATGTTATGCAAAGTGTTGTGATAGACAATGTAGAGGAGATGGATAAGACATTATTCTGAACTACCACAGAAGCTTCCTAATGATTTCTCTTCCTCTTGTCTCTCCCTACTCTAATTCATGTGACAGGCTCCTATCAGATTAATCTTATGGAAACATACCTAGCTCTGATCAGCCTCTAGTTCCAAAGCCTTCCTAAAAATCATTGCTTTCTGCATAAATTCCAAAATACCCTAACTGATCAGGCGCTAACCTACCAAATCTGTCTCCCACTCTCTTTTTCATGCCCTCTGTGCTCCAGTCAGACAAATAATTTGCTATACTCTGAACATAAATCACTTTCTTAACCTGAAATGCACAAAATCTTCAGTTCCACCTATCCAGTACCTTCCTATCAAGTCAAATATCATCTCCTCCACTGAGCCCTCCTTGATTTCTCCCAAAGGAATGAATGTTTTCTTTTTCTGGACTAACACAGAACCTTACTTTTTTTTCTGCACACCTCCTTTTATAGGCATATATTCATACATACATAGATACATGTGCGTGTGTGTGTGGGGAGGGGTGTGCACTTTATCTCTGCTTCTTGGTTATAAGCTTCATGAGGGGAGGGATCTCCTCCAGGCTCTATATAGTACATTTGAAACAGTTATTACTTAACAGATTTTTTTACATTGATTTGAATTGTTCTTTGTACCAGTTGCATCACATTACAGTCCTGTAGAAAGAAATGGATAATCAATAAATTTGTTGAATGAATAAAGTCTTCCATTGACCTTTTCCATATAATTGACAACTCCCACATGAATAGGTCTTACATGTAAGATGTGAAGAAGTGACTTTATGCTATAATTTGAGAGAAAAAAACAGATGAGATCTTCCCTATCACATTTCTTCCTTTGTCAGCAATACTACATTAAATTTCATGACTGAAATGTTACTGTTTGAGCTAAGATTTTCTATACATAAGAATCCTTCATTATTGCGTTAATATTCCTATGGTATCATAGAAAGCTATTATTTATAGGATTTAGACCTATAAGGGACCTTACATGCAATCTCATTTAACTCCCTCATTTTAGAGATTTTGTATGGAGTCTCAGAGGTGTCAGATGACTTTGGACAAAGTTACATAAATAGGAAATAACAGAAGGAGTATTTGAACTCAGGTTCACTGCCTGCAAATCCCGTGCCCTTTCATTTTACTTTCATTAGTTTTAGGATTTTAATTTCAGTTACTGATTAACTTTTTCATTTGTGTATTACCTAACTGCAGCTAGATGGCACAGTGGATAAAACGCTAGTCAGGAAGACTTCAGTTCATATCCCCGCAGACACTTTCAACTGACTCTAAGCAAGTCGCTCAACCCTGTTTGCCTCAGTTTCCTCATTTGTAAAATAAGCCAGAGAAGGTAATGGGAAACTACTTCAGTATCATTGCCAAGAAAACCCCAAATGTGTTCATGAAGAGTGGGATGTGACTGAAATGACTGAACAATTAAGGAAGATATCTGAGGAAAGGTCTACATGGGGAGTATGAATGAAAGATGAATGAAAGGGACAAAGGCAACTAAGGAGTAGAATCACTCCCAAGAGTATTTGATAGAACGGGGCAAGGAAAAAGGTAAAAACTAGGCAGCTCACTAAAAAGGAAAGGGTGGGAGAAAATCACCAAAGACCACATTTCATGCCATATTGCTTAAGGCCAGCCCTATATCCATAGTACCTCTTCCACGGAGGCCATGGGATAAGTATGTGTATAAATTGTGCTACCTATGAACTAATTAATCCCTTAAAATAATATGCCCAAGTTAATGTACCAGACCTGTGATTTCATTGTTATAAGGAACTCCCTCTACCAAAGTAGGTCTGTACCTTCTCTGCAAATTATAGTGTTAAACCACCTGCCTTTATCTCTGAGAACTTAGGACACTTGCCTAGAAATAGTATTTGAGCATAGACTTCCTATTCCTAAGGCCAACTCTCTACCCACTGCCCTAAAAATACTTCAAGGAGGAGGCAACATGGTGTTTCCAATGAAAGGACCTAGATTTGAAGCCAGAGGATCTGAATTCAGGTCCCACCTTTGCCATTACTACTGTATGATTTGGATGATTTTTTTCTCATTGATAAAGTGTGGCTAAAATGAATCCTCCCTAATTCATGAATCGTGACGATCATAGAAGATAGCATCCTTTTAAATGACTGTGGAATCAAGAGCATGATATAAATGTGAGCTACTATGATTATTGTTTGATGGCAAAGTTCCCTTGAGCATATGATCTTATTTCCAATAAATTTCTTAAAACAATTACTAAAGGAAGATGTGTGGCAGTAAATAGAGCACTGGTTCTGAAGTAAGGAAGACCTGAGATCATATCCCACCTCAGAAATTTGTCAGCTGTGTGACTCTGGGAAAATCACTTAGCCTCCAGCTGGCTCAATTTCCTCAACTGCTAAATGTGAATAATAATAGCACCTACCTCCCAAGGTTGTCATAAGGATCAAATCAGATATCGATAAGGAACTTAGCATTATGCCTGGCTTACTATATAGTTAGCACTGTATAAATACTAGCTATTGTTACTAAAGATAAAATTATCGTTGTGATGTTGCAATACCAATTTAAATGGAAAGGAGAGGGAGAAGAAAAAAGGAGCCAAAGAGGAAGACATGGAAGAAGCATTAGATTTGAATCAAATGAGCTCAGTTCAACTCTCAGCTCTGCCATTTACATGCGTGACCTTGGGAGAATCATTTTCACCCTCTGGGTCTCAATTTCCTCAAATGTAAAATGTGGGGATTAGACTAGATTTTGTCTAAGGGTCATTTCTAGGTCTAAATCTGTGATTTCAAGAATAGGGTCACATCAGTCCTATGCGATAGATTCAGAAGATATCAGGATGGCCTTTACCAGTATGTTGTCTATATAGGCTGATTACCAGCACAATTGCTGCTTACACTGGGATGTTCTGTGGTAGTCTGCAAGCATCAATTTTAACCAGAATTGACAGAAAGGCACTTCTTTGACTTTAGGCTACTCCCAGTCTACCCAATTCATTTGAAGGCTGAATATGTTTAGAGACTTTTTAGATTACCTCTTCACTGTAGTGCCTTCAAGGCTTAAATGCACAGACTTATTCCCACCAGTACTTTTGCCCCATCAAACACAGCCTTCAGAGCACATTTCTCAACAGTCAATGGACAATTACATTTTTATAAGCAAGCTGATTTTGCAGGGCTTTTTTTTTTCATGCCTTTGTCTTGTAATCTAGTCATCTAGGCTGTTATTTTAAAAAACCTGTTATTCCTAAAGAAAGACATTCAACAGAACTGCTAAACAAAGATTTGTCAGGTACTCTCAATTGAAAAACTAGAAAATACAAAAAAGACATCAAAATCTTTACTGAATCGGTGAGGGGGAAGGACAAGAAGTAAATCCAGATTTTCCCTTTCCTGAAAGGAGCTAAGACATCATTCATTAAAAAAAAAGATTCCTCTTTAATTATATATTTAAAGGTGAGGGATGTTTGAAAACTAAGAGATAAACAGAATGGGAAGCAGGTGGTATGTTTGCTGCCTAACACATAGCTCTGGTTATGGTTTTATGTGCAAAGGGAAGCAGAAAATGCCTTAATTCACCTCACATGTATAGATAATATTCATTTAGACCTGCACAACCTGTGGCCTGCCAAAGGATTTCAGGTGGCCCATGAAAAATGTAGAGGAAAATACTCTCTACATTTTTCATGGACTGCAGGTTGTGCAGGCCTGGTTCAGACTAAGGAATTGAAATTGGAGTCTATCTGCAATGGTTGCAGTTATTCTCATCCTTAATTCTTTTAAATAACATCTTGTTAAAAGATGGTACTTACGATTATCTGTCTTAGCTGTCATGAATATCAGCTTCATCTCTCTTCTACCTCCTGTGCAATAAAGGGCCAAGCATACCACACTACACAAAACCATTGCTCAGACAATTTTTAGTTTGCTGTTCCTCTTATTAGATCACATTATTATTCTGGTAAATATGAAACAGCCTGATAGAATGGAAAGGGGATTTAACCTTACTTTGGAAGGCCTTACCTTATACTTACAGTTATACCATTAGCCTTAGGCAAGTAGTTTCATTCTCCTCTTCAACTTTTTTATTTACACAATGAGGTGTTTGCATAGAGAAAAGAAGGAAGGAAAGAAGGAAGAAAGGAAGTAAGGAAGAAAAGAAAAAAGGAAGGAAGAAGAGAGGATAAACATTTATTAAGTACTTTCTGTGTGCCAAAGCAGTGCACATGCTAGGGATACAAACACAAAGTTGTAGATGCTTCCTGACCTCAAAACAGCTTTCATTCCAAAGTGTCCCAGTGCATCCTGGGTCGTCTCCAGTTATCCTGATGAATATCTGGTCACTGGATTCAGATGGCTCTGGAGGAGAAGTGAGGCTGGTGATCTGCACAGCCCTCCCTCACTCAAAACAAAGTCAAGTGCAAGTCATGTCATCATTTCTCTGATGGCCTGGTCTTCTTTGGCAATGAAGGATGAACATCAGAGACAATATATATGGGAGAGTGATAGTGAGGGAGAGCTATCTAGGTGTACAAAGTTAGCTGAATGGTGTATAGCATTAAAGCAGTAGGCTGGTGCACTTCTAGTAGCAATGGCTGTGTTGATTTGATTATGGTTCCAGAACTGGAAAACGAAGTAGAAGTGGGGAGAGTCCAATGGGAACAGTAGGAGGTATTCATCAATTAGGCCTGGAGGCATACCAGGGTAAGAGTTCCACAGCTGAAACGATTAAGTTTTTCAAAAGAGGGGAGGTAAAAATCTCCAACTGAACTCTTAATAGTCAACAAAAAGTTCACAGGATGGTGATGAGTCAAAGCAAATGTTCTACTCCCAAGCAAACTTCAAGGATAGTGGAAGATCTTGATTCAATTTAATAAGTACTCAGGGATACTGAAAACCTAGTACTATGCTAGATGTTACAAAAGGGTCCAAGCACTTTACAGAGTGATTAAGATTAAACTTTCTTCACAAATCAAACAGGTACCTCTTGGTGATGAAACTATCTGAATTCAGCTAGGCCCCTGTCCTCAGATAACAGGGTCCCTATTGCTAAGCCTACCTTCAAAGCCTTCCTGACTTGCTAAGTTATACTAAAGTTTGTTGTCAGTCTAATTTTGCCTTGTGAGAACAGTAAGATTATTGGCTATTATGGACTAAGTTAGCAACATGACACGAGTCTTGAAAGCAGACTCCATGGAAGGATTCTTCCAGTTTGCACTATACTGACATAGTCTTTAAGAGCCTAGGATGGCACCTCCATATTATGAGGATGCCTGAGGGTAGATCTTCAATAGAGGAATCATTGATTACAATGACAAAATGTGTGTGTAGATGCACATATGCTCATGAGGAGGCCAGAATCATAGGTCAGGAGCTGGTAGCCATATTGCCCAATGCCCTTATTTAAAAGAGGACTGAAGTTAGGGCAAAGGATCTTACCAGCCAGGGCTAGCCTGATTTCATAGAAGAGAAAATTCAATATAGGCTAGAGGGCTCAAGGAAGGCTTCTGAAGGAGGTGGGACTCAAATGTTGAAGGATAGATAGATTTTAGATACGCAAATAGGACTAGGAAACAGACTAAAAACAGGTGGAAAAATATGAAAGCATGAGGAAAGCACTGAGATAGAATGGAACAATTGAATGTAATGGGCATAGAAAATGTTGTGTAGACTGACCTGACTGAACCAGAAGGTTTGTGTGGGAAGTGGGGCCAAGTAACCTTAAAAAAAAATAAAAAAGGAAAACAAAGCAGGCCTTAAAAGCCCAGATGAAGAGTTTAGAATGTGTTTTATTGGCAAAGAGGAACCACTGGAGATATTTAATCAGGGGAGTGACGTGCTGGTTTTTAGAAAGTGGTATTCAGAACTGATTGGAAAGGGATTTCTTGTAAACAGGGATGCTAGGGAACACGTGAGTATGAGGTGACCGGTCCTCATTTGGGGCAGTGGAAATAGAAAGGAAAGGATTATCGTGAGGGACATTTCAAAGAGAAAACAATACAACCTTAGGAAAATTTATATATTCAAGATAAAACTTGCACAAAAATAATGAAAATATCTGTGATCAAGTGACAAGGAAAAAAAAATGATGGTCCAACTGAGAGGAAAAAAAGACAGTCTGATTGAGTGAAATAAGGTCACTTATTTAAGGAAGGGAGAACTAGTTTCTTTGCAGGAGATGTTTTTGTTTTTAGTAGTTTTTCAGTCACATCTGACTCCCTGTGACCCAATTTGGGGTTTTCTTGGTGAAGGTAATGAAATGTCTTGCCATTTCCTCCTCTTACTTATTTTATAAATGAGGAAACTGAAGCAAACAGGGTTAGGTGACTTGCCCAAGGTCACACTGTAATTATCTGAGGACAGATTTGAATTCAGGAAGAGAAGTCTTCCTGACTCCTAGGACTCTATCCACTGAAACTCCTAGCTACCCCCTTGGAAGTCTTAATTTAGACTGAATCTGTAGTGACAGCAAAACATCCATATGGAAATGCTCTCATCATTTCTTTCCTGGACTGCTACAACAGCCTTCTCCTGGGTAACCCTGATTCTAGTTCTTCCTTTTCCTAATCAATCTTTTCCATGGCTAACAACCTCATATTCCTGACCACAGATCTGATTTTATTCCCCCTTTGCTTGAGGAGCTTCATTGTCTACCTTTGGCCTTTGAGATATAATACAAACATTTTGGCATTTAAAACCCTTTACAATCTGACTCCAGAAGATCTCTCCCTGCTGATTTTACATTGTTTTCCTTCACATTTTCTGTTCTGGCCAAACTGACCTATCTGTAATTTCTCAATACATGGAATTTCATCTCCTGTTTCTATGATTTTCATATACTCCACCCCATGACTGGAATGTTCTCCTCCTTATATGTCCCTCTCAAAGTCCACGGGTATCTTTAAGACTCAATTATATTGCTATCAATTACAGAAGGCCTTTTCTGACAGCCTAGTTGTTACTTCTCTTTATATATATGGTTTTTATCTGTTTATGTGTTATACTCCTGCAAACCCTGGTACAAAATAAGTACTTTCAGGGTAAAAACTATTTTATTTTTTTCCCCTTAAATTTCCAATCCTTAAAAAATCTTTGTTGAGCTGAGTTGACAGCTCAATAGGTTGTTGAAAAAAATGTATGGTCTTCCACTATTTCTCCATCCATCTTCTTTCTCCCAAGTCACAAAGTCAATTCTAACTGATTAGGGCAGTCAGAACACAAGCTTTCTCTTCCAATCATGCACTGCCACATGCAACAATGGAAACTCGACTTTGCCTAGTGAAAGAAGCTCTAAGAAAACTGGCTATTGTGAACACTGCTGTCAACATTACACCGGGGTTGAAAGTGCAACCTATGCAAGCATTCTTGCAGTAATGTTAATTGTGCTGTATTCATCCACAACAGCACATGATGTTCAAGTGGTTAATTCCCTTAAAACAAGGCCCTGACAAATATCTTCCACTCTAAGATTCATGGATATATTGCTGGTTCTCAGTCAGGCATTCAGGATCTGGACTGATATTTACCTTCAAACATTTATTTACCTTTTGCTTTTCTTGCCAGGCAAGATGTCTTTCACAGGATATCTAGTCCCTGGATGTTCTCCCTGCAATTCTCTTCTCTATGTCCCTTCCAGATATATATTCTGGGGACCTGTAGCTATCCATATCCAGCTCATTTATTTTAATTCTTTAAAGCAGGAGGTCCATCTGGAGTTTGACTTATAAGTTTCTGATGTAACATGATGTGATAGGAATTTTGAGTACTGGCATGTAATCACAAAACCTTGATCCATATCACTGTTCTTATACTTACGAGCTGTATAATCTTGGGCAAGTCACTTAACCTACCTGACCCTCAGTTTTTTCACTTGTAAAATGGGTATACCTATATCTGTGCTACCTACCTCATAAGGCTGTTATGATAAAAGTGCTTTGTGACTGTTAATGTACAATCTGAATGTGAAATTATTGTTGATTTTATTATCATTAAAAATAATACCAAAATAACAGAAACAAAAATGTTCTGCTTAAAATTATCAAAACCCTTTTAATATCAGAATATTTTATCCTGTTACTTATATTGCAGGTTTTTATTGAACTAACCAGTTTTTTCTTTTTAAAAATTAACTTTTTAGTTAATTTTTTTCAATTAACAAGTATTAATTTTCTCTCCCTCCTTTCACCACTGAAAACAAAAACAAAACCCTTGTAACAAAATGAATAGTAAAGAAAAATTTTCTCACTGCCCATGTCAAAAACAAATACCAAAAATCACCCCGAAAGTACATACCATCTCCCCAAAATATATGCTTCAATTTGTACTCTGAATCCATCAACTCTCTTTCTGGAGGAGGATCCCATAATTCATCACTGCTCTTTTGGAATTGTGTTTGGTCAGTGTGTTGATCAAAATTCCCAAGATTATAAAACTTCTTTTGTCTCGTTTATTGTATAAATTGTTCTCTAGTTCTGTTCTATTTCTTCAGTTCATACAATCTTTCCAGGTTTCTCTGAAATCAAAATTGTCTTCATCATTTCTTAAAGCACAATAATATTCTATCCCATTCATGTGATGACCTATTCAGCTTTTCCCCAACTAATGGGCATCTCTTCAGTTTCTAATTGTTTTTTCATTTTTAACAAGTGCTATAAACACCATGTACATATGGGTCCTTTTCTTCTTTGATGTCTTTAGTGGTACAGACCTACTAACGGTATCACAGGATCAACGGGTATCTACAGTTTAATAGCTCTGAGGATACTGAATTAGCCAATGTTAACCCATTTCTCAATTAACCAGAATAATTAAATCAGGAAAACCTCAATGATTCGATCATAAATTATTAACTTGAGTAGTCAATATTCACTGAAAATTACCATATAATACTTTAGTCACCACTTTTAACTTCCCCTTTCACAAAACCATTTGTTTTTCCTTTGTAAAGCACCAAAGTAGCTAAATGTATAGATCTCAGTGATACTCCATAACCTATTCAATAGTAGGCAAAAGGATACACAAAGAGATGTGGAACTGAAGGAGGTAAGGAAAGAGAATGGAAAAAAGTTTCATATATTTCAAACGATAATCAAATAATATTTGGTCATAACCATATTTTTTAATGTTTCCTATTTGGCACCTCAGTCTTAAAAGCATGGATGAAGACATGTAAAACCAATTTACAAGTTAAACAGCAATTTCTTGACCTTGCTTCCTCCGTAGCAGGTTCCCCTATCTTCCAGTCTTTTATCTTTGAGTATCAGTATTCTTTTCCTAGAGTATCATTTTCCCGTTTACTGATACAATTTTATAAGAATAAAGAAAGGCAAATTTGTAGTAGTAACTCCATCAACATTAAATGAAATCAATTTTCCTTTGCTTTATGCAATGTTAAATACATTGTCAGCAGCTATACTTCTCTAATCCAAAACAGAGAAAGGAAAAAAAATGCAAATTTTCTATAAATGCTCAAGTTGAATCTAAATAAAAATTATACAGATCAAAACACTGCATATCATGCTTGTAGGTTTGTTAAACATATATTATAGAACATAGTTTGTATTGTTGATGGCCAATTAGTGGCTACTGGATGGATTAATGAACCTATAAAGTACTTTGTGGATTATTCACATATGAGTAAAATAAACAAAACATGAATCAGGACCAAGTTATGGCCAACTTTCAGGTATAAATACCACCATACAGTAAGCATCTCTGGTCATGGGAAAGAAAACAAGCTTCTTCAGTTCCTACAGTACAAAAGGAAAAACTATGATAGAAAAAGTGACATTTTTTACTAGTTTTACCTGTATCTCAAGACCTTCCCATGTAGAGAACTTCCTCTCACCCATTTATCTATGGATTTACATAGTCATCTAGCTGTCTACCTGTATTAAATGATTGGCCAGTTGCAAAGAATTAAGTACTGATTTCCAAGAGTTAGTCACTGGGAAAGATCTAAATAAGTATAATGAGGGACTCTCATAAGAAGCCCAGTCCTTATAAATAAGCACAGTGGACTGTGGGTCGCAATTTTTCCAGAGGAAGAGGCTGGGGAGTCTACCTCTGGGACAGTCAGGATGAGGTATAATGAAAGTTCCTTGGAGAGAATGTAGGGCATACTTATTCTGTAACTGGTTCCAGTCTGCTAATTGTGTGGTAAAAATAAGCCTTTTCAGTGTGACTGGAGCGCCTTCAAAAGTCACTAGTCAAATGGAGCCTCACCCTCCTTCCCAGGTCTGACTTAGTCCTCACTGTCAGTGTTCTATTGAAAGAAGAGAGCAAGTGCTTTAAGGAGACAGGCCTCAGGCCCTCTCCCTCTGAGGCTAACATGGGGCCTTGCCCCTTTCCTTTGGTGCATATTTATGAAAGCTATAGCCTTGTGAGTTTCAAAAGATTAGGAGAATGAGCTACCCAAATTCCAGCAGTCCAAGAGTAGAGTCCAGGGCACTGACTTTTCAGAAGGGGCTTAGCGTCAAGACACCTCAGTCAATACTAATCTTGATGATATGATGATGAAGATAGCATTTTAAAAATTCCTACTACCCCTGTGCTGAGTACTTTGCAAATATTATCTCATTTGATTCTCATAGCAACCCTGGAGGCAGGTGCTATTTTTATTTCCATTTTATAGTTGAGGAAACAGATAATTACAGAGGAAGTGACTTGTCCAGGGTCACAGTAAGTATCTGAGACCAAATTCAAACTCAGATCTCCTTGACTTCTGGCCCAGCTGCACCTAGAGTTTGGATTAAATGATTTTGAAGGGGGAGGTGTATGTGTGTGTATGTAAAAGTGTATAGATGTATATGTTTATGTATATATATGTATACATGTGTATGTGTATATATACATACATGTGTATTTATATGTATATATAGATATACATATTATTTTGAAGGTGTTGACTATATATATGACGTATAAAATCCATTTGACCTTTTTTGACCTCAGTTTTATTACCTGTAAAATGAAAAGTTTGTATAAGATGATATTAAAGTTTCCTTTAAGCTGTACTATTCTGTATATTTTATGAATTAACTGAAAATACTAGCTGTACTTTTCATAATATCTAGTTGATTATGTAATGTACAAAATGAGAAAAATCTAACTCAAACATATAGTATTGCTGCAAAAATGCTAAGCAAAAGATGACTTAAAATCTGTGTGCTTCATAGGCTTCCAGGTAATATCAAAAGATATTAGAGCAAAGATCTTCTGTGGAGAATTTCAAGGTGGATATTGGTAAGACCAGGATAGGGTGAGAAGGCAGATGGATTTTGATTTGCACCAATGGAAAAAAATATCCACATAAGTGAAATGATAGTGGCATAACACTATTGAAGTGTTATAACATACTGTTCTTATCATGATATATACTACAGTGAAGTCCTCTCCTCAAAAACAAAACTGTGTAACAGTAAAATCTTGAGGTAATATTACATAATCTAATTCAATAAACAATTTTCAATACATAAAACATTTACTAAGTGACTACTATAGGCTAGGCAGTGAAGTAAGAATTGAATGGAATTTTTATTGAGCATCTACTATGTACAATGCATCATGTTTTACAAAGGTAAGACAAACATGGTCTTTACCCTCAAAATGTATGTACTACATAGTAGGAAGGATAAGACCAGTACATGAATAATCACAAGACAAAATAGAACAGAGGTTCATATAAAAAGTTTCAGAAAATGGAATGAACATATCCAGTTAAGAAAATTGCAAAAAGATTTATCTTCATGAAGGAAGTAGCATATCTAGCCCAAAGAGGACCAGATACTCAGGGATCTTTGTCTCAGGGCAGGAAATTTAAAGGGCCCCTGATGGGCCACTTGTTTTCTTCTAAGAATGAAAACAGAGATAAGGTGGGCAGAATAGAACTGTGGCCAGATGGAGACAGTAACAGTGTAATGAGAGGTAACCTTCCTACCTCCCTGCTATAGAAGGGGTAAGGGGAAGGAGAGACAGACAGAGAGACAAGAGAGACACAGACAGAGAAAGACATAGAAAGACACAGAGAAAGACAAAGAGACAGAGACAAAGAGAATGAGTTTATTAAGAACTTGATCAGAAAGAGGACAAGGCTGGTAGGGCTCAATTTCTGAGAGGGGAAGAAATGGGACAACCCTAAGGACCAGAGGTAGATTGAGGAGTAGTGCTTCCTTCCTCTCCTTCATCAATTCCACTCAACTTCTAGAGTGGATTGCATCTGACCTAGGACTAGGAAAGAGGAGAGGGCCAAGTTCAAGGAAGCTATACAATATTTGAGACTCACTGCCTCTCCCCTAATCCCAATTCACCAGGTGTGCAAGTGAAGAGAAGGCAAAAATGTCCAGTAAAAGAAAAGAAAGTCATTCCAATACAACAGTTCTCAATTCATAAGGATCTTTTAGTCCCATCAATTCATAACAGCAGGAGACACAGAAGAGTTCCCTGAATGTGGATTCAGAGAATCACCTGGTACTTGTGTTTCCTTGGGCAAGTCATTTCAATTCTCTGTAATGTCATCTCTTCGTTTTGCTAATGAATGCCATTCTATGAGAGGAGGGAAATGGTGCTTTAGCAATCTCAGAAATGGTTGCCTTCTTTAGTATTTAAACCCTTTCCAAATCTGCCTCTAGCCTGTCTTTCCACAACGCTTTCACAACAGAATTCTCTGGTCAAATTGGACTACTTGGTATTCACCATACCTGAAATCCCATCACCTCAGTGCCTTTGTATAAGCTACTTTGGAAATCTCCTGTCTTCCTATAAAGTTCAGCTCATTTGTCAAGTCTTTCAAGACATCTTTTCCAGTTGTCTCACTTATTAAGAGACCCTTCCTTCTTCAGATATTTGTGTTTTACATATGTGTATGTACAAGCATATGTGTATACACACACACACATATATATACATATATATATATATACAGACATACACATAGATATTCAGTATACTATGTCACTGTATAATATCCCTATTCCACAGTGAGATACTACATAGATGGATGATAGAGATATGGACTTGTAGATATACTTAATGAAGATGTATAGCCCTTCACTAAGAAGAATGCAAGCTCCTTGAGGGCAGGGACTGTCTCACTTGTATTTTCTCCCTAGCACCAGTAAGATGGCAGCTTGACAGCAGGAATTTAAGAAATGTTGGCTGATTGGTTGATTCTCTAGGGAAGGAAGAAAGCTATAATATCCAGGAAATGACTCTGTCTCTCTCATCTCCAGGACTTTTTTTACCCTCAAAATGTTTTCTTCCCAAGTTGCTTAAACTTTCCAGGGAGGGGTAGGATGGTGAAGATCTTAGTACCCAGGAATGCTACTTCCTAAGTCACAAGAATAGGATCCTAAGAGAATCCTAGGAGGGTTGGTATGCACCAGGGCCCCCAAGGTAAGGCAAAATAGACAAAGTTCTCTCCATCTTTAACAGGCTGAAACTCTATGAAGTCTGGGTTCCATCTGAGACCATTTCAACGTACTCTGAACCAACAAAAGTCAAATGGGTATTCTTTGACTTTGAGTAATTGCCTTCCTTCTCTAGAGCTTCAATTTCCCTATTTGTAAAATCAAAGTTGGACTAGATAAGGCAACTTATTACTTGGACAGAGTTCTTTAACTGGGGGGTCTGTGAACTTCTAAAATATATTATGACATATATATGTAACATATGTACATATATCATATATGTACACACAGATATCTGTGTGCATATAATATACAAAATACATAACTGTATATAACAGTAACCAAAGTAGGATTTTTGCTGTCTTCTGAATTGAGTTTAGTCAATCAAGTGTCTTTGATTGAGTCGTGCCTTTATTAAATCGAGACTCATTCATTGGGAACAGAATATAAATTGAACTGAGTGGAGGGAGAAGAGAGAGTAGGGAATCAGAGCTGGAAGAGAAAAGAGCAGGAGCAGGCTAGGGGAACTTGTTTATGGGAAGGTCTAATAGAAAGAATGTGATGTCAGCACTCCCTCTGTTGGTCAGTGTTAATTTCTCAGACAGAAGTCCTGTCTTGATGGTTCCGGTAATGTATGTAAATATTGTTATAGCCCTGTTAAGCTTTGTTTTCCTAGAAACAGAAGCTGTGGGCAGGAGCCCCTGGAGTGGATGTCAGGCAGAAGCAGGAAGAATCTGGAGTGCAACAGTGCCTGTTAGCTGAGACAAGGAGCAAGAGTACGGTTGTCTAAGTGTGAGCACAGGCAAGAGCTGGGAGTCGTCGGCCCACTGAGGAGGAACCATGGGGTTTGGAAGTCAGCTTCAAGTCAAGATGAGGCTGCACAATGGGCACTGATTAAGGAGGTTGTTCTTACAGTGACCTAGGGGTGGATGGTGTGGTATTTTTTACTGCCCCTTAAGGATACATTGTGTTAGGGAACACCCTAGTCTGGGACCTCCTGACTTTGGGGACGCAATGATATATGCTATGTGCCATATAACATATTGAGTGCTATGAGATATAAATGTATTAGATGACCTGTTTTGCTTAAGAATGTTGCTATGAATGTCATGCTTTACTTTATTAGACAATATTTACATTTTTGCTGAATGAGTAGGAAGTTTATTGTACCACGCAATATTAGACCTTAAACTTATTCACAGCAGCAGTCTTCAGGTGTGCTGTGATTAGTGTTACACTGTATTTCAATATAATTGATTCCCTTTGTAATCTTGTATATTCTACTTAAAGAGTTTAAAAATATTATTCTAAGAAAGGTGCATAGATTTCCTCAAACTGATAAAGGGGTCTATGATGGGAAAATGGTTAAAAATCCTAGCTTTAAGGCGTGTTTCTTGGGAGCAAGGCAAGTGAGTTTCAAATCCTATTTTATTTTCTCCTGAAAGTATACATAGATATAACACACAAACATATATATGTACATACTTATATTTACATATTTACATATATAAAGATGCATATATGTATATGTGTGTATTTTATTCTAAAAATTGTCTCTCTGTTACCAATCCCAACTCCCCAACTCCATTATGCCCATACTAGCCAATCAAGCTTTTTGGATGTTTGAAAATAGCAAATTTTTCATGATAACAAAGCAGTAAATTTAGCTTAAATAAGAAACAACCTAATATCCCTATTCTACTAAAAGGAAATAGACTGCAGTATTTGAGGTTATTTTCTCTCGAAGTGGTAGTACTCATGACTTCCTCTAAATGAAGGCTCCTTTTGTGTTGCATTGCCTACCTTTCATCTCCCAAATCTGGGCATTTGCTCTGGCTGTTCCCCAAACCTGGATTTTTCTCCCTCCTCATTGCTACCTCCTCATTTCCCTAGCTTCTGTCAAGGCCCAGCTCAAATCCCATCTTCTTTTTTTTTTTTTTAATATAAATTTATTTAACTTTTTACATTCATTCTCACAAAATTTTGGGTTCCAAAATTTCTCCCCATTTATCCCCTCCCCTCACCCCAATACACCAAATTTTCTAATTTTCCCTATCACCAATCTGCCCTCTCTTCCACCATCCCTCCCTTCTCTTGTCTCCATCTTCTCTTTTGTCCTGTAGGGCCAGATGACTTTCTATTCCCCATTAACTGTATTTCTTCTTTCCTAGTAGCAACAACAATACTCAACAGTTGTTCCTAAAACTTTGAGTTCCAAATTCTCCCCATCCATCCCTCCCTCCCCACCCATTCCCTTTGGGAAGATAGGCAATTGAATATAGGCCATATCTGTGTAGTTTTGCAAATGACTTTGATAATAGTCGTGTTGTGTAAGACTAACTGTATTTCCCTCCATCCTATTCTGCCCCCCATTGTTTCTATTCTGTCTTTCAATCCTGTCCCTCCCTGAGTGTTGACTTCAAATTGCTCCCTCATCCCATTGCCCTCCCTTCCATCATCCCCCCCACCCTGCTTATCTTCTTCTCACCCACTTTCCTGTATTGTAAGATAGGTTTTCATACCAAAATGAGTGTGCATTTTATTCCTTCCTTTAGTCGAATGTGATGAGGGTAAACTTCATGTTTTTTTCTCAGCTCTCCTCTTTTTCCCTCCACTAAAAAGTCTCCTGCTTGCCTCTTGAATTAGAGATAATTTACACCATTCCATTTCACCCTCTCTCCTCCCACTACATTTCTCTCTCACCATTTACCTTAATTTCTTTTAAGATATGATGCCATCCTATTCAATTCACTCTGTGCTCTCTCTGTATGTGTGTGCATGTGTGTATGTGTGTGTGTGCACGTGTGTACATGTGTGTGTGGTCCCACCAACTCCCCAGATACTGAAAAGTTTTAAGAGTTACAAATATTGTCTTTCCATGTAGGAATGTAAACAGTTCACCTTTGGTAAGTCCCTTATGACTTCTCTTTGCTGTTTACTTTTTCATGCTTCTTCTCATTCTTGTGTTTGAAGGTCAAATTTTCTTTTCAGCTCTGGTCTTTTCACCAAGAATGCTTGAAAGTCCTCTGTTTCATTGAAAGACCATATTTTCCCCTGAAGTATTATACTCAGTTTAGATGGGTAGGTGATTCTTATTTTGAGTCCTAGTTCCTTTGACTTCTGGAATATCCTATTCCACGCCCTTCGATCCCTTAATGTAGAAGCTGCTAGATCTTGAGTTATCCTGATTTTATTTCCACAATACTGGAATTGTTTCTTTCTAGCTGCTTGCAATATTTTCTCCTTGACCTGGGAATTCTGGAATTTGGCCACAATGTTCCTAGGAGTTTCTCTTTCTGGATCTCTTTCAGGTGGTGATCGATGGATTCCTTCAATACTTATTTTGCCCTCTGGTTGTAGAATGTCAGGGCAGTTTTCCTTGATAATTTCATGAAAGATGATATCTAGGCTCCTTTTTTGATCATGGCTTTCAGGTAGTGCCATAATTTTTAAATTGTCTCTCCTGGATCTGTTTTCCAGGTCAGTTGTTTTTCCCATGAGATATTTCACATTCTTTTCCATTTTTTCATTCTTTTGGTTTTGTTTTGTGATTTCTTGGTTTCTCAGAAAGTCATTAGCCTCCATCTGTTCCATTCTAATCTTGAGAGAACTATTTTCTTCAGTGAACTTTTGAACCTCTTTTTCCATTTGGCTAATTCTGCCTTTGAAAGCATTCTTCTCCTCATTGGCTTTTTGAACCTCTTTTGCCAATTGAGGGGGCCTATTTTTCAAAGTGTTATTTTCTTCAGCATTTTTTTTGGGTCTCCTTTAGCAAGGTATTGACCCATTTTTCATGCTTTTCTTGCATCTCTCTCATTTCTCTTCCCAGTTTTTCCTCCACCTGTCTAACTTGATTTTCAAAATCCTTTTTGAGCTCTTCCATGGCTTGAGCCCACCGGACATTCACCTGGGATGTCTGGGATACAGAGGCCCCAAACTCCACGTCTTTCCCTGATGGCAAGCATTGTTCCTCCCCATCAGAAATGAAAGGAGGAAACATCATCTGTTCCCCAAGAACGTAGCTTTCTATGGTCTTATTTTTCTTCCCTTTTCTGGGCATTTTCCCAGCCAGTTACTTGACTTCTGAGATGCCTGTCCACCCCCACCTAGATCAGCCCAGCTAGTGCTTCGGGTGTGAGTTTCAAATGCTGCTCCCCAGCCTCAGGGCTTTCCACAGAGGGCGTGGCTGCTATTCAATGTGAGCTTAAGTTCTGGTTCTCAGGTGGGGGCAGGGCCGCCTCCCAGGCTCAGTTCCCTCAGAGGGTTTATGCGGAAACCTTCAGTAATGAAGGGGAGCTCCTGTCTGCTCCGGGAGTTCTGGGCCTTTGCTGCCTCTGCCACTGCCTCTGCCACTTCCTCCAGAGGGGGTCCACTTCACAGAGACACCCCACCCCCCTCTCGACCAGCCCAGAAGTCTCTCTCATTGACCTGTAGCACCTGTGGGTGGAGGGACCTTCACGGCCGCCGGAGGTGCCATCCCTGAAGCCTGCTCGGATCTCCTCCTCTGGGGCGCACGGCCAGGGCAGCGCAGGGGTGGGCTCTGTTGTCTGGAGTGTGACGGACCCCTGGGGATGGCTTTCCAGGGCTCTCTAGAACAGAAATCTCTTCCACTGTGTTTCTGGGAGGGTTCCACTGCTCCAGAATTTATGAGGAGTTCTTTTTACAGAAAATTTATCGGCTGTGGGTTCGGAGCTAGCATACAGTGAGTCTTTCTACTCTGCCATCTTGGCTCCTCCCCCTAAAATCCCATCTTCAAGAAAAAACATTTCCTAATCATCACTATTTATTACTTTGAATTTATCCTGTCTATAGTCTTGTTATACACAATTGTTTTGAGAGCATTAATTATTTCATGTTTGTTGACTGGCTGACATGATTAGTAGTGTTTGACCTAGATGAAACAATTAACCTCTACAAACATTTTTAAAATGAATATCAGGCATTTATGAAAACTTCAGCACATTAAGAGGATTCCATTGTATTTGAACATAACTGTATTCATATTGATAAATTGTAATGTTGGGACCCCTATAAGTCCACTAGCACATGAAAAATGCTTTTTTACCACTCCAATATAAAAGGCAAATGTACATACACCTCAGTGTATATATACTTCATACACACACACACACACACACACACACACACACACACACACATATATATATATATATATATATATATATATATATACTGTATATATATATAACTTCTTAAGGTAAGAAACATAGAAATTTTGAATCTAATCTTCTAACAATGAAAATATTCATACTTTTCCTCTCTGCTTTTTCCTGAAAGTAAAACAAACAACAAAGGGTATGGAAAACATTGACAGATCTGATAAAATCCCACTAATAAAGAAGAGATCTGATAACAAATTAGTTTTTCTTCTCTTCTAGAAACTCCTTTAGTAAAATTCTACTCTGATTCTTCTTAATAAAAACTTAAAAGTTGGCTTCTATTCAAAAAATTTGAGGTCATCCTATTGCCTCCCACACTTCCTGTCTGTAAATGTGCTCATCAACTTGTCAACTCAATTGCCAGAATTTACGCAATCTCCACTCCTTCTCTGCTGAAATTTGTTCCCACACCTTAATCACTGCCTATCTTAATTAGCCTAATTCTCTTTTTTATTATCCCTTAGAAATTCATGCTCTCAACATAATTTGAATCCAAACTGTGGCCAAAATGTTATTTTTAAAATTCTGATTTATTTTATGATTAAAAATGTAATTTTTATTATGGATCATTTCTGACGGTAGTAGTTCACACTTAAATAGCAGTTTGCTCAGAGACACCCTGTGAGATAGATAGCATATGCATTAGTATCATCAATTTACAGATCACTGAACTAAGCTCCAGTACGCTTAGTGAACTGCTAGCAAATTTTAGGGGGAATAGGAACCCAAGTCTTCTTATGTTGAAAAGAGTATTTATACTACTACCATATTCTCCTTCAACATTGATATTTTCACACTGATATTCCCAAGATTTCCCCCAACATCAAATGAGATGGAAAGTACTATTTCTTGAAATCAAACAAACAGAAAGAGAAAAACAAACAGAAAGAAAATATGCAGATTTTAAATTATGTCTTTTTTCTTCCTTTAATAATAAGTAGTACTAAGGAGACTTAAAAATATGTTCTGAACCTACTTGTTCTCAACTTAGACTACTTTCTGTAAATTTTATTAATTTAGAATTAAAACAAAATTATTTTTTATGACTCCGTAGATACTACTACCATCTTCTAGGCAAAAGGTAAATAGTTGAACTTGTCTATTCAGATTACTAAATATCCAAATATCAAAAGAATGTGACATGGGGAAAATACTTTTAGGCAACTGGCCTTTCAACTTCAAATTTTAGTAGCTTATATCTAGTCCATTTAATAAAAATTTGAAAGTTTATATTGAAATAAAATATTATGGCACACTTTTGTTCCCCTAATGAAATGAATTCATGAGTAAACATTTAAATGTGTACCACATGTCAGGCCCTGCATCAAGTACTGGGGTTCAAGAACAAAAGAGAAAGTTCCTATGCTCAAGGAACTTAAATAAGAATTGAGCAATAACACATAGGGGAGTGATGACAATGGAAAGTGAAGTCATAGAGAAGGTGTGAAATCATTAGACAGTCAGAAGACCCATCCATTCATAAAATGATGAATTGTTTTTGCTGCTATTCCTAGAGCAGGAGGTAGGGAGTGAGTGGAGCACCAAGATGGGAGGTGGAAAAGGAATGCCTATCAGGAAGGTATGGCAGGAAGCTATGTATGGGGAGTAAATGTTGTCAAGATATAGTGAGCTTTCAGAATCAGATGTGGCCTGGGGCACAAAGTGTCTGAGGCCTTCTTAACCAGGGTTGGTATATTTATAAAAAGTTTCAGCTCCCTTTTTTTAACTTCAATATAAAATTGAAGAACCTCTGACATCTACAAGCCACTCATAACAGGTCAGTTGCCTAGATCAAGTTGGTTTTATGAGCTGCAATTATGCATGCTGCTTCATTTCTCTTAACCTGGGATGGCAGTTAAGTGGGACATACACACACACACACACACATACATATATGTGTGTATATATACAAATATATGTGTATATATAATGTTATAATATATAATGTATATATAATGTATGTATGTATGTATGTATATATATATATATATACATATATATATATATATATATATATATAAAATATTTGATTGAGTATATCCGTGAAATAGAACTGTACCACTTCAATGCAGTGTGATATTTCATCAGTTTTCCTAGAATTTCACAATCTAACACAAGTTCTTTCTCTGAACTAAAATAACATTGAACAGGGGGAGCTTGCAAGAGAAACATGTGTTTATATATATATATACAGCATTGTGCCAGCATCATACAACGTTCATAATTCTCCCTATTTACTAGTGCCCCTGAACAGTGAATGTCTATCTCAACTTAAAAATTACTAATTTTTTTAATTCATTTAGAAAAAATAATGAATATTCCTTACTTTGTGAAATGTATACTAAACTTCAGTAAATGAATGAAATAGTCTTCCTTTGACAAGTCATCTTGCTTATCAAGGGTACTAGAGTAATGCACAGTGACATATTTGTTCTTGGGAGCTATACTCAATTCAAACTTGAAGGGGAACTGCATATTACTTCAACTTCTTTGGCTTTACATCACTTTGTAACTATCTCAGAAAACGTCTGATGAAAATTATCAAAAGTTTAGTGTCTTACTTGTAGTAATGCAATAGTCAACATATTGTATCTCTTCATGAGGTGGACTGTAAGAAAAATCAATTTATAATCATTCAAATGTTGTCTTGCTATGTTCTGTTCTGTTACAACATATTTTAAAGTGTTCAAAAATAAGAAAAAGTAGATTCATATTTAAGGAGAGAAAGAAGAGAGGAGAGGAGAGAGAGGAGAGGATAGGAAGAGAAAACATTGAAAAGTGAGAGGAAAAAGATCAAGGGAGGAAAGGAGACTTGAGATATGAAAGCATTTATGAAATATCAAAGACTTGTCCACTGGAAGAAAGATCTTTTCACACAAGTGTGATATGCTTTTGCTAATAAAGTGAACACTAAATATTTGATGCAATATATATGTGTGGATGTGTGTGTGTGTGTGAGTGTGTGCACACTTTCTGTCAGTTTTGCTTTCTTTCCCACTGAACTAAAAGGAAGTACTATTTTGCTCACCAGAGAGAAAATCTCAGACTCAGGAACAAAGCCCTACATACAGCTGTTAAGAGTTACTTAGATGATCAATTTCTATCAACTTCTGACTCCTACAGCCTCTGTGAGACAGAACTAGCCAAGTAAGGCAAGATGCTTGAAGTATTTGCAAAAACCATGACCTTGAGCTATGCTGTAACCGTTTTTCAGGTATATGTGTTCTAATTAGGCAAGGAAGTCACTAGACTTACATCAAGCTAAGGTCAAAGAGCTAGAGAATAAAAAGGAATCATGCTGGTGTTTGTCTAAATTTGGCTTCATATAGTACTTTTCTAAATGTATAAACATAAATATTTGACATTTAATTAATATTAGTATCATTTGATTTTTTCAAATATTCTTATAGAAAAAATGTAAACATTAGGAATTTTACTATCTGTTCTCTCTTATTTGAGAGGTAATATGGCATGACTGATAGAGCAAGACTCAAAGCCAAGGGGACTTTAGTTCAAATCTCTGACATTGGCTGGCTGTGTGACCCAGAGCAAGTCATTTAAATCTGTCAGTGAATTGGGGAACTAACTCTTTAAATTTCAGAGAAGATGTCAACTTCCATTGATAGAGGAAGTTTCCCTACCCAGGATCCAATGAAATCACAGACACAGACCCTATCCCTTTCCTACTTAAACACACCTGGAAGTAGCCTAACCACAGGCTAAAGCTTTACTATATAGTATCACTAGTAGCATTTGGTAGAATTTCAGGCATTATTCCTAGACTGATATGATTTTTATCTAGAAATGACCTTAGAGATCATCTAGTCTAGTCTCAGATACTTACTAGCTGTGTGACCCTGGTCAAGTCACTTAAACTCTGTTTGCCTTAATACACTGGAGAAGGAAACAACAAACAATTTAGTGTCTATGTCAAGAAAACCTCATTGACAGCATCATCCATTAGGTCACAAAGAATTGGACATAACTGAATGACTGAACAATGAGCATCCTAGTATGCTATTTTTACCCATTATCCTTTTTTTCTACCTCTAAACACCTATTATAGGCAAGGAATTAAGAGGGATATCAAAAGACTTGTTTTGTAAGACATGAGTAAAGGGAAACAAATGCATTTTCTTTATAATAACTAACTTTTATAGGTTTACAAAGAACATATTAATTTTTCTCATTTTATCCTCATAACAATCCTGTAAGGTACAAACTAAGTGATTATCCTAATTTTATAGAGAAGCAATAGTCTAAGACAGGTTAAGCAATTTGTTCATAGTCAAACAAATATGTCTCAGAGGTATAATTAGAACTCAGCTCTTTCTGACTCTAACACACTATTCATTTTGTCACCTAACTGCAACATAAATAATTACAATACAACACAAAACATGTTCTGTGAGCTCAGAGACACAAGCAATCAGATCCTAGGAGGAAGGTTTCAACCAAAAGCAAGTTACAATTATTTCTGGAATTGACACAAACATCCATCTCAAAAATCAAGTTAGTAGAAATTGAAGGATGAGCTATGCAAAGGGAATTATTCTACCATGAGCAGGAAAAAATCTTGGATATGAAATAACAACCAACACTCAGTAGTAGGTTATTTTTCACTATCAAAGAAAGAAAGAAAAAAAACCCCACAATTCCAGTCACAGTGGCTACTTGCTGTGAATATATTGATCTAAAATTATTTAATAAAGGTGTAATACTCTTCAGATTTTGTATCCTAAAAAAAGAAAACTGTACACAGAAGCAGCAATGTTTCTGTGTTCTTTGCTAAGCAATGAAAAAAATACCATTGTCTTCTTCTGCCTTAATTAACTAGCAAAATGTGCAGGCTTCTGCTGTCAAGAGAAGATTTGAATTATAAGCCCAATAATGATTTTTTTTTTCCTATTCATCCTTTTCCTCCAACAAGCAGTGGGCAATTTTTTTTTAAAGCAGGGATGTAATGGTCTTTGTATATAAATATCAAATATAAACAAAAACTCAATGCTGGGGGCCAAACCTCACCAATCTAGTTTTAAAGGTTCCCATTGTTAGGCATTGTACAAGCCTGGTGAATCAATGTTGTACAAGTCCTACAATTTTATGCATACCCTTTCAAGCTGTACAAAGCATATAAATGTCACAACACTTATGAGAATAAATGTCTTCCCCACGAGATGCCTGCAATGCCAGGATGCATGCACCTATAGGGCTTATGTGCTTTGTGCTCAATAGATTTAATTAAACAAAGGTTGAGCTCATAGGGGTGAAGTTGCAGGACTTTTGTCACTTCTTTCCTATTATAATGTCAATAGAGCTATACTGATCAGCCCCCGATCAAAAAAAGGAAAGGTACCCCTGAGAGTTTTGAAAAGAATCAAAGAAACTGCTAATGCCATATACTCAGCTGGAATTAAGTGAGCTTTCTGATACTGTAAAATGCATTTTCTTTTTTTATATATATTTTTTTAATTTTTTATTTTTTAATATAAATTTATTTATTTAACATTTTACATTCATTTTCACAAAATTTTGGGTTCCAAATTTTCTCCCCTTTTATCCCCTCCCCCCACCCCAATACACTGAGTATTCTAATTTCCCCTATCACCAATCTGCCCTCTCTTCCATCATCCCTCCCTTCTCTTGTCCCCATCTTCTCTTTTGTCCTGTAGGGCCAGATGACTTTCGATTCCCCATTAACTATATTTCTTATTTTCTAGTAGCAACAACAATATTCAACAGTTGTTCCTAAAACTTTGAGTTCCAAATTCTCCCCATCCCTCCCTCCCCACCCATTCCATTTGGGAAGGAAGGCAATTCAATATAGGCCCTATCTGTGTAGTTTTGCAAATGACATCGATAATAGTCATGTTGTGTAAGACTAACTGTATTTCCCTCCATCCTATCCTGCCCCCCATTCTTTCTATTCTGTCTTTTGATCCTGTCCCTCCCCGAGTGTTGACTTCAAATTGCTCCCTCCTCCCATTGCCCTCCCTTCTATCATCTCCCCAACCCTGCTTATCTCCTTCTCCCCGAATTTCCTGTATTGCAAGATAGGTTTTCATACCAAAATGAGTGTGCATTTTATTCCTTCCTTTAGTCGAATGTGATGAGTGTACACTTCTTGTTTTTTTCTCAGCTCTCCTCTTTTTCCCTCCACTAAAATGTCTCCTGCTTGCCTCTTGAATGAGATATAATTTACCCCATTCCATTTCACCCTCTCTCCTCCCACTACATTTCTCTCTCACCGTTTACCTTAATTTCTTTTAAGATATAGTCCCATCCTATTCAATTCACTCTGTGCTCTCTGTCTCTGTATGTGTGTGCATGTGTGTATGTGTGTGTGTGTGTGTGTGGTCACACCAACTACCCAGATACTGAAAAGTTTTAAGAGTTACAAATATTGCCTTTCCATGTAGGAATGTAAACAGTTCACCTTTGGTAAGTCCTTTATGACTCTTCTTTGCTGTTTACTTTTTCATGCTTCTCATTCTTGTGTTTGAAGGTGAAATTTTCTTTTCAGCTCTGGTCTTTTCATCAAGAATGCTTGAAAGTCCTCTGTTTCATTGAAAGACCATATTTTCCCCTGAAGTATTATACTCAGTTTTGCTGGGTAGGTGATTCTTGGTTTGAGTCCTAGTTCCTTTGACTTCTGGAATATCCTGTTCCATGCCCTTCGATCCCTCAATGTAGAAGCTGCTAGATCTTGTGTTATCCTGATTGTATTTCCACAATACTGGAATTGTTTCCTTCTAGCTGCTTGCAAGATTTTCTCCTTGACCTGGGAATTCTGGAATTTGGCCACAATGTTCCCAGGAGTTTCTCTTTTTGGATCTCTTTCAGGTGGTGATCGATGGATTCCTTCAATACTTATTTTGCCCTCTGCTTCTAGAATCTCAGGGCAGTTTTCCTTGACAATTTCATGAAAGATGATGTCTAGGCTCTTTTTTTGATCATGGCTTTCAGGTAGTCCCATAATTTTTAAATTGTGTCTCCTGGATCTATTTTCCAGGTCAGTTGTTTTTCCAATGAGATATTTCACATTCTCTTCCATTTTTTCATTCCTTTGGTTTTGTTTTGTGATTTCTTGGTTTCTCAGAAAGTCATTAGATTCCATCTGTTCCATTCTAATCTTGAGAGAACTATTTTCTTCAGTGAGCTTTTGAACCTCTTTTTTCCATTTGGCTAATTTTTCTTTTGAAAGGATTCTTCTCCTCATTGGCTTTTTTGAATCTCTTTTGTCAATTTAGTGAGCCTATTTTTCAAGGTGTTATTTCCTTCAGTATTTTTTTTTTGGGTCTCCTTTACCAAGGTATTGACCCATTTTTCATGTTTTTCTTCCATCTCTCTCATTTCTCTTCCCAGTTTTTCCTCCACCTGTCTAACTTGATTTTCAAAATCCTTTTTGAGTTCTTCCATGGCCTGAGCCCACCGGACATCCACCTCAGATGTCTGGGATACAGAGGCCCCGACCTCCACATCTTTCCCTGATGGTAAGAATTGCTCCTCGTCATCAGAAATGAAAGGTAGGAACATCTGTCCCCCAAGAAAGTAGCTTTCTATAGTCTTATTTTTCTTCCCTTTTCTGGGCATTTTCCCAGCCAGTTACTTGACCTTGAGATTCCTCTGCACCCCCGCCTAGATCTGACCAGCTAGTGCTTGGGGTCTGAGATTCAAATGCTGCTCCCCAGCCTCAGGGCTTTCAGCAGTGGGCATGGCTGCTATTCAATGTGAGCTTAAGTTCTGGTGCCCTCGTGGGGGCAGGGCCACCTCCCAGGCTCAGTTCCCTCTGTGGGTTTATGTGGAGATCTTCGGTAATGGATCTGAGGTCCTGTCTGCTTGGGGAGTCCCAGGCCACTTCTGACTCTTCCACTGCCTCCTGAGGGGGCCTGAGTTATGGAGACAGCCAGCTCCCCTCTTGGCCAGCCCAGAAGTCTCTCTCACTGACCTGTAGCGCCTGTGGGTGGAGGGACCTTCGCAGCTGCTGGAAGTTCCGTCCCTGTGAAGCCTGCTTGGATCTGCTCCTCTGGGGCCACATGGCCAGGGCAGCGCAGGGGTGGGTTCCGCTGCTGGAGCGTGGTGGACCCCTGGGGATGGCTTTCCAGGGCTCTCTGCAATGGAAATCTCTTCCACTGTGTTTCTGCATGGGTTGCACCACTTTAGAATTTGTGGGGAGTTCTTTTTACAGGAAATTTATGGGTTGTGGGTTCGGAGCTAGCATACAGTGAGTTTTTCTACTCCACCATCTTGGCTCCTCCCCCTAAAATGCATTTTCTTTACCAGTGTATTTCCATTAAATCAACAAAAGTCATCAGAACTTCAATTGTTCAAAATTACCCACCAAGTTGTGTTCTCTCTACACCATTCACTCTGAATTCAACTGACATCTGAAATGTTGGTTATCCATATTCCATTCTTCCTGACCAGCATTCATGTCACAGCTAGTTATGTCAATGTCACAGACCAGTTAACAGTGATGTGCATCATTTACATTTTCCTGATGGCTTTTTGATGCTACGTAGGTTGCCAGATTGAGAAGAAAGGGAACAGTGTCCATGTTAGTAAGACATTTATCCCCCAAATGTTTTGTTAAAATGGAGATAACAGGTAGCTCTACAACAAAGATATTTGAAACCTGTAGAGAATATATAAGAAAGCTTTCAAATGTCATAAGGAAGGTGCAAATGTGACTTATTTGGAAAACCAAAAGTATCTAAATATATTAAGGTGGAGGGAAACGATTGAGGACTTATTTAAAGACTCAACTATTCACATCTATGAAAGGATGTTATTCAAAATTGCGGCAGCTGTTTCCCCCCATGTTTTGTTTTTTTTTAAATGCACCACAGCCTGAACTGATATAATAAAGAAGAGGACTGACTTTGTCACCTGCATGTTTCTAAGACCTGTCCCCCTAAATATCTAGGAGAACTGACTGAATCTTGAAATTTTCATTTGAAAGATTTAGAATGCTAATCACTCATTGAGCTTGTTTGTGTTTAAAGGTGTAGAGTAGTGGTCAACAAAATGGAAGCTTTGGGACTCTAGAGAATCACAAGATGATCCTGAGGGATCTGTGATAAACCAGACAAAGAGTGAAAAGATAGGTTACATCCCAGCTTTTCCAAGATAGCTTAGGCTTGTTTTCATCACAAGTTATAACAGCAGAAATAACCTTGTTTGATAGTCTTCAGGTTATAAAAATCAGGCAAGGCAAAAAAAGCAAAACAAAGCAAGGAGACAAATATATGGTCACTAAATATATTTCTCATTTTCAGTAAAGAAATCTAGCATGCAGAGTCTAAATTGAAGAAGGATTCCTTATGAATGGTGAGAGCGTTTAGGTGTTTTGTGAATGATAACATTTTAGTTGTATCAAGCCCCAAAACATTGCTGGTCCTCATGGTGGAGAGCTATACCAAAATCAAAAGAGTTTGGCCTAAAACCCGTGCAGAAAAAACCAGTGGTAGATAAAGAATACCTATTGTCCAGATGACATGAAGTTGAATGGGGGATTTATACTAGTGGTGTTGAAAATAAAATAGAAATGAGGGTCACTAAACTGTACCTAAGGATTCCTGCCAGCTGCATATCATCTTAGAAAATCATATATTAGTATTATCTAAGTTCTATTGTGTTTTTATTTATTTTGTCAAATATTTCCCAATTATATTTTAATCAAGTATTGCAGGCCAAGTATTTGAAAACTCTAATCTCTAGTGTTCATCCATCAATGTGTATGTGTGAGTAATTATATGTAAATATGCATGCATATGTATATAGACAGATACACACATGATACGATGATGCATATTATGTATTAAAGGAACTTTGCTGTTTTCCAAAGGCAGTTAATAAACCTTGTTGTTGTATTTGTCCTTCATTTTAGAAGAGGACCATGACCTCTAGATGATGACATGACTTGCAGTTGACTCTGATTTGAGTGAGGGAGGGCTGTGCAAGGTCACCAACCTCACTTTCTTCTCCTGAGCCATCTGGGTCCAGTGGCCTGATATTCATCAGGATGACTGAAGGATGCCCAGGATGCAATGGGAGATCCTGCCCCTTTCAGGCTAAAGTCTTATAGCAATCTCACTTTGAGTGAGATACATCCATTCAATGAATAGGTTTCTTTAAGTAGCTGCTCAAGGGATGGCCCCTTTAAGAAAAAAAAAATCAAACTGAGAGAAGACCCTCAGGGTTCCTGGGTAAAAGAGAAATAATTACCATTTAGTACTTAAATCCACTCTGTGATAGATGGGTGGGGACTTGTTGTCTAGTCTATGGGCTCCAGAGTGAATTGGGTTTGAAACTTGATCTCTGAGTAAGAGATGTAGCCAGTAAACCCAGAGGAAAAAAGGCAGCTTTTGGAGGTGGAACACTGAAGGAGAGGGAGGAGGAGGAGGGACAATTAACCTTATATTCCTTTTAAATCTCTACCTGGCCAATATGTATATGTATACATATATACACACATAATATGCATGTGCATATGTATATGTGTGTATATATATATACGCACATATATCATGTGCATGTACATATGTATTATATACATACATTGTGTGTGTGTGTATATATACATACACACACACGCACACACACACACACACACACATATATATATATATATATATATATATATATATATATATAGGCAATTGTGAAATTTCTTTAATGACTACAAGACTCCAAACTTCTCCCCTCTTTTTTTAAATATCTATTTTTAAAAAATATTTTACTGGTGCTATCATATGACTGTATATCATGAAACACTACAGTATCCAAAGAATTAAAATGAGGATCACATATAGGGTAATAGAGTTTCATGGTGAATGTGATCAGGCTATAACTTTTAATAAACCAAAACCTCAAAAACTATAGTAAAGTATATCACCAGGCAAAAAAATAATCATAAAAGGAATATAGGCTGGGCACATGGCAAGAGCAAGAGATGAATAGCATTCTAATTGCCAAGCATTATGCTGTGAACTAGGGATACACATATAAATGGTAGATCACCCCTACCCTCTAAGAGTTTATATTCTAGAAGGGAGAGATAAAGCATGTAGAAGGTGTTGGCAGAGAAGAATGTTGCTTTTGATTTTGGTCTGAGAAGTCACAGACGATTAGTGGAGTAATAGAGTCCACTGATGGACTCTTTATAAAAGCAGTACTGATGCTGATATGATTATAGTTCTCAAAGTAAGAGTTAGATGGGGGTAAAGATGGGAACATATGAACACAAGGAGTACTAAATTGTGTTGCTCATCTCCTTAAACTCAAGGGCATTTATAGGTATCCTTATGTCAGAAGAAAATAAGCAAGGGTCCCAGAACACTTTATTGACCCCCCTGTAAGAAATTTACAAGAAAACAGAGAAGATTCACATAGGAAAGGCAAACATAGATAGGTTGAAATCTACAAAAATTCATTTCAGAATCGTCAATATACTTAACAATGTTAAGCTTATGATGAAATTTCAAAAACAAACAATAATGCCTTTTCATTCTCATAAGAGTAGGATAAATGAGTGGAATATTTATTAAGCACCTACTATATGCCGGACATTGTACCAAGCATTAAATATACAAACACAAGAAAACATGAAAATCTCTACTCTCAAAAAATATATTCTAAAAGATTAATACATTGAATAAAAGGGGAAGTGCATAGTAGGGTGGAGAGAGGGATAATGTGAGTACCTGTGAAGGTAAGGCAATCATTGTAGATATGAAGTAGATCTGAAAATGGGAAGTGTGGTTAGGATTCCTGGAGGTGTCAGCCAGGAACTCATCAATTATTAAAGTGGCCTCAGGGTGGAGTCATCCTCAAGTGGGCAAAGCATCTGGTATGGAGGTGGAACAGACCATAAAGTGAGTAGGAATGTACTGAAATGTACTGGTACATTTGGACCAATATGTATTAGTACCAGAAATGTACTTGTAGGAAACATGCTATTAGGAAATATTGTTATCTTTGGGGAAAAAAAGCTAAAATGGAAGGATAAGTTAGAAGTAACATAATAAGAAACTAATTTCAACCGTAAATTGGTGTTATTTCTAATTTTCCTGTTAGAACTTTCAAAGATATCTTACAAAATATCAATTAAAAATTCATTCATTCTCCCCCTTAGGGTTTTCATCCAATTCAATTAGCATTTATTAAGTGTCCCAATCTCTTCTCTGAACTTTAGTACTACATCTCTAATTACTGGTGAAATATCCCCACATGAATATCCCACCAGTCACTCAAACTTAACATGTCTAGAAATGAATGTATCATCCCTTCCCTCCATCTCTCCATTTCCCCATTTCTCTTGGTAGCATGCACATTTGAAAACTCTGAGAGATCTCTCTTTGCTCCCTTTCAGCACCCATATGCAATCAGCCCCTACGTCCTGTGAATTTTACTTCATCTCTCCCCTCCACTCTGCCTCACCCTGGAATCATCCGAGACCAAGTACTCATCACTTTTTTGCTTGGAATGCCAGTTACTAACATTGTACCTTTCCAATCTGTGCTTTATAGACCTGCCAAAATTAGCTTAGGACTGCATTGGTCTGATCAGGTTACTAAACCTTCAGTAACCTCCAAATGCCCACAGGGTAAAATGCAAACTCACTAACTTGAAGCTTTAGGCCTTCCAAAATCTGGTTCCCAACTCCAGGAAATCTTATTTCACAATCCTCTTCATCAAACCTGTGTTCCAATCAAACCAGAATACTAGCTGTTCTTTAAAACTGTCCTCCAACTTCCTACTTCCCCAAAGTCACGTAGCTCTTGCCTTATGCCAAGGAAATAGTCCTCCTAATCTGTGCCTATCTAATTCCTAGTAATGCCTTAAGGTTCATTTTAAATTCCACCTCCTTCACAAAAACTTCTGAGATCCCTGTCCCCATGAAGGCTGAAAGTAGTTTCTCTTTTGTCCTTATAACATTTCAGTTTGTATGATACTTTTCTGTAATAATAATAGCGAAGCATTTATATAGTACTTCAACTTTGACAAAGCATTTTGTCAAAGCATCCCATTTTGTTTCCACAGCCACCCAGGGAGGTAGGTGCTATACTTATCTCCATGTTACAGATGAAGAAATTGAAGTGAATAGGATTTAAGTGATTCCCCCAAGGCCACATAAGAAATAAGTGTCTGGGGCTAGATTTGAACATGGGTTTTTCTGGATTCCAGGCCCAGTGCTCTATCCACTAAAACACCAGCTGCCTCTGTTTATGTACCTGTTCTAACTTCCTTATTAGACTTTAAGCTCTGAAAGCAGAGTCTATGTCTTTTTAATTTCTTATATCTTAGCACCACCACAGCGTTCTAGTGAAAGAAGTGGCCAATGGGGTCATGGAGACTAGACGTAACTGAAATAATGACAGAACAGAGCGCCACCACAATGTTTGACACATAATGTCATGCTTGCTAAGGGTGTGATGAATTGGATTAAGTTAATTCAATTGAAGGAATAAAAAGAAGAAAAAGAAGTAGTCCCTTTCCTTCAGCAGTTGTAGACTAGTATAGGAACTAGAATGTATACACCAATCACCAGGAACAGACAATAAATAGATGGTAAAAATACAAGAAAAGAGGTATAAATCACAGAATAAGAGAATTTTAACCATATTAGGGATATCAGAGGATAGTGAGTTCGAGCTGTGCCCCAGCAACAATTCCTTCTACATTTCTGAGAATTAGTTATTCAGCTTTTAACCTAGGGATGAGGAGCACACAAACTTCTACGATATCAGACTCTATTTTTGGACAGTTCTGTCAGGAAATTTTTCCATACCTTGGAGTGAAATCTATGCTTCTGCTACTTCCATTTATGAAGATAGAGATATCAGAAAAGAATGGATACAAGAAATGGTTCTAGTTACCTAGTCTGTGACTTTCCAGTCCAAAACACCATTCCCTACACACCACTCCCTTATATGTGTTGTCTTCCCTCATTAGAATGGAAGCACCTAAGTAACTATTTTTCTTTTTATTTGTATCCTCAGTAGTTAGTTCAGTGCTCTGAATCCAGGAAGCACTTAATAAATACTTTTCCCCTCATGCCCAAAGTCCAGCTTTGAAAAATAAACAGGAATTAGGCAGGTGAAAATAGAGGGTGGCATGTAAGAGTGTGAGGCAAAGTCAATAATCCATTCAAAAGTGGAAAGATGGGAAAATCTAGAATATATTCAGTGAGCCTATAAAATAATTTGGCTAGAAGAAATTTGTGGAAGAAACTGTGAAGGGAAAAACAAGAGTGAGATCGGTATGATAGTAAGGTAAATCTTGCACATCCGGCTACAAAAGTTTTCTTTATTAGAAAATAGGGAAGCCCTGAGAGATGCAGAAGACATCTATAAACATCCATAGGTATGGAGGTTGGGACAGAAAGTTCAAGGCTGAAAAGCCAGGTTTCAGAGTCATTCCAGTAGAAGTCAAGCTGAAGTTCAAAAAACTGGAATATACTTTCCTTTTCCCCCATTCCTCCTCACACACATAACAAAATATATTGTTAATAAGTTCTGACGTTATTTTACAAACTAATCAATTCCACAAGCATTTGTGTGCCAAGCACTGTGCTTGGGCTTTCACAAAACAAATGCAAAGAGTTTCTAAAAATCTCTAACCATAAGGAGCTTACATTTTAATGGGAAAGAAGAGAAATCCAAAATCAGAAGTATGTTTATATACAATGCGGTAAATCTATTCATTATTTGAATAATGGAAAAGTGGAAAGAGTGAATGTCCAAAATGACTAGCTTAAGCTGAATTTGGGAAAGCAACCAAGCACCAAGGGAGGACTTAAAATGGAGTGATTGTCTATGCTAAAAGCTAACCAAAGGAATGATGACCTGAGTTCAGATCTTTCCAGGTTTGACTGAGAAGGAAGGGCCCCAAAGAATCATAGCAAGAAAATGTTTAATTATTTTTAGAACGTTCAATCAAGTTTTGCTATTGTAAATTCATGAAAACATTTTTGACTAAGTCAAACCATATACTTCAGCCTTTTGTATTATTAATCCCAGTGCATAATTATAGATTACTCAATTGTATTTTGTAGCATGCTTAATTATACAGCAAATCTGCATTTTCAGTGTTATTTTGCATTTTATAGGCTGTAGGCTTAATTTTAATTGTTCCCGGTAGTTCTTCTTTCAGCTTAAAATTTCATACCTGGCCTGATTTCTATTATTTATTTAGGTTAAGAGGTATTAACCTACTTGGTTACACTAGAATTCTAAGCAGTATTTGGCCTTCATAGAGATCATAACTCCAGGGGAAAATATGGTCTTTCAATGAAACAGAGGACTTTCAAGCATTCTTGATGAAAAGACCAGAGCTGCAAAGAAAATTTGACTTTTTTTTTTCAGTCAGTGAACATTTATTAAGCTCCTACTATGTGCCAGGCACTGGTAAACCCTGGAAATTTAAATTCTTTTTTTTATTTTTTTTTATTTTATTTATTTTTAATGTTTTACAATCATTTCCTCAAAGTTAAGATTTTATCCCTCCCCATGACAGCATACAATTCTGTTTAGGTTCTACATATACTTTCCTATTGAGCACATTTTCACTATATTCATGCTATGTAGTCGAACTAAAATAAATGGAAGAAATCATATAACAAATCAACACATAATACACTGAAACCCACCCACACACAAACATGATCTGCTACATTCTGCAAATGACTTCCACATTTCTTTCTCTGAGTGTGGAAGGCATTTTGCCTTAGAAGACCGACATTAGGATTTTTTTTTTTCTCAGTAAGTTCTTGTGTTATTACAAAGTTCCAAGTCTACCAGAAAAAACTCTCGCACACTGTGGTCGTTGCTGTGCACAAAGTTCTCCTGGTTCTGCTCCTTTCACTCAGCATCAGATCATATAAGTCCTTCCAGGCCTCCCTGAAGTCTTCTTGTTCATCATTTCTTATGGCACAATAGTACTCCATTACATTCATATACCATAATTTATTCAGCCATTCCCCAATTGATGGGCATCCCCTTGACTTCCAGTTTTTGGCTACCACAAAGAGTGCTGCTATAAATATTTTTGTACACGTGGGACCCTTTCCCGTTTTTATAATCTCTTGGGGATACAATCCTAGTAGCGATATTTCTGGGTCAAAGGGTATGCACATTTTTGTAGCCATTTGGGCATAGTTCCAAACCATTCTCCAGAAGGGTTGGATGATCTCACAGCTCCACCAACAATGAATTAGTGTTCCAACTCTCCCACATCCTCTCCAGCATTTATCATTTTCTTGTTCTGTCATGTTTGCCAATCTTACAGGTGTGATGTGGTACCTCAGAGTTGTTTTGATTTGCATCTCTCTAATCAATAGTGACTTAGAGCACTTTTTCATATGATTATAGATATCTTTGATTTCTTCCCCTGAAAATTGTTTGTTCATATCCTTTGACCATTTATCAATTGGGGAGAAAATTTGACTTTCAAACAGAAGAATGAGAAGAAGCATGAAAAAGTAAACAGAAAAGAGAAATCATAAGGGACTTACCAAAAGTGAACTGTTTACATTCCTACATGGAAAGACAATATTTGTAACTCTTAAAACTTTTCAGTATCTGGGTAGTTGGTGGGATCACACACACACATGTACATGTGTGCATGCACACACATGCACACATACATGTACATGCGTGCATGCGCACACATACACATATGCATGCACATACAGAGACAGAGATCACAGAGTGAATTGAATAGGATGGGACCATATCTCAAAAGTAATTAAGGTAAATGGTGAGAGAGAAAGGTAGGGGGAGGAAAGAGGGTGAAATGGAATGGGGTAAATTATATGTCATTTAAGAGGAGAGCAGGAGACCTTTTCGTGGAGGGAAAAAGAGGAGAGTTGAGAAAAAAAAACAGGAAGATTACCCTCATCACATTTGACTAAAGGAAGGAATAAAATGCACACTTATTTTGGTATGAAAACCTATCTTACAGTACAGGAAAGTGGGAGAGAAGGAGATAAGCAAGGGGCGGGATGATGGAAGGGAGGGCAATGGGAGGAGGGAGCAATTTGAAGTCAATACTCAGGGAGGGACAGGATCAAAAGACAGAATAGAAACAATGAGGGGCAGGATAGGATGGAGGGTAATTCAGTTAGTCTTACACAACACGACTCTTATGGAAGTCATTTGCAAAACTACACAGATAGGGCCTATATTGAATTGCCTGCCTTCCCAAAGGAAATGGGTGGGGAGGGAGGGATGGGGAAAATTTGGAACTCAAGTTTTAGGAATTGTTTAGTATTGTTGTTGCTACTAGGAAATAAGACATACAGTTAATGAGGAATAGAAAGTCATTTGGCCCTACAGGACAAAAGAGAAGATGGGGACAAGAGAAGGGAGGGATGACAGAAGAGAGGGCAGATTGGAGATAGGGAAAGTTAGATTGCTTGGTGTATTGGGGTGGGGGGAGGGGATAAAAAAAGGAGAAAAAATTGGAACCCAAAATTTTGTGAAAATGAATGTAACAAGTTAAATAAATAAAAATAAAAAAAAAGAGAGAGAGACAGCTAGATGGTGTAGTCAATAGAGCACTGAACCTGGATTCAAGAAGACTTGAGTTCAAATTTGCTATCAGATACGATCTGTGTGAACATTGACAAGTCGTTAAACCTTTGCCTGCCTCAGTTTCCTCATCTGTAAAATTGGAATAATAATAACACCTACCTTCCTGGGTTGTTATGAAGATCAAATGACATAATATTTATAAAGCACTTGGCAAAGTACCTGTGAAATATTAAGCATGATCTGAATGCTAGCTAACTTCCTTATCATGGTTATCTCATACATACTGTAATGCTTGTGGTAAGCATTTGGAAAAAGATTACTATAAAAAAGTTGTGGCTTAATTACCAATACATGTTGCCCAATATGAGAAGAAAAATTCCACAAAGAATAAAAAACTCTTAAAATAAGAAATACTGCAGATTTCAATTGAAAGGTGAACAAATGAAGGTAAGTAAAAATTGTTGGAAAAATGGTTCATGAGTAAGAAACAAAAAAAGCCTAAAGGTCCAGAGCCTATTCAAAAGCTCCACCATTTAGATCAGCAATATTTTCTCCAAGAATAGAGTTAAAAGATGCTGAAAATGGCAAACACCAAATAATGTTACTAAAAAATATATATGCTTCCAAAATAATACTACAAAATTGATTCCATTTTAGCAGATAGGAAATGACTGACTACCAAAGTGAGAGACTCTTCTAATCAAGCTTTCTATATACAATTAGATAAGGATTCTAAATTCGGAGTGTGTGTGTGTGTGTGTGTGTGTGTGTGTGTGTGTGTGTGCATGTTTAAAGCCTCAGCAATTTAGCAAAGTCAAAGGACATTTTAAATGAATAAAATAAAATACATAGTATTAAAAAAGGAAGCTGATTCCATTGAAATACAGTTATCAAACACTAATCTAGGCTAACTAAATTAAAAAAGACACCAGTTAAAAGGCCTGGAGAAAATATTTAAAACAATACAATTTGGTATATAATGAATACAACTGCAATCTGACCTATTTAAATAAAATGTTGAAGCCAAAAACTTGGAAATGGAAAAAAGAATAGGTACCTATTCCAACTACCACTATTCCCTAAGGAACTTTAATTAATGCAAGTTGCCTACTTATAGGAGTAGACTAAAAGTCTAGAAAATGCCTAAACCAGAAAATAACTGATCTCTGCTTCAGAGAGACAGTGGGGAAATGGTGAACTCTAGCAGGTGTCCAAGTTTGTACTTTGTTTTTAAAGTTCTCTCACTTATTGTCTTTCTATGAAGTTAGACTGCATAATGGTGTAATATTGCTTCTGTTTCTTTCTTAATCATTGCACTCTTCCAATGCCTGTATTTCCTTATAAGAGAATATATATATATATATGTATATATATTGTATATGACCTGGCAATCTATTCCCTCTTTTTCTTGTCTTATTCTATTTGGAAAATGTATGTCCTTTCAGAGCAATATTCTACTTATGGGGTGGCATCAGGGGGAGAGGTAGAAGTCTCATACCACCAAGCCTTAATGACACCTATGAGATTAATCACTTAATGTTAAGAAATTGCTAAGTCATTTCCCTTGTTTCTCACATACTGTCCATTAGTGGGCAGTCATCTAGCACATAAGTTTTATTTTTGGATTTTTCTCTCCTGTGAATTTCCAGGTTTCTCTACTGCTTTTCATCTTTCTACACTGTAGTTCTTCTCAATTTAATCTCTGTGGTCCCTTCATAGCCAAAGGACACATTTAAGATAAGGGAAAAAACAGCTATAGCTATCAGAAACAATTAACTTGCTTTAAATTAATTCTCTGGCATAAATCAGCTATGGTTTGTATATAAATACTGCCATTTGGTATTAGGAAATTTAAATAAGAAAACACAACTGTCAAATAATCTTCTAAGTGGGAGTATGTCAAAAGTAACATTGCTACATGTGAGAACTGAAAAATGAAGAACTTGGATTGAGTTCTGTAATTATTCAAGGAATAATAATACTTTAAAAATTTTAGAGAAAATTACATATTACTAGATTAATGTGAACAATAAAAGGGAGGAGGGAAGAGGGCGTATAAAATTATGCTGGCTTTATTAAAGTTTTTTTAATGTCTTCCTTAAAAATCATAATGTTATGGAAGTAGTATTTCATCAAGTTGCTAATTGTCAATTGAGCAAACATTTTTAAAAGACCTATTATATTTGATATAATGGGTTTGGTCCTGGGGAAAGGGTAAGAACTCAAGGTTATGAGATATGACACCTGGATCAAAGGGGCTTACAGTCTACTAGAAGGTATAATCACTTTTCTATATCTACTTGTCAAAATATCATGCATAAGTCAACTTATTGAAGATTTCTATAAGAACACTTCCCTACTCCATCTCCTCTGTTTTCCTTCTTCCTTCCCACATTACCATCAGAAAAGTAAATGCTTATGTTAATGCAATTGTTACAGATTGAAATTTGGTATGAAATTTGACCATTCAGGGTTCCATTCAAAGTATCTGGTCACTGGATTCAGATGGCTCTGGAGAAGAAGTGAGGCTGGTAACCTGCACAGCTCTCCCTCACTCAAAAAAAAAGTCAAGTGCAAGTCATATCATCATTTCTCTGATGGCATGGTCTTCTTCGGCAACGAAGGATGAACACAATCAACAATTTAATTACCAGAAGTAATAGAAGGATTACACTATGATTTTATGTATTGCACAGCTAGTCATCATAAACCTGAAAAAGGCATAACAGAAAGACTTCAGTGTATTTCAGTATATTATTCAGGAGTTTTACAGCACTGAATAATCATAAAACATTTGTTATCTGTCCCCAGATATGCATATTTGTGTGTTACAGGTGATGATCCCAAGGCACTGAAAGATTCAACAAATGTATAGTAATTTCATAGATGGCTTTATAAAATGATGACTGATTTTCTAGAACATATTTCAGAACATAATTTGCACCTTCAAAATCACTAAATGTGACTAAAGAAAGTTAGTGGGTATCATGAGGCACTATTGGCAGGTCAAAGGGATAGACTTAGAAAAAAGGGAAGGAAACAAATGCAGAGGAAAAAACAAAGTAGTAGAAATAAATATAGAAGAAGGGGAAAAAAAGACAGTCTCACTAATAAAAGCCAGATAAAATTAAGGGTTCCTCAGTTTCTCACTGAGCAGTCTTTGTTCCTCTTGAGAGACATAAAGGGCTCATTTCTATGCCATGGTTTTTTAGATGCCAGGGACCCATGGTTGCTGTTCTAGCAAGATTTGTTCCAGGACTGAGGACTCTCAATGAAGTTTATTAATTATTTTTCCAACAACAAATGTGTTTTATTCTTTCATTTCTTAAAATGAGAGCTCATAGCTCCATCAACAATGAATTAGTGTTCCAACTCTCCCACATCTTCTCCAACATTTATTATCTTCCTGTTTTGTCATATTAGCCAATCTGTTAGGTGTGATGTGGTAACTCAGAGTTGTTTTGATTTGCATCTCTGTAACCAATAATGATTTAGAGCATTTTTTCATATGACTATAGATAGCTTTGATTTCTTCCTCTGAAAACTGCCTATTCATATCATTTATCAAATGGAGAATGACTTGCATTCTTGTACATTTCACTCAGTTCTTGAGATATTTTAGAAATGAGGCCTTTATCATAGACACTAGTTGCAAAATTTCTTTCCCAGTTTTCTGCTTCCCTCCCAATCTTGATTGCCTTGAGTTTGTTTGTGCAAAAACTTTTCAATTTAATGTAATCAAAATTATCCATTTTGTACTTCATAATGTTTTCTATCTCTTATTTAGTCAAAAATTTCTCCATAAATCTGACAAATGCACTGTTCCTTACTCCCCTAATTTTCTATAGTATCAATCTTTATACCTAGATCATGTACCCATCTGGATTTTATCCTTGCATACAGTATTAGGCATTGGTCTATGCCCAATTTTCACCACCCTCTTATCAAGTTTGCCCAGCAATTTTTGTCAAACAGTGAGTTCTTATTGCAGAAGTTGGGGTCCTTCAGTTTATCAAACAGGGGATTGCTATATTCATTGACTACTGTGTGCCTTGAGTGCCTAACCTATTCCACTGGTTTACCCCTCTGTTTCTTAGCCGGTACCAGGTGGTTTTGATGATTGCTGCTTTATGATACAATTTGAGATAGGGTAGACCACCTTCTCTAGCATTTCTTTTCATTAATTCCCTTAATATTCTGGACCTTTTGTTCATCCAGATGAATTTTGATATTATTTTTTCTAGCTCTAGAAAATAATTGTCTGGTTGTTTGATAGGTATGGTACGAATAAGTACATGTCATTTTTATTATATTAGCTCAGCCTACCCACAAGCAACTGATGTTAAAGATCTGACTTTATTTGTTGGAAAAGTGTTTTGTAATTTTGTTCATAGAGTCCCAGGGTTGGTTTTCCCCTTTTTTCACCCCTGATCTTATTAGAAATGCATCTAGCTGAACCCCATTGCGTATAATGCTTGCTAATGGTTTTAGGTAGATACTGCCTAATGGAACTTATGGAAAGTTCTATTTATTCCTATGCTGTCCAGCGTTTTCAATAGGAATGGGTGGTGTGTTTTGTCAAAAGTTTTTGCTATATCTATTGAGATAATCACGTGATTTCTGTTAATTTTGTTAATTCTGTTAATTTTGTTGTTGATATGATCAACAATGCTAATAGTTTTCCTAATATGGAACCAGCCCTGCATTCCTGGTATAAATCCTACCTGATCATAATGTGTTATTCTCATAAGTTGCCGTATTCTCTTTGCTAATATCTTATTTAAAATTTTTGCATTTATATTCATTAGAGAAACTGCTCTATAATTTTCTTTCTCTGTTTTGGCTCTTCCTCATTTAGATATCAGAATCATATTTGTATCATAAAAAGAACTTGGTACCACTCCTTCTTCCCCAATTTTGCCAAATCATCTATATCGTATTGGAATTAACTGTTTTTTAAATGTTTTATAGAACTCACTTGTAAATCCATCTGGCCCTAGAGATTTTTTCCTAGGGAGTTCATTGATGGCTTGTTCAATTTCTTTTTCTGAAATGGGGTTAAGTATTCAACTTCCCCTTCTGTTAATCTGGGCAATTTATATTTTTTAAAATAATCATCCATCCCATTTAGATTGTCAAATCAATGAGCATACAGTTAGGCAAAGTAATGTCTAATTATTGTTTTAATTTCCTCCTCATTGGAGATTAGTTCACCCTTTTCATTTTTGATATTGGTAATTTGATTTTCTTTCTTTTTTTTATTAAATTGACCAAAGGTTTATCATTTTTATTGTTTTTTTCATGAAACCAACTCTTAGTTTTATTTATTGTTTCAATAGTTTTCTTTATTTCAATTTTATTAATTTCTTCTTTGGTTTTCAGTATTTCTAATTTGGTTTTTTCTTAGGAAAATTTGTTCTTTTTCTAGCTTTTTCAGCTGTATGTCCAATTCATTGATTTCTTTCTCTGTTTTATTCAGGTAGGCATTCAAAGATATAAAACTTCCCCTAGAAAATGCTTTTGCAGTATCCCATAAGATTTGGTAGGTTGTCTCATTATTGTCATTCTCTTTAATGAAATTGTTGATTGTTTCTATGATTTGTTGTTTAACCCACTCATTCTTTAAGGGTGAATTATTTAGTTTCCAATTAATTTTTGGTTTATCTTTCCATGGTCTTTGATCACACACACACACACACACACACACACACATATATTGCATTATGATCTGAGAAGGATACATTGACTATCTCTGCTTTTCTCTGCTGGATTATAAGGTTTTTAATGGCCTAGTACATGGTCAATTTTTGTATATATGCCATCTACTGCTGAGAAAAAAGTATATTCCTTTCTATCCCCATTCAATTTTCTCCAGAGATCTATCATGTCTACCTTATTCAGAGTTTATTCACCTCTTTAACTTTGTTCTTTATTTTGAGGTTATGTCTATCTAGTTCAGAGATAAAGCTAGTATAATTTTACTGTCTATTTCTTCCTGTAACTCCCTTTACTTCTTCTCCAAGAATATGGATGCTATACCACTTGGAGCATATATGTTTAGTAATGAAATTGCTTCATTATCTATGGTGCCTTTCAGGTTTCCCTCCTTATCTCTTTTCATTTGATCTATTTCTGCTTTTGCTTGGTCTGATATTAGGATTGCTATCCCTGCTTTTTTTTTTTTTTTACATCAGATGAAGCACAATATATTCTGTTCCAACCTTTTATATCTTTACCTTGTGTGAATGCCCTTGCTTCAAATGTGTTTCTTGTAAACAATATATTGTTGGATTACGGTTTTTAATCTATTCTACTATCCATCTCTGTTTTGTGGGAGAGGTCATCCCATTCACACTCACACTTATGATTACTATTTGTGTCTTTCCATCCTCTTTCCCCTCATTTATGTTTTTAGTTCTCCCTTCTCCTTTCCCCTCCACAACAGAGTTTTAATTTTTGACCACCACCTCCCTCAGTCCTCCCTCCCTTCTTTCAGCCCCCCTCCCTTTTACTACTCTTTTCCCTTGCTACTTTTCCCTCCCTTTTAACCTTTCCTCTCTTTTCTTTCCCCTTCCCTTCCTCCTACCTATAGAGCTAGTTATATTTCTATACTTAACAAAGTTTATTTTTCCCTCCTTGAACCAAATCAGATGAGAGTAACTCTGAAACAATGCTCATCTTCCTCCCCTCTTTCCCTCTACTGTAATATATTTTTGTGACTCTCCCTGTGATGCAATTTACCTTTTTCTGCCTCCTCCTTTTCTCATCTCCTGTTACAATCCCTTTGCACCCTTAAATTACATTTTTATCATGACATCATTTACTTTATACCCATTCCCTCTATCTACTCCCTTTTATATATCATAATAAATATCTAATTCTCAAGATTAACAAGTATGATCTTCCCTTATAGGGATGTAGACAGTTTGCTCATATTGAATAACAAGATTCCCTACCCCCACCCATTTTACTTTTAATGCCTCTCTTGAGACCTGTGCTTGAAGATTGAATTTTCTTTTGAGCTTTGGTCTTTTCACCAGGAAGGTATGAAAATCCCTTATTTCATTGAATCTCTACCTCCTTGCCTGAAATACTATGCTGAACTTTGCTGGATAACTGATCCTTGGTTGTAGTCCCAGCTCCTTTGCCTCACAGAATATCATATCGCAATCCCTTAGATCTTTTAAGGTAGAAGCTACAAGGTCCTGTGTGATCTTGACTGTAGCTCCCCAATATTTGAATTTTTCTGGCTGACTGCAGTGTTTTCTCCTTCACTTGATAGTTCTGGAATTTGGCAATGATCCTTTCATGTTTTTAGTTTGGGATCCCTTTCAGGAAGTGAACGGTGGATTCTTTCAATGACTTTTTTGCCCTCTAGATCTAGGATTTCTGGGAAGTTTTCCTTCATGATTTCTTGGAAGATATTTTCCAGGCTCTTTTTTTCATCATGACTTTCTGGTAGGCCAATAATTCTTAGATTTTCTCTCCTGGATCTATTTTCCATGTCAGTTGTTTTTCCAATTAGATATTTTACATTTTATTCTATGTTTTCATTCTTTAGATTCTGTTTGACTGATTCTTGATGTCTCATAGAGTAATTAGCTTCTACTTGCCTGATTCTAATTTTTATCAAATTGTTCAGTTAATTTTTGCATCTCCTTTTCCATATGTCCAGTTTTTCCTTTTAAGGAGTTATTTTCTCCAGTTAGGTTATGTACTTCGTTTTCAATTTGTCAAGTTTTGCTTTTAAATACTTCGGTGATTTCTTTTTTCACATTTTAAAAATCATTGACCAGTTTTTATTCTATTTCTCCAACCTGCCTTTTAAATTCCTTCCTAAGCTCTGCCAAGAATACTCTTTGACCTTGAGACTAGTTCATATCCCCTTCTGAAGTTTCAGATAAGAGTACAGTCTCAGTGCTGACCTCTTCAGTATTCATGTTTTGGTCCTTGTCCCCATAGAAAGATTCTATGGTCTCTTCCTTTCTACTTTGCTTCTTACTCATGATGGTCACCCTTTTCCTGACTTTTAAAGTAGATCTTTCCTTCTAGGGTACAGGGGGCTCTGTCCCATAGTTCTTCTGCCTAGAACTTGAGTTTTTGTGTGTTGTAACCTCTGGTTCTTTAAGCTAGAAGTTAAAATGCTGCAGTTTACCTGATTTTTAGGGGGCTGGTGCTGGAAAACAGAGGTCAGGTAAAATCTTTCTGAGTTTCCCTAGAGGTACCCTGAAGCTAGGTGCATTAAGTGTAGGGGAAGGGTTGTCTGGCCACAGGAGGTCTCCTCTGCTGAGCTAGAGCATAGGCAAGCTCAGAGGTTGGTGAACCCATCTGTGCTGGTGTCTTCCTGATTTCCTTGGGGTGCTGAGGCATGACTGGGGTCCTGGTGTTTGTGGTTGTGGACTTCACCCCCCTGGGGCTCAGGATCTTCTGGTTTGTTGAGGTGGGGCTGTCTGGGACAGCCAGTTCTGCACTGGTCCCCTTCAGTCACAGCAAGAGGGACCCTCCTTAGTGATTTTCCTAGCCTCACAGGCTAAGTGACTGTTTGCCCCTTCGGCTGATTCCACTGTTCCATTATTTTTCCTGAGGAAATATTCTCTGGGCTCTTCAAGGTCAAGGTGAGTGACATAGCAATTATTGATCACTCTACCATCTTGGCTCCTGGAAGCTCTGAACCTCACTAATTTCACAGAAAAGACTCCTAACTGTCTCTAGAACCTACTCCCTGTAAATTAGCATTGAATCTGTTCTGACGATTCAGATGTCCTTCTCAAGCATACTATGAATACAGTGTTAACTCCAATGGATGATTCTCATATTTCCTTCCTTATTCTAAGGATGTCCCTCATAGACCTAATCTCTTACCAGAATTCAACTCCTGCTCCACAGGCACGCAATAAATAGTACACTCTGTATATCTATTTCTAGTTTGCTAAATCACTGTGTTCCCGGATTCACAAATATACACAGGAATTAGACTGGATCTTTCTATCTGGTGAACCATGTTAAATCTCAAGGGCATATGTCAGAGATTTAGAGGTGGAAGAGACTTCAGAGGTTGTCTAATCTAAATTCCATCATTTTGCAGATAAGGAAACTGAGTCCCATGGAAGTTAATCAAAGTCACAAAGGTACTAATGGAAGCTGGATTTGAATCCACACCCTCTGACTCCAAATTCCAGTCACCCAGCTGACTCCAAGATAAATTACACAAGAATTTATTGATACTCTAAACAGGGATTCTCTAATGTTCAATGTTTAAAGGTGGATTTAATTATTGTAGGCATGGTAAAGTGCCACTAAAAATTGTCTTGGAAACCACTACGAGGTTCTTAATAGGCTCAAATAACTTTATTTAAAACTACATTTAAAAAAAATCTCAATCCAATCTATCTTATTGGTTTTGTTTTGTTCTGTTTTACCCATACTTGGCCAAAAACTATCCTCAAAATTCTCGAAGTTAAGAAATAACAAGCAGGACAAATAGGCTCTAATGAAAATCAACAAGAGATAGAAAGGGGAGTAGAATTATATTGCAACCCTGTCTGATTTCCTTTAGGCTAGGTACACATGGGTCAGTTATTTTTAAAGATAATTAGCCCATCAACAAAAGCTCTTTAAATCACTATGACATGTGAGGCATTGTCCTAAGTGCTTGAAGTATAAATACAAAAGCATGATGGTTCCCGTTTATGAAAATCTTACATCCTACAAACCACAAATATGTAAGTGGATAAATGAAATACTTTATTTTAGGAAAAAAAAGGTTCTTTATTAGATTTATTAAAGACTTGCTGGGTGTCTAATATGTGACTTTATCAAAGAGATATATAACATGGAAAGACAGGTGGACTGATCATGTAGGGATAGTATTGAACTGCTCATATACTCTGATGGTAGCTATGAACTTTTGAAAAATCTAGAGGAAGACCTTTAGCACATTTGAAGACTATCAACACATTGTGAACAATTTACAGGAGCATATGAGCAAGAGTCACATGGAATGACAGGATACAGATGAACTGAGATCTGCATTTATGTATAGAAGGAGCACTTACCTTGATGAGATCACAGATTCATCAGTTGATTGATGTGACACACATTGAAAGAGATGCGGATACATGGGTCATGGGGCATGATAACACAGATTATGAAACTTGTCTCAGGCTTAATATCAGGAAAATGAAATTAAAAAGAAATCTAATATGAGTTTCTTCCTACCATATACACTGAGTTTGTTCAATGGAAAAATGAGTAAACTTTATTTTTTGGTATCATTTACCAAATGATTCTCAAAGTATGACCATGGTCACTGAGAACCTTTCAGGAGGAAATCTGCAAGGTCAAAACTATTTTCATAATAATACTAAAATTTTTTAATTTATGTAAAGGCAAACATAAATAGAAATAACCTAAACAAACCAAAAAATTAGGGGTTTTTTTGGAGGGAGGGGAAATGCTTAATAACTTCTAAGAGACAAAAGATAGCCTGAGATGAAAAATTTGAGAATCACTGATTTGGACATACAAAACCAGGATCAAATCTAATGAATTCATTGGTATAGGGAATTTCCAATATGGAAAATACCCTTCTATTATATATCCATAAGTTAGAGGTGGCAGCTTGCTGGCATAGTAGCAGGGCAGGAATCAGGAATATATGAGTTCAACTTCAACCTCTGACACTTACTAGCTGTGTGATCCTGGGAAAGTCATTTAATTTGTTTTTTTCTCAATTTCCTCATCCATAAAATAGGGATAAAAATAGCACCTATATCCCAGAGCTATTTTGAGAATCAAATGAAGTAATAATTATAAAGTGCTTAGCATAGTGCCCAGTACAAAGTAAGTGCTATATAAATGGTATTTATGTACTGTGTTTGTTATTCTTTATTCATTATTACTGAGTTACCTGGAGCACTTAGCAGGTAAGTGACCTGCTCAAGTTCACAAAACTTGTCTTAGATGGTACCTGAACTCAAGTCTTCTTGACTCTGAGACTGATTCTCTATTATACTTAGGCTGTTTCTGCCAAATATAGAAATTCTAACTACATTCTTAGCATTTTTCCTATGGGTTTTCTACTATTCATTTTCCAAGTTTTCTTTTTTGTTTTCATATTGTCCAAACACACTAAAACTTGCTAATAAAGATATGGAAACCCTGGAAGGCAAACATTGAATCAGAGTGGCTATGTAGAGACTCATATATTTCACACTATTAGTTAAATTTTTCATTGTATTTGGGATCTTCTTGCCCTTTAAAAACATCTTTGGGAACAAATACTTGTCATTTAACAAAGAGGTTTCTATATAAAATTTAGTATTTAATGAACAAAGACCAATCTACTCCTTGCTCTGAAGAGTTCCCACTAAACACCTAATTCTCAGTATATGTTATCTATAAAATTCTTCATTCCTCAGAGATAATGGCAGTAAAAGATTTGCACTGCATAAAATCCGAGAAAGAGTGTTAGGAATGACCTTCTGATATAACTATGGACAGAGGAAAGAAGGGGAAATACCCCTAGTAAGAGATGGTATCCTTGTGAAATATCTTATCCTGACCATTAAAACATCTTCCTAGACACAATCATTTCCTTTCCTCAGACATCAATAGAAGTGTTTACTGGAGGAGAACCCTAACGAAGAAGACTCCTCCCTGACTACCACTGGATAAGATGTTATGATTGAAACAGGGATCTCTAGGGAATAGAATGGAAAGTGGAGAAACTGATCTACCACATTTTGACAATGTACTTTTCCTTTAGCATCTACTTTTTCAGAGCTTGTCTATTCCAAAATTCAGCACTGACATAGGGATAGGAGGTGGCTAGAAAAAGGGTCTTGAATCCCTACCTTTAATGCAATTTTCTCATGCCTTTCTTTACTCATTTTAATTTAGTTTCTCGGACTTGGAAGGGGGTGGAGCCAAGATGGCGGAGTAGAAAGACTCACGTATGCTAGCTCCAAACCCAGAGCCCATATATTTCCTGCAAGAAGAACTCCACACAAATTCTGGAGCACTGCAAGGTGCGCAGAAACACAGTGGAAAAGATTTCCATTCCAGAGAGCCCTGGAGAGCCGTCCCCAGGGGTCCATCCTGCTCCGGACAGCGGAGTCCACCCCAGCGCTGCCCTGGCCGCGCGGCCCCAAAGGAGCAGATCTGAGCAGGCTTCAGGGACGGAAACTCCGGCGGCTAGGAAGGTCCCTCCACCCACAGACGCTACAGGTCACTGAGAGAGATATCTGGGCTGGCCGAGAGGGGAGCGGGGTGTCTCCGTGGCTCGGGCCCCCTTGGGAGAAAGTGGCAGAGGGAGCGGCAGAGGCAGCGGCAGAGGCAGTGGCAGTGGCCCGGGACTCCCTGAGCTGCAGAAGCTCCATTACCAAAGGTCTCTGCATAAGCTGCCTGAGGGAACTGAGCCTGGGAGACAGCCCTGCCCCCACCCGCTCCATTACTGAAGGTCTCTGCATAAAGTCTCTGAGGGAACTGAGCCTGGGAGGTGACCCTGCCCCCACCCGCCCCATTACCAAAAGTCTCTGCATAAACCACTTGAGGGAACTGAGCCTGGGAGGTGGCCCTGCCCCCACCCCAGCACAAGACCTTAAGCTCACATTGAATAGCCTGCCACGGAAAGCCCAGTTGAATCTCAGACCCCAAGCACTAGCTGAGCGGATCTAGGAGGGGGTGCAGAGGAATCTCAGAAATCAAGTAACTGGCTGGGAAAATGCCCAGAAAAGGGAAGAAAAATAGGACTATAGAAAGCTACTTTGATGGGGTACAGATGTTCCCACCTTTCAATTCTGATGACGAGGAACTATTCTTACCATCAGGGAAAGACGTGGAGGTTGAGGCCTCTATATCCCAGACATCCCAGGGGGATGTCCCGTGGGCTCAGGCCATGGAAGAGCTCAAAAAGGATTTTGAAAATCAAGTTAGACAGGTGGAGGAAAAGCTGGGAAGAGAAATGAGAGAGATGCAAGAATAGCATGAGAAACGGGTCAATACCTTGCTAAAGGATATCCAAAAAAATGCTGAAGAAAATAACACCTTGAAAAATAGGCTCACTCAATTGGCAAAAGAGGTTCAAAAAGCCAATGAGGAGAAGAATGCTTTCAAAAGCAGAATTAACCAAATGGAAAAAGAGGTTCAAAAGCTCACTGAAGAGAATAGTTCTCTCAAAATTAGAATGGAACAGATGGAGTCTAATGACTTTCTGAGAAACCAAGAAATCACAAAACAAAACCAAAAGAATGAAAAAATGGAAGAGAATGTGAACTATCTCATGGGAAAAACAACTGACCTGGAAAATAGATCCAGGAGACACAATTTAAAAATTATGGGACTACCTGAAAGTCATGATCAAAAAAAGAGCCTAGACATCATCTTCCATGAAATTATCAAGGAAAACTGCCCTGATATTCTACAACCAGAGGGCAAAATAAGTATTGAAAGAATCCATTGATCACCGCCTGAAAGAGATCCAAAAAGAGAAACTCCTAGGAACATTGTGGCCAAATTCCAAAATTCCCAGGTCAAGGAGAAAATATTGCAAGCAGCTAGAAAGAAGCAATTCCAGTACTGTGGAAATAAAATCAGGATAACTCAAGATCTAGCAGCTTCTACATTAAGGGATCAAAGGGTGTGGAATAGGATATTCCAGAAGGCAAAGGAACTAGGACTCAAACCAAGAATCACCTACCCAGCAAAACTGAGTATAATACTTCAGGGGAAAATATGGTCTTTCAATGAAACAGAAGACTTTCAAGCATTCTTGATGAAAAGACCAGAGCTGAAAAGAAAATTTGACTTCCAAACACAAGAATGAGAAGAAGCATGAAAAAGTAAACAGCAAAGAGAAGTCAAAAGGACTTACCAAAAGTGAACTGCTTACATTCCTACATGGAAAGACAATATTTGTAACTCTTAAAACTTTTCAGTATCTGGGTAGTTGGTGGGACCACACACACACACACACACACACACACACACACACACACACGTACACGCATGCATGCACACACACATATACATGCATGCACATACAGAGACAGCAAGCACAGAGTGAATTGAAAAGGATGGGACCATATCTTAAAAGAAATTAAGGTAAATGGTGAGAGAGAAATGTAGTGGGAGGAAAGAGGATGAAATGGAATGGGCTAAATTATATCTCATTCAAGAGGCAAAGAGGAGACTTTTTAGTGGAGGGAAAACGAGGAGAGCTGAGAAAAAGCAAGAAGTTTACCCTCATCACATTCGACTAAAGGAAGGAATAAAATGAACACTCATTTTGGTATGAAAACCTATCTTACAATACAGGAAAGTAGGGGAGAAGGAGATAAGCAAGGTGGGGGGGGTTGATGGAAGGGAGGGCAACGTGAGGAGGGACCAATTTGAATTCAACACTCGGGGAGGGACAGGATCAAAAGACAGAATAGAAAGAATGGGGGGCAGGATAGGATGGAGGGAAATACAGTTAGTCTTACACAACACGACTATTATCCAAGTCATTTGCAAAACTACACAGATAGGGCCTATATTGAATTGCCTGCCTTCCCAAATGGAATGGGTGGGGAGGGAGGGATGGGGAGAATTTGGAACTCAAAGTTTTAGGAACAACTGTTGAGTATTGTTGTTGCTGCTAGGAAATAAGAAATACAGTTAATGGGGAATAGAAAGTCATCTGGCCCTACAGGACAAAAGAGAAAATGGGGACAAGAGAAGGGAGGGAGGATAGAAGAGAGGGCAGATTGGTGATAGGGAAAATTAGATTGCTCTGTGCATAGGGGTGGGCAGAGGGGATAAAAGGGGAGAAAATTTGGAACCCAAAATTTTGTGAAAATGAATGTAAAAAGTTAAATAAATTTTTATTAAAAAAAATTAGTTTCTCAATCTTTCATTCATTGGAATTTGCTCTCTCTTACAGTTATTTCAGATCTCTGTAATGATGACTTTTGGTGGTATTTTTTATTCTCATTTTTTTAAACAATCTGCATCATTCAACATTATAAGTCAATGCTCTCCTACTCAAACCTCTCTCCTCTTTATCTATCTGACTTTGAACTCTTAATGATTCTCTTTAAAACTGTGTAACTTGCTAAGTCTCCTCTTCGGGGTCACATCTGACTTCTACCCTCATGTTTAATGGTAATTTAAATGGGAAGATCTTTTTTCATTCATTAATAGACCCATGTGACTTTCTTAAATCACATGGAAACCCAGGTCACAGGTGGTGGGAGGAGATTGCTGAATGGGTAGAACAGGAAGAGTGGGGGCAGAACTGAGAGGAAGTTAGTGAGAGCAGTTAGGGTGGAGGGAGAGAGAGAGGACATAAGCAAGCAGGCACAGATAGGCTTATCATTGTTTGCTTATTTGTGCAAAGGCCCTTGCGGGGGGGAGGCTTGGGAATGGCTTTGTTCCCAGCAGTGCTTATGTGTATTGACCTCTTGGCTACTATGATGGACTTGGCTTTCTGGTTTTGGGATTTGGCTTTCTGTTGTAGGAATAGATGCTTTTCTTCTGCTTTCTATACGAATAATCTATTATACTTTGTGATTCCAAACTATACCCGCATATTCATAATCACCTTAGGTGCTGTGAATATTGCCTGGGCAATATATCATATAATGGGCACATCCAAAGCTGGAGCTCTTTTGCTCTTCACTTCCTTCCTTGTTAATCTCATTGGCTGATTTGGGTTCGATTATCATCTACATCCTAGTTACTCCCACATCTACATATTCATCATTAATCTTTTGTATGAAATATAGTCTTACATTCTTAACTGCCTTTAGGTTATATCCATGTGGATTTCCCATAGGCATCTCAAATTTAACAAATTTTCCTAAAATACGTTGTTCCTACAAACTTCCTTATTTTTGAGGAAGGCACAAACACCCTTCCAGACTGGTTCAAAATTTCACAAATATATTATATGCATCACTTTCTCTGCATGTAGTTAAAGGAGCTGACCAATTTTGTCAATTCTGGCTTCACACTTCTGCATCTGTAATTATCTCTCCACTAATGTAGTAATACTCCATTTGGGGTCTTTATCACTTCACTCAGACTATTGCAATAGGTTCCAAAATAGGGGTCTCTAGTTCCAGTTATTGTGGTTGTTGTTCAGTTATATATTTATTTGACTCTTCATGACCCTGCAGATCAGAGTACACTAATATGATCCAACAGTTTGTTGTGGGTTTTTTGTCGTTGCTTTTGTCAAAGAGTGGCTTGCCATTTCCTTCACCTGTGGACTGAGGCAAACTGGTCAAGTGACTTGCCCAGGTCACTAGTAAGTTTCTGAGGCCAGATTTGAATTCAGGTCTTCCTGACTCTAGGTCTAATGCTTTCTAGGCAAACAGGGGTTATGTGGCTTACTCAGGGTCACACAGCTAGTAAGCATCTGAGATCAGATTTGAACTCAGATCTTCTCTACTTCAGGCTCAGCATTCTATCCATTGAGTCATCTAGCTGCCTACAATTCCAGTAATTAATCCCTCTAATCTATCCTGCAAGCAGCTGCCAAATTAATTTTCTTAAAACAAGACTCTGATCACGTAACTCTTTCTTGAATATCTTCCCTTAGTAGAAATATAAACTCGTTAGCCAGACAACTGAAGTTGGTCATCATCTGACTCTGACCTACCTTCGCAAAATTCATCACACTTTTCTTCATATACTCTTGTGTTGCTATTGTTCAGTTGTATTTGACTATTTATAACCCCATGGATAACAGTATGCCAGGCCCTTCTATCCTCCACTACCCTCACTTTATTGTTTCCATAACACTATCCATTTCATCTTCTGCAGTCTCCTTTTCCTTTTACCTTCGATCTTTCCTAACATCAGTTTTGTATCTTCTCATTAAGTGATCAAAGTATTTAAGCTTCAGATTTAGTACTTGACCTTCCAGTGAATAATCTGAATTAATTTCTTTAGGTATTACTCATCTCTTCTCCTTCGTGTCCAAGGGATTTGCAAAAATCTTCTCTATCACCACAATTTGAAAGTGTCAAATTTGTGATACCCAGCTTTCCTGACAGCCCAACTCTCACAGTCATAGATTGTTACTGGAATTACAAAAGCTTTGACAATATGGACCTTTGTTGGCAGGGTTTTATCTCTACTTTTTACTAATCCAAAGCAAATTTGCCATATCTTTCTTTCCAAGGAGTAAGTGTCTTCTAATTTCATGACTGTAGTCACCATCTGCAGTGATTTTTGGGCCCAAAATATAAAATCTGAAACTCCATTTTTTCTCCCTCTATTTGCCAGGAAATAATGGGACCAACTGCCATAATCTTTGTGAGTTTTTTAGTGTTAAGTTTGAAAGCAGTTTTTGCAATTTCCTCTTTTACTCCCATCTAGAGGCGTCTTGATTCCTGTATACTTTCTCCCATCAGAGTGGTATCTTCTGCATATCTGATATTGTTGATATTGCTCCTGGAAACCCCAATTCCAGATTCTTTCATCCAGCCTCGCATTTTACATGGTATATTCACTTGATGTATAAATTAAATAACGTGACAATATACAGCATTGTCATATTTCTTTCTGCAGTCTTAAACCAGTTGATTGTTCTATATTTTTAATTATTACTTCTTGGACCATATACCAGTTCCTCAGGAGATAAATAAGATGATCTAGTACTCCCATCATTTTGAGAACTTGCCACATTTTGTTGTGATCCACACAGTCAAAGACTTTACTGTAGTCAATGAAGTAGAGGTAGATGTTTTTCTGCAACTCCTTACTTTCTCCATAATCCAATGAATGTTCACAATTTGGTCTCTAGTTCCTCTGCCTCTTCAAAAACAAATCTTCTCTTCTGGTAACTCTTGATCTACATATTGCTGAAGTCTACTTTGCAATACCTTGAGCAGAACTTTGATGGTACATGAAATGAACACAACTGTTCAGTAATTTGAAAATTCCTTGGCATTGCCCTTCTTTAGGACTGGGATATAAACTGGTTTTTTCCAGTCCAGTGGCCACTACAAAATTTTCCAAATTTTGCTGGCATAGTGAGTGCAGCCCTTTAAAACATCATCTTTTAAAATATTAAGTATCTCACCTGGAATTCTATCACTTCCACTAGCCTTCTTGTTAGCAATGCTTCCTATGGTTCATGTGACTTCATTCTCCAGGATGTCTGGCTCTGCATCAGTAACTATACCATTGTGGCTATTATTGATGTTAAAACCTTTCTAGCTAAACTGTCCTACTAGTTGTTTTGTAAAATGAACATCCCTTCTTCTACCTCTATGACTTTGCACAGGCTGTAATCAAAGCCTGGATTGCATTTCCTCCTCATTACCACATCTCAGAATCCTTCACTTCCTTCACAAATAAAGCAAGTTGCCAAGTCCTAAAGAAGAGCTTTTCAGGATTTCCCAGTTCATTGGTATGCTATTAATACTCTCTGCCTTCTTATATTGCTTTGTATTTATTTACTGGTATATGCTTTATTCTCCAGGAGAATATAAGTTCCTCAAGGATAGGAGCTGCTTCATACATGGCTATGTATTACCAATATCTAGCACAATGCTTCACATGTAGCAGATGCTTGATGAATGTTTGTTTAATCAAACCAAAGTGATGAGTGTGATTGAATTGAAGGAGACAATGAGTTAATGTGAAATGTTAAAATGTCCTGAAGCCAACATGAAGTTAGAAAGTACTAGAATTCATAGGATCATAAAGCTGGAGTCATAAGGGATCTTAAAGGCTAAATATCTATCAGATCCTCATTTGAGGAAAAAGAGGCTTAAATGAGAACTTTCAATGACTTGTCTAAGACTCATACAAGAAGTAACCATCAGAGGCAAGATTCAAATCAACATCCTTTGATTCTAGAGGTTCTTTCTACTGGATCACATTTCTTCCCTTGATCCAGCTTTCAGAAACCTCTGTACCAAGAATAACTTGATATCAAGGTAGACACCATTCACTCAAGAACAGAAATAAGACCTCAATTTCCTATTAGGGAAAGTCAAGTTGGACTTCTCTTGTGTACCAGTCCTTTGGCAATTCAATTCTATTGTCTTCCCATGAATAAAATTATTTCTAAGACTCCTTTAGCTCTAAATTTGATTATCTTATGGCATTTGCTTTGCTATGGAATTTCAGCTTTCACCGGTTTCCTTTAAGTTGGGTAAAAGAGTTTCTACTTTGTACAGAAGCAAAATTGATACTACCAAACTATGTTTTAAAAAATATCACAATAGAGCACAGTGGGATAGCAGCTCAGGGTGAGAGTCAAGTGGAGCCTAGCAAGTGAGAGCTGTGGAAGGAGGCCCAGGTATCTTCAGCAGCTGTGCCCCAGACTTTCAGCCCACAGACTAAATGTCTGTACGCCACCTACTTGAACTTCCAGGAGTCAAAATGGTGGAGTGATCAATAAATGCTCTCTCCCTCTCCCCTTATTGACCTTGAAAGAACCATAAAATATTTCCCTAGAAAAATTCTGGATGAGTGGGATCAGCAGAAGGGGCAAACAGTCCCATAGCACATGAGACTCAGAAAATAGCTAAGGGAGATTCCTCTTACTGTGGCTGAGGAACAGATTTGTCCTAGACAGCCAGAACTCCAGGGTTGTAGAGCCTCCCATTAGGACCAAGATGTGCCTAAGTGCTCTAGGGGAAATGGGAAGACAGCCAGGATCAGAAAGCACTGAGCTTGCCTTTGCTCTACCTCAGCTGAGGAAATTTCCCATGACCAGACCACCCCTCCTGCACACTTAACAAGCTAACTCCAGGGCTAATCCAGGGAAACACAAACAGTTTACCTGTCTTTGCTTTCTGACATCAGTCAGTTCAGCACCAAGTTCTTTAGAGTTTAGCTTATAGAACCAGAGGCTACAACACAGAAAGCCTCACCATCATGAGTAAAAAGCAAAGGAGGAAGGAAAGAACATAGAATCTTTCTATGGGGGAAAGGACCAAAACACAAATACCAAAGAGGTCAGTATTGAGACTATACTCCCATGTGAAACTTCAGAAGGGATTATGAACTGCTCGAAGGCACAGAGAACACTCCTGGAACAGCTGAAAAAGGAAATAGAGGAAAAAATGGCCAATTATTTTAAAAGCAGGAAAAAAGAATTCACTTAAGAGAATAACTCTTTAAAAAGGAAAATTGAACAAATGCAAAAGGAAATATAAAAACTAACTGGAGAAAATAATTCCTTAAAAGGAATAATTGGACAGATGGAAAAGGAGATGCAAAAGTTAACTGAAGAAAACAATTTGATGAAAATTAGAATTGGAAAAGTAGAAGCTAATGACTCTATGAGACATCAAGAATCAGTCAAACAAAATCTAAAGAATGAAAAGATAGAAGAAAATGTAAAACATCTAATTGGAAAAACAACCGACCTGGAAAATAGATCCAGGAGAGAAAATTTAAGAATTATTGGCCTAACAGAAAGCCATGATGAAAAAAAGAGTCTGGATAATATCATCTAAGAATTAATCAAGGAAAACTGCTCAGAAGTGCTAGATCCAGAGGGCAAAATGTCATTGAAAGAATCTACTGTTCACCTCCTGAAAGGGACCCCAAACTAAAAACACCAAGAAATATTGTTGCCAAATTCAAGAACTATCAAGTGAAAGGGAAAATACTGCAGGCAGCTAGAAAGAAACCATTCCTATTTCAAGGATCTCAAGTCAGGACCACACAGGACCTTGCAGATTCTATATTAAAAGACTGAAGGAATCAGAATATGATATTTCACTAGGCAAAGGAGCTGGGAGTACAACCAAGGATGAATTACCCAGCAAGGTTCAGCATAACATTTCAGGCAAGAAGACGGACATTCAACTAAATAAGAAATTCCCAGGCCTTCCTGATAAAAAGGCCAGAACTCAAAAGAAAATTTGATCTTCAAATGCAGGTCTCAAGAGAGGCATAAAAAGAAGGACACCCTAGATAATAATTGCCAAGAACCTAGATAATACTTGTCAAATATTCAGTGACTATTATTTACCTAAAAAAGGAATGAATATATTGAATCATCAATTCCATGGTGTGAGTAGTGGAACACAGTAAGTTCCTTTTTCTAAGACCCTTGAAGGTGTTACTTCCTGAATAAATATGAGAAGTGAAAAATACTTCCCTCAGAAAAACATAATTCAGGGGGGCAGAGCCAAGATGATAGAGTAATAGCAGGACTTGCTAACATTTTTCCTCCAAAACCAGCCATATACCTGTAAAGAATGACTCTAAACAAATTCTGGAGCCCCAGAACCCATAGGATGATGGAGTGAAGCAATTCTCCAGCCCAACTGGAAGGATGCAGGGAAGTATCTATTGTACCATGCCGGGAGTAGATCACAGTTCAGTGTGGGCCACACCAACACAAGCAGGATCTGAGCAGGCCTTAGGAGGATTTCATGATCCCAAAATACCTAGGACAAATTGAAAGGTCAGTGGAAAAACCCGTAAGACCTGTGTGATAGAGTAGAGTGGTCAGGCCCCAGCCTCTGGGTGTCAGAAGGGGTGGAGGAGTCCTCAGAGGAGCCCATGAAAGCCACAGCAGGGGCAGAGACAGTGGCTGATTCTGAACTTCGAGGCCCACAGATTGTGGGGGGATTGAGTGGGTGACCTCCCACCCCCACTGGAAGCAGAGAACTATCTTGACAAAGAGCTGAAAAGTCAAGTAAATATCTGGGAAAATGAGCAAAAACCAGAAAAAAGAATCAGACTGTAGAATCTTACTTTGGTGACAAGGAGGAACAAAATATAAAAATAGAAATCACGAATGTGAAAGCTCCTACATTCAAAGCCTCCAAGAAAAATATGAATTGGTATGAGGCCATGGAAAAACTCAAAAAGGATTTGGAAAATTAAGTAAGAAAAGTAGAGTAAAAATTGGGAAGAGAAATGAGAGTGATGCAAGAAAATCATGAAAAATGAGTCAACTGCTTGCTAAAGAAGACTGAAGAAAATAACAAAAAATGTTGAAGAAAATGACACTTTAAAATGGACTAAACTAAATGTTAAAAGAGATCCAGAAAGTCAATGAGGAAAAGAATGCCTTAAAATCAGAATTTGCCAGGTGGAAAAGGAGGTCCAAAAGCTTACTGAAGAAAATAATTCCTTAAAGATTAAAATGGAACGAATTGAAAGTAATGACTTAGAAAAATCAGGAAATTATAAAACAAAGCCAAAGGAATAAAAAATAGCAGACTGTAAAATATCTCATTGGAAAACAACTGACCTGGAAAATAGATCCAGGAGAGATAATTTAAAATTGTTGGACTCCCTGAAAGCCATGATCAAAAAAAGAGCCTTAACATCATCTTTCAAGAAATTATCAAGGAAACCGTCCCTCATATTTTAGTACCAGAGGGTAAAATAGATATTGAAAGAATCCACTGATTGCCTCCTGAAAGAGATCCCAAAAGGAAAACTCCTAAGTATATTGTAGCCAAATTCGAGAGTTTCCAGATCAAGGAGAAAATATTGCAAGCAGTTAGAAAGATTCAAATACTGTGGAAATACAGTCAGGATAACATGATGTCTAGCAGCTTCTGCATTAAGGGATTAAAGAGCTTGGAATATGATATTGCAGAGGTCAAAGGATCTAGGATTAAAATCAAGAATCCTCTACCCAGCAAAACTGAGTGTAATACCTCAGGAGAAATAATGGTCATTCAATGAAACAGAGGCCTTTCAATTATTCTTGATGAAATGACCAGAGTTGAATAGAAAATTTGATGTTCAAGCACAAGAATCAAGAAAAGTATGAAAAGGTAAACAGGAAGGAGAAATCATAATAAACTTACTAAAGTTGAACTGTCTACGTTCCTTCATGGAAAGATCATATTTTTATCTCTTGAGACTTTTCTAAGTACCAGGGTAGATGGAGGGATTATTATATACATATAGACAGAAGTCATGGGGGAAGTTAAATAAGAAGGGATGATGTACAAAAAAAAAAAGTTAAGGGGTGAGAGACTATATTGGGAGAAGAAAGGGAGAAATAGAATGGGGCAAATTATCCCACATAAAAGAGGCAATATAAAGCTTTTTCAATTGAGGGGAAGACAGGGTAGGTGAGAGGGAAAGAGTAAACTTTATTTTCATCACATTTGGCTTAAAGAAGGAATAACGTGCACACTCATTTTGGTAGAAACATCTGCCTCAAACTATAGGAAATGAGGAGGGGATAAGGTGGGATTAGGGGAATGATAGAAGGGAGGGCAAATGGAAGGAGGGGTTAATTAGAAGTAAGCACTTTTGAAGAGGGATAGGGTCAAAAGAGAGAATAGAATAAATGGGCATCAACATAGGTTGGAGGGACATATAGTTTTTCACAATATGACTGATATGGAAGTGTTTTGCATAACTAGACATATATAAGCTATAATGAATTCTTTGTCTTCTCAGTGGGGATGAGTGGGGAGTGAGGAAGAGGGAGAAGTTGGAACTCAAAGTTTTTAAAAACAAAAGTTAAAAATTGTTTTTATATGCAACTGGGAAATAAGATATACAGGCAATGTGGTATAGAAATCTATCTTGCCCTACAAGAAGATAGAGGGAATGGGGATAAGAAAAGGGAGGGGTATGATAGAAGGATGGGGGAAGAGGTAATCAGAATGCATACTGTCTTGCATGGTGGAGGGGAGAGATGGGTAGAAAATTTGGAACCCAAAATCTTGTGGAAGTGAATATGGCAAATTTATAATAAATAAATAGTTAAAAAGCAAAAAAAATCACAAGAAATTTATAACTACTGGCATGTAAGAGAGGTTAACGCTGAACACAGGTTCTGTCATTAAGGTTACCAATCTTTAAAACAGATTTAATAGAAATTACACTGAGAGATCTAATAAACTGCTATGACTACCTAACGTAAAAGTCATTTTTAACTGCTCCAAAGATTTAAAATATGCGTCTGAAATAAAATATAGAGGTACAAAAGTAAAAGCATTTATATTTAACTAAATGACCAGGAAATTACTGTTCACATTATAGCACACAAATACACAAAACTAATCAATAAATATTAACATTACTAATATTCTTGCATCTTCTAATGTCAATGTCATTTCAGGCTTTCATATTTCCATATGTTTGAAAAAATTGTTTGCTGCTACTCATGTTTTCATTCAATTCTTCTAGTCAATCACCTTTAGGAACTTTATGTGTAGTTCTCTACAGTGATGACAGTTAATACCTCGTTAAAAACATTTATGAGTTTTCACCATCCTTAAAACTGAGGGGGGTAGGGTGGGGACTTTGAACTAAATTCTTAATTATTTCTATTTAAATTATAATTTCCTTTTAACTCAAAGACTGACATCATTAAAAAAAAAAACTTTAAGTAGTTGAAAGAACCTAGGTGATTAATGGGTGATATAGTTGATTGAGTCACTAGTGAATTGGGCTTGGGTTTGATATCTTCTTTCCTAGCATTAAGGGCAGTTACATTTCGAAGGGATTAGATCACTGGGCATGGAATTGGGAAGATCTCAGTTCAAATCTGGCCTCAGAAACTGACTAGCTTTGTGAACCTGGGCAAGTCACTTAACCTCTTTTTGCCTCAGTTGCCTCATCTGTAAAATGAAGATAATAAAAACATTTACCTCTTAAAGCAGTTATGAGAATCAAATGAGACAATATTTGTAAAGCACAATGTATTAGCACAATGCCTAGAACATAGTATGCATTCTATAAATGTTAGCTACCAGCATTGTTATTATGAGTTAAAATCAATGTCTGTTTAATAAAAATTATAATTAGAGACTAAGCTATGTCCACTGGCTGAGTATATTTAAAGCATGGATGCTGGAAGTGTTTTTTGAATGACACCTAGTGACTTAAAGGGTTAATTTACATGATAAAATATTTAACTTCTTCCAAGGGAGCAACTAAGGATGAGGAAAAATAATGAAAGATTTTTCCAGGAATTCTATTAAAGGAAAAACTTGTTCATGATATCATATTAAAATATCATATCATTAATGAAATTCAGGCTTCAATATTTCAATAGAAAATATATTGATAAGGTGCAATTAGAAGTATATTTTTTTACTCATTATGGGAAACAACTTACAATTTCTCTCTTAATACGTGGAAAATTTTATATTCCGAAACTACTTGGGAAAATCCCTAGCCTAAAACACCAAAGCTTATATAAGCTTCAGTGAAATCTCTTAACTCACTGCTATTTCTGAGCACTTTGATGCAGTTACAGAAAATACCCTGGACAGTAGTGTACGAGTTTAGACATGGTTTATTTTGAGTTTTATGGAACAGGAATTCAAAGGTTTTAATAATCTCCCTTCCCTACTGACAGAAGATGTTTTTGAACCTCACCAAGTGGAAAACAAATAATGATTTGCTCCAGTGAAAGAGTCTTTATTTGTTATGGTGATGTGGAAAGAGAAATGTGTACCTTGGGGCAGACATTTTAATCATGAAATGGCAATAAGTGATGATTTTTCTTCATTGCTTAACCATTCCTATGAGAGAGCTATCAAAAGAATGTTCTTTTGAATCCATAGCATTCATTTATTTATCAAATATTAAGGATAACTCTATATATAGAATAAGACATGGTCCTGGCTCACAAGAAGTTTATGGTCTAGTGTGGGAGACAAGGTATATATACATGCAAAAATTAAATAACAGTACAAGACATCAACAAAAGACATGTTAGATAGCAACATATGATTCCAAGGGATGGGTACAGATAATAAATTATCAGTTCAGAGCTGGGAGAGATTGCTATAAACTGGAATAAAGAATAAATGCTTCATAAATTGAGACTCAGACAAGGCCTTGAAGGAAGAGTGGAATAGATTAAGAGGAAGTGAAGACCCTAAGATACATGGAAAAAAGCATGACCAATAATTCAAAAGAAGCAAAAAAAATTCAGTTTTCATGAGACAGTAAGATTTCAGAATGAAGAATCAGCACATTCTTGAGATATTTCATGCATAGAACTGATGAGATTTGGTGATCTATTGGATATAAAAAAAAGGAGAATAGAAGAAAGTAATTACTGGTTCAGGTTTAAACTTGAGCAACTAGCAAAAGAGAGGCTTTGCAATATTCATCTTCATTATTAAGTATTTACTGTAATGGCTTTCTAACTTTCCAATGTTTTGTGGACTACGATCCAAACTTTTATTCATTCTTTGATTCATCAAGTATTTGTTAAGTTTCTACAATATACAAGATGTTTAGTTAGGTTTTGAGTAGGCAAAAGGAGATTTGGACCTATTACTTCACTGATATAGGAAACTCATGAGTAAGGAAATTCCCTCTATCAAAATATTCACTTTCTCTGAAATTTATAGTCTTAGAGTTGCCTATGTGCTAGAGGTTAAATGATTTGCCCAGTAATGGTTTTAGAGGATTCCCATATTGCCTAACATGTAGACATTCTGCATGCTTCAAACAAGGGAACAGGAATAGACCTCTTTTAATTAGCTGTATAGTCAGAACATGCTATATCTTTTAAAACTGCCAGACTGGAATGCACATGTTTTTCCTGGAAGCTTTTTCCTGATGCTTCCAGAGAATAGAGATCATGTTTCACCCACAGCACTGATACCATTGACTGAACAAGTCAGAAAGGAAAAGAATTCCTTTCCTTACTCTCCCTCGTATCCCTTGACTTACAGGATTCTCTTGGGTTGGAGTTTCTGCTTCTGTTCTATTTCTTTTGTCCTTGATTTCTCAGCTTCATGTACTGGGCAGTGATCTCCACTGGATCCACCTCCCCAACAGACTCATCAGAACCAGGAGTTGGAGCCATAGCAACCTTAGAACCAAGTTGCCAAATAGGATGTTGCAGCCAGGCAGTCCAGCAAGGAATCCCCAAGATGCCAGGGTGTTGAAATGTTAATTATGAGAGTTAAAGATCTTCCCCACTCATTAATAGGCCTGCCCATTAAGGGAAGTTTGGTTAGGGGAGATTTGTTTTGTAGGAAGGCCCACACCTTTTGTTAATTTCTAAAAATGAAGCCCTGGTTCTCAAGAGTTGTGATGCCCTCTGACTTTGAAAAGTGTATATATACTCTGAGGTGAGGTTTTGTTTTGGGGCTTACTCACTAGAAGTGTTTGTTTGGTCAGATGAGACTCTGCATAGCCACTAAAGAGCGCCCCCACTCCCTGTCAGGTTTAAAAAACCAGATGTTGGTGGTTTTCTCTCTGGCATTATGTATTTAAGGTCAGACAGTTGGAAGCCCTGTCTGTTGGTTTTTACTTCTCTGTATTTTCCCTAAAGTTCAGGGTGCTGACTGTTCCCCTGAACTAAGTGAATGACATATGTGCTTTATTAAAAGAGATTACTGACCCCTTGAAAGTTGCTTTCCTTTTAGAAAAGCAGCTCTAAGAACCTATAAAGCAGGCCCTCCTATATATATTGGGGTCCTTGCTGTTACAGGTGTCTATGAATAAAGTCCAAGATGTACTCTGGACTTGGAATTTAGGACTGTGCTTTATAGGAACTTTTGAATCTAATGCCCTTGCCCTTCCTGGAAACTAAGGTAGTATGGGGGAAGAATTATGCTCCCAATTATGTTGGGGAGTATATCTGCATATTTGTGATTATGCCTCTGAAATAAATGTCTCTATAAAAACTAAATCTAACTATTAGTGACTAAATGGAATTAGGATGTAAAAGACCATCCCCTACACTTGAGAGAACACCATCTGGGAGGATTAGAGCCATCTGCAAAGAACCTAGATACCCTCCAATTATCCTTGTATGTACCAAAGGACCCAACTAGAGAGATGAAATAAAACACCTGACTTTTAGTCAGAGAAGCCAAGGTTTATAGTAAGGGTCACACAAAGACAAAGTGAAAAAAAAATAAGATTCCTTTCCTTCAAGGAGCTTACATTTTAATGGAAATAGACAATAGAAGACAATTTGAGGAATAATAAATGACCAAAAATCAAAAGATTAGGAAAGGTTTTCATTAGGCAATGGCATCTGAGTCAGGCATTGCTGGGGGCTGGGGTAAGATGGGGGGGAGGGGAGGAGGCAAGATTCAAAGAAGGCTGAAAAACAAGGATATTATAAGCATGTGGGAGGAAGACACTTACTGAATGCCAACTTACTGAACAACAAGAAAGTTAGTTGAGTTGAAATATGTATTCTATGAAGGGAAGTATGTGAAACACTCAAGTTTGTAAAAGTAGCTTGAAAATTTAAGGAGAAAAATAATCCTTTGTTTTGTGAAAAACAAAATGAAATATAACCGCACATTTTTTCTAAATAAACATTTCAGTTTGAAAATAACTATGATCGATAGTTCTAATCTCAGAAAAGTTCTAATCTTGGAAAAGATTCTAAGCAAAACAAGAGTAAATTTGATCTTATTCACTGTACAGATAAGGCATGGCAATAACATGAGACCATATTTTCATGAGTAGTTTTTATATAATCAGTTTCCTCCATCAGAAACAAAGTAGACACCTATCAATTGTAGAAAAGTCAAAGAAACTGAGATATTTAATAACAAAGGAATATTAAAGTGCTATAAGAAATGATGAGTTGGAGGAATAAAGAGAAGCACAGAAAGATACATGTAACTGATGCAAAATGAAACAAAGAGAATCAGGAAAATATATACATAATGAACGTAACAGTGTAAATTGAAAGCTTTTTTTTTAAATGAAAAGCCTTTTTTACAATTATAATTATATGTGTAATTTAAAAAAAAACTATACGTGGATGGCTCCAAGTGTGTGGGAGGGGCATAAAATATATCTCCCTCACTTAACAGTTGGACAACTACGGGTGTTAAATATTGAATATACTGTCAATTGATACATTGACTTATTTTGCTTAAATGGTCCCCTCCCCTTTCTTTTTTTATTCTTGGTTATAACGGAGGGCTCTTTAGATAAGGGAAGGTTAGTGATATGTTTCAAAAGGAAGATGATGTAAAAATAGAAGATATAAATAAATTACTTTCAAAGAAGAAATTTTTTAAAAAGGTTAGTCTAAAAATTCAAAATGCAAACATAAAGTATGTGAATAATGCCTATTACCTATACAACATGAAGTTGGATGGGCAGTCCTTTGATATGACATTAATAAATATGTTTCAAACAGTTATTAATAAATGTATTTCCCTATAAGAGTTTCACTTTCTTCAAGGACTAACTCATGTGGCCACCTCTTATACAAAATTTTACCTGATTCTCTCCAAAATGAAAAATATTTCTCCACTCAAACTTCCTCAGAGCAATTTGGATCTCTCATATCCCCCATCACCACCTAAAGTGCCATCATATTTTTTTGTATAGATGTATTATTCTCTTCTTAGATTTCAAGCTCCTTGAAGTCAAGAATTATGGAAACTTTCATCCTTTATTCCCTATGATCTAGTATAGAGATTTGCACAGAAACATAAAAATGCATTTAAAATTTGCATTCAATTACATTGAGGTTCTCTCTCACAGAACTAACACAACATGCATTTCTCATGAATATAGCATGTATTAATCTGCATTATAAATATTGATTTTTTTTCTATAAAAATCCTATTTATTTTTTATCATGGAGTGGATTACCAGAGGCTTTTCACAGTAGTATTTGGCAGTAAAGGTGAAAAGGTAAATTCCTAACAAGCTGGAAAGACTTTGAGTATGGACCAAGGCACAATCTATGGTCCATGGATTAGCCCTGTTAATTTTGGAGGGATTTATCAGTATAGGATTGGCCATCACAAAAAATTATTAGAAACTCATAAAATGTCTAAGTTACTATTATCTGCATCAAAGAAAAGGATACACAAAGGTATAAAATCAGAGTTCCTCCAATTATTCAACAAAGTATTGTCTTTATATGTCATATCCCATAATAAATTATGCATTCTATGTGCTGTGGCCAGCGCAGTCCAGCAGGTCCGGGGCGGTTACGGGGCTCCCAGAATAAGGATGAAAAGACAGGCAGGACACAGCAGTCTGAACAAGCTGAGTTTATTCTGGACATACTGAGCCAATAATTCAGGGAATCAGGATGCTTAAACAGTAAAAAACCATAAAGGCAGTGATTGAAGCATGAAACAGAGCAGATGGTGATAAGCAGAAAGGGAGGTTTCAAGGCCTCTATATCGGAATGTTATCCTCTATAGCAGGAGCCCTGATTCCTGGAACTTCAACACCCGAATTCAAGGATGTACACTTGAGAATAATATGTCACTTAACTTCTCAAGTCAGCTATTATTCTCCCTTGGAGGAGGGGAACTCTTGATAAGGGGCTCTTTCAAACCCAAACCCCTCAAGGTTCTCTACAATATGAAGGCAAGGACCATGTCTGATTTAAACTTGAGAGAATGATAGCTAATATTTATGTAATACTTTAATGTTGACAAAATATTTTGCATATATTACCTCATGGAGACTCATGGCAATAGGTGTAAGTATCAATTATTCAGTGAGAATTTATGAAGTGCCTTCCATGTTCCAAGTACTGGAGATACAAAGACAAAAGGAAAATGGTCCATCTCCTTAAGGAGTTTACATTCTATTAAAGGAAACAATATACCTATATAAACATAAATTCAAAATATATACAGGATAATTGTACTCCAGATATTATATTTTACTGATGAGGAAACAGAAGCTTGGAAATATTGTGACTTGCCTAGAGTCACACACTATTATCTCAAACAGTGTTCTGCACCTGCAGAAACAAAATTGGTGTTTCTTTCATTGAATTATAAAGCTGTTACCAGCCACTACCACTTCTTTGAAGTTTATAGGTTAACTGTGTAAGTTTTTTCTGCGCAGAGGTGGAGATTTGATATATGGAACTAAGTATTCTGAATCTAGAGTCATAACAAGGAACCTTAGGCAACCAAGAATAGTGGATTGTACTAAGTAGGGGGGAATTGGGAAAGCAAGAGCACCAAATTTAAATTTGGGCATAAGAAAGGGAATGGAAGGGCACAGATGGCAATCACTGCCTACTCCCCAATTTTTCGTGGGATCACAGTATTACTAGGTCCAAAACTTAAGTGATATAGTCACACCAACTTCAAATTTATGTTTTGAGCATCTGTTTTCTTCTCCTTCAATCAGTATCTCAGCTAAACTGTAAAGAGGAAGAGGAAAGTGGGAAAAAAGTACAAAAGCTAAAGACAACTCAGAGAGCTCGTGGTACAAAGTTTTTGTTGCTGTTGTTGATGTTTCTTTTTTTACAAGATTCTAAAACTAGCTAGTACCACAAAGTAGAATTCCAATGGAGTTGGTCTGAAGTGGTGGGTTGAACAGAACACAGAAGCATGCACTGCAACAGAAATCAGCTATAGTGTTTTTGTTTGTTTGTTTGTTTTTTAAGTTATGGTTTTAGGCAGTAAAATAAAAAAGAATGACCAATGTCATAAATTTTAAAAATTATTGAAATCATCTTATCTAGAAAATCACAAGTCAGATTAAAACATTTAGGTCACATTCATAAGTGCAAAACAGTGTTCCTCTCCAGTTCTATTTTGGATGTGATAATAATTATGGCTAGCATTTATATGGTACTTTAAGGTGCTAAAAATGTATCTCTTTTGGTCAGGAGGAATATGAGATGCTTATGAAATGTAAATGAGAGCCAAGAAGGAATGATCCCATTGGTCTTCCTTGACTGTTCACCTCAATCTGAATGTCTAGCAAATGGCCAAGTCATGTGGATTCCATCTTTTTAACATGTCTTGCATCTATAATTCGAGTGTTCCTCAACCTAACTTTCTCAATGGCCTAAATGAGCTTCCTGCATTTAGTCTCTCTTTTCTCTAATCCATTCTCCATATAGCAGCTGTGATAGTGGTAGCTCCTGACAATACAGAAAACATTCAAACCTTGTAGTACTCTAACTCTTGGCCATGAGGAGTGAGGGCAGCAACATTATCTGAACTATGTTTCAAACAGCTCTGAGTTGTTTCCCTTTAGTGGTCATTCCATTTATATTGTCACATGTTGGGGTGTAAGCTCAGTTTTCACATGAACAGTCCCGGGTTAGGTAAAGGTGAGGGCTTCTAAACCACAGAGCTCTCATGAGGCCCCCCAGGGAACAGCTGGGAATTGAGGAGTGAATCACGAGCTATCTTGTTTTTCCACCTCTTCTCAATGGAAACTTGCTGGGGAGAGCATCCCACCCTTGAGATTGGTCCGTGGTCTGAGCGCACATGTTGTTGATTGGCTAAGAGGCTGAGAGCACGGTGTCCACAAGCAAACTATGCAGCTGGGAGAGCTTAAATGGGGACCGGAAAGCCTGGGGGTTGGGTTCCTCTCTCCTCTGGAAGGAAGGACGGAAGAACTCATCCTGCATGCTGACATGTAGCTGGTATCAGGCATAAAGCCTACACTTCTGTTGACTCTGGAGGTCTCTTGTCTCATTACGTTTATCCGGTTGGCCACCAAAGACCCGAGTTAGGTAAGAAGGACCCAGCAGCCCACAGCAGATAGGCCAGAAGGTTACTTCCTACCTTACCTGTAATTCCTCTGCAGACATACAATACTAGTGTAAAACAGAGTTTGTAGCCAACAATATAGGAAAACTTGGAAATGCTTATTTTATATAGACCTGGATTCTTATAAGGAATCCTGATTTTTGTAAAAATACATCTTCACAACAGTGACAACTGTTCAACATACATAACTTTATAGCAAATAACCTTTATAAGTCATATATGAATACTGTTTCCATAGCAGTGTATGGAATAAACATGATATAATTGGAAGAGACACTAAGTACTCATAGGGCACTTATGGCTAATTACCTCCACAAGTGGAGCTTAAAATTAATGACTAATAAATCAGCATTATCTCCTTTTGACTTATACAATCACTGAACTAGCACCATAAATAAATATTAAAACTGACAACTATAATCTACCTCCATTAATATACTAAAATCCAACTAAGAATTATATTGGATTGCTTGCATACATCAAGTATAACATTCAGAAGGTCACTAGAATACTAGGTAAGGTGAGCCAAGAAAAGTGGTCCAGAAAACAACTCACACTCAACAATTTCTACCAAATATCTCATTTGCCATATCCATGCCTTTCTCCTGGCTGTCTCCTATACCCAGAAGGCTCTCCTTTTATACTTCTACTTCCTAGAACCTTTAGCTTCCTTCAAGACTCAGTACAAGCACCATTTGCTATAGGAGGCCCTTCCTATCATCATACTCCCCCAGAACAATATCTTCTCCTCAGATGTTACCTTGTATTTAATTTCCCTATAGATTGCATAGTCTAATATAACAAACAGAGCACCTAGGATGGCATTTATCCATGTAGAAAAATGAGAAGTTACTTCTGGAATATTCAGAGGATCATGATGACCAATGTATCCCCAAGGCAATATTCATAACACCAACAGTGACTATGAATATGCCAGAGTAGTTCTAAATCACAAAGTATGACAGACTTTCCATATAGAAGGTAGAAAAAAAACATTAATTAACACACCAGAAAGCCAAATCCCAACACTAGAAAGCCAGATCCATCATAGTAACCAAGAAGTCAATTCACATTAGCATTGCAAGGGACAAAACTATTCCAAACCTGACCTCCCCTCCCCTTCTGTGGGACCTCCCCTCAAACACTCACAAGACTAGTTGTGCTTGCCTGTACCCTCTCTCCTCCACCCTAACTGCTCTTACTAACTTCCTCCCAGCTCTGCTCCATCTTTCCTATTCTACCCAATCAGCAAGTTCCCCCCTACAACATGTGACTTAGGCTTCCATATGATTTAAGCAGGTCACATGGGCCTATTAATGAAAGGGAAAGAGCTTCCCTTTTAAATGAGCATTACACACATCAGAGAAAGATCTTGGAAAAAAAGACTGTATTGATATTTCATAACTGGTTCTGGTCACATACTGAAGAGTAGGCTCTCTGATTTTGGAGTCATTAAAACAAAATTGCTATCTTCAAATACTGTATCCTTGCCTCTTTTGATTCCAGGGAATCTCAGTGATTTCATCCTTCAGTGATGGTGTCCAGTGAAATGAATCTGATCTTGGGAATTTCAAAACTGAGAATAAGATACAGGGATCAGAGAGGTGGAGTGTTGCTGGTAGGCCAGCAGCAATGCCCCAATAAAGACATTTAGTTCTCCTAACAAAAGGAGCTGAGGAAAGGACTCATCCAGCAGAGATGCTGCCTTACAAAATCAGCCAGGTAGGAATACTGCTGTGTAGAAATTAAGCTAAACTGGGCCTACTTTATCCCACTGAAAACCAAGATAGTATAGAGAAGAGAATGCTTTGGAGGTGCTGGAGAAAATATTTGTATTTTTCTTATCCAGTTAATAACTTTGAACTAATATTCTTTTGTAAAAACCAATTGATGCTAATTAAGTGGTTAAATAGAATTGGCTTGCTAGTGACTGATCTCTAAGAATATACCTAGAGATGATCTAAGCCAATGACAATAGAAAAAGAACTTACCCTAAGATCTTCAGGGTACCCTGGAACCCTGGCGGGGGGGAGATGTAGCCTTCCTACCTTTCTGAGAGTGAGCTAGAGCATTCATGCTACACCTATATGTGTATATGTTGACCTTCCAGTAGCATGTAAAATCCTTATAGGGATTTAATAAATGTTTATTGGATGACTGAGAACAGGGACTATTCTTTTTTAGTATTTGTATCCAAAATTAAGCAAGGTACCTGGCATATAGTTAGAACATAACAAATACATATAACTAAGGGTAGTTAGGTGGTATAATGGATAAAGCACCGGGTCTGGAGTCAGGAATAACTAATTTCACATCTGGCCCCAGATATGTACTAACTGTGTGATCCTGGGCAAGTTACTTAACCTCTGTTTACTCATCTACAAAACCAGAGAAGCAGCTAGGTGGTGCAGTGGATAGAGCACCAGTGTAAGAGTCAGGAGGACCTGAGTCAAATCTTCACCTCAGACACTTGACACTCACCAGCTGTGTGACCTTGGGCAAGTCACTTAACTCCAATTGCCTCATCCTGGGTCATCTCCAGTCATCTTGATGAATATCTGGTCATTGGCTTCAGATGGCTCTGGAGGAGAAGTGAGGCTAGTGATCTGTACAGCCCTACCTTGCTCAAAAAAAGGCAAGTGCAAGTCATGTCATTATTTCTCTGATGACTTGGTCTTCTTCTTCAATGAAGCATGAATACACATGCAAAACTGGACATAATAACAGCTCCTACTTTAGAGAGAGTTTTTGTGAGAATTAAATGAGGTAATAATTTTAAAGCAATTAGCATGGTACCTGGCACATAATAAGTACTATATAAATATTAGTTATTATTATTATTAACTAAAGGCCTAGCACAATACACATTATATAATGCCCCCATCTTAGGTGATTTGGGCATGAACCAAACCTCTTTTACATAAAGATCCCACAAAAATATGGAAGATATTATGAATATTATTATGAAGATTATGATATTCTATTACGAATCTGCCATATGTAAGACTAGAGAGAGTTCTTAAGAAAGTGAGGGACACAGATGATAATGAAATACAAAATAAGTCATGTGGATTATGTGAAGCTTTTGAAAAGTTTTTGCACTAATAAAATCAACACAACCAAAATAAAAAAGGAGTGTAGTTAAACTGGGAAAAATGCATTTAGTGTCTCTGATAAGCTTTTTTATATCCAAGATATGTAGGGAACTAAGACAAATATATAATGTCAAAGCCATTTTCTAAAGGAAAAGTGGTCAAAAGATATAAACAAAGAATTCTCAAAAGAACTACAAACTTTCAACAGTCTTATAAAAAGTAGTAAATCCATATAAGGACAATTCTGAGTCTTCACATATGGACAACTAGAAAAAACAGAAATGATGGGAAAAAACTAAATGTCAATTCTTGAAGAGAAGATGGACATACTAATAATACACTGTTGGTAGAACTGTAAACTGGTTCTAAATTACTAAAATTACTAAAACTAATTTTAAATTAATACTAAATTACTAAAAAGTAATTTAGAATTGTGCTAAGAAAGTGACTAACATTGATTCAAAAACCCAACTCCCAATCATGTATATCGTATTGAAATTTTCATGGTGAATCTTTTGTGTTTCTCCAATCTATAACTTTCTTTTAACCTCACTTTCCTTCCTTTCTTGCCTCCAATGATAAATTATTTCAATAATATCTTTTTTTAACACCTGAATCACATAGCATCTTCCTTGTTTACTGTTCATGCCATAATAGCCTGCATTACTGGGCGGCTCCCAATCTACTCCTCAAAAGCTGACAAACACAATAGAAAAAAACAAAACAAAACAATACAAACCATGATAAGGAGATCCATTGAAATATATGCTATTGAAATGAAATGCTAGGGAAGGTGACCTAGCCATACCAGATCTTATATTACATTGTATTATAAAGCAATCATCAAAATTACTTGATACTGGCTAAGAAATAAAGAGGTAGATCAATGGAATAGGTTAGGTACACAATGCACAGTAGTCAATGACTACAGTAATCTGCTGTTTGATAAACCCAAAGAACCCAGGTTCTGGGATAAGAGACTCACTATTTGACAAAAACTGCTGGGAAAACTAGAAAACAGTATGGTAGAAACTGGGCATAGACCAACTTCTGACACCATATACTAAAATAAAGTCAAAATGGGTACACAATTTAGATATAAAGGCTGACACTTTAAGCAAGTTAGGGCATCAAAGAATAGTTTATCAGTCAGATATATGAAGAATTGAGGAATTTATGACTAAACAGGAGATAGAGAACATTTTGAAATGCAAAATGGATAACTTGGATTACATTAAATTGAAAAGGGTTTTTTTTGTTTTTTTTTGTTTTTTATAAACAAAGCCAACACAACCAAGATTAGGATGGAAGCATAAAAGTAGAAAAGAATTTTTACAGCCAGTATCTCTGATAAAGGCCTCATTTATAAAATATATATAGAACTGAGTCAAATTTATAAGAATACAAGTTTTTCTCCAATTGATAAATGAAATGGTCAAAGTACATGAACAGTTTTGAGAGGAAGAAATTAAAGCCATCTATAGTCATAGAAAAAAAATGCTCTAAATCTCTTATTGATTAGAAGGATGCAAATCAAAACAACTCTCGGTACCATATCACACCTATCAGATTGACTAACATGACAAAACAGGAAAATGGCAAATATTGGAGAAGATGTGGGAAAATTTAACTAATTCATTGTTAGTAGAATTGTGAATTGATCTAACCACTCTGGAGAACAATTTGGAATTGTGCCCAAAGGGCTATAAAAATGTGCATACCCTTTGACTCAGCAATACCACTTCTAGGTCTGTATCCCAAAGAGATTATAAAAATGAGAAAAGGACCCACATTTACAAAAAATATTTACAGCAGCTATTTTTGTGGTGGCCAAAAACTGGAAATTGATGAGATGCTGTAAGAGTCAACAAAGTGAAATTTTTGGGTTTTTTTACTAGAGTTCAGTTTCCTAGTCTTAGGTCAAATTGTAAACATCTGAGGATAACCTCGGTAATTCACAGCTCTTCTTAGTCATGTGGGTTGTGATACCAAAAGAATGGTATTTTGCTTTGGGTACTCACTTATGAGAAGGACCCTTTGATTCCCTGGATGGGACTCTGAGTAGTCTTTTGTTAAGAACCCCTCTTACTACTCAGATGTTGGTGTTTCCCATTCTGTAGTGTATGTAGGTGGTTGTATTACTTTGTTCACATAGTTGGAATCCTGTCTATCGAATCTCTGAGCTAATTTCTCTGCTTATATTTTCTATACTCACTTCCTTCTACTTATCTGTAATTACTGTAAGATTGCTGGCCCCTTTGAAGTTGTCTTTCCTTTAGAAAAGCAGATCAAAGAACCTGTGTGCTAGTGTGGTTGCTACTAGAGATGCCCATCAGTTGATGAATGGCTGAACAAGCTATGGTATATGAATTAAATATAATGGAATACAATTTTGCCAAAAGAAATGATAAACAGGTAAACTTCAGAAAAACCTGGAAAAAATTATATAACCTGATGCTGATTGAAATGAGTAGAACCAAGAGAACACTACATAATAAGAGCCACCATCATACAATGACTGACTTTGATAGATCTAGCCCTACTCAACAATGCAAGGACCTAAAACAATTCCACAGGACTCATGACAGAAAATGTCATCCACTTCCAGAGAAAGAATTATGGAGTCTGAATTCAGAGGTAAGTGGAGTATTTTCTTTTTTTGTTTTGTTGTTTTGTTTGTTTTCTCATGGCTCCTCCTATTCATTCCAATTCTTCTATACAACCTAATATGAAAACATGTTTAATAGGAATATGAGCCTGCATCAGATTGGAAGATGGGAGGGAAAGGGAAAAAAATTTAGAATTTATGGAAGGGAATGTTGAAAACTAAAAATAAATAAAGGAAAAAAGGATAGAAAATACAATGAATGCTATCTATTGTTAATCATGCCTCTTACTCTAATATGACCATCTTTTCATTAACTCTATCTTATTAACCATAACAACTGTTCTAACACTTCATTTGTCATCACAGTTCTACAATGCCATCCTATCCCCATCACTCTCAGAAAATAATATCAACATATTTTACTGAGAAGATAGAGATTTTCTGTGAAATGAATTCCTACAAATGCCCTCCTCTACTCCTTTAAAAAATGTAATCCTTTAGAATCTCAGTTATATCATCTATAAAATGGGAACAAGGGCACCTAAGTTTCAGGTTTGTTGTTAAGGATCAAATGAGAAAGTATATATATATATACTTTCTATATATATATATATATATATATATATATATATATATATATACTTTCTATATATATATATATAGCACTCAATAAATAGCACTCAATAAATATATATATATAGCACTCAATAAATCTTTAAGTGTTGTATATTAGTTATTACTGTTAATATGTTCTTCCTTTTCTTAGATTGTAAACTCCTTGAGAAAATTTGACAGTCTGCATTATTTTTATTATCAGAATCTCATATTATTTTTCTCTGCTTTGCACAGTATACTGAATGGTCTAAGAATCTGATAAATATGAGATTAAATTTAAAAATTCCCATTTGATTTAACTCAATCCTCAATCTACTATTTTTTCCTGCCTTTTTACCGACAGACTAGGGTGTAGGGTATGTTCAGGGAGAACCAGTAGCTTGGTGTGATGGCTGTCAAGCCCTTTTTGGAACTTTTTCCTCCTTTGGTGTTCACTTATTCCACCCAACTTTCACCTATGCTCCAAGAAGTTGCAGCAAGTGCAGTGGCCACACCCTGGTAAACAATATCAGCAGGCAGACCAAACCAGGGTTCAGGGTAACCAAGGGGTCTCAAACTCATTGGTGAGTTAGGGGAACTGTCTACGCCAAGCATATGAAGACTTTCTCTGGTGAAATGGGAGGATGAGAACAATTTGTTCCAACAGCCACAAAGGCAGCTGAAGCAGATGATGTGGAGCACTTGGAGCTTTCTTAGACACCAAAGACTCCAAGGTCATCCATTCCATTCTGAGGCATTGCCAGCCATCTTGACTCTGCCCTACCATGGGACTATGATGGCTCTGGAGGAGTGAGGCTGATGACTTCGTGCAACTCTGCCTCACTTAAATTGAATTTATGCATGAATCAAAAGACATTACCCATGCCTCAAAGTCCTGTGGTGACAGGCAAGCAATAAAGCAGCAGGTGAGGATACACTTGGAGCTATAGTCACAACCCTGCACACTGGCAGCCCAGACCACAGGGCCATTTCTCTCTGGAAATAGCAAAAGGACTCAGCAGGCCCCTGGGTGTCTAAGCAGCATTTTAAGGAACATGTTGCTCTCCTCCTGGTGTGGGGAAGGGGCTAGAAAAGGTGTCTTAAACATTGTCTGCTAACCCAATCCTGGCCTGATTACCACAGCAGGCAGGGAATCCCACTACATTTCTGAAACACAAAAAAAATGTAAAAATATCTGCAAAGATGATCCCACTCACCATCATCACATGGACATGTGCACACTTAGAAACAACACAAAATTCAGTATACCTAAAAGATGAACTGCTCTTATTGCAAGAGAACTCAACAGGTATCACATCCAAATAGCAGCCCTGAGTGAAACAAGATTGGCAAAAGGAGACTAGCTTACTGAAGGTGGAACTGGATACACATTTTTCTGGAGTGGGTGCAGTAAAGGGGAGTGCCATGAAGCTGGCATGGGTTTTGCAATCAAAACTATTATAGTCAGGAAGCTGATATGTCTGCCAAAAGGAGTGAATGACAGGTTCATGACAATATGATTGCCACTTGCAGGAAAATGCCATGCCATCATCAGTGCCTATGCTCCCACCTTGATGAACCCTGATGAAGTCAAAGAAAAATTTTATGACGTCCTAGAGACCCTTATAATCAATGTGCCAAAAGAGGACAAACTTATAATTCTAGGTGACTTTAATGCTAGAGTAGGCTCATACTTGTCAGGGAGTCCTAGGGAGGAATAGAGTTGGAAACAGCAATAGCAATGATCATTTGCTGCTGAAGGCTTCTGTATCACATGACCTTCTTATCACCAACATTGTTTTATGTTTACCTAATTGCAATAAAACTTCATGGATGTACCCTCACAACAAACACTGCCATCAAATAGATTATTGGATTGTAAGGAGAAGAGCCAGACAAGATGTGAGAGTGACAAAGGCAATGTGTGGTGCAGAGTGCTGGACTGATCATAGACTTGTCCTTTCCAAGGTAAATATTCATAGTCAGCAAAAGTGCCTCCCAAGTCAAAATGACTATCAGAAGAATTAATGCCAACAAATTAGAGCACTTCTCTGCATTTGAACAGTTTGTTGCTAACTTGGAGGGAAAGTTGACGCAACACATAGTTGGCAACAGTGGAGCAGAAGAGGAGTGGGCAGCTTTCAGATATTTGGTGTACAGCACTGCATTTGCTCATCTGGGTCAGAACACCAAGACTGGTTTGATGAAAACAACGGGGAAATTCAGAAGCTGCTAAACAAATATGAGAATTCCACAGGATATAACAGCAGGATAATTCATCCACCTCTAAGAAGGCAGTTTTTAATTCCATCAAAAGCAAAGTACAAGCAAAGCTTAGAGAGATGCGGGATTCCTGCCTCAGTAAAAAGGCAGATGAAATTCAGTTTTATGCTGATAGTAACAATCCAAAATATTTTAATGATTCTGTGAAAGCTATTTATGAACCAAAAACCTATTGAGGCATCACAACTATTCAGTGCCAATGGACTGACATTAATTAGTGATAAGGATATATAATCCTAGAAAGATGGGATGGGTTGAACACTTCCATAGTGTTTTCAACAGACTATTATCCATCAATGCTGAAGCCATTGATCATTTACCTCAGGTTGATGTCAATCCATCCTTAGCTGAACTTCCAACTGAAGAAGAGGTTTTGAGGGCCATTAGACTCCTTTCATGTGGCAAAGCACCTGGTGCTGATTCTATTCCAGCTGAGATTTACAAGGTAGGGAGACCATAGCTCCTACCAAAGCTGACTGAAGTTTTCCAGGTTATATGGCAAGAGGAGGTTAACTCCCAGGAGTTAAATGATGCCTCCATTGTCCATCTCTAAAAGGCCAAAGGAAATAGATTGTTCTGCAACAATCACAAGGGAGTCTCTCTCAGTCATTGCTGGCAAAATTCTTGCTAGAGTCCTCCTTAATAGGCTGATCCTTCACCTGGAAGATGGTCATATACCTGAGAGCCAGCATGGCTTCAGAAAGGGATGAGGAACAGTTGATATGGTGTTTGCTGCCTGAAAACTCCAGGAGAAATGCCAGAAGCAGAACAGAGGTCTGCATACAATGTTTGTAGATCTGATGAAGGTCTTTGACACTGTTAGTTGTGAGAGCTTATGGAAAATTATGTCAAAATTTGACTACTCGGGGAAGTTTATCAGTATTGTACATCAATTTTATGATGGCATGTTTGCCTGGGTTCTGCATAATAGACAATTTTCTCATGCCTTCCCAGTAACCAATGGAGTGAAACAGGGCTGTTTGCTTGCTTCCATGCTTTTTAGCATGATATTTTTAGCCATGTTGTCAAATACTTTCAATGAGGATGAACAAGGCATCAAGGTCAACTACTGTACTAATGATAAGTTCTTCAGTTTGAAAAGGCTACAAGCCAAAACCAAAGTGGAGGCAGTGTTAGTGCATGATTTTCTGTTTGAAGATGATTGTGCACTCAATGCAGTCTCTGAAGCTGAGATGTAACAAAGTATGGATCAATTCTCTGCTGCCTGTGCTAATTTTGGCCTAATAATTAACACCAAGAAAACACAGGTGCTCCATCAGCCACCACCACACTATCCACATGTGGAACCATTGGTTACAACAAATGGAGTAGTTTAGAATGCTGGGGATATGTTCACTTTCCTTGGTAGGATACTTTCCAGGGTTGTATACATTGACAATGAGATTGATGTACAAATTGCCAGAGCTAGCTCAGTGTTTGGGAGTCTCTGAAGAAAAGTTTGGGAGAGAAGAGGTATTAGACTGACTACTAAACTGAAGGTCTACAGAGCCATTGTGCTGACCTCATTGTTGTATATCTGTGAAACATAAACAGTCTACCAGCACCATGCCAGGAAACTGAATCGCTTCCATTTGAACTGTCTCAGGAAGATTCTGAGGATCACTTGGCAGGGTAAGTTACCAGACGCTGAAGTCCTTGCTCAAGCTGAACTGCCAAGCATTCAAACTATCCTTCAGAGAGTGCAACTCCAATGGGCTGGCCAGGTTGTTCAAATGCAAAATGTACACTTGCTAAAAAGACTATTTTATGGAGTAGGGACAACTAGGTACTGCAGTGGATACAGCATCAGTGCAGGAGTCAGGAAGACCTGAGTTCAAATCTCATCTCAGACACTTGACACTAATTAGCTGTGTGACATTGGGCACATCACTTAAACCTACCTGCCTCATCCTGTTTGATCTCCAGGCATCCTGATGAATATCTGGTCACTGGATTCAGATGGCTCTGAAGGAGAAGTGAGGCTGGTGACCTGAAGAGCCCTCTCTCACTCAAAACAAAGTCAAATGCAAGTAGAGCGTTCCGTGCTCATATTGATCTGATCAGACACAGTTGGACACATTGAAACTTTACTTTATCATGGTGGTGTTATTTTAGTCCTCTTCAAAACCGAAGGTGAACAACCAACCGATAGACCTCTTGAACCATGGTCTATGCCCATGCACTTGACTCCCTTGCCATTTATTTACCTCTTAAATGCCTGAAATCTGTCTTTTGTTTCTTCCTCTCTACTGAAATTAGTCTCAAAGGTTATCTTCCCAGTACTTTTTCATCATATTAACTCTCCTTAGTTACACCAGATAATAATGACTATTCAATACTTTTCTGAAAGTATCTATTTTTTTAGTTGCTATGACACTATTCCGTCCTGCTTCATGTATCTCTCTCCCATTTTATCTCAACTTCCTTTACTGACTTCTTTTCTCCTTTTAACCCCTATGGTTAATATTTTCAAAGTTTTAACTATTAGCAGTTTTTTCTAATACACCTGATCTCACGGACAGTGGTTCTTTTAATTGTCAAAAACTCCAAAAACTATGTCTGTAGTCCTATCTCTGTTAGCACTCTTGTCAAGCCTTTCACCATATTGGAAGGCTTCCTCTGAATGTGATTTTACTTTATCAACTGACATCAGTTTCAAAATTTGACATCAAAAATTGGGCAAAATATTCTTCATGTTTAAAAGAACAAGCATCCAGGAAGATCATCTGTCTCACTCTGATTTTTGTTTGTGATGTTAATGATTCATATTTCACTTACAGTCTAGCAGACCCTAGGACTGTTTCACATTAATTGCTTTCTAGCTATGTGTGCCATATCCTGTACTTGTACAGTTTTATTTTTTTAAATTCAATTTATGAATTTACATGTATCCCTTTAAATTTCATCTTGTTGGATTCAGTCTGCTATTCAAGCCTGGCAGAGTCTTTTAGTATCCCAATTCTGGCATTCAGGATATTAGCTTTTCCTTCTAGCTTTGCTAGAAGGTATATCATATATGCTTATATATAAGTTATTTTAATTTTATATCTGGCACAAATATTTATCAGGTTATTATTCTATCAAAATTTTTTTCAATTACATAAATCCCTCTCTTTTGCTTCTGTTGCTAATTTGAACAAATGTCTTACATATGTCAGCATATTCAATTTCTTTTAAAATGAAGAGGGAAAGGATTCACTCCAGTTAAACATCTTTTAAAAAACCTCTTTTACATAATATAAATCCAATTTCTTCAGACTAGAGGAAATTAGGCTTTAAAACAAATTAAGGGAATTATGCAAAAATAATTTGAACTGGAAAAAAAGCATACTTTCCAAAATGTAGTACATTTAGTGAAATTGTTTCCAAAAATCACAAAAACTATACAAAATATATAGTTTAGTTTCAGCAGAAGGGTAAGGATAGATTATTACACTTCTTTGACTATTTACTTCAATCTGCTTCTGAGTATGAGAAGATTTTGTTCAGAGTAATTCAGAATTATTCAGTAATAACTTTCAAGTTCCTTTCAGCTAACTTTACATCATCATGCCTAGCTTACTTTAGGTAGAAGCCTGTCTTTCACATTGTTTGTAGATATATATTCAAACTGTCCACACATCCAAATAGGCCAAATGCTTCAATGATATAGACTGTTAGCACAGGCGAGATGGACACACTCTGATGAGTAAAATCTCTAATCCTTTTTTGTTTGGATTTGGAAGGGAGGGAACTAAAATTCAGGAAAGGATTTCAAGTTAGGGTAAAACTCCTCATCCAACTCTCCCCATGAATTCTCTCAAGCTGGACCTTAAAAGACAAAAAAGCAGAAAAATAGGAGTAAAAGGTAGAAATTGGTAAAAGTGTTTGTTTTCTATCCCTAAGAGAAAAGATATTGCAAGTTCCACATGCAAATATTTTCATTAGTCATGATCAGGTCATGATTTTCACTAGTTCATAATCATAAAAATGCTTCAATTTTAAACAAATCTGTGATTTGAGAAGAATGGGTATTCCCATGGATGCATATCATGATCACTTTCTGATTTAGTAAATAGTTTTTGAAAGTTTCAATGGCCAAAAAACACATTTTCAGAAGCACTGCCTTGAAACCCAGTCTCTTCCTTTCTTCTCTCCTGCCATTACTATCAATTATATTACTCCTCTCATTTGACCAACTGAGTATTTTAAGCAATTTTTTTCTTTTTTTTTCTACTGGCTACAAAAATCAACCTATTTTCTTGATCCTTGTGATTCATAGTCACATTCAGGGAAAGACAAGAGTTCCTTTTCCCCCCTCTATCTTCCCCACACTCTCATACCAATTCAATTTAGCCCTAATCCTTCCCAGATTCTATCTTCTGACACCTTCCATTGTGCCTATTAGAAGTCCCATCTGTCATTTACAAACCCCTTTCATTCTAAGTTTCTTTCTGCCACATTCTTTGCATCTTTTAATGTTCACAGTCATTTTCCTAACAAATAAATAATACTAGGAGCCAAAAATGTTGAAGTAAAAACAGGGATTTACCTGAGGTTTTCCCCCAAACCCTTCACATACATTTAAATAATTACTCTATATAAATCCTAGAGTGGCAGAACCCACCAAAATATGAAGTGAAACAATTTTTCAGCCCAAGATAACTTAAAAGGTCACTAGGAAATGTCTGTTGCACCAGGGTAAAAGACAAGTACACTTCAGCACAGACCAAGCTACAGCAGACTGGACCCCAGTAAACCAGAAGCAGGTCACAGGGTGACTGAACCAATAGAAACAGTGGCAGATTCCAGATCTTTCAGTCAAGAGATGATAAGGTGATTTGACAACAGGTTACAGAGGTCCATTTGATGGCACAAGGAGTAGGACTCTGTTGCATAGCCTATATTTGAATCTGGGTCACAGTCCTTGGTCTCAGTCCTAGTGGGAGAAGGAACATTAGCACAGCAGAGCTGGAAGCTGCAGGGTGGCAAGAACTCTGATCACAGTTTCAGGGTTGCAAAAAGTGCTTATGGACATTCACGATTAAGTACACAGTACAGGAGAGTAGTAAAAGCACTTCTCCCTACATCATACTACCTTGGAAGAGCCCAAAACTTACAGGGCCCTAGAATTACCTCTGACAACAGCTACAAAAAGGCCTGAGGCATTGGAAAGTGCCCCTTCACCTGAAAAGCAGACAATAGCACAGAGTTAAAAGTCAAGAAAAAAATAGGCTGGAAAATAAACAACAGAAAAAAAAATCTAACCATAGAAAGATACTATGTGAGAAAGAAGACCAAAATATTCTCAGAAGAAGACTACAAAGCCAAATTTTTGCATGCAAAGGCTCAAATAAAAATATAAATTGATCTTAGGCTAACGAAGATCTCAAAAAGTATTTTAAAAATCAAATAAGAGAGGTAGAGGGAAAATTAGGAAGAGAAAGAGGAATGATGCAAGAAAATTATGAAAAAGGAGTCAACAGTTTAGTAGAGAAGACTCAAAAACAAAAAATACTGAAGAAAACAACACCTTAAAAACAGAATAGGCCAAATGGCAAAAGAGGCACAAAAATACTATGAAGAGAAGAATGCCTTGTAAAGAAGAAATGACCAAATGGAAAAAGATATTTAAAATTCACTGAAGAGAAAAACCCTTTAAAAAGTAGAATTGGCCCAATTGATAAATGGTCAAAGGATATGAATAGGAAATTTTCAGAGGAAGAAATTAAAGATATCTATAATCATATGAAAAAGTGTTCTAAATCACTACTGATTAGAGAGATGCAAATCAAAACAACTCTGAGGTACCACATCACACCTATAAGATTGGTAAGCATGACAGAACAAGAAAATGATAAATGCTGGAGAGGATGTGGGAAAGTTGGAATACTAATTCGTTGTTGGTGGAGCTGTGAGATCATCCAACCATTCTGGAGAACAGTTTGGAACTATGCCCAAGGGCTACAAAAATGTGCATACCCTTTGACCCAGCAATATCACTACTTGGACTGTATCCCCAAGAGATCATAAAAATGGGAAAGGGTCCCACATGTACAAAAATATTTATAGTAGCACTCTTTGTAATTGCCAAAAACTGGAAATCAAGGGGATGCCCATCAATTGGGGAATGGCTGAATAAATTATGATATATGAATGTAATGGAGTACTATTGCGCCATAAGAAATGATGAACAAGAAGACTTCAGGGAGGCCTGGAAGGACTTATATGATCTGATGCTGAGCGAAAGGAGCAGAACCAGGAGAACTTTGTGCACAGCAACAACCACAGTGTGCGAGTTTTTTCTGGTAGACTTGGAACTTCATAATAACGCAAGAACTTAGTAATAAAAAAAAAAATCCCCAATGGTGGTTTTCTAAGGCAAATGCCTTCCACACTCAGAGAAAGAAGTATGGAATTCATTTGCAGAATGTAGCAGATCATGTTTGTGTCGGGGGGAGGGGTTTAGTGGATTATGTTTTGATTCGCTATATGATTTCTTCCATTTATTTTAGTGCGGCTACATAGCATGACTATAGTGAAAACGTACTCAATAGGAAAGTATATGTAGAACCTATACAGAATTGTATGCTGTCATGGGGAAGGAGGGGGGGTAGTGGGAGAGAGGTGTGGGGGGATCTTAATTTTAAGGAAGTGGTTGTAGAACATTAAAAAAAGAATAAAAAAAGAAAAAGAAAAAATTAATAAAATAAAATAAAAAGTAGAATTGGTCAAATGGAAAAGGAGGTAAAAAAGCTCACTGAATAAAATAATTTCTTCATAGATAAAATTGGACAAGTGGAATCCAATAACTTCATAAGACATCAAGAAACAAGCAAACAAAATCAAAAGAATGAAAAAATGGAAGAAAATGTGAAATATCTCACTGGGAAAAAACTGACTTGAAAAACAGTCAATGAGATAATGTAATTATTGCACTACCTGAAAGTCACAATAAACAAGACTCCACATGTCAACTTTTAAGAAGTTATCAAGGAAAACTTCTCAGATATTATAGACCCAAAGGGGAAAATAGAAATTGAAAGAATCTACCACCAATCACCTCCTGAAAGAGGCTCCCAAAATGAAAATTTGCAGGAAGATATAGCCATATTTCCAGGAGAAGGAGAAAATACTGCAAGCAGCCAAAAAAAAAAAAAAAACAAAACAATTCAAATGTCATGGAGTCATAGACTAGATAACACAAAATTTAGCAACTTCTGCATTAAAGGATTGCAGGGCTTAGAATATTTATTCCAGAGGACAAAAGAACTAGGAAGAATCACCTACCTACTAAAATATGATATAATCCTTCAGCGGGGGTGGGGTGGGGTGGGGAATGGACATTCAAAGAAAGAGAGGACTTTCAAGCATTCTTGATACAAAGGACCATAGCTGAATAGAAAATTTGGCTTTCAAATAAAAGATGAAAAAGAAGCAAAAAAGAAAAGAGAAATCACAAGAGATTCAATCAGGTTAAACTGTTTATATTTTTCATAGGAAAATGATATTTATAACTCCTAAAACTTTCTCATTATTAGGACAGCTAGAAGGAGTATACATAGAATGCAGAGATGTGAGTTGAATGTTGATGGCATGATTATCTAAAAAAATAAATTAAGGGACAAGATAGAAGAATATACTAAGAGAAGGGGAAGAGAGAGTTAGAATGGAATAAATTGTGTGATATAAAAGAGGTCTGAAAGAGATTTTACAATGGAGGAGAAAATGTATGAGGAAGGGAATGGAACACATGAATCTTACTCTCATGGGAACTGGCTCAAAGAGGGAATAATATATAGCCTCTGGTGTAGAAAAATCTTACTACACAGGTAAGTAGAAGGGAAAAGGGATAAGAGAGTGGAGGGGAGATGATAGAAGACAGGGCAGTGTGGGGGAAGTAGAAGTCAGAAGCAAAATACTTTTGAAAATGAACAGAGTGAAAGGAGAGATAGAATAGGATAAATGAGAAAAACAGAATAAAGTGAAATGCATAGCTGGTAATCATTACTGTGAAAAAAATTTACAGTAAGTTTTGGTCCTAAAGACTTGATTTCTCAGACATATAGAAAACTGACTCAAATTTGTAGAAGTAAGAGTCATTCAACAATTGATAAACAGGCAATGATATGAACAGGCAGTTTTTAGACAAATAATTAAAGCTATCTATAGTCATATAAAAATGCTTTAAATCACTATTGATTAGAGAAATTCAAATTAAACTCTAAGCTAGTAGCTCACATCTGTCAGATTGACTAATATGACAGAAAAGGAAAATGACAAATGTTGGAGGGGATGTGAGAAAATTAAAACACTGATGTATTTACTATTGGCAAAGTTGTATACCAATTCAACCATTCTATAGAGCAATTCAGAAACAAGCCCAAAGGGCTGTAAAATCATGCATACCGTTTGACAGAGCAATACCACTACTATGAACACAATACTGTGTGTACGAAAATATTTATAGCTGCTCTTTTAGTGGTGGCAAAAAATCAGAAATTAAGAGGACATCCATCAATTGGAGAATAGCTGAATAAGTTGTTGTATGTGACTGTGATGGAATACTATTTCCTTTAAGAAATGATGAGCAGGTGATCTCAGAAAAATGTGGAAAGACTACATGAACTGATGCAAAGTGAAATGAGAAGAACCAGAAAACCATTGTACACAGCAATATTATATGATGATCTATGACTAACTCAGTTGTTCTCAGCAATGCAATGATCCAAGAGAATTTGGTGGGACTTAGGATGAAAGGTGCTGTCCATTTCCAGAGAAAGAACTGATGGAGCCTAAATGCAGATCAAAGATACTTTTTCTTTACTATGTTTATTTTTCTTTGAGTCTTTTAGTCTGTGTTTTCTTTCACAGATTGACTTACATAAAATTTGTTTTGCATGATTATACATGAGTAACCTTAAAAAAAAAGGAACACTACTAGGATAACTTTTGCTATTACCTACCAAATCAAATATCCCCATAGTATTATTTAAATCTACATAGTATTATTTGAATGCTACATTTTTGGGGACATGTTTATTATGAAATTTCATAATAAAACCTCAAAATCTTATTTTTTGTTTACTCTATATAGTTCTTGTCTAATTAAATACCATTTCTTTTTCATATTTCTATATTAGAGGACTAAAAACAATAATGTAACATAGAGTCCATCTAGGAACCCACTCATGATAAAACTGAGATGTAGAGAGGATAAATTTAAATGTCATTTAAATCAGACTTTCTTATATTTAGTGCCATGAGAAACCTAGGATCTACAAACAAAAATATTTTCCTCATGTCACTTGCTGGCCACCATTTGCAACCATGCTAGCCTACTCCAATCATTATCCTTATCTACTCCTTCCTCATTGATCTCTCTCAGACTTCTTCCCTAGGGTTGTCAGGTTCTGATACGTGATCCTTCCCTTTATCTTTCTGAGAAATTCCAGGACACTTCCCATCATCACTATAACTTCAACCTCTCTAGCTCCCTTTTACTTATTTGTGTGTTATTTATCTGATTAGAAAACAAGCTTCTTTGAACTCTGGGAACCAAGATGATAGAATTAGCAGTAAATCACCATAACTCATAAAAAACTGATCTAAAACAAATTCTGGAAGAGTAGAACCAGCAAAAAGACAGAAAAAAACAATCTTTGAGCCTGGAAAACTTGAGTGATCAGCTAGAAAGATCTATTTCTCTTTGATTAAAGGGGAACAGTCCAGGATAGGAGCAAACCAGAAGTGATCCTGAGCTCCAGTATATTTAAATAAGCAAACAACAAAACTAGTCCTCCTTCCCCCCTCTCAAGTGCCTCAGCATAAAAAGGGAAACGGGAAGACTCCAGCTCCAAGAATCACCATGTGCTTCAGTGTAACCCCAGACAAACAGGCAAGCAAAACCTCCATGTACTACAGTGTAGCCCTAGAAAATAGGTAAACTCCAAACTTATGGGTGCCTAAGAAAACAGGGAGCTGCCTACCCACCAACTACTTCAGCACAATCATGGGCAAACAGAGAGTTTGTCAGCAGCAGGACCACCACATACTTTGATGTAGTCCTGGGAAACACAGAAATATCTCACATGACAGACATAAATACCAGCTCAGGACTAGGTAAACTGTCAGACCTCTACAGCTTCCAGCAGCACTAGCCACCTCCCACCCCACTTCCTCATCACAACACCAGACATAAAAGGGGCCCCTGTGGGCCTGAGGGCAACATCAGTATTGCATCAGGTAAACAGCCTGGGCATGCAGCCCCTGACACAAGAAGAATGAGAGAGTTCCCCTTCTACCCTGAGACACTAATACACTCTCGATGGAGTTGTAAACTAATCAACTCATTCTGGACAGCAATTGGGGACTCTGCCCAAAGGACAACCAAGCTATGCATATCCTTTGATCCAGCAATACAACAAAATATGACCAAAGAGATCATAAGAAAGGAGAAAGAACCTACATGTGCATAAATATAGCAGCCCTTTTCATAGCCTTTTCATAAGCTAAGCGTTGAAAACTGATGGGATGCTCATCAACTGGAATGAACATGCTATGGTATATGCATGTAATGGAATACTACTATGCAGTAACAAATGACAAACAGGCAGGTTTAAGCAAAACCTGCAAAGACTTACATGAACTGATGCAAGGTGAAATGAACAGAACCAGCAAAACATTGTACAGAGTACCAGCAACACTGTGTGACGATTGGCTATGAATGACTCAGCTTTTCTCAGGAACACAATGATGCAAGGCAAGTACAAAGGACTTATAAAGGAAAATACTATCCACATCCAGATAAAGAACTGAAAGACTCTGACTACAGACTGAAGCATACTTTTTTCACAAATTTTGGTCTTTTTTTGTGTTTTTTTTTCTTTTCATCTGTTTCTTCTTTTACAAATGTGACTAATAAGGAAACATATTTTACATGAAAGCACATATACAATCCATATCAAATTGTCTACCATTTTAGGAAAAGAGGAGAGGAGAAAGGAATGGAGGAAAAACTGGTACTCGAAATCTTATGGAAATCAATGCTAAAAATTACCTTGACATGTAATTTGGAAAAATATGTTAAAAAATGAATGTTAAAAAGAAAGAAAAAAGTAAGAAAATGTTCCTTCTCTTACTTGCCAATGTTTTTATCTCTCATGATAAAAATTACTTAATAAATACCAAGTCACATATCAAACTATCTCTTTGTGGAGTATAAGACCATGAAATATATATTGTAAAAAGGTATGCGATGGTTTCCTAAAATACAAATATATCTTAAAATTTAAGTCTCAGTAAGTAAATATTAATCTCTCTGTTAAAGAATCACTACTAAATGTGCCTTAAATTATGACTAGCTTAACGTTTTAGGGAACTGAAAAACCTATATTCTTTTACATGTAGGATTTTTAGTTATTCTATTAGGGTTATCAAATCATGTGACAAGGGAGAGTCAACCTGTATCATGTGAAAAATCAAAAAGAGTTGAAAAATTAAGTTACATAAGTACAAACCTATACTGTAAGATCTTGAACTTTGTTTACAGCCATCAGTGAAACAACAAAAAAGTATCCCAATAGTCCTGCTCCTAAATAGTTCTCACTATAAAATGAGAATAGCTGCTATTTAGAGATGACTTTAAAATTTAGAAAGTGCACAACATGTATTAAGCAATCGAGGCATGCCCTACTCATAGAATAACAAAAATTTAAGAATGGGGTAGGGGGAGGATGGCCAACCATTCCGTTTTATTGTTCATAATAACACTGCAGTGCTCGTTAATTTGTGCGTTTGGAAAAGCCCTGCATAAGAATGGGTCATATCAGGAGTAAAATATTTTTTAATGTTTATTTATTTATTTTTAGTTTTCAATATTCATTTCCACAAAATTTTGAGTTCCAAATTTTCTCTGCATCTCGCCCCTCTCCCCAACCCATAACACCTTGCATTCTGATTACCCCTTCCCTCAATATGCAATATGCCCTCCCTTCCATCACACCTCTCCCTTCCCTTATCCCCTTCTTCTCTCTTGTCTTGTGGGGCAAGATAGGTTTCTATACCCCATTGCCTGTATTTCTTATTTCCCAGCTGTATGCTAAAACAATTCTCAACATTCTTTCCTAATACTTTGAAATCCAACTTCTCTCCTTTCCTCCCTCCCCACCCATTCCCCCTGAGAAGGCAGGCAAATCGATATAGACGATATGAGTATAGTTTTGCAAAAGACTTCCATAATAGTCATGGTGTGTAAGAGTAACCATATTTCCCTCCATCCTATCTTGCCCCCCATTTATTCTATCCTCTCCTTTGACTTTGCCCCTCCCCACAACTGTTTATTTTTGATTACTCCCTTCTCCCATTTGCCTCCTTTCTATCATCCCCCTCACCCTACTTGTCCCCTTCTCCCCTACTCTGGTGTAGTGTAATATACACTTTCATACCAAACTGCATGAGCATGTCATTCCCTCAAGGCAAATGTGAGAGTAAGCTTCCCTGTTTGCCTCTTACAGCCTCCCTTTTCTCCTCCAAAGAAGATGATTTTTCTTGCTTCCTTGATGCACGATAATTTACCCCATTCCATTTCTCCCTTTCTCCTCCCAATATATTCCTCTCTCACCCTTCAATTTTATTTTATGTTTTTAGGTATCATCCCTTCTTATTCAACTCACCCTGTATTCTCTCTGTGTGTGTATGTGTGTGTGTGTGTGTGTGTGTGTGCATGTGTGTGTGTGTGATCCCTCTAACTACCCAAGTACTGGAAAAAGTCTCAAGAGTTATAAATATTATCTTTCCAGGTAGGAATGTAAACAATTCAACTTTAGAAAGTCCTTTATGTTTTCTCTTTCCTGTTTACCTTTTCATGTTTGTCTTGATTCTTGTGTTTTAAAATCAAATTTTCTATTCAGCTCTGTTTTTGTCATCAAGGATGCTTGAAAGTCCTCTATATCATTAAATGACCATTTTCCCCCCTAAAGTATTATACTCAGTTTTGCTGGATAGGTGATTCTTGGTTTTAATCCTAGTTCCTTTGACTTCTGGAATATCATATACCAAGCCCTTTGATCCCTCAGTGTAGAAGCTGCTAGATCCTGTGTTATCCTGATTATATTCCCACAATACTCAAACTGTTTCTTTTTAGTTGCTTGTAATATTTTCTCCTTGACCTGGCAACTCTAGAATTTGGTACAATATTCCTAAGAGATTCTCTTTTCAGGTCTCTTTCAGGTGATCTGTGGATTCCTTCAATATTTATTTTGCCCTCTAGTTCTAGAATATCAGAGCAGTTTTCCTTGACAATTTCATGAAAGATGATGTCTAGGCTTTTTTATTCATCATGGTTTTCAGGTGGTCCCATAATTTTTAAATTGTCTCTCCTGGATTTATTTTCAAGGTCAGTTGTTTTTCCAATGAGATATTTCACATATCTCCTATTTTTTTATTCTTTTGGTTTTGTTTTGTCATTTTTTGGTGTCTCATAAAGTCATTAGCTTCCATCTGTTCCATTCTAATTTTTAAAGAACTATTTTCTTCAGTGAGCTTTTGAACTTACTTTTCCATTAGGTTAATCCTGCTTTTTAAAGCATTCTTCTCTTCATTGGCTTTGTGGACCTCTTTTGCCAATTGAGTTAGCTTATTTTTAAAGGTGTTATTTTCTTCAGCATATTTTTGGGGTCTCCTTTAGCAAGCTGTTGACTTGCTTTTCACAGTTTTCTTGCATTATGCTCATTTCTCTTCCTAATTTTTCCTCCACCTCTCTTACTTGATTTTCAAAATCCTTTTTTGAGCTCTTTCATGGTCTGACACCACTGCATATTTATTTTGGAGGTTTTGGAGGCAGAGGTCTTGCCTTCTTCTGATATTATGCCTTGTTCTTTCTCATCCAAAAGGGTGGAAGAAAATACCTGTTCATCAAGAAAGTGACCTTCTATAGTCTTACTTTTTCTCCCCGTTTTGGGCATTTTCCCAGCCAGTTACTTGACTTTTGATACCTTTGTCGAGAGGAGAATATATTCTGGGGACTTGTAAGTTCTCAATTCCTCCAAGGTGACACAGTCAAGGGAGAGATGTTTCTGCTCTCTTGAACTGCACACTGGTTTGACAGCAACCAAAAACTTTTCTGCCCAGAATCTGCAATTGAATTCCCTCCCCACAACAGCCTCCGGCTCCACCACCAATGCTTTTCTTCACCCCTGGATAAAGTATCTGGCTGAGAATCAGATTGGTGGTTCAATTGCCCCAGGGGCTTTTGGTCGAGGTCTCCCACAGCTGCCACTCAGGTTGTGATTTGATCAGTCCTTCAATTTCCCCAGGGGCTCTAGGTGGAGGGCGCTGAAAATAGCAGCTGCTGTTGCAGTGCTTGCTATTGGAGGTCCAGACTGAGCTCCCCTCTCCTGGGTGAAGGCACCCTCACACTGACCTTTGAAGCTGTCTGTGGCATTTGTGGGTTGAGGAATCTGGGAACTGCTGCTGGTGGCACCCTGAATCCTGTTTGGGTCCTGTCCCTGCTGCTCCATGCGGGTCTGTGCTCCATGCTGGTTGTGCTGGTTGGCCCTGGTTGTGCTGGTCTGGTCTGTGCACCAATATATTTTTTTTCTTAAGGAAAAATGACATGATCACTCTACACAGGAATTTCCCAACTTATTTTTCAATAACATACATAATAAAGACAACACTGGATTTGGAGTCAATCTCAACTCTCCTAATAGCCACCTCTTTGACTTTTACTAAGTTGACTTCTTAAAAGATCATTTTCTAGATCTATGACATAAGGAAAGTAGACTGGATCCTTCTAAGCTTCCTTACTTATGTTTTGCCTCTCCTGATGGATAGATTTCTCTATTACTATACTCAAAATCTGGTTTCCATTAAGGAATCTTCAAGAAAATTTGCAATGTATCAAAAAATACAAAATATACTACTTCCATGTGGTTGTATAGCTACTGCCATGTTTCTATTTCCTCCTTAAATTTAGTGCCATAGTTTACTATAATGAATGAACAGTGCTTGCTAGATGTATTTAAGATGACTAGAACTCATAATTATTTTAACTATTCCTCTAACTGGGATGATAGCTTTATTGTTATTATAACTTTGTGATTTGATTCAGATGTGGGGCCTAAACATGATTTTAAAATTATTTTCCTCCAGAAGAAAAAAAGGGGTGTTATATTAACATTACAGATGTTTACAGCCTTTTTTTTTAAAGGAAGCAAGGAATTGCCGTCAATTATTAAATACAAATTTGCACCTGTTGTCTGTCATGTTTCAAACCCCTGAGGTGTGAGATTCAGTCAAGGCAAATGAGAATGAAGAAGGCCCAGCTGCTAAAAAAAAAAAAGAATTGGTTTCATTCTGATATGGTAATTAACAAGAAGAGAAGCACCACAACATGTCATCTCTGTGGCAGTCACGCTATTTCATGTTGGAGACGGTTCCACTTCTTTTCAACAAATCTGTGTTGATGTCAAGTCTTTTATGAAAACGAGTACCTGTATGTTAATTTATATTAATAGTCTGTCCAATTACCTTTGTTAAATTTCCCACTGAAGCATACAAGTCTGATGCTTTCAGAGCAATTGAACACTACGCAGCCTGTCATCCCACTCCAACACTGGAGCCTCTTCTGCACTGCTCTGTTCATCAACATTGCATAAGCTAAATGAACAAATATACTCATGTGTGATTGGACAGTTAAACAGTGTATCCTCAATCGAGAGTTGGAAGGGTCTTCAGGATGTATCTAGTCCAAACCCCTCTTTTTACAAATTAGTAAACTGATGTACAAAAAGGCCAAATGATCTGTTTTATCACACATGTGTCAGAGGTGGAATGTGAACTCAGATCCTCTGCCTCCAGAGGCACTGCTATTTCCACTATGCCACAATGAATCCAGAAAAGCTTTTAAAATGTGAATTATAAACACTTCAACACAATATAAAATACTAAATGAGTTAATGACTTAAGAGTAATATGGTATACTTTTTTAAAGAAAGAATTGTGACTTTCCAATCTTCTATTTTATAGCCTTAATTACATATATATATGTATATGTATACACATACATAAACACATATTACTTATACACATATACATATATATGTATGTATGTGTTTAGATATACACATATAAACATATATCCCTATATATATACACATGCACACACAAACACACATACATGTACATGAAGACAAACAGGCAAACATAGACACAGGGAAGCTAGTGGTGCAGTGTATAGGATGCCAGTCTAGAATCAAGAAGACCCAGTTTCAAATCTGACCTCCGACACTTACTAGCTGTGTCATCCTCAGCAAGTCATTTAACCCTGTTGGCCTCAGTTTTGTAATCTGCAAAATGAGCTAGAGAAGGAAATGGCAAACCACTCCATTAGCCTTACAAAGAAAACCCCAGATGAGATTATGAAGAGCCAGACATGATTGAAAAGACTGAAAAAAACAAAAATACAAAGACATAAATATAATCATTAATAATTATTTAAAGTATTTCCTCTGTCCAAGAATCCATTAAGATTATAAATCATTTCATTCATGTGTGCCTATTTGTAACATATTCCTTAATGTTACAGCAATATACTGCTTTAGTTACCCTCTATCACATATCAAAACTCAGTAATATACAAAGTTAAACCTCATAAACTGATAAAGTATAAGATAATCTTTTCAAGAGATTTTTCACTTAAAAGGAAAAAAAGGAGTTTAATCAGCTGTTGCTTTTAAATAACACATTCAACTCGTAACTGGATTTTTAACAACAAAAAAATGTCCTTTACAGACTACTTGGCAGGACACATACTTTATAAGCCATGAGGTGTGCCTGCCCAATTTAATTCACAATAGTAGCATCATTTAAGTCAAGGAAGAATTGAATGACTTATCCTCACCTTGTTATGGATTTCTTAGTTGAGCACTACAGGTCTAGCCAAATTTATGGTATGCTTATACATCAGTAAAGCTACAGGATATAATTTGATGATATTTAGCATGATTGCAGATTCTTCACAGAAAAGCTTCAAGCATCCCCAGCATGTATTAGAAGTTGAATTGCTCACCAAAAGCAAGGTTAATCATTGGAAAGATGCTGTTGTAGCAAGTCAGATAGTTTGAGATCACCACAATTACTAACCTTTCTTAAAAAAAAAAAAAAAAACAAGACAGTGCCAGATTTCACATGATTTGATAATGTATGGGGCCAAAAATATTTGAAAACAAAATGAAGTGAATACATTTTAATAGAAGAGAAAAACATTTTCACAAGTCAATGAAAATGGGTTGAGGTATTACTAGCTGCTGGCAGTAACACACTGTTAAATCTGAAAATGTCCTAATGTTGAATGTGGGGAAAAAAATATGTTCTGCCTGACCCAACCATAGCAAATACCCTTAGCCAATCTATGAAATAGCTTTTCTTTCCAAATTGTGAAGAATTACTCACTGAGAAGACCGTGCATCAAGGAATTGGAAGGGAGAAAAGTTCCAAAATGAATTTTAAAAGTGAAGAGCCCTTCTTTACCATAAACTTTTGCTGAATATGCTTTAGGGAAATAGAAAGGCAACAAGACAGCAGAACAAGGACAGGTAGGTATTGTTTAGTGATCACTCAGCTTTGCAATAAATCAGTCTCTTTTAGATGCCGTGATTTTAATGTACAGTTGAAGTACATCAGCAAGGAGAAAAATCCAATCTCCTCCAAGATTATTTATGACAAAGCACACCTAAGTGAGGTACAATTTGTTTGTAGAATTGCAGTCGTTCCATTTCAACTAAACGATAAATGACTCTACCTTTCATAGCACTAGCTCAGAACATAACAGGAAACAAGAGCAAGAACAGTATCACAATCTCCATTTTTACACCAATCCAGAAATTCAGTTAAAGGAGTGAGAGGAAAAGAAAGCCATCCTTAGAAGCAAGCAACAGATCCAACAGTCTGCAAGCTATAATTTGTCTGGATTCTTCATGTACTTATTTTTTAATAGGTTGTGCCTCATTTAGTGAGTAATTCACATCACAAAAAACAGCTAGGAAATTTTTAGCAAGCCCTTTTCATCCTTAAGTGCGGGTTTTGCATGCTTAGATTTCTGGACACATTGTTTTACTGCCTAAAATGTTCTTCTACTTCATTTAGAACTTGTGACAGTACAAGATTATAATTTAAGAGTTAAAAAAATACAACAACAAAGGCAATCAAATAAATTAGAAACATTTCTCAATAAATATGTGCTTTGCTATCTTTCACAGTGGCTCAATTAACAAGATACTCTTTATACCCTTTCTCCATGTTATACATCATTTAATGTTCTGTATTCCTTACTACCCCCCCTTAAATCCTGAAGCCATTTGTTATTTTCATTGACCCACATTTTGCTTAAGAAGAAAAAGAGTTAGCTTAGTTTCTTATGTCACAAACCCCTAATTTCATAATCAATGTGTATTTTTGGGCAATCATAATGTCTAGAAGTAAAATGCAATCATATTCAAAGAACTGTCCTGGCTCAGTCTTTCGTTCTTAAATGAATAAAAATAGATGTTGAAGAAAACACTAAGAGGTCAATACATACATATCATGGGGCTACCTGACTCATTATCCGTTCATCCAGAAAAGTATTTTTAGTAAGACATGTGTTACCTGCATAGACAGATTACCCTCTGCTTTGTCCATTACTAACAGCTATTCATTCTCTTAAATATTGATAACTGTATTCACAAGAGCAAAGTAGAAAAAACTCTATTAAATAGTAAAGGCAAGTGTAATACAGCAAAGTTTGATAAAAGTGATGAGTAATGCCCCAAACTGACCTTACTTCTTCCCTCTTTTTCCCAACTCTCAGTTTTGAACTGTCTCCCAAACTAACACAAAGATTTTATGTTTTTTAGGGAAGTCAATGCCATAACCTAAAGTACGTTGTCATTTTTTTTTTCTGTGTTGACAGAGTTTGGTATGTGTCAAGGGGTTTTACAAATACATCCTTTTTTCAAGGTGAGTGGCACCAAAGGTCAGCTTCCTCACTCCACAATTTGGTGCTTCATTTGTTCAAGCCCACAAACTATTCCCTATTTGGGGGCAAAATCTCTTGGTTGAACTTTCCCTTCTTTTCTGAATGTAAGGATGATGGCAGAAGTCAGTAACTAATTATACTGGGGGAGGGGGATAGAGCTCCCCAAGCTCTTCTTTTTCTAATTAACATCTTGTATAGATGTGATGCCTCTCTAACAGTGGCACCCCAAGGTGTACTGTGTAACTTTGAATTCAACAAAGGATTTGTGTGTCAGGGGTTCCAATACTGGTAGGGCTCCATCAACAGGACATGCCAGCATCTGCCAACCTGTAACATGATTGGAGAATTAAAACAGACTAATTTTGATTTACCCAGTTGAGAGGAAACCATTTCTTAGACTCTTACAAATCACTGCTTCTTAGAAAATCATTCAAGAGTATGAGAGAAGTCTTCTCTATCTTAGGCCCACACATAGGAGTTAGCTTAGGGAGTAAGTCTGAATGGGGTGATAGTACAATTAAACTGACTGGTGTCAAGGGAAGGGTTTATCTACTAAAAAGGGAATGTTGAGGTATTAAATTTATGTGAGGGATTTATCTAAATTATCTAAAATCTAAAGGGAAAAGTTCCAAACACAGCCAAGGTGAGTGTTAAGTGGGTCCCATGAGGTATCTCTGACAGGTATGTTAGGTATATCTCTGATATACCTAAAACAACGTGGACAAAATTTTAATAGCTGACATGTTTTATCAAGAAGAATCCTAGTGGATATTTATTGTTATCATTCAGTTGTGTCCTACCTTTCATGACCTCATGAACCCTATTTTCCATGAGGTTTTCTTAGCAAAGACATTGGAGTAGTTTTCCTTTTCCTTCTCCAGCTCATTTTAAGATGAGGAAAAGGAGGCTGACAGAATTAAGTGACTTGCCTAGGGTCACACAGCTAGTAAATGTCTGAAACCAGATTTGAACTCTAGTCTTCCTTATTTCAGGCCCAACATCTTATCCAAATAAGTCACCTAGCTGTTCTAGTGGAAATGCTCATAAAAAGGAATAAGTAGGGATGATATCTGAAGGAGAGAGAAGTGTTTAAGAGACATGGGAAGGAAAAGAAAAAAATGGCCACTGATATGATGTAGTTCAACTAGGCTGGTAGGCTTAAGGCGAATGCTAAATTAGATTGTTGGAGACTTTAAATTTGCATAAGGATATGCTGTTTTTTTTAGAACCTGTAAGAAATTCAGTTAGGATCTGTAATGCCGATGTGATACCAAGATAATTATTCAGAGGATAATTCTTCATATCTTTTCAGAGGCATAAACTCATAATTTTTCAGTTCTAAACATAAGAAAACTGGTCCTCCCAACTGTAGTTACAGAAACTTGAGGGATGTAAAGGACATAAATAATTTTAATTTAGGAAATACCTTCAATGTCTCAAGGAAATGAACATGATTCTAACCCAAAAAAAAGTGATAAAAGTAATTCATAATCTTCAGTAAGTGAAAGTGGCCTTACCTTTAATTAGACCAAATGAGAAATTTTACTGTAATTTCTTTTTAAAATCTCAAGGAAGTATTAGCATAAAAAAACTTCTGAGTTAGTCAATAACAGCTATTAATAGTAACAACAGTTTATATTTATATAGTGCTCTCTGTCTTATGGATTATTTTCCCCACAACAGCCCCATGAGATCAGCAGTACAAGTAGGAGCATAGAATCTAGAGCTGAGAGGGTGCTTAGAGACTCTAACTCCTCAGTCTCTCCTCTGAGCTTCAAAACCTAGGTATTACAGTAGAGTGCTGGACTCGGAATCAGGAAAACTTGAGTCAAAATGCAAACTCAGACATTTACTTGTGATGTGACTCTTTACAAGTCAGTGAAGCTCTGTCTGCCTTCCAAATGTGAGTACTAACAGCACCTACCTCTCAGATCCATTATGAGAATCAAATGACAAACTATTTGTAAAATACTTAGCCTAGAACCTGGCACAGAGCAATCATTTAATAAGGTATTTTTCCCCTCCTTTCTTTCCATTTTCCATCATCAAATGGCTATTAATAATTCAGATTATTATATATTTCAGATGTCTTGGTGACATCTCAAACTCAACACATTCAAAATGGTGCTCATTATGTTTTCCCCCAAATCCACCTCCCTTCCAAACTTTCCTATTTCTTTTGATTGGCTCCACCATTCCTCCCATTTCTCATTTGTAACCTTGGCAATATTCTCAGCTTACTCCTTACTCCACAGAGCCACAGTTGCCAAATCTTTCCTTTTCTACTTCCACAGCATCTCTCCCAACTGACATCTGCTCTCTACTCACAAAGTAACCCATTTATTTCAAACCTTCATCACCTATCCCTTAGAATTATGGCAAGTCTCCCTCTTTCTCTGTCTTGAGTCACATCCCATTTCATTAATCATATCTACTTTGCTCCTAAAGTTTTTTTTTCTTTTAAACCCCATTTTATTAAAGTGGTTTTTTAAACATAGATTTGACTATTATTCCTCTACTCAATCAAATCTAGCTGATTTATATAGAATCAAATAAAAATTCTTCCTTTTAGCTTTTAAAGCTCTTTACAACCTATACCCAATTGATGTCTCTAAGCTTAATGGACATGATTCTCCTTCCTATACACTGAGATTTAGTCCATGTGAGCTTTTCTCTATTCCTCATAACTTCTTTTTATTAACGCCTTCTCATACCAAGAATGTTTTTCATCTTCACTCCCTCTTCATAGAATCCCTCTGTAGGTGGAAGCAATACTTTATCCCCTCAATTGCTAATAGCCTCTCTCAAATTTAATAAATTTATATTTAACTATCTATATTTTGCATTCTGTATTAATATATGATTATATATTTACATTTATATATGCAGTTTCTATAACATTTAGAAATGAACAATTTTGAAAGATTTAAGAATTTAAATCAATGCAATCATGATTCCCAAGAACCATAATGAAGAATGCCACCCACTTCTTGATAGAAGAGCAATGTACTAAATAGTTAAGATGACACATAGTTTTGCACATGACCAATACTTTGTTTTATGAGGCCATGCAGATTTTTGTGAATGTTTTGTTTGCTTTCCAAGTAGAAGTAAGGGGGAAGGAGGAAGGAAAGAAAATAAATACTAGTTAGTTTAAAAAAAAGAAATAAAAGCTCTTTGTAAGTTGGGATGACTTCATTCAACATTCTGAAGTGTGGAGAACATTGGTTTTCTTATTTTTTCCATTTTTGTCTTTTCATTCTGATGGGAAAGAATCTCATTTTCTCTTGGGGGCTAAGGTTGGACAGAGGCTAAACTATGGCCTCAACATAGAGATAATCTTGACTCAAATTGGGACAAGGCATTTACAGCTAAATGTAATGGCTTGAAATGGTTTGGGGCTGGGTAGAATTTTTCAATTTTATTTCTAATTACTTTAACTTGGTTTTCATATTTCTGAATTTGTAAATGATTTGCTGTATGCAAAGTCATCCAAATGAGATAGGGAGCTGAGCCTGGAGTCATGAAAACAAGTTCAAATCCAGTATCAGACATTTACTAGAGTTGTAACCCTAGGTAAGCCACTTTAATCCATTTACTTCAATTTCCTCAACTGTAAACTGGGAATGATAGTAGCTACTATCTCACAGGGTTGTTGTAAAAATCAAATGAGATAATATTTGCAAAAAGTACTCAATGCAGCATCTGGCACACAGTAGGTATTATATAAGTGCATATTGCTTTTCTTCCTCCCCCTCCCCTTGGAAAACACTTAGGCCATCATAAAGGCTGCATTTCAGTTATAGGTATATTCTCTTTTGTTTTGAAAATAATCTGTAAAAAAAAACCTTCTCCTCTGAAATATATATCAGAAAGAAATAATAAGAGAAACAAGAAAGAAGAAGCAGCTTTAAGTATAGTTGGTTGTTGTCCTTCAGCTTCAAAGAAGACCAAAATGGCATCACCATTGTAAAGTGAAATTTCTGTGTGTCCAACTGTGGCTGATCAGATCTATGTGAGCTTGGAATGGTCGACCGCAGGTTGGGCAGATAGTCCGTGTGAATTTTAGGGAGGATATGCCAAATTTGTGAATCCTGCATTTACTTTGTGCTGTCTCAATTCTGTTTTGCTCAAAGAGCACAGCACCTTTTCTGATGTAGGCATGCCATGTTGAGTGGTCCTGTGCCAGTGTCTCCCATGTTGCACAGTCAAATCCAAAGTTCTTGACAGAGACCTTGAGAGTGTCCTTGTATTGCTTCTTCTGGCCACCACATGATTGCCTGTCCCATGCAAGTTCTCCATAAAATAGTCTTTTTGGCAAGCATACATTTTGCATTTGAATAATGTGGCCAGCCCATCAGAGTTGTACTCTCTGAAGCAGGTTGAATACTTGGCAATTCAGCTCCAGCAAGGACTTCAGTGTCTGGTACCTTATCCTGCCAGGTGATCCTCAAAATATTCCTGAGACAGTTCAAATGGAAGTGATTCAGTTTCCTGGCATGGCACTGGTAGACTCTCCATGTTTCACAATCAGCACAATGGCTCTGTAGACCTTCAGTTTGGTAGTCAGTCTAATACCTCTTCTCTCCCAAACCTTTCTTCGAAGCCTCTCAAACACTAAGCCAGCTCTGGCAATGTGTACATCAATCTCATTGTCAATGTGTATATCCATGGAAAGTACACTACCAAGGTAAGTGAACTTATCTATGGCATTCAGAATTTCTCCATTTGTTGTAACCATTGGTTCCATGTATGGATACTGTGGTGGTGGCTAATGGAGCACCTGTGTTCTCTTGTGTTTTCTTGGTGTTAATTATTGGGCAAAATTAGCACAGGCAGCAGAAAATTGATCCATACTTTGTTGCATCTCAGCTTCAGAGGCTGCAACGAGTGCACAATCATCTGCAAACAGAAAATCATGCACCAATACTCCCTCAATTTTTGTCTTGCTTATAACGTTTTCAAATTGAAGACTTTACCTTCTGTACGGTAGTTCACCTTGATGCCTTGTTCATCCTCATTGAAATCCTTAGTCAATACGGCTGAAAACATCATGCTAAAAAGTGTGGGAGCAAGTACACAGCCCTGTTTTACTCGTGACTGGGAAGTCATGAGAGTTTTGTCCATTATTCAGAACCCAGGCAAACATGTCATCATGAAACTGACATACAATACTGATGAACTTCTATGGGCAACCAAATTTCTACACAATTTTCCATAAGCCCTCACAATTAACAGTGTGAAAGGTCTTTGTTATATCTACAAACATTGTGTACAGACTTCTGTTCTGCTCCTTTCATTTCTGCTGGAGTTGTGGGGCAGCAAACACCATATCAACTGTTCCTCATCCCTTTCTGAAGCCATACTGGCTCTCAGGTATATGCCCATCTTCCAGGTGAAGGATCAGCTTACTAAGGAGGACTCTAGCAAGAATTTTGCCAGCAGTGACTAAGAGAGAGATTCCCCCTATGATTGTCACAAGACAATCTATTCTCTTTACCCTTATAGAGATGGGCAATGGAGGCAGCCTTTAACTCCTAGGTGATAATTTCCTCTTGTCATATAACCTGGAAAATTTCAGATAGCTTTTGTATGAGCAATGGTCCCCCTACCTTGGAAATCTCAGCTGGAATAGAATCAGCACCAGGTGCTTTGCCACATGAAAGGAGTGTAATGGCCCCCAAAACCTCTTCTTCACCTGGAAGTTCAGCTAAGGAGAGATTGACTTCAACCTGAGGTAAAGGAGCAATGACCTCAGCATTGATTAATGATGGTCTGTTGAGAACACTACGGAAGTGTTAAGTCCATCTCTCTAGGATCATGTCCTTATCACTAATCAATGTGGCTCCATCAACACTAAGTAGTTGTGATGGGCCATAGGTTTTTGGTCCATAGTTTTCAAGGAATCATAAAAGTGCTTTGGATTGTTGCTATCAGCATAAAACAGAATTTCATCTGCCTTCTTACTGAGCCAGGAATCCTTCATCTCTCTAAGTTTTGCTTGTACTTTGCTTTTGATGGAAATTAAATGTTGCCTTCTTAGAGGTAGATGAACTATCCTGCTGGTAAATCCTGTTTAGCTCTCTTTTTCATTTAGCAGTTTCTGAATTTCCGCATCATTCGTCAAACCAGTCTTGGCTTTTTTGAGTTTTCTGACCCAGATGAGCAAGTGCAGTCCTGTATACCAAATCTCTGAGAGCTGCCCACTCCTTTTCTGCTCAACTGTTGCCAACTGTGTATTGGCTCAACTTTCCCTCCAAGTCAGCAGCAAACTGTTCATGCTCAGAGAAGAGCTCTAATTTTTGTCATTAATTCTTCTGGTAGTCATTTTGCCTTGCGGGTGGCACTTTTGATCAATGTAAATATTTAGCTTGGAAAGGATGTCTACGATCAATCCAGCAATCTGCATCACACATTGCCTTTATCACCTTCACAGCTTGTCTGTCTGTTCTCCTTATAATCACATAGCCGATTCGATGCCAATGTTTGCTGTGGTGCATCTATGAAGTTTTATTGGGTTAGGTAAATGGAACTAGACAGAACTGGATTTGAACATACAGTAATGGTGGAAGAAACGTTTGCAGTTGCTCAATCATTTTTCAGCCCCATCTCAGTCTTTGTGATCCATTTCAGTTTCTTGCTGCTGTTGTGTTTTTTCAAAGACACTGAAGTGATTTTCTATTCCTTCTCCAGTTCATTTTAAAGATGAGGAAACCAAGGCAAACAGGGTTAGGTGACTTGCCCAGGATCACACAGCTATTAAGTGTCTGAGGCCAAATTTGAATTCAGGTCTTCCTGACTCCAGGTAAAGCACTCTATTTAACTACCTGCCCCCAGGAGAAACACAATTAGAGATTCATGCAAAGTATCTCTATACTCAGAAAGCAGATTCATATAATCTTTGTCAAGAGCCCTTGCTTTTAAAGACCATGGTCAGAAATCAATGAGCAATAAGAAATTATTAAAGAAGAAGGCTTCATTCTCAAGAGAGATACTCTTTGAACCAATTTCAGAAAGAAATGATAATATCCCTATTACAGCTGAACAAGGTCTAAGACACAGAGCCAAATGTCTCACTTAATGTTTACAATGAAAAATATTGCTTTAAATCTCACCTAAACAAATAGCACAACATTATTCAAAACCTCTAAGATGCCTAAAGCTTCTTACAGTAATAAATTTCTAATTTCTATGAAAACAAATACAATGTAGGCATAGTTTTATGGAAATTAATAAGTTATCCCTCAATCACATAAAATCCAATTAACAAAATAACAAATGTATTAATACTTGTGACAGATTTTTAACAACTTTACTGCATCTGAAAGACAAATGAGCCAATTTCTATTTTGGAAGGCATTTATTCTTCTCATTTCATGTAAGAGCTAATTCCTCCAAATTTTCAGAATTTAGTCAATTCTAGCTAAGTATAAGAAAGTCAAGTCTATCTGCAAATGTGCAAATTTGCAAAGATGGGTCATAAACATATAGAACAATATTTTATAGTGGTAATTTAAATGGGAAGATCTTCCCCATTCATTAACAGGCCCATGTGACCTGCTTAAATTACCTGGAAGACTAAGTCACATGTGGTGGGAGGTGTTTGATGAACAGGCAGAACAGGTATGATGGAGCAGAACCTGAGGAAGTCAGAACAGTTGGGGTGGAGAAGAGAGGACCCAGGTCAGCAAGCACAGGAACACTCCTGAATGTTTGCTAATGGGAAGGCCATAGCAAGGGGCAGGGAAGGCTTGAGAATGCCTTCATCCCCAGCAAAGCTAATGTGCATTGACCTTTTAGCTACTATGACAGATTTGTTTTTTTGGTGTTGGGATTTAGCTTTTTGGTATCTAAATAAATGGTTTTCTTTTTCCTTCTATATGGAGAGTCTTTTATATTGGTGATTCAGAACTATGCGAGCATATCCATAGCCATCCTCAGTGTTGTGAATGTTGCCTGGGCAATACACATTTTTTTATCTTTTTGTCAGTCTCTGCTATACAAGTTGAGGAGGGATACAAAAATGTTATTTAACAGATGACAAAATCCTTTGAAACAGGAAATTCCACCAAAAATTTATTATATTCAAAGTGTTGTTTAATTTCTTGGGTATATTGTCAGCATATACAGTAGCTGGTTGATTAGATAATTGTCCAATGTACTAAAGTTTTATTTCAAAACTAATATTTAGTATTACTCATAAAAACTAACCCTTTCCATCTCACTTAGAAAGGATTATTTTTACAAATCATAGTAAAATATATGTGTGTGCATGCACACACCTAGTAAATGCAATTTGGTCACCATATAATAACAGATTCTATAAAAATGGCAAAATAAACATTAAAAATTAAAAAAGAATAAATCTAGGGTTCATATTTTTAGAAGATATATTTCAAGGCATCTCTTTAAAAGAATAATTCATCTCACACTTTTACAGTAAATTCTGTGAGAGAAATGACAATTTTTTGAAACATAGTTCTTTTAAACTACTTACTGCTACAGAAACTATGTTAATAATCTTGCCAAATCATATGCTCAGAAGTAATCTGCTTTATTGCCTATTTCAGGCAAATTCTATATTTTGTGAAAGATTTCAATTATCAATATTATTACTCATGAGTAATATACAAGAGTTAAGCCATTTTATTATCATCTCAACTTTGATCTGTTGAAAACATCAGTTTTGCACAAATCTCTTTTTGAATTCACTTATGACCTAGGCATTAATTCTAGGAGGGGAAGTAGTTGAGAACTCCCTTACATGTCAGTTATAGGTACATGAACAAAATAAATACCAGCTTTGTGGCATCAAGACTTTTTTAGATAAAGAGGTATCCAAGTTTAACAGTAGGTTAGCTGAAAGATGAAGGTTTTTTTAAAAATTATCCCCTCTGTGTCTAAAAATACTTTTGTATATCTTCATACGTGTAATATTTCACATTCTCTGGAGCTATTTTTAAATATAAATTTATTTATTTAACTTTTTACAATCATTTTCACAAAATTTTGGTTCCAAATTTTCTCCCCATTTATCCCTTCCACCCACCCCAATACACCAAGCAATCTAATTTTCCCTATCACAAATCTGCACTCTCTTCTATCATCCCTCCCTTCTCTTGGCCCCATCTTCTCTTTTGTCCTGTAGGGCCAGATGACTTTCTAGTCCCCATTAACTGTATTTCTTACTTCCTAGTAGCAACAATACTCAACAGTTGTTCCTAAAACTTTGAGTTCCAAATTCTCCCCATCCCTCCCTCCCCACCTATTCTCTTGGGGAAGGCAGGCAATTCAATATAGGCCCTATCTGTGTAGTTTTGCAAATGACTTCGATAATAGTCGTGTTGTGTAAGACTAACTGTATTTTCCTCCATCCTATCCTGCGCCCCATTGTTTCTATTCTGTCTTTTGATCCTGTCCCTCCCCAAGTGTTGACTTCAAATTGCTCCCTCCTCCCATTGTCCTCCCTTCCATCATTCCCCCACCCCTTGCTTATCTCCTTCTCCCTCACTTTCCTGTATTGTAAGATAGGTTTTCATACCAAAATGGGTGTGCGTTTTATTCCTTCCTTTAGTCGAATGTGATGAGGGTAAACTTCATGTTTTTTTCTCTCAACTCTCCTCTTTTTCCCTTCACTAAAAGGTCTCCTGCTTGCCTCTTGAATGAGATATAATTTACCCCATTCAATTTCACCCTCTTTCCTCCCACTACATTTCTCTCTCACCATTTACCTTAATTTCTTTTAAGATATGGTCCCATCCTATTCAATTCACTCTGTGATCTCTGTCTCTGTATGTGTGTGCATGTGTGTATGTGTGTGCATACATGTGTGTACATGTGTGTGTGTGTATGTGTGTGTGTGGTCCCACCAACTACCCAGATATTGAAAAGTTTTAAGAGTTACAAATATTGTCTTTCCATGTAGGAATATAAACAGCTCACTTTTGGTAAGTCCCTTATAACTTCTCTTTGCTGTTTACTTTTTCATGCTTCTCATTCTTGTGTTTGAAGGTCAAATTTTCTTTTCAGCTCTGGTCTTTTCATCAAGAATGCTTGAAAGTCCCCTGTTTCATTGAAAGACCATATTTTCCCCTGAAGCATTATACTCAGTTTTGCTGGGTAGGTGATTCTTGGTTTGATTCCTAGTTGCTTTGACTTCTGGAATATCCTATTCCACTCCCTTCGATCCCTTAATGTAGAAGCTGATAGATCTTGTGCTATCCTGATTGTATTTCCACAATACTGGAATTGCTTCTTTCTAGCTGCTTGCAATATTTTCTCCTTGATCTGGGAATTCTGGAATTTGGCCACAATGTTCCTAGGAGTTTCTCTTTTTGGATCTCTTTCAGGCAGTGATCGATGGATTCTTTCAATACTTATTTTGCCCTCTGGTTGTAGAATCTCAGGGCAGTTTTCCTTGATAATTTCATGGAAGATGATGTCTAGGCTCTTTTTTTGATCATGACTTTCAGGTAGTCCCATAATTTTTAAATTGTCTCTCCTGGATCTATTTCCAGGTCAGTTGTTTTTCCCATGAGATATTTCACATTTTCTTCCATTTTTTCATTCTTTTGGTTTTGTTTGGTGATTTCTTGGTTTCTCAGAAAGTCATTAGACTCTATCTGTTCCATTCTAATTTTGAGAGAACTATTCTCTTTAGTGAGCTTTTGAACCTCTTTTTCCATTTGGCTCATTCTGCTTTTGAAAGCATTCTTCTCCTCATTGACTTTTTGAACCTCTTTTGCCAATTGAGTGAACCTATTTTTCAAGGTGTTATTTTCTTTAGCATTTTTTGGGGTCTCCTTTAGTAAGGTAGTGACCCATTTTTCATGCTTTTCTTGCATCTCTCTCATTTCTCTTCCCAGTTTTTCCTCCACATGTCTAACTTGATTTTTAAAATCCTTTTTGAGCTCTTCCATGGCCTGAGCCCACGGGACATCCACCTCGGATGTCTGGGATACAGGGGCCTCAACTCCCACATCTTTCCCTGATGGTAAGAATTGTTCCTCGTCATCAGAATTGGAAGGCGGGAACATCTGTCCCCCAAGAAAGTAGCTTTCTATAGGCTTATTTTTCTTCCCTTTTCTGGGCATTTTTCAAGCCAGTTACTTGATTTCTGATATTCCTGTCCACCCCTGCCTAGATCTGCCCAGCTAGTACTTGGGGTCTGAAATTCAAATGGGCTTTCCGTGGTGGGCGGGGCAGCTATTCAATGTGAGCTTAAGTTCTGGTGCTCAGGTGGGGGCAGGGCTCAGTTCCCTCAGGGGGTTTATGCAGAGACCTTCAGTAATGGCCCTGAACTTCTGCCTGCTGCTCCAGGAGTTCCAGGCCTCCACCGCTGCCTCTGCTACTGCCTCCCAAGGGGGCCCGAGTCACAGAGACACCCCACTCCCCTCTCCACCAGCCCAGAAGTCTTTCTCACTGACCTGTAGTGTCTGTGGGCAGAGGTACCTTCCCAGCCGCCGGAGGTTCCATCCCTGAAGCCTGCTCAGATCTGCTTCTCTAGGGTCACATGGCTAGGGCAGCTCAGGGGTGAGCTCCGCTTTCTGGGGCATGACAGACCCCTGGGGATGGCTCTCCAGGCGTCTCTGGAATGGAAATCTTTTCCATTGTGTTTCTGCATGCCTTTCAGTGCTCCAGAATTTGTGGGGAGTTCTTTTTGCAGGAAATATATGGGCTGTGGGTTTGGAGCTAGCATACGTGAGTCTTTCTACTCCGCCATCTTGGCTCCTCCCCTTCCTGAGTTTTTTTTTGATGTACTTAGCATTTTATTTTTCCAAGTTACAGATAAAAACAATTTGTAGCATTCATCCTTAAAACTTTGGATTCCAAATTCTCTCCCTTCCTTCCCTAATCCCCCACCACACACACATTGACAATACAATTTGATATAGGTTATACATGTGTAATCACATAAAACATCACCATACTACTCATGTGGTTAAAAAAAAAACCAAGACAACAACAAAAAATCTCAAGAAAAATAAAGCAAATAAAGTATGTTTCAATGTATTCAGACACCATCAGTTCTTTCTCTGAATGGTATCATTTTTTTAATCTTAATTCCTTCAGAGTTGTCTTGCATTGTTGTATTGCTGACAAGAATGCATTTACAGCTAATCATCTTACAATACTGCTATTACTTTGAAGACAGTACATTTCCCTTTTCATAAGTTCATGTTAGTCTTTCCAGCTTTTTTCTGAGAGCATCCTGACCATGATTTCCCATACCATAATAGTATTCCATCATATTCATATATCACAATTTGTTTGACCTTTCCCCAATTGATGGGCATCCCTTCAATTTCCAATTCTTTGTGACCAAAAAAGAGCTGCTATATTTTTTATATATGCAGGTGCTTTTCTTTTTCTGTTTTTTATCACTTTGGGGATATAGACCTAATAGTGGTATTGGTAGGGCAAAGGATATGCATGGTTCCATAGCCCTTAGGATATAGTTCCAAATTGCTTTATGAAATGGCTAAATCAGTTCATAACTCCACCAACAATGCACTAATGTTTCATTTATGTGACATCCCCTCCAACACTTTTTATTTTCCTTTTATGTCCTATTATCCAATCTATCCACTAAGTATGAGGTAGTACCTCAGAATTGGCATTTCTCTAATCAATAGTGAAAGTATTTTTTCATGTGGTCATAGATAGCTTTGCTTACTCCATCTGAAAACTGTTCCTATCTTTAAATCATGTATCAATTGGAGAATGACTCTTCATAAATTTGACTCATTTCTCTATGTTTGAGAAATGAGGCCTTTATCAGAGAAACTTTCTTCACAATTTTTTTTCACAGTTACCATTAGTAACTATATTTCCCTCTATCCTATTCCCCCTGCCCCATTTATTCTATATTCTCTCCTTTCATGCTATCCCTCCTCAAAAGTATTTTGCTTCTGACTACTCCCTCCCAGAATCTACTCTCCCTTCTATCTTCTCTCCCTTCTCTTATCCCCTTCCCCTCCTACTTTTCTATAGGGTAAGATAGATTTCTATACCCAATTGACTGTGTATATTATTCCCTCTTTGAGCCAATTGTGATCAGTGAGGTTAATTCATGCCTTTGCCATCACCCCCCTCTTCCCTACCACTGTAAAAACTTTTTCTTACTTCTCTCTTTCTCTCTCACTCTCTCTCACTCACTCTCTCTCTCTCTCTCTTTCTCTCTCACTCTCTCTCTTTCTCTCTCTCTCTTTCTCCATATATATATATATATATATATAGATATAGATATAGATATAGATACATCTATATATATATACATAAACAGATAGTATCAACTTCTCATGTAGAAATGTAAACAGTTTACCTTTATTAAATCCCTTATAATTTCTCTTTTTCATTTACCTTTTAATGCTTCTTTTGGATATTATATTTGAAAGTCAATATTTAATTCAGCTCTGATATTTTCATCAAGAATGCTTGAAAGTGAGTGTGGAGCCAAGATGATGGAGTAGAAGCAGGGACCTGCTAGAATGCACCACCAAGCCCCTAAAAAAACTGTAAAAAATTACTCTATACAAATTCTAAAGCAGCAGAAGCCACCAAATGACAGACTGAAACAAATTCTCCAGCCTAAGACAGCCTGTAAAGTTAAAAGGAAGGGCCTATCACACCAGGCTAGAAGCAGAGCACAGTTTGGCATGCGCTGCACCAGTGTGGATGGAGCCGGAGTAGGCCACAGGTGACTGAATCACTGGTGACTACTGTTATTTTCAGACTTCTCAACCCTGAAACACAAAATACAGCTTCAAAGGTCAGTGGGAAGGGTTTCTCACCTGGCTGAGAGTGGATCATGGTCAGCCCCAGTCGCAGGTCCAGGGCAATGGCAGGTACCACTGAAGCAGAGGCTGCTTCTAGAGCCCTTCATCTAACAACTGTCAGGGGCCGTCCCCGAACCTCCTGGGCAGAGAGGTAACAGCAGGAGTCCATACCTGTCCCCCCCCCCCCCGGCAATCACGCGCCTCACCCGTGACTTCCGGGCTAAGGGTGCAGGAAAGGCTCCTGTACAAGGCACGATACCGCCCTCTGGGAGGTGCTGAGGAAGCCCCAGTGAGAGTAAAACACACCTGGCCACCTGTGATAGGACCAAGCAGATGGTCCGAGTGGGGAGGGAAGGTCCAGAGAGACTCCTGCCCTATTGCCACAGGATACAACCAGCTAAGGGGAGGGGGCTGGGGCGACAGCAGGCTGAGCTCTCCAATCAGGGGCCAGATAGCAAGAACCGGAAGGGATAAGGAATAAAAGGCAACGCCCTGGGTTGCTCAAGTGGGACTGGACTGATGTGAACTACTGAATAAACACCTGCTTTGCTCTACCACTCTGGCTAGTGCCTGGTTTTGCCCGTCCTCAGCCCCTGGGGTCGGGACCGGAGACGTCCGAAGCCGCCGTTAGGTGGAAGCAGAGGTCACGACGTACCCCCTGAGGTCCGGCAGGGACAGAGCGCGGACAAACAACGAGCTCAAAAGTCAAGTAATTGGTTGAGAAAATGAGAAAACAAGAAAAAAAGAAACAGACTATAGACTCTTAATTTCTCATTGAAGAGGGATCTTCTTACATTATTGGTGACAAGGAAAAATCAAAACATATAACCAGAAGAAGACAACAAAACCAAAACCTCTGCCTACAAAGCCTCCAAGAAAAATATGAATTCTCCTCAAGCCATGAAAGAGCCCAAAAAAGATTTTGAAAATCATGTAAGAGAAGTACAGGGAAAAAATGGGAGAGAAATGAGAGTGATGCAAGAAAATAATGAAAAATGACTCAACAGCTTGCTAAGGAAAACACAAAAAATGCTGAAGAAAATAACACCTTGAAAATTTGACTAACCCAAATGGTAAAAGAGGTCCAAAATCTCATTGAAGAAAATAATTCCTTAAAAATCAGAATGGAGAAAATGGCAATTAATGACTTTATGAGAAATCGAGAAATTGTAAAACAGAACCACAAGAATGAAAAACAATAGAAGGAAATGTTAAATATTTCATTGGAAAAACAACTAAACTAGAAAATGGATCCAGGAGATTTAATTTAAAAATTATTGAACTACCAAAAGTCATGATCATAGAAAGAGCCTAAACAGCAACTTTCAAGAAATTATCAAGGAAAACCAAGAATGACCTACTCAAAAATGAGTAGGGAAAAAAATAGAGCTTCAATTAAATAGAAGAATTCCAAGAATTCTTGTTGAAAAGATCAAAGTTGAATAGAAAATTTGATTTTTAAATACAATAATCAAGAGAAGCTTGAAAAGATAAATAGGAAAGAAAAACAAGAAGGGACTTATTAAAGTTGAACTGTTTATATTCCAACATGGGAAAGTTATCTGTAACTCATGAGACCTTTCTCAGTTACAGGATAGTTGGAGAGAAAATAGATAGATAGATAGATAGATAGATAGATAGATAGATAGATAGATGCATAGATGCTTAGATGTATATGTGTGTACATGTATAAGCGTATGTGAATGTATTTGTATGTGTGTGTCTATGTATGCATGTCTATATAGAGAGAGACAGAGAGAGAAACAGAGAGAGAGACAGAGAGCACAGGGTAAGTTGAAAATGAAGGGATGATATCTAAAAAAGAAAATTAAGTGTTGAGAGGAATGTACTAGGAAAAAGAGAAAGGGAGAGGTAGAATGTAGCAAATATAGCAAATCATCTCAGAAAAAAAGAGGTAAGAAAGAGCTTTTACAATGGAGGAGAAGAAGAGAAGGGTGAGAGGGAATAAGTGAGCCTTTCCTTCAACAGATTTGACTTCAGGAGGGAATAATATACACACTCAACTGGATATGGGAGTTTATCTTACCCTACAGGAAAATAGAGGGGAAGCAGATAAGAAAGCAGAGATAATAGAAGGGACAGTAAATTGGGAGAAGGGGTAAACAGAAGCAATTAGAGGTACAGGTCAAAGGAGAAAATAAAATAATTTGAGGGCAGGAGAGGAAAGAGGGAAATATAGTTTTTCACGACATGATGGTTATGGAAGTGTTTATGACTATATATGCATAACCTACATTGAATTATTTGGCCTCTCAATGAAGATGGGTTGGAAGAGAGAAAGAGAGAGAATGTGGGACTCAGAGCCTTAAAAATGAATGCTAAAAATTGCTTTTACATGAAACTAGGAAATAAGATATAAAGGCAATGGGGAACAGAAATCTATCTTGCCTTACAGGAAATTAGAAGGGAATGCAGATTGGAGGAAACTACAATCAAAATACATGCTGTCCTGGGGTAGGGGAATGGGTGAAATGGGGAGAAAATTTGAAATTTAAAATTTTGTGAAAGAAAATATTGAAAATTGAAAATAAAGTTTAAAAATTTTAAGAATGCTTGAAAGTCCTCTATCTCCTTGAATATCCATTTTTACCTCTGAAGGATTATATTTAGTTTTCCTAGGTAGTTACTTTGATCTCCAGAATATAATATTCCAAGCCCTCAGAATTTTTAATGTAGAAACTGCTAAATCTTGTGTTATTCTGGCTGTGGCTCCATGATATTTAAATTGTTTCTTTCTGGCTGCTTACAATAATTTGCCCTTGACCTGGGAGGTCTTAAATTTGTCTCTAATATTCCTGGGAGTTTTTAATTTTGAGATCTCTTGTAGGAGATCATTGGCAGATTCTTTCAATAACTATTTTTAACTTCTGGTTCTGGAGTATCAGGGCAGTTTTCCTTGATTATCTCTTGAAAGATGCTGTCCAGGCTCTTTTTTTATCATGGTATTCAAGTAGTACAATACTTTTTAAATTCTCTCTCCTGAATCTATTTTCCAAGTCAGTTTTTGTTTTGTTTTGATTCTTCCCCAATGGGAGAGTTCATATTGTCTTCTATTTTTTTTTCATTCTTTTGGTTTAATTTTTCTTGATCTCTCATAAATCATTAGCTTCCATTTGCTCAATTCTAGTTTTAAAGATTAGTTTCTTTAGTGAACTTTTGTACCTCCCTTTCCATTTGGCTAATTCTACTTTTTAAGGAGTTTTTTTTCAGTGAATTTTGGTGCTTCATTTTCCATTTGGTCAATTCTGCTTTTTAAGACATTCTTCCCACTGGCTTTTTGTACCTCTTTTGCCATTTGGCCTGGTCTGTTTTTTAAGATGTTATTTTCTTCAGGTTGTATGTGTGTGTGTGTGTGTGTGTGTGTGTGTGTGTAACTCAGATTCAAGTATGGGAAAAGCAACAGAGTCCTGCCTCAGTCCTGCTGCTACTGCTGCTGCTGCTGCTACTGCTGCTGCTGCTGCTACTACTGCTGCTGCTGCTGCTGCTGGTGATGATGATTATGATGGTGATGATGATTCAGTGGCTGTCAACATCTGCTCCTGGTTTGCTGGGGCTGGGTCTGTGCTGGACTGTACTCTCACCCAGGTGAAACAAATCTTTCCTTCAGACCTTCTAAGCTGTCTTTGGCTGGAAAATTATTTTCCCCCATCCTTTTGTGGGTTCTGTTGCTTCAGGAATTATTTCAAAGCATTATTTAAAGGTGTTTGTAGGGGATTTGGGGGAAACCTCATATGAGTTACTGCTTTTTCTCTATCATCTTGACCTATGTTTTTTCATGAACAAAATAAGAGTATCATTTTAAGATTTTATATTTATAAAACAATTAAAAATGATTTGTTGAATACAAGCCATTCCCCAATTGATAAATGGTCAAAAGATATAAAAAGAAAGTTTTCAGAGTGAGAAATTAAGGCCATCTAGTCATATGAAAAAAATGCTCTAAATCACTATTACTTAGAAATGCGAATCAAAACAACTCTGAGGTACCACATCACACCTATCAGATTGGCTAACATGACAAAACAGGAAAATGATAAATGTTGGAGATGATGTGGAAGAGTTGGAATGCTAAGTCTTTGTTGATGGAGCTGTGAGCTGACCCAACCATTCTGGAGAACAATTTGAAACTATGTTCAAGAGTCTATAAAAATGTGCATATCCTTTGATTCAGCAAAATCTCTTCCAGGGCTGTATCCCAAAGAGATTATAAAAATGGGAAAAGGACCCAAATGTACAAAAATATTTATAATAGCTCTTTTTGTGGCAGCCAAGAACTAGAAATCTAGGGTATGCCCATCAGTTGGGGAATGGCTAAAGAAGTTATGGTATATAAATGTAATGGAATAGTTTTGTGCTATAAGAAATGATGAACAGTTGGACTTCAGAAAAAGCTGGAAAGACTTATATGAACTGATGCTGAGAGAAACAAGCAGGGTCAGGAGAACATTATAATATTAAGAGCCACAGTGTTTTTGATAGACTTAGCCTTCACAGTAATGTAACAACCTAAAAGTTTCCAAAGGACTCATGATATATGCCTTCCACATCCAGAGAAAGAACTATGGAGTCAGAACACAGAATGAAGTAGACTATTTTCTCCTTTGTTATATTTTATTTTTTCTCCTGGTTTCTTCTATTTGTTTTAATTCTTCTATGCAACATCACTAATGTGAAAATGTGTTTAATAGGAATGCATGTGTAGAATCCATATAAGATTGCATGCCATCTTGGGGAGGTAGGGAGAGAAAATGTGAAACTTATGGAACTGATTATTGAAAACTGAAAACACAAAAATTAATAAATTGAAAAAGAAGAAAATTATTTGTTTCTCTCCCCAAAAAATGTCACCTTGAGACTCTTTTAAAGATCAAGTTCCCTTTGTGCATTTAAAATATTATTTGATTTATGCAAAATCATTTCTGTAATGTTTCTACAGCTTAAAATGGTGTATGCCAGTTAAGTCATTTATACCCAGAACACTTTATGTGAAAATTATGATTCTTTTGCATTCAAAAAAGCTCTTCTTTGTACTGCACACCCAAATTTAATGTTTAACCTCCCCTCTTCCCCACCTACTATTGTAGTCTAGCCAGAGTAACACTTCTATGCAACAAAGACAAAATCTGCATTCTCTTATTATTCAAAGCCTAGAAGCTATTATTGAAAACAATAAATGCTTTTTACTTTTCCTGTTATTCAGACTCATTACAATGAACTCTAATACACTGGAGTCTCCCCATTTAAAAGAGTAAACTGGAAAAATTTCTTTCTTACAAGAATGAAATTAAAGCCTAGAAATTTACACAATACTTCAAGGCCAGGCTTCTTGGAATAAAAGACTATTAAAAAAAAAAGTTTTCCCTGATTTAGATAAATGTGGTAGTAAGCTCTTACAAAACCTTCTCTTCCGTTCTTTTCCTTGTTTAAGCCAGTATGCTAAGCAGCTGTTTTCAATTTAAAAAAAAAAAATTTTAGTATTTCTCAAAGTCAAAGAGCACTCAAAATTATCTGTAGAGTTATTATAAAATAAAGGTGTTCTTTTGGACTTAAACTAGTTAAGAGTTAAAGGCTCATTGCTGATGAGAATTACCAGTTAGGAATTGGCAAGTGTGGAATCTCCAGATAATTCACTTTTTAAAAATGAATATTACTAAATTGGCCACTCTCAAACTTGTACAGAATCCAGTTATTAAAGAGAAGCAGAGTTAGTATTTCTAAAACTGAAGAGACCAGAAGTTCGTTTCCAAAAATATACAAGAAAGTTACTATAAAAGATCCTAGAGGTCACTTTCTCCTACTTTCTTGTCCACTTTTAGGATCCATTAGAAATAAATGAAATGATTGTATCATAAAAGAAACATTCCTGGAGACAAGTAACAACAGTGTCCATTTTTTTTAAGTTTTCATTTGTAAATGATGGATTGCAGCTTCTTATTTTCATGGGGGAGAGAGCTATACTAATTAGAGTGAAATCTGATCAATAATTAATAGTATCACAAATGACTTGTGTGAACATAGGCTTTGTAATGCTTGTAATAACTGATTAAATATTCTAGAGCTTCCCTTTTTCACCCGGGAACCAGACTGTAGAATAACTCAACAAATAGCCAATCAGAAGGACTTCAGGATGCCCGAGGCTGTTAGACATATCAGTGATTCTTTGCAAAGTAAACCACAGCTGAACCCAGAGATGACTGACTACAGTTGTTGAAATTAGCTTAGAGAGTTCTTGACCAGCTCAAGGAGAAAAGAAAACATCTCCATTTCTGATTCTTCTAAGTGGAAGACATCTTGGTTTCTGACTTACCTAAAGAGCAGCAATCCTTCTGCTCTCTAAATTATTATATTTACATATATCTTCATTCCCACATCCTCCACTTCCCACTTGACATGTATAAGTGCCTCATCCTTCCATACTCCCCTTTGGTCAGATATAAACATTGTCACAGTGCTCCAGCTTGCAAGCTTCTTCTTCTCAGACAATAAATGCAGTTATGACTATGACTACGACTGAATTCTGGCTCATTCCAGCTCCCCCTTTTGGACCTGGGGTTTCTTCTGTTTTTAACTGTTCACAAGGGTATTTATTTTAATACTTGACAACTTAAGAAATTCTAGAACATTGTTAAAGTTGTTGATGGGTGTCCCTTGAATAACTCTTGTGCTTTGTATTTTGCCTCATCCCAGGGAAGAAAGATTGGTGCAACATTTATACTGTGAAACAATTTTGACCATGTTGGCAGGAATATTTTTCTGAAGACTTTTGTTTGCAATGAATTGTGAAATATTTTTTAAGTCCTTATTGTGCAGTAAGCACTGTGCGAGGCACTAGAAAAACAAAGATAAAAATGAATTTTTTTCCTTCCCTTTTAGAGCTTACAGTCTAGGAGTACTCAAGCCTAGGAAGACTACATATACCAAAACACAGAGAAAATAAAAAGAGACACAAGATGTTTTGGGAGGAGCAAGAGACTTCAGGTTAACAGAAGCAGAAAAGGTCCCATATATAATGTAACACAGTTTCTGATCCTCAAAGGTTATGAGGATCTGAACTAAGGTACTGGTTGTGTGAGTGAAGAGCGGGAAACAAATGGTTTTGCTGAGTTAAAATGACAAAATTTGGCGGGGTTAAGGATTTCAACAAGGTTGAAAGCTTGGGTGACTAGAAAGAAGGTATTTCCCTGGAACGAAATAGGTCAGTTGGCAAGGGGTAGATTTTAGGGTTAGTTTTCTAAGCAAAATGACAAGCATCCATACTTTTTCAGATGATTAATCATATTGTAAACCTCCCACCCAACAAGGAAGAAAGAAATATTTTCTGTCCCTCCCTTACCCCATGTGGTGAGGGAAGACATATGTAGACACATACAGTATGAGAACTAGAAAGATGCGAATGAAATTGAGAAAACTGGAAACTGAGGCCTAAAGAGGTGCAGTGATTTCACAAAGTTCACACTTGCAAGCTGGTGTTAGAGTCTGACTTCGGACTTTACTTTTTTCTTACTGCCATCATCATCCACCCAGTCTCTCCACATTCAATTCTATGATATTTTACCATTTATTCTATTTACATAATGTCCCTATCTACCCTTTCCTCTTTATTCCCACTGCCAGTATGGTAGCCTAGGCCTTCATTATATTCCTAATCTATCATGATACATCCACAATTTCCCCTGCTTCACCCTACAATTGATGGAAGTGCTAGACTAAATTTTGTTATGCATGTATCTGGCCACATCATTCCTCTGCTTAAAAGTCTATCTAGCAATAAAAGTTTAAATTCTTTAGCTTAAAGTTCTAGGTTCTCTACAATAAAAAACCATTCTACCTTTTTCTCCTTGTACCATGCTCATCCCTTCCATGTATCAACTTATTATTCTTATACAGTGCTTTCCTCCCTCTATGCCTTTGCTCACACAGTTTTCATATACTCAGTAGGATTTATGGTCTCATCAATCTGGGAGCTCTCACAACTCATTCGTGTCTGTCCATTTCATGTGTTTCTATCCATGTTTTCCATAAGGGAAATCTGCCCAGTTTGCTGAGGGCCTTCCTTGCTTTCTCCTGAAATCATAAAGTCTTTCCTTGATCCCTTACCATCACAATTGCTGTTTTCCTCTTGCTATGATTAAAGAATGAGTGAATGAATAATGAAAATGATATTTATTAACTACGCATTATATGCTAGGCACTATGCTGAGATTTGGGAATACAAATAAGAAAAAGAAAGTCCCAAATCTCAAGGTTAAAAGAAAAAGAATCTGATTTAAGACCATTCATCTAGGTGAGAGATGCCCAGAGCAAGGAGTTCCAGTCCAGTGTTTAGCACAGTATCTGACACATATATACTTAATAAATTGAGTGGTGACTGACAGACTGACCTGATGTATATAGCAATTAACTAAATATGCCATTTCTAGAAGATACATATTATTCGATTGAATATTCAATAAGAGGTAGAAAGATGGGAGGGGGAAGGCTGAGGGTATGTGAACATGGTAGCAAGTAGATGACAAGATAGCCTAGACAGCTAGCTTGATGATTGGATGGGATGTGAAGCTGAAGCATTTCAGGTAGCACTGTGTGATATTTTTTATGCATTTCTTATGTTTTATTTTATATCATATTTCCTTCTCCATGTGTTACATCCTCTCTCATAAAAGAAGGCTTTGTATCACCCATAGCACCTAGAACAGAACCTTGTGCAAGCACTTAATAAATATAAGCAGCAATAATTAATTTTGGTTTAATGTGATGAGTTAATAATTAATGTGGATAGAACTCAATTTGTTGAATTAAGTCAGGATTATAGTCCAGGTCTTCTGTCCCATAGTTCTGTGCTCTTCCCAATATACCACATTGCCAATGTATGTCAGTGGCTTTCACCAAGGTCACAGAAACACCCAACTAAAATCTGCCATTCCCTTACTGCAGGCAAATAAAAAAAAACAGACCATATTTTATGCTAAAAGTAATAATTATTAAGTTATTTTCTTTATAGAAAATTGGCCCCAAAGCCTATCATTCTGTAGGATAGATTGATTCAGGTCACCCGTTACTAAATTAAACATTTTCCACTCTCACTGCATCTCATTAAACATGCTAATGCAAGTTGAAATAACTCGGTGCTTTCATTTGCACAGTCACCCATTTTGCTATTGTTTACAGCAACCTAATTTGGCACATAATAATTCAGGCAGCACTGGTTTCAAATTACACTGAAGTATTAATTTTTAATACACTTGCATTCTTTCATCCAACAAAAGCTAGTTCAGTGGGGATTTTACTGAAGTGATGCTTCAATTATTACACGAGGCAATTCTTCTAAGATTTGCACCTCTCTTTGCCCCACTGATTCAATTTTCTACACATTAAAAACTCATTATGGACTTATTTATCTACTTATATAATACACAGAATAATTATCAGGAGAATTGAGCAGATCACCCTATCTTTTTTTGAAAACACCTTTTTTCCATGTTTGCAAACATTATTACCCTCTTTACAAAAGGTATGATTGGCTCAGTCATGAAGCAAGTCATCTCTACATCTCTACATCTGAAAGTGTTAAGGCTGAATCTTCTACAATTAAATTTTGATCTCCTTTTCATGGGACCCAACAAATGCCACATTACTTCGAATATTGATAGTTTAATGACAATTAAGTGCTCTACTCTCTATTGATGCAGTGAGCCTCCACCTGGCTTGGAAGCTCCAAAGTCAGCCCTTTTATTGATAATCACTGAAAAGTTTTGTTTTTTTTTCATACAGCAGTGCTTCATAAAATGATTTGATCTAAATGCAAATTCAGCTAAAACACAACTTTACTTTGGTATGCTTTGTTTTATCATTAATTATGTGAACAGCAACTTCTATGAGCTAACATTTTCTTCCATTACATACCTGGACAAGGTAGATTTTCACAAAATGAGAGGCCTGGATACTAGGGCTATTAAATTTCACTCCTCAGACTGTTAACCAGTCTGAAGAGAAGAGTAATTTACACACTTGTAATGAAAAAGGCAAATTGATTGAAAACTAGTAAAAGATGAAGTGTAAGTTTTCAAAGATATTCTCAGTGCAGCTGGAGGGCCATTGATCAATCATGAATTCTCCATCTCTTTGGTTCAGCAATATGATTGTATGAATTCAACACAGAGATTTTACCTATGCATTTCCAGTTCAAATACTGGTTCTACTGTGAAGGATAATTATAAAAACAGGTAAAATCTAATATTTACTAAATATTAGAAAATTAAATGAAAACTCAAAATAGATCAATTTATATAAAGCTCCATAAATACATTACAATGTCTATTGGATTATACATACACTGGGACCCTGATCACAAATTTTTAACTGCAAGGAGCCTTAGAGGTCAACTTGTCCAAATGCTTCCCTTTACAGGTGGGTTAATGGAGACCAGGAAAAGTGATATGTCTTGCCCAAGGTCACAAATACTAAGTAGTAAAGCAGATGATTTGAACCCAAGTCCTATGATTCCAAATTCTGAACCTTTCTACTTTCTCATGATCACCACAGTTTAGTACAGAGGAGGAACCAGTATAAGGAGGGTCCACATACCATTTCCAAAGGGGCTTTATTACTAAAGAACAAGAAGAACTTTTGATACAGAAGCCATAGAGCTAGCCTCAGGGTCAGAAGACCTGGTTCAAGTACTATCTCTGATACATACTGACTTGTGACCTTTGACTAAGTGATTCAACCTCTCAAAATCCTAATCCTATCTCCAAAAGTATGAGTAGTAATCCATTTCAGATGGAAGTCCCTATTCCAAAATAATCACAAATATGGTCTCTATCCCTAAATAATTATTAGTCTATCTAAGAGCAAGCAATCTGTGTTAGAATTATGGAAAATTATGAAACTTCTAGTTGGTTTATCTAGCATAGCCAATGTCATGGGAGTCTGGTATATGTATGGACATCATCCTAGGAAATTGATGGGGTCTGTACATGCACTAGAGTCTCATTACATTTGATAGCAATTCCAAAAAGCTAAAATGTTTTCCATAGTATATTTATTACAGAGAAGTACTTTTTCAAGTACTAACATATTAACAAAACAAAATTAATAGACCATCCACCTTTCCTTAAAAAAACCTTTACTCACAACATAATATATTAACTAAGGTCACTGTTTTCCAGAGCAATAAACAAAAGATGAATGATTCTTTGCATTGCTGTTTCAGGGTTTTAACAAGATGGCACTCTTAATTCAATATACATATTTGAGAGAAAGCTTGGGTGTACTTCCTGCTAATACCATTTACTGATCCAATGAGTTCCTAGATACTTACAGCATGTTCCTACACAACTGTTCATTTAAACTTCCAAGTAAGAAAACAGAAGAAACTTCCAAGTAAGAAAACAGAAGATGTACTGAAAATGTCTGTTTCTGGGGGAACACTCCCTTCTCTATTAAACAGAATACCATGCACAGGTGCATACACATACACACACACACAACACACACACATATATACACACACACACATATATATGTATATATATATGAATGTTGTTTTCATCCTTCCTTGCTGAAGAAGACTACGCCATCAGAGAAATGATGATATAACTTGCACTTGACTTTGTTTTGAGTGAAGGAGGACTGTGCAGATCACCAGCCTCACTTCTCTTCCAGAGCCATCTGAATCCAGCGACCAGATGTTCACCAGTCATATTATAAATGGGATAGCTTTGAAGCACCGAAACAGAAAGAACAAGTTCCCAACTACAAAACAGTTTATTTGGAAAGTGCTCATTCTTTTAGCCCACTCTGAAATCATTACAATCATTTTGTCTTCTTACTTCAGTAATTCAGTTCAGTGGAGGTTTTTGTTGCTTCTGTTTGCATGCGTACTTGTTCCATCAATGCATATAAAAAAATCTTTTATGAGGGGGTGGAGCCAAGATGGCGGAGTAGAAAGACTCAACTATGCTAGCTCCGAACCCACAGCCCATATATTTCCTGCAAGAAGAACTCCCCACAAATTCTGGATCACTGCAAGGCACGCAGAAACACAGTGGAAAAGATTTCCATCCCAGAGAGCCCTGGAGAGCCATACCCAGGGACCGTTGTGCTCCGGGAAGCGGAGTCCACCCCTGCACTGCCCTGGCTGCACGGCCAAGAGGAGCAGATCTGGGCAGGCTTCAGGGACGGAACCTCCGGCGGCCAGGAAGGTCCCTCTGCCCACAGACGCTAGAGGTCAGTGAGAGAGATGTCTAGGCTGGCCGAGAACGGAGCGGGGTGTCTCCGTGACTCAGGCCCCCTCCCTCAGGCAGCAGCAGAGGGAGTGGCAGAGGCAGGGGCAGCGGCGGGGGGCAGCGGTGGCCCGGAACAGCAGGCAGCAGCAGGCAGAAGTTCAGGGCCATTACCGAATGTCTCTGCATAAACCTCCTGAGGGAACTGAGCCTGGGAGGTGGCCCTGCCCCCACCTGAGCAACAGAACTTAAGCTCACATTGAATAGCAGCCACCCCTGCCATGGAAAGCCCATTTGAATCTCAGACCCCAAGCACTAGCTGGGCTGATCTAGGCAGGCGTGGACAGGAATCTCAGAACTCAAGTAACTGGCTGGGAAAATGCCCAGAAAAGGGAAAAAAATTAGACTATAGAAAGCTACTTGATGGGTTCAGATGTTCCCGCCTTTCAATTCTGATGACTAGTAAGGATTCTTACCATCAGAGAAAGATGTGGAGGTCGGGGCCTCTGTATCCCAGACATCCCAGGGGGATGTCTGGTGGGCTCAGGCCATGGAAGAGCTCAAAAAGGATTTTGAAAATCTAGTTAGACAAATGGAGGAAAAACTGGGAAGAGAAATGAGAGAGATGCAAGAAAAGCATGAAAAACAGGTCAATACCTTGGTAAAGGAGATCCAAAAAAATGCTGAAGAAAATAACACCTTGAAAAATAGGCTCACTCAATTGGCAAAAAAGGTTCAAAAAGCCAATGAGGAGAAGAATGCTTTCAAAAGCAGAATTAGTCAAATGGAAAAAGAGGTTCAAAAGCTCACTGAAGATAATAGTTCTCTAAAAATTAGAATGGAACAGATGGAATCTAATGACTTTCTGAGAAACCAAGAAATCACAAAACAAAACCAAAAGAATGAAAAAATGGAAGAGAATGAGAAATATCTCATTGGAAAAACAACTGACCTGGAAATAGATCCAGGAGAGACAATTTAAAAATTATGGGACTACCTGAAAGTCATGATCAAAAAAAGAGCCTAGACATCATCTTCCATGAAATTATCAAGGAAAACTGCCCTGAGATTCTACAACCAGAGGGCAAAATAAGTATTGAAAGAATCCATCGATCACCACCTGAAAGAGATCCAAAAAGAGAAACTCCTAGGAACATTGTGGCCAAATTCCAGAATTCCCAGGTCAAGGAGAAAATATTGCAAGCAGCTAGAAAGAAGCAATTCCAGTATTGTGGAAATACAATCAGGATAACTCAAGATCTAGCAGCTTCTACATTAAGGGATCAAAGGGAGTGGAATAGGATATTCCAGAAGTCAAAGCAACTAGGAATCAAACCAAGAATCACCTAGCCAGCAAAACTGAGTATAATACTTCAGGGGAAAATTTTGTCTTTGAATGAAACAGAGGACTTTCAAGAATTCTTGATGAAAAGACCAGAGCTGAAAAGAAAATTTGACTTTCAAACACAAGAATGAGAAGAAGCATGAAAAAGTAAACAGCAAAGAGAAATCAGAAGGGACTTACCAAAAGTGAACAGTTTACATTCCTACATGGAAAGACAATATTTGTAACTCTTAAAATTTTTCAGTATCTGGGTAGTTGGTGGGACCACACACACACACACACACACACACACACACACACACACGTACACACATTCACGCACACACATACATACATGCACGAACATACAGAGACAGAGAGCACAGAGTGAATTGAATAGGATGGGACCATATCTTAAAAGAAATTAAGGTAAATGGTAAGAGAGAAATGTATTGGGAGGAGAGAGGGTGAAATGGAATGGGGTAAATTATATCTCATTCAAGAGGCAAGGAGGAGACTTTTTAGTGGAGGGAAAAAGAGGAGAGCTGAGAAAAAAAAACAAGAAGTATACCCTCATCACATTTGACTAAAGGAAGGAATAAAATGCACACTCATTTTGGTATGAAAACCTATCTTACAATACAGGAAAGTGGGGGAGAAGGAGATAAGCAAGTGGGGGGGTTGATGATGGTAGGGAGGACAATGGGAGGAGGGAGCAATTTGAAGTCAACACTCAGGGAGGGACAGGATCAAAAGACAGAATAGAAACAATGGGGGTCAGGATAGGATGGAGGGAAATACAGTTAGTCTTACACAACACGACTATTATCGAAGTCATTTGCAAAACTACACAGATAGGGCCTATATTGAATTGCCTGCCTTCCCAAAGGGAATGGGTGGGGAGGGAGGGATGGGAAGAATTTGGAACTCAATGTTTTAGGAACAACTGGTTAGTATTGTTGTTGCTACTAGGAAGTAAGAAATACAGTTAATAGGGAATAGAAAGCCATCTGGCCCTACAGGACAGAAGAGAAGATGGGAACAAGAGAAGGGAGGGAGGATAGAAGAGAGGGCAGATTGGTGATAGGGAAAATTAGAATGCTTGGTGTATTGGGGTGAGGGTAGGGGATAAAAGGGGAGAAAATTTGGAACCCAAAGTTTTGTGAAAACGTATGTAAAAAGTTAAATAAATTAAGATTAAAAAAATAATCTTTTATGTCCTTGCACAAAGTCTCTAAGATTGGTTCCCTTAGATCACCTGGTGATAATTATCTTCAAACTTGGGGACATGTGACATATTTAAAGGGAGGAGTGACCTCAAAAAAGCCATCTAATCCAAATTTTACAGATGAGGAAACTGAGGTATTAGGAAATGAAATGATTTCCACAAGGTCACCTAAGCAGTTACCAACAGAAGGGGGATTTGAATCCAGGTCTTCTGCCCCCTGAGCTGGTAAATGTGTACTCTATGTAAGGCACTCTGCTAAATACTCTCCCCATTCCATTCCTAAACAAATCGTTTCGTGTGTGTGTGTGTGTGTGTGTGTGTGTGTGTGTGTGTGTGAGTGTGTGTAGTTTTGTTTATCCTATACTTTTGGTTTCTACTGTTGTATCTTCTAACCCTTTTACAAGTTTGGAAGGGCCACATATTTCTGTGGTACATTGTTCTTATCCTATAACTAATCTTTAATTTTGCTCTACCTCCTGCAATTTCCTAGTTGAGTTCATCATTCATGTAAATAAAGGGTTAATTGTTAAAGTAAGTTTGTTTACAGACCAGTGAAAACAATTATCAACTTTATGAGCTTCAGAGAGCTGCAAAGTAATTTGATACTTGTCTAAAGAGATAGATTTTCTAAAATGTTATTTATTTTAGGAGAAAACAATTTAAGGCAGATCCACTTCCTCATGGTTCAGTTGACAGTCACCTTCCCACATACGCATGTATTCATTTTCTCTCCAACAGTCCTTGGAACGAGAGGTGGAAATAATAAATAAAGAGGCATCACAGTGCAGGAGAAAAATAACCACAAACATCACATGAAAGAAGAAGTAGATCCAAGTTCTAGTACCAGCCCTAAAACCAACTCAGTGTATGACTGAGCTCCTGTCATGAAATAAATATTTATTAAATGTCTACTATGTGTCAAGCACTCTGTTAAGTGTTGGGGATACAAAGAAGGGTAACACAGTCCCTACTCTTGAGGAAGTCACAATCTAATGGGGAAGATGTAAATATATAAAAAATTATGTACAATCTAGCTTCATACAGCATAAATTAAAAATAAGTAGAGGAAAAGTTTTAGATTGAGAGGTATCAGAAAACACTTCCTGTAGAAAGAAATATTTTAGCTGAGGCTTAGGTAAAACCAAGGTAACCAAGAAGTGGCAATCAGCCAGTGAAAACATCCTGAATATGGAGATGGAGTTACTTGTGGGAAAGGTTGTTATTGTCACTGTACTAAAGTGGGTGTGGGACAGGAAAGAGTGTAAGGTGTAAGAAACTGGAAAAGCCAGGAGACGGAGATGAGGAGGGAGAGTTTTCTAGGTATAGACGGATAGACAGAGAAAATTCACAGTGCTAAGAAATGGAATGTTTTTTTCATGAAATAGGAAAGAAGTCAGCGTCAAAGAACAAAGAACAACAAAGTCAAAGAACATGTGTCAATAAGGTATAAGAAGATTGAAAAAGGGAGATAAGGCTATAAAGGGGTTTGAATGCCAAACAGAGGATTGTGTATTTGATCCTCAACATGATGTTGTGTTCATCCTTCCTTGCTGAAGAAGACCATGACAACAGAGAAATGATGACATGACTTGCACTTGACTTTGTTTTGAGTGAGGGAGGGCTGTGCAGGTCACCAGCCTCACTTCTCCTCCAGAACCATCAGGATAACCGGAGATGACTGAACATGATAGGAAATCACTGGAATTTGAGTATGGGGGTGACATGGTCAGACCTGAGCTTTATCTCTACTATACATTACATTTGAGATGTTTGAAAGGCAGTTGGAGAAAGTGAGATTGGGGGTTAGCAAAGAGACTGGGCCAGGATAGGCAGATCTTAGAACTGTCAGCATAAAGATGAAATCCATGGGAGCTGATGAAATCACCGAGTAAAGCAGAACAGTGGGAGAAAAGAAGGCGGCCCAGGATAGAGTCCTTTGGAACGCTAAAAGTTAATGGGTTGAGGATACAGCAAAGGAGACTGAGAAGGAGTGATCAAATGGTAAGAAGACAACAAAAAACCTAGGAGAAAAGAGTATCAAGGAGAAAAGGTTAATCAATATCCTCAAAAGCTACAGAAAGGTCAAAGAGAGAAAGTCATTGGATTTGGCAATCAGGAGATCATTAGTAATTTTGAATAGAGCAATTTCAGTGGAATGATGAGATCAGAAGCTGGATTATAGGGAGTTATGAATAGACTGTGAGAAGAGGAATGGTAGGCACCTCTCACATATGTCCCAAATACGTCGTTTGTCATTGTTCACTTGTTTCAGTTGTGTCTGACTCTTCATGATACCTTTTGGGGTTTTCTTGGCAAAGATACTGGATTACTTTGCCATTTCATTCTCCAGCTCATTTTAAAGATCAGAAAACTAAGGCAAATAGAGTTAAGTGACTTGCCCAGAGTCACATAGCTAGTATCTATCTGAGACCAGATTTTAACTCAGGTCTTCTGGACTCCAGGTCAGCCCTCTATCCACTGTGCAACCTGGCTGCCCCCAAATATTTGGTCACAAAGGGCAGAAATGAAAATGAAATGTTAAGGAGAAAATAGTGACAAAACACATCTGAATCACAGATGAGGAAGAGGGGAGAAGAGGGAGGTCATGTCAAAGGCACAATATAAGGCAAAAGTTCTCAGGTGAGAGAGTAGATGGACAGGGAATCATGGGAAGTTTGAGGAAGGATGAAAAGGTTTGGAAGTTTTTCTGTAAACAGTGGGATAGTGAGGAGATAAGGAAGTCTAGTCAAATGAGGGCACAGTTCAGGTTGTATTACATAAACTTACAGTGGACCAAATCAGAATACTTGCACTATATGTAGGCTGAAAAAAAATCTACATGATGCTCTCAGAAATGAACTGGAAGCTTAATTCACTAAATTATAAGAGTCACCAAGTTTCAGAGCTTCAATGTTAAAGAAAACACATCACGACCAGTAAGGAGGAGATTGTTTCAATATCAAGGTTAAACAATCTCAATCACTAAGAACTATTTCTAAGAAAGGAAAGAAATGCTAGAATACTAAATGACAAAATGCAAAAGGAACTAATTTAAACCACCCCACACCCATAATATTTTCTTCAAAGTTGAGAATATTCCTCCATTGTCCTTTGCTGTATCATCATTTATATTCTGCCCTGAATCATGGATTTTCCTCAAGGTTTTGTCCTGTATCTTCTTCATTATTCTCTAAATATCCTTTAGTTTGGTGTTCTCATCAGTTGGTCTGACTTAATAATCATTTCTATGAAAGGACTTTAAGATATACAAAACATGTGACTATTCAAAATCCCAGTTCTGAATGACCACATGCCTATTAGGTATCTCCTCCTCCATGGTCCTATATACATTTCAAAATCAATATGTTTAACATAGAAGCCATTATCTTCCCTCCCCCTAAAATCACAATTCTCTATACTTCTCTATTACTATTGACGGCACCACTATCCTTCAAATAATTCAGGCTCACAACCACAAAGTTATCCTTTCAGGCTCATTTTCCCCCCACAATTCCATTAGTTGCCAAGTCTTGTCAATTTTACATCCACAACATCCCTATCATTTATCCCTTGCTCTTTACTCACATACTTACAATCCTACTCCAGAGCCTTTCCAACTCTTCCCTGAATTACTTTGATATCCCACTAATCACTTTCTCCTCTCTCTAATTCATCATTCACTGGTTGCCATGATAATCTTTCTAAAGTACAAGTCTGACTAGCCCTCTGTCCTGCTTCAGTAACTTCACTGATAACCAAAATTGACTCTAAAATAAAATATCAACTCCAAAGCCTAGCATTTAAAACTCATTACAATCTGTTTCTACCCTAACTTTCAGGTATATTGCATAAAACTCTCCTCCTGCTTTCTACATTCTACCCAAAATGATGTGCCTGAACTTGGCATTCTATTACCAGATTCTGTGCTTTTGTACTGACTCTTATTTACACCTGGAATTCACTTCCTCCTCATTTACAACTCTAAGAATCCCTAAATTCCTTCAAGGTCCAATTTTTGTGCCATCTACTACAAGAAGCCATTCCTGAAGTTCCTAATTTTAGTTCTCTCTCCTTCCTCAAATTATCATGAATCTTAATAGAGGGTGTTCATTTAAAAAATGTAGTGTACTTTTAAATTCTAATATTTTAAAACTGCAGTAAGATTTTTGGGCCACACTGTACACCTCTCAGAGACAGGGACTATTTTCATCTTTATATCCTCATAACCAAGCACAATGACTTGCCTTTCATGTAGTAAGTACTTACTTAGTGCTAGGCATAGTGGTTTATAATGCAGAGGATTTTAAATAGATATTATCAAGTAAATAGTATAGTAGAAAATTGAATCTTCCTAGGAAAATAGTGATTGTAAGTGACATTAATCATCCTTTTTCAGAATTTAATAAATCTAACAGAAAAAAAGAAAAACAAGAAGAAAATTATTGAGCTGAAGATAATGTGAAAAAAAAAAACTAGATGTGTTAGGATTATGGTAAATATGTACCATACATTAACAGCAGGAAGGAATCTGTCTAATCATCAAGGCCAACCCTTTAATTTTACAATAAGTAAATTGATCTTTAATAATGCTAAATGATTTATCAAAGGTCACACAGCTTAAGTAAAGAGATACAGTTAAAGAGTAACATCACTAATGAATCAATGGATGTAAAATTTTTAACATACTATCAATAAAAATTTATCAATGTGTTTAAACATTATTATGACCCAATTTTAATACCAAGAATTCAAAGTTCATCAGTGGTAAACAATTGCATAATTAATCATATTAATAAATAAAAAATAATACCTATCAAAATATTTCAATGATATGTAGCTCTGATTTGTGTTAAATTCAGAAAAGAATTGAAGGATCTCTTGCTTATCAAGATCAAAAGTATTTTACAAAACTAAGAGTTAGCATTACTTATAATGGAGAAAGACTAGAGTATTCTCAACAAAATGAAGTATGAAGTAAGCATGCTACCGCTATCCATTATTATTTGACACAATCCTAGAAATGCAAATTATATCAATAAGAAGAAAAGATACGCAAATAACCATCTACAAAGAGGAGATAAAATCATCTCTAGTTGCTCATGACAGGATTGTTTACTTAGAAAACATTAAAGAATCAACCTAAAAAATGAGACAATAGTTTCAGTGAAGGATCAGGATACAAAATAAAATTGCAAAATCAAGCATATTCCTGATTAATATTGGCCTGATAGGAAAGATGGAATGAGAAATTTTACTTAAAATTGTTTCAAAATTCATTTAGCTGGGAGTTAACCAATAGAGGCAACGTTTGAGAAAAAAAAGAAAACCTGAATTGTAGATATATTAAAAGTCTATATTGGGCTCACAATGACATAATAAAAAGTATGATGCTGTTCATATTATTCTATAATTTAATTCTGTACAAATCAAATTATCAAGGGGTTACTTTATCAAATATATAAAATCATAAAATTCACATTGATTAACAAAAATTCAATCACATTAAGTAAATTATTTAAAAGTAGAAATCAAGGGATTAGAGCACTATCAAACAGCCAATCTTACAACAAAACATTCATTATCAAAACTACCTAGGACTAGTGAAAAAACAAAAAGTAACTCAGTGACTAGATCAGATAAACACTTATCGTGACTGCTGTGTTGTTATTTTTCAGTTATGTCCAATTCTTTGTGACCCCATTTGAAGTTTTCTTGGCAAAGATACCGGAGTGGTTTGTCATTTCCTTCAGATCATTTTGTAGATCAGCAAAATGGCCTAAGTGGCTTGCTCAGGGTCACACAGCTAGTGTCTGAGGCCAGATTTGAACTCAGGAAGACTCCAAACCAGGTAGGTACTCCATCTACTATATAGCATCAACTATCTGCCCTAAATAAGCTATACCAAGAAACAAATAGATTCAGAAGAAAATCTGAGAAGACCTTATCCTAAAATAGCCAGGGTCCCACAATGCATCCTGGGCCATCTCCAGTCATCCTGATGAGTCTCAAGCCACTGGATCCAGATGACACTGGAGGAGAAAGTGAGGCTGGTGACCTTGCACAGCCCTCCCTCACTCAAATCAAAGTCAATTGCAAGTCACATCATCATTTCCCTGATGTCAAGGTCCTCTTCGACAACAAAAGACAAACACAACAACAATATTTTCAAGAAAAATGATGTACACCAGGTATAACTGCTGCTTAGTTTTACAGCTGCTACTTGAAAGAAATTTGCTAGAAAAAAATCAAAATACCTTATTATATGCATAAGAATCCTGCCACCCCATAAAATTTTGTATGTTTTTCTGCTGCTACTGAAGAAGGTGTTATATTAACGATGCAAGGCTGGGAAGCAGAAAACTGACATTCTAGTTTCACTTCAAGCTACATGACTTAGGACAATTCACTCAACCTTTTAAGTCTTGGTTTCCCAAGTGAATACCAGTATGGGGACAGTAGATTGATGATTTTGTAGTCAGAGATCCTGAGTTAGAATTCTGGTTCTTCTACTTATTACCTGAATGACACTGGGTAAGACACTTTAATTCCTCTAGGTCTCAGTTTCCTCAAGTATAAAATGGGGGCATTAAACTAGGTCAGCTCTAAGATCCCTTCTATTTTTTTCTTTTTCTTAATAAAAATTTAATTATTTAACTTTTTACATTCATTTTCACAAAATTTTGGGTTCCAAATTTTCTCCCCACTTATCCCCTCCCCCATCCCAATACACCGAGCATTCTAATTTCCCCTATCATCAATCTGCCCTCTCTTCTGTCATCCCTCCCTTCTCTTGTTCCCATCTTCTCTTTTCTCCTGTAGGGCCAGATGACTTTCTATTCCCGATTAACTGTATTTCTTCTTTCCTAGTAGCAACAATACTCAATACTAAAACTTTGAGTTCCAAATTCTCCCCATCCCTCCCTCCCCATCCATTCCCTTTGGGAAGGCAGGCAATTCAATATAGGCCATATCTGTGTAGTTTTGCAAATGACTTCGATAATAGTCATGTTGTGTAAGACTAACTCTATTTCCCTCCATCCTATCCTGCCCCGCATTGTTTCTATTCTGTCTTTTGATCCTGTCCCTCCCTGAGTGTTGACTTCAAATTGCTTCCTCCTCCCATTGACCTCCCTTCCATCATCCCCCCCACTCTGCTTATCTCCTTCTCCCCAATTTCCTGTATTGTAAGATAGGTTTTCATACCAAAATAAGTGTGCATATTATTCCTTCCTTTAGTCAAATGTGATGAGTAAACGTCATGTTTTTTTCTCAGCTCTCCTCTTTTTCCCTCCACTAAAAAGTCTTCTGCTTGCCTCTTGAATGAGAGATAATTTACCCCATTCCATTTCACTCTCTCTCCTCCCACTACATTTCTCTCTCACCTTAATTTCTTTTAAGATATGGTCCCATCCTATTCAATTCACTCTGTGCTCTCTGTCTCTGGGTGTGCGTGCATGTGTGTATGTGTGTTTGCATGTATGCATGTACGTGTGTGTGTGCGCATGTGTGTGTATGCCTGTGTGTGGTCCCACCAACTACCCAGATACTGAAAAGTTTTAAGAGTTACAAATATTGTCTTTCCATGTAGGAATGTAAACAGTTCACCTTTGGTAAGTCCCTTATGACTTCTCTTTGCTGTTTACTTTTTCATGCTTCTTCTCATTCTTGTGTTTGAAGGTCAAATTTTCTTTTCAGCTCTGGTCTTTTCATCAAGAATGCTTGAAAGTCCTCTGTTTCATTGAAAGACCATATTTTCCCCTGAAGTATTATACTCAGTTTTGCTGGGTAGGTGATTCTTGGTTTCAGTCCTAGTTCCTTTGACTTCTGGAATATCCTATTTCATGCCCTTCGATCCCTTAATGTAGAAGCTGCTAGATCTTGAGTTATCCTGATTGTATTTCCACAATACTGGAATTGTTTTCCTTCTAGCTGCTTGCAATATTTTCTCCTTGACCTGGGAACTCTGGAATTTGGCCACAATGTTCCTAGGAGTTTCTCTTTTTGGATCTCTTTCGGGTGGTGATCGATGGATTCCTTCAATACTTATTTTGCCCTCTGGTTCTAGAATATCAGGGCAGTTTTCCTTGATAATTTCATGAAAGATGATGTCTAGGCTTTTGTTTTGATCATGGCTTTCAGGTAGTCCCATAATTTTTAAATTGTGTGTCCTGGATCTATTTTCCAGGTCAGTTGTTTTTCCAATGAGATATTTCACATTCTCTTCCATTTTTTCATTCTTTTGGTTTTGTTTGGTGATTTCTTGGTTTCTCAGAAAGTCATTAGCCTCCATCTGTTCCATTCTAATCTTGAGAGAACTATTTTCTTCAGTGAGCTTTTGAACCTCTTTTTCCATTTGGCTAATTTTGCTTTTGAAAGCATTCTTCTCCTCATTGGCTTTTTGAACCTCTTTTGCCAATTGAGTTAGCCTATTTTTCAAGGTGTTATTTTCTTCAGCATTTTTTTGGGTCTCCTTTACCAAGGTATTGACCCGCTTTTCATGCTTTTCTTGCATCTCTCTCATTTTTGTTCCCAGTTTTTCTTCCACCTGTCTAACTTGATTTTCAAAATCCTTTTTGAGCTCTTCCTTGGCCTGAGTCCACCGGACATCCACCTCAGATGTCTGGGATAGAGAGGCCCTGACCTCCACATCTTTCCCTGATGGTAAGAATTGTTCCTCGTCATAAGAAATGAAAGGAGAGAACATCTGTCCCCCAAGAAAATAGCTTTCTATGGTCTTATTTTTCTTCCCTTTTCTGGGCATTTTCCCAGCCAGTTACTTGACTTCTGAAATTCCTCTCCACCCCTGCCTAGATCTTCCCAGCTAGTGCTTGGGGTCTGAGATTCAAATGCTGCTCCCCAGCCTCGGGGCTTTCAGTGGCTGGCAGGGCTGCTATTCAATATGAGTTTAAGTTCTGGTGCTCAGGTGGGGCCACGGCTGCCTCCCAGGCTCAGTTCCCTCAGGGGGTTTATGCAGAGATCTTCAGTAATGGCCCTGAGCTCCTGTCTGCCCTGGGAGTTCTGGGCTGCCGCTGCCTCTGCCTCTGCCACTGCCTCTGCCACTGCCTCTGCCACTGCCTCCCGAGGGGGCTCAAGCCATGGAGACACCCCGCTCCCCTCTCAGCCAGCTCAGACGTCTCTCTCACTGACCTGTAGCGCCTGTGTGCGGAGGGACCTTCGCGGCCGCCAGAGATTCCGTCCCTGAAGCCTGCTCAGATCTGCTTCTCTGGGGCTGCGTGGCCAGGGCTGCGCAGGGGTGGGCTCCGCTGTCTGGTGCATGACAGACCCCTGAGGACGGCTTTCCAGGGCTCTCAGGAACGGAAATCTCGTCCACTGTGTTTCTGCGCAGCTTGAACTGCTCCAGAACTTGTGGGGAGTTCTTTTTACAGAAAATTTATGGGCTGTGGGTTCGGAGCTAGCATACGTGAGTCTTTCTACTCCGCCATCTTGGCTCCTCCCCCCTAAGATCCCTTCTAACTTTAAGTCCATGATCCTATTCATCATGTGTAAAATGAATGATTGAGTTATATAATCTCTAAGGTCCTTTCTGTGAGATTGTGAAGGTCAGTGACTGTATACACACACACGTGCATGCACACACATATACACACATATGCATATATATGTATACTCATACACATACATATATATTATTCCCAAACCTACTGCACATAGGAGGTGCTTAATCCTTGATGATTTGTAATGAATTCTAATGACAAGCTTTGTTATTTTATGACAAAATGCAGGATATTTCCAGTTGTATTGCTACAACTCATGTTATATCTAGCTTTAAACATACCTACCTACCAATTGGTTGCATTCCCGGACTATTTAAAGAAGCTACAAAAGCAGCCCAAGTGATTTGGAATTGGGATATAATAGCTCAGCTTGAATGAAATTAATAAAAATAATTTTGAAATCTTTGGAAATATACAGTTTCCTAAATACATTCAATATCATTATTTAAACTTCTGCTGATTCACTCTTGTTTAGCCTTGCATCACAGTTAGCTTTATGGCTCTTGATCTATAAGGATAATGGAGAGGGAAGTCTACCATCTGCTTCACTACCTAGAGCACTGGTCTCCTGAGGTCACTTATTGTGATTATATACACAACCACAAAGGAAAAACTAGTTCAGTGTACTTATTACAGGCCATCAGCTTACAAACTCTTCTCCCAATTCTCCCAGTAATTTACAGCATGATTTTTCAGCAGGAAACTTTTAACCTTGACATCACTCTTTGACCCAAACTTTTTAAAGAAAGACAATAACAGTCACAACTTTTTCTTCTCAGGTCAGTAGCTCACCTTTCATTTTTTTCCCTGAAGACAATTGTTCAAGAATAATGCAATTTTATCATCTTTCTAGATCACTAAGGTGTTGACTGGGTTAATTAAAATATGATTATAATGTAGTTGGCAATCTGAAAGGCTAAACAGTAATACTTCTCTCATGTCAACTGGTTCATGAGCCATCACAGAAAACAAGAAGCAGTATATACCTTACATCCTATAATAGCTTAGAAAACTAGCAAATGGTGAAACACATTTATGTTTGAAATTATGCTTTATGCTTAGGCAGAAAGACACAGATTTGTGTGTATGTGAGTAATAGCTGCAGTTTTAGATACACCAAGATGATAGCTCATCCCCTGAAGAACAGGTCACATCAGTCAATTATTCTGATCCAAACTCTGTGATTCATTTCATTGCTTTACATTATAGCTTACCTTGTTGTTTAAAATTAATGCAACATTTACCAAGTACTTAATATATACAGGACATTACACTAAATGGTAAAGGAAGTTAAAAGACATGGTCTCTCCATTAATGGAGCTTCTGGTCTAAAATGGGGATATAGTTAATACTTTTAAGAGGTATAAGACAATGTCCTATCAAGAACCAAAGGAGAAAAAGTTGTTACCAAGATGAGTTAGAGAATTCATGGCAGAGAAGATATGCTAGAGAAGCAGTTATTTTAACTGGGTTGCCTTTTCAGTCATTCATTCATAAAATATAAAAATTAAAGAAAGTTTCCTCTTGTCAGTCATCAGAATGTCAGTGACATTTAAGTGCATGGAGGACCATCAAATAAAAAAAGAAGGAAAGAGCTGAAAAACAAGGTAAGGGATACCACAGTAAACTTCACTTACTTCACAATTTTGCCCTGGGTTGATCCTAACTAAAAGTTTCTTTTTTGGTGCTGCCTTCAATGTGAAAACATTGGAGAATAAAAAGACTAGCTCACTGGTTTCAAAAATTCAACCTTACTAAAAAAATACAAAAAAGAAAACTTTGACTCTGGAGCTGAGTATGCATTGAACTTCATATTTTCACAGAAACCTTAATCTGCAATTATACTTGGTTACAGAGAAGCATTTGCAAACCTTGTCCTTCTTTAACTGCCAATAAAGTAAGCTAAACAATACACTGTGATGATAGCCCAAAGTGTAAGCTTCCTAGAGGATACTCTAGCTCACTGTCCTAAAGCCAACTGCCTCCTAACTAAGGCAGAAGCTTCACAAACAGTTAAAAGGCCTCGAGTAACAACATCTGGTAATCTTATGCTCAGTAAAAGTCACTGGAATTATCAGAGATACACATATACTCTGTATTTTATTTTTGATTATATTTATTTTGATTATTATATAGTAGGGAAAAAAAGATACAAGATTTAATTTATGTCTCCCAAAAATTCAGTTTTCAATTGCACAAAAATTTTTGAGACATCATATTTTTTTTAATTTTCAAAATGTTTTAAATCCTTTATCACATTTGATCCTCAATATGACACTTTTGAACATTAAAACATTCTCATTCTCATTTTACAGATGAGGAAACTGAGGCTTACCTTCTCTCACATTATTTCCTCATTTATAAAAGGGACTATACTCTGCCTAGGGATACAAAAAAAGGCAAAAAACCACCATTCTCATCTTTAAGGACCTTACATTCTAATAGGGGAGAGAACCTAAGAATAATTAGGAAGATATAAGGTAAGTAATCAGAATAGATCCATTCTTGAGAGGGAGGTGTTTAGGTGCTGAGCAAACCAAGGAAATTTCTTCTTAAATAGGGAGGATTTGAACTGATTCTTGAGTGTTGAAAGAAGTCGGAGAAAAACTGAGCTGGAGGTGATAGCTTAGAGCATTCTACAAGAAGAGATAGGAAAATCATTATTTATTTAATCAATTAAATACATTTTAAATTTCTTACATAAGTTCTCAGGGACTACATTTTCAAGTATCGTATGTGCTCTCTGAGAATATAAAATTCTGACTATAAATCATAAACCAGAATGCTAGTAGGAAGTGGCATGGCAAACAACACCATGTGTGGAATACATTAAGATTTGAGTTTGATGTTCTAGCCTAACACTCAGTGGCTTGGGAGCCCTTGGATGGATAGGTTACTTAACATCTCAGAGCCTGGTTTCCCTCAAATAAAGATAATAATATTTGCATTACTACCCCACAGGACTGTTATGAGGAAAATGTTTTGTAAACTAAAAGCTCTATATAAATGGGAGTTTGCTTCAAATTAGTGTGATATAAGGGAACTGAACTAGCTTCCACTACACAAGATTTGAAGATAAAGTCAACTAAGGTACTATGGCACTGAATTCTATTACTTTTAAGTTATCCATTACCAACCTCTTTTTATGGCAAATAAACTGTAAGGATCTTTTAAAGGAACCTTTTCTGTTGATCTCTTTTTCATTTTATCATAATGTTCTGTATTTTCTTGAGGAAAATGACAGAACGCAACTTCAGGACTGAAGACAGTCTAAATGTATGCCATTTGTCCCAAGTACAGTATTGTATTTAGCCAACTGAATTCTTTTTATGCAGATGTAATTCATCAATTATCTCATAGATTTGTTACAGTTACAGTTCATTATAAAAGAAATTACATGAGGTTTCTTTTTCCCTCACTTTAAATTTTGAAGCACACACCAAAAAAGAAGCCCTTTGTTGTTATGTGAGCAAATTATCTGTCAAACAAAACTTCAAGGAAGGATGCCCAACTGGCATTCTTTTCTCTGTAAAGAGATTTCAAAGAGTAAGGAACTTAATGGAAGCACCTTCTTCCAGGCACCTTTTGAAAACTTTATTTAAATGATTTATAGAATATAAATATGACCTGATAAGATGCTTATCTAATAAAGATATAAGTATTTGCTAGACTATTTTCCTGTTCATGGATATTTTTCCTCCTGCTTTGTAAATATAAGAAAACTAGATCTCATTTTATGCATCAAGATAAAATTTTCATCTCTAAAAGATATGACTGCTTACATGACGCTAGAATTTTGGTTTTTGAAATCTGAATAAAAAGCTGGTATGCTGTCCTTGCAACATGTTCAGCATTTTTATTCAAAGAGAAGATGGAGGACTGGTAAAATCAAGTATTCAGTAAGGATTATCTTAAATGACAGCAATCATCTGAGATGATCCATGTTACTGATGGACTAAACCGAAATTTTCAGTGTGTAAAATCAAGATAGGAGGGAACAGGTATAGTGCGATTAGGCTAGCTAAAGTTTATAGTAATGACTTGCCTGGGGCTCCCCATTCCTGTACACTTTTACATTTAGCAGCTGGGCTTATACACTTCCAACCTTCTGAGTCAACTCCATCTCAGACTCCCAGAACAAGACTGATCTTAGGCAGTGAAGATATAAGATAGGGCACTTGCTCTCTGGCTTAGTCACTGTTATGGGGTCCAACTTCACCTTGGTTATCTAGTTCCCTAGCAACTGCTTTTTTTGTTTCCTGCCTAGTTCTGAGATTACCTTTTGTACTCAGTTCCAAGACCCAGTTCCTGCACTTACACTCAAGTTTCTTAGTATCTGGGTACTTACCTTGGTTCCCTAGAACTGAGTGTACACAGTATCCCATAGTTTCCCTACAAATGACACTCTCTGAAGTCCCCAAGGTATATAAAAACCTACCCTCATCAATTAGCCACCTCCCCTGTCCTTGTTTGAACAGATATCCAGAATCTAGGTTTCACTTTTAACCTCTAATGGTGCAGTCATCCAGTGTATTCTTTTCACACAAAGAATCCCAGACTGAGGTCAATCATTGGACTTAAAGCTCTGCATAGTCAGTACTTAGCTAACAAACTCCTGATCTTGTTAACACATCTGGCAGCCAATTTTTATATGACCACAAGTATTTCCAGGCTTGGGCCTTTCCCAGTCAAGTTAAGACTGCAGCTGCAACATCTAATAGACAAAGAAGCAACAGATTGAAAAAAAGAAGTGAACCGAGGTTGACCCTAAGGATAAATGCAGAGTATACAAAATTTTTTAAAATGTCTATCCCATGACTTATGGTGGTCATCTTTAAGGCAAACTACACCTAAAGTTGTTCTAAAACACTCCCTTGTCACTTCCTGGAAAACCTGCAAAATAAAAAAAAAATTTTTAAAAAATTAAAAAAAAAACTTGATAATGCACATTTTTAATCTACCCTGCCAAAAATACTGGATACTGCACAAAATCATAACTCCCATCTGGCTTCTACCTACACATTGACGTTGTTCTCATTTGAGCAATTCTTTTCCTCCAGAAGAGATAGTTATATTCAGAGTAAGTCAAAGTATAAGCCAATATATCAATTTCAATTGGAAAAAATAAGTGATACTCATATCAAATTTTCTAAAAGTAAAAAATCTTCAATTTTCTGATCTGGAATTTTTTTTGAAATGTAAAATATAATTACCACCTTGGAAGAAACAATAAAGCATTCATTTAAAAAACAAAGTAAAAATTGATATAGTATAGTAAACTCAAACTAATTTTTTTTAAGATAACTAAAAAGGTTTTTAATTATTGGTATTTTACTTTATGAATCACTCTAAAAACTTTGTTACTACCAGTTTGGGCTATTAAATGTAGTTAATAATGGATAATCTCAATTCATTGTTTCTTTTTCAAATCCCTCCTTTCTGCTTTTTTTTTTTAAATAGCGCATTGTTAGATTCATTTACACTCATCTATTAAGGATGCTCCCAAAGTATCATTCACCAATCCCTTAGCAGCATAAACTAAAGGTTGCCTGCTATGCCAGCAGACCGTTGGACCCTTCCTAAGAAGCATTTAATATCACAATAGCACCTAAATTGCAATCAGCAAACTAACGTGTATCGCCATTGTTATTCTAGTTCTCGTTTCCTGTTTTGCAACTCTGAATTCAAAGACAAAAAGATATATCTTCCAGGAGCAAGTAACGAAGATAGAATGATTTTTCTTGCCCATTTCCCAATGGGGAAAAAAAAAAAAGTAACCGCTATAACAGTTTCAAAAATTAACTGAGTACAGAAATGAAAAGATATCAAGATTTCCCCATCAGTATGTAAAGCACTCACAGTAGATCATTTACCGCTCAGTCTGCTTGACATCTCCCAGTTGCAGGTCCCAGAACAGTGGCACTGAGGCACTACTCTGTCTTTCCACATACACTGACATTCTAATCTTGAAATGTGTCAAAAATTAAATCTGGCACATTTCCAGGCCATTTGAATCTGTTCATATTTGGGAAAAATGCATTTGCATTGTGTGTATCCACATAAATCCCGTGGAAACTCGGAGAAGAATTGGCTCACAGAGACTTTCTAAAGCAATACAGGTCAGTGCCTAGAAGTCAGTAAGTCTGCACTACTCACCAGTGGGAGGGCTGTAATAAGAGGGTGATGTAGCCCAAAAGTCTATGTCTCTAATAATAAAAGTAAAGCCTCCTTCATTCACTAGTTCCTAAGAACAAACAAATATTTCTAAGAGGAATAAGCTTGTTGAAAGCAGAGCTTCTATTCTGATGTGAATACTTAATAGGTTTATGATGAATCCTTCAGAGATTCCAATTCACTTCTGTCTCTCCACAATTTCTCCCCTATTTGTCCTTGCTCACCCCCACACAAAGATCTGCAATAGATGAAGGGAAAGAAGACAAGTAATCTCCCTCAGGAGCTGAATAATTCAGGTGTTATTTACTGCAAAAGTAAAGGCACCCTCTTGGTCCATCCACTGCCTATTTACCATTGCCTATTCATTATCTGTTGACTCAAATTGTTGCAATATAACAAAATGAGGCATTAATTTGACATATGTTGAAAATTTGGAATTTTATACATTTTGTGATAAGGATTTTTTAAATGCATGGGCTAACATTTGTTCCAGAATACTTCACCCTTTTCTAGGCCATATAACTACACACTTTTCATACAATTTTGCTAAATTAAAATAGTGGGAAAGTGATCCTTCATGGCCTGAATGATTTCAAAAGGTTAATTTCTACCCGCTCAGGACAATTTTGATAAAGATCTGTATTTTGAGGTTATTTTTTCTATAGTTGCTGTGACAGTTCCTAGGAGATTTTGTAAACATAAGTAAAGGCAATGTAATGAAGAAGATAACCTTCTGGACCATCTGAAATTGAGTAGAAAAGGAAAGGGACACAAGAAGGAAAGAAATTTCCTTCATGTTCCTATAAGAACAGTAGGGACTTAGTAGGCATTTATTGATCTTATTTTATTTGAATAAAAGAACAAAGCTTATAAGGCAGAGACTACACATATGGAGTCGTGTCATGGGATTCCTTAGATAAAGATAAAAAGAAAACTCTGAATTACTCTTCTTAAATCAGCATTTCATTAGAGTTAACTTTCAGACAGGTTAATCACAATAAAAAACCTACTGAAATTAACATGGTACACTTAAGATGATACTCCAATATCATTTGACAGAATGCAAGCATGAATGCCCTGAAATCTAAAGCCATGGTCAGATGTTGTGCCCTTTGATACACTAGTAATGCAGTTTCTTGTGAAACTGTTTCTCAAAATGCCCTCATGTTCCTCTGCAAAGAAGCCAGTTCAGCATCCTTCTTCATTATGAAATATTTCTTAACCAATCCAGTCCTATTTGATCACTCTCCTTCTCTGAATAAAATTAATCAACAAATGTTTACTTCTTATCTATAGAAGATATCTGTGCTAAGTCATTACACTGGCCCAATTACAATGATGTAACATTCAAATCAAAATGTTCCAGAAATGAGAGGCATTGAAACACTTTTATATTTTGGATCTCTTTAAAGAACATATTTATTTGAATACTTAAGCATCGAATTAATATTTATTAATGACACTTTACTCCTTTGTAAATATAATGAGTCTTCTTGTTTCTTTTTAAGAGTATTTTATTTTTCTAATTACATGTAAAGACGATTATTTAACATAAAAAAACATTTTTTTAATTTGAAATTCTACATTTTCTCCCTCCTTTCCTCATTTTCCCCATCCCTGCAATTTATATGATTTCACATAGGTTACACATGTGCAATCATGTAAAACATATTTCCATACTAATTGTGTTGTGAAAGAAAAAAAACAGGAAAAAAAGGAAAAAACATCAAAAATTAATTGAAAATAGTATACTTTGATCTACATTCAGATGCCATCAGTTCTGTCTCTAGATGTAGATAACATTTCTCCTGAGTCCTTTGAAATTATCTAAGATCATTGTATTGCTAAGAAGAGCTAAATTATTTATAGTTGATCAATGTTGATCAATTTATAATTGCACAAAATTGTTATTACTGTGTACAATGTTCTCCTGGTTCTGCTCACTTCCCTTTGCATCAGTTCATGTAATAAGTCTTTCCAGGTTTTTCTGAAATCCATCCACTCATCATTTCTTATAGCACAGTAGTACTCCATTATATTTGTTCATAAAATTTGTTCAAGAATTCTTCAATTGATGGATATCCCCTCAATTTCCGAATTTTGCTACCACTAAAAGAGCTGCTATAAGTATTTTTTTGTACATGTGTTTTTTTTTCTTCTTTTCTATGATCTCTTTAGGATACAGGCCTATAGTGGTATTGCTGAATCAATAGGTATGCAAAGTTTTATTGCCCTTTGATTGCAGTTAAAATTCAGCCAAATTCCTTTCCAGCTTTATTATACAATGTGCCTCTCTTTACATAAGGTAAACTGGCATTTTTGCCATTCCTCACACATAAAACTCATTTATATATCTCCTTGTCCTTCATGCCTAAAACATACTACTTCCTCATATCTACTTCTTAGATTTCCTAGTTTCCTCAAAGCTTAATCAAAATGACCATACCTATATGACACCTACTTTTTATCCATGGAAATACAAATGCCTTTCATCAGAAATTACTTCAAATATATTTTGTGCATAATTTACATGTTGCTTCCTCCAATAGAATGTAAACTCAAGAGCAAGGATTGTTTCATTTTTTATTTTGTATTCCCAGTACTTAGGAAAGTACCTGTACCTAACACATATTAGGCAGCTAAGAATTGCTTGATGATTGACTTCCTATTATATTTCTTGGACTGTGCTAGAACCTGTAAGAAATACAAATGGTATAGTTCCTGACATAAGGAACTCATGATGTAATTGAAAAGAAACATTAAAGTGCCTGAAACTGAGAACAATTAAGTGCTAGATTATATAGTATGATACTACTATAAACACAAAAATCTTCAGAGAAGTGAGACTGAGAATATAAGTTTTGGCAGTTGGGGACATGGGGTAGATAGATTGTTGGAGGTCTTGAAATCCAGGCATTTATTTATTCCCCTGACTAACTCTCTTCCTTCTGGTCAGGATATTAAGTTTATAAGTAGCCAGGATATATAGCAGGAAGTAAGATTGCCAAGGGGAACCTAGGAATCAGGAACAAAACATCCCAAAGATCAAAGGATCAAAATTCACAAATAATATCATATATTAAACAAAAATCATATACTGGTAATATTTGCTCAATCAAGTTAAGTCATCTAAGTTTTACTGTCTGGGCCCTTTGGTCCAATGATATTTTAATCTCAGACAAGCTTCAGACATCCATAGGAACACTAGTAGAACACCAAATGGTTCTGGCAACTTTGAGATGACATGGATTTGTTAACTTTAAAGTTTTATTGAAAACTTATAGATGATTTGGATACGTTCATGAACAAACCTCAAGGTGGAACAGATATGAGTTAGTCTGCCCAGCTCAAAGCCCTCTAAAATGAGACCCCAAACTCCTGATCCCTGAGCACTCTTCAATTCACATCTGGGTCCATGCTACCAAGTGCTCCCAACTCTGGTACATATCTGCATGAATGATTCTCTAAGCATCTGCACCTGCCAGCCTTCTTCTCCACATTGGCTTCTTTCCTTCACTGGCCTATCTCTATCCCCATGACTTCTACTTTTTCTCACTTGTCTCTGTACTTTCTGGGCCATTTACCCCCACCAGTCCTACGTCTTACTAAAGTGGGACTACAAACTCAGTTCCTGACTTCATTGTGGTATTTCTCAGTGAGTTCCTGAAGAACTAGGCAAGCCTACTCCATTTCATAATTTTATAAATTAATTAGCTGTTCAAGGAGTTTAGACTTGATTAGATAAACAAATAAGAAACATTAACAAGTCCTTGATCAAGGTTGTTGTGTTTTTTTGTCCTTTGTACTCAAGGAGGACCATGACATCAAGATGATGATATGATTTGCAGTTGACTTTGATTTGAGTAAGGGAAGGCTGTGCAAGGTCAACAACCTCATTTCTTCTCCCTCTATCAAAGCAAGCACATAATGAAGGCAGTGTTTTAGGAGTATCAATCTGTCATAATAAAAGCAGGGTGGATGAATGGGAGCAAGGAATAATCCCAAGGAAGGTAGTTCATTTAGGAAGTTTAGACAATGTCCAAATGAGAGATTACGAAAGTATAAACTAGGAAGGTGATGAAAAGGTCAAAGTTCAAAACTAAGACGTATTTTAATGGAAGAACAAATAAAGCTTTTAAACAAATTGTTTGAAATAGAAAAGGAAAAAAAGTCAAACATAATTCCAATGTTTCTGGCATTGGAAACAAGATTAGTCTTGAGAGCTCCCTAGTTGGTCACCCACAATTAAGCAGCTGCTCAGACTTGGCCTTGTTCTGCTAATATGTGGTATTCTAACATCAGAGAAAATGTTCCACACATATGTAGCCCCTACAGTACCTAACACCACATTAGATACATCAAATATGAAAATATTGCAAGCAGTCAGAAAGAAACAATTTGAGTATTGTGGAAACACAATCAGGACAACATAAGATTCAGCAGTTTCTATATGAAAGGATCAGAAAGCTTGGAATATGATATTGCAGAGGTCAAACTGACAGAACTAGGATTAAAATCAAGAATCACCTATCTAGACAAACTGAGTATAATAATACTTCAGGGGGGAAATGGTCATTCAATGAAATAAAGGACTTCCAAGCATTCTTGATGAAAAGACCAGAGCTGAAAAGAAAATATGACTTTCAAATACAAGAATCAAGAGAAGCATGAAAAGGTAAACAGGAAAGAGAAATCATAAGAGACTTACTAAAGTTGAACTGTTTACATTTCTACATGGAAAGATAAAATTCGTAACTCTTGAGACTTTGCTTAGCATTAGGGTAGTTGGAGGGATAGATAGATAGATGATACATAGATAGATAGATAGATAGATAGATAGATAGATAGATAGATATAGATGGAGGGCACAGAGTGAGTTGAATATGAAAGGATGCTATCTAAAAGAATACAATTAAAGGGTGAGAGAGAAATATATTGGGAAAAGGAGAAAGGTAGAAATAGAATGGGGTAAATTATCTCGCATAAAAGAAGCAAGAAAAAGTTTTTTTTCAGGGGAGGGGAAAGGGGGTGAGAGAGAGTGAACCTTACTCTCACCAGATTTGGCTAAAGGAAGGAATAACATGTACCCTCAATTTGGTATGAAAATCTATCTTACACTATAGGAAACTAGGAAATAAGAGGATAAGCAGGGATGGGGGTGATAGAAGGGAAGGTAAATTGCAGGAGGGAGTAATTAGAAGTAAACACTGTTAAGGAAGGACAGGGTCAAAAGAGAGAACAGGGCAGGAAAGGATGGAGGGAAAATATAGCCTTTCACAACATGACTGTTATAGAAATGTTTTGCATGACTACACATGTATAATCTATATCAAATTGCTTGCCTTTTCAATGGTGTTGGGTAGGGAGGGAGGAAGGGAGAGAAGTTGGAACTCAAAGTTTTAAAATCAAATGCTAAAAATTGTTTTTACCTGCAACTGAGAAATAAGACACACAGGCAATAGGATATAGAAATCTATTTTGCCCTAAAAGAAAATAGAGGGGAAGAGGATAAGAAAAGGGAGTGGTATGATAGAAGGGAGGACAGACTGGAGGAAGGGATAATTGGAATGTACAATGTCTTGGGGTGAGTAGAGGGGAGAGATGGGGAGAAAATTTGGAACTCAAAATCTAGTAGAAGCGAATGTTGAAAACTAAATATAAATTAATTTTTAAAAAGAAAATCATGTAAATAGTATGTATGGAATGTTGGGCACAAACAGCTGTAAGAGATAAAAATAATTACAGCTATAGCTTATGATCTGGAGTGGAAAGTACTTCATGAACTACAACTTGAAATGTTTAGCTTCATATGTGAGGGAAAATTTATATTGACTACTGTCAGTAAGGAGCTTTTCTGGCAGTGGTAACAGATGGTCTCCAGGAGTATAACGCAATTAACCAAGGCAGTAATAGTATTTGGCCTTGGAATAGAGTGAAACTAATGGGCTCACAACCTCATCAAATTCATAATATTAATTAATGACTCATTAATGCTTGGCTTTAACCAACTGCCCACCTAGCTATGGAACCATGAAGAGACAATGCAAACTATTCACTCTTTCAACAAATGTTCACTGAGCACCTGTGAAGTTTAAGATATTTTTCTAGGTACTATGGGGGGTTATAGTATATAGTATATACTATATAAATAGTATATTTAGAAAATATAGTATAATATATATAATATAGTATAGTATATATTTATATATTATATATTACATATATAATATATATAATATAGTATAGTATATACTATAGAAAATAGTATACTTAGAAAAATAAGATACATTACCTTTCTCAAAAAAAAAAACTTAGAAACAAATAAGGTGGGAAGGTTATGGTAAATATTAATTAAAATATAAGGCTGTGGCACATGGTGGATGCTGAGTGATCTTGGAATGCAGGAGGACCTAGATCAAAGCCCCACCTCTGACATATTGTTCATATGACTCTGAGGAAAAAAATTATTTTACTTTTCAGCAATCTAGGCAATGGCACAAGACTTTAAATTACAGAGAAAGTGTTTACCTGCATTGGTAAAGGATATTTATTCACCTAGTAGTTCTCTCCCTATCCTCTATCCTTAGAAGAAAGTTTTATCAAGTGTCATGAAAGAAGTATTAATGGGAGTTATTGGAGTTAACAGGAAAGAGAGGTCATTTCTTGGAGGGAGGATCAGGAAATGAACTATGAAGAAAGTAGAATCTCAGTCAGGACTTAAATGATGGATAGAACATTAAAGGAAAAAAAAAAAGCTACAGAAGAGTATGCCATGCAGACATAAAACAATGTCCTCTTTCTGAGTAATGAGAAATATAGGCCATGTCCCAGTTACAGAAAGTAGTCTAATTAAACACAAAATGGAGTATTTGTAGAATAGTAATTCATAAGGTTACCACAGTAGACTAAGATCAAATCAAAGAAGTCTTTAAATTTGAACATTATTGGACATACATGTACATATATAAATATATATACATATAATGAGAGTTATTAAAGGCTTTTGAACAATGGCATGACTTGATAACAATAGTGCTTTAGAAAGAGGAATCTGGACATCAATTTTAAAAATGCAAAACAGTGCATCTTTGCATCCTTTGATTCAGTAACCTCACTATTGGGCATAAAGTTCAAGGAAGACAAAGATAGAAAGAAAGGTGAAAAATGTACAAAAATGTTTATATATATATAACTTTCTTATTTGTGGTAACAAAGCACTGATAAAGTGGTGGGTACCAAATAATTGGGGAATAATTGAAAAAAACTAATATGTCAATGAAATGAAATATTGTGATAAAAATTACAAATATGAGGAATTGAAAGAAACATGGAAAAATTTTTACAATTTGATGGAGTGAAATTAATAAAGCCAACAACATATACAATTATTATAATAATGTAAATGAAGACCACTGAAAGGAAGTTAGACCTTGAGGAACTGTAAAAATCAGTAAAGATCCTGGAGAAGAGACAAGGAAATATACCTGCCTCCTCAGAGCTGAGAGAATTCAGTACTTCTTGTGAGATGCAGAAACTGTATCTTATGTCTTTAGAAATTATATCATGTATATTTTTTCCTTAACTATTCTTTATCTTGGGGGGCTTCAATTTAAAGGAAAGTAAAGAAGGGCTTATTGTTTTGTTTTTTCTTCAGTATTGAATGTGTTATAAAGAAAAATGGCATTAATAAAACATGCTTCTTAAATTTTCTTGGAAAAGAAAAGAAAATGGAAATACATAAAAAGTAAGGCAGATTATGGTCATGATCTGGAAAGTAGAATACTTCCAAATGAAAAGAAAGTCCAAGGTGTAGTCATTCAGGGAAAGGGTATAGTGAGGTGATGAGGGTCACCAAAGTTAAAGTGGTAAAGAAATTATGTATTTTATGTAGATAATATTTTTAAATCACTTAGGAAAGCAAAGAGAATGCAATATTTCAAAAATCTCTGAACACCTTTTGGTTGTGTTCTTAAATTTTTCTGCTGCTCTCTCAAATTAGGAGGTACTGCCAAGTTTACTTTTTTCCAAATATTTTTGTCTAATTAATAAATATGTAGTTTCTCTCTTACTCTCCTTGCAGTGGAAAATAAAGAAAAACAAAGCTATAGCAAAAAATCTACATGGCCAAACAAAACAAATTGCTGCATTAGCAATGTTCAAAAAATGTCCATGGACCAGCATTGATCAGAATTCTTAAGAGGGTCAACTTTTCTAATTAGCCCTTACCTGCTAACTAATATCTGATAATACTGGGGTTTCACATTCCTATCTCCAAGCACAAAATTGCTGCATGACTAGGATAGGTTCATTTTTTTTTTTACAAGAAAACAGCTCATAACAATCCAGAAGAAAAGATGTTAAAATAATCAAAATTAAGGTCAGGGTACAAAGCCGATAAGGAAATTGCACAAAGTAGGATAACATCCTAGAAGTGAACAACCAACAAGTATAAGGAAATGGTGTTATTAACAAATAGAAATGGTAGTCGAATAATTTCATACATGTCATAGTGGGGAGCAAGCAGAATGAAGATCCCTCCTGTTCTTCCCGAGAGGTGAGGGAAAGGAAAGAGGAATAGCTTCCACTGACGATGTTTATGAGGTGTCATGAGAAGACCTGCCATTCAAAGCCCTCCACAAACCAACTTTCATCTTAGCTCACATTTCTACCTTTCCTATACTCTTCAGTCTAAGCAGGTCTACTAAATAGTCCTAGAACCCCATATTCCATTTCTGGTCTCCACACCTGGAATAAACTATTCTCACCTTCACTTCTGAGATTCACTAGCTTCATTTCCTAATCCTTTAGTCAGCAGTTATTAGCAGAATTTTCCTATTCAAATTGCCTTTTATGTATGTCTTTGTAAGTGTTGTATTCCTTTAGTAGGATATAAATTCCTTGAGGGAATTTTGATTTTGTTTATGAAATCCTAACAAGTAACAAAATATCTTATACATATAGTTGTTGAATTGAAATGTTATTCATTTTGCAGTATAAAAAACACTAGCTCTAGACTCCGAAGACTTAAATGCAAGCCCCAGATCTGCTACTTATATTTTCTGTGTAACCTTAAGCAAGTCAATTCTCTCTAGGCCTCAGTTTCCTTATCTTAGAGGATTAGACTAGATGATGTCTAGGAGCATTCCAGCTCTAAAACTGTGATTTCGAGATCGTGAGAACTTTTGGAGAATGGGAAAATATATCTTCTTCCTTTATGTTTTTAGAGTACCTAAGATATTTTTAGTGAACCTGACCATTCTTCATCTAAATCTATTCTATAACCTGACACTTTGATCAGAAGATGTATCATGCAATATATAATAGGCCACAAAAGTGTCACATGTTATTTCAAGGCTAGAACATAAGTTACCAAATAGCTATAGGGAGACAATGAAAATCAGATTTCAGAATCTCCAAACTGTGTGCAATGTAGGTGTATGTCCTTGGGCGCATACCATTAAACTAAAGTTCTGCCAAATATTGGTTTATCTGATCAGTCATTAGTCATGTTGTCAGGGTACTTTGCTTAGCACTCAAAATCCATATGGCAAGGCAAAATAGGTCAGCAGTTTTCAAACATTTTTTTTTTAAATTTTAAATTCCTTTGGAAAGGATGATCCCATAGACAAAAAGAGAAAATAAAATATTCGCCTAATCTAAAACTTCATAAACCAATGAAATCATTTATGATATAGTTTCTTGTATTACTTTCAGTTTTCCTTTTAGCGAAAGAAACTAGAAGCAGAGTTCCCAAAAATGCTTGCTTAGGTATACTTGTCACATTAACAAGAGCTCATATTTTTATAGCACTTTAAGGTTTGCAAAATGCTTTGCACACATTAACTCATTTAAAGCTCATAAACACTCTTTTAAGATCAGTAAGTATTATTATCCCCATTTTGTAAATGAGGACTATAGAGTCAGGCTCAGCCTGGTTGCCTAAGTATAAAACAGCTACAAGGAGTTCCACATTGCCTAATGTTTGGCTGATGGATCACGATGGGTGATTCAGGCAAGAGAACTTCATTTAGATGAATCAACTTAAGGTGTCTACCCTTGTTGAATAGCCTTCTGTTATGTGAAAATCTCCGTTTATAGACAGCTGAATGACCTATGAATGTGTCACTTTGTTCCACTGCTAATCATAAGCCACCAGGGGAAAGGACTAAGTAAGGCCATTCCAGGAGAATAAGTATGGATGATGTGTGATCTGTATCTTTGGAGGGAACATGCAAATTCAGAAGCTCACAGACCTAGTTTAGGGTTCCAACTGAGTTTCAAGGGCATTTTTTATTTCCACTCATCTTACATTCTCTACTTTCTTATGTCATTCAGACTTTCTTTCCTAGAGTAAATAGCATTAGATTGTTAATTCCTTGAGAGCAAGGACTGTCTTTTGCCTCTTTTTTGTGCCTACCATGAGCTGGCACTGTAAGCACAGTGCTGTTCCATAGAAGGGGCTTAATAAATGTTTATTGATTTAAGCTTTAGCAGGCTAAAAGGAAAGACTTACAATGGGGGTGAAATTGATCTCTTTTACTTAAAGGCTCTTCCACCAGCACTCACATTCTAGCGTAGCCTAGAAAAGTTCCCTCAAAAGTCACCCAGGAAAGGACTGTGTTTACCAAATGCCATTGACTTCAAGGTCTATGAATGAGCTCCATGCTGAATTTTTAGCTTTAAAAACCTGTTGCTGTATATTTTATAGGCACAGTCTTATAATAGCACATCATGGAAAAAGTTGTTTTAAGACAGATAAGTGCTATTTCAAGGGAAAAGAAAGTTTATGATCTTGATGATGCTATACCCTGAGATGTAGTTCCTCAAAGTTGTGTTATCACTCTTTAAACTAAATTTATCTAACAAAGATTCTTACAATCAATCATAGTTCAAGTTTTTAAACCATGAAACTTATAGGTATCTGGACTTAAATTTGATGGGATCTTACAAAAACCAAGATGCCATTATTTCTGGTGTGAAGAAAATGGGCCAGAAAATATACATTAATATAAAAAGGTGGAAAAGGTAGTCTAGAACTTTTTTTTTTCAAATGAATCTTGGATAGCTGAATTACTTTGGCTGCTTTATAATGCCATCAAGAGAGCAACTAGCCCACCCTCATTCCTCATGAAATCTGACAGACCTATAAAAACAAAACCTGTTCTAATTCCTGTGCCTCTCTCTCCCCTAAATTCTTTCCTTCTCTCCCCTGGGGTATTTGGGAAGTTCTCATGTATCAGTTCTGCTGTAATTTAAGCCTCTTCTCTTAATCTCAAAGTAGTAAGAGAGAATAGCTCAGCACTGTTCACCCAGTAAGCTTCTTACACATACTGTACAGGAAAATCAACCCAGAAGAACATCAAAGAGCATAATCAAATCCTGTCCCTACCACTGCCTCTTCTCTAGCTTAATGAAATATCATTCCATTAATCATGGGATATATTTCCCAAAACTTTAAAAAAAATAACAGCTTTTCCTATATTCACTCCAAATTCCACATAATAAAGTCATGGTCAGTGATAGAAGATTTTAAAAAATGGAATATTTTACAATTCCTTGTTATATTTAAGTTGTTATTTTTATTTGTTATATTTTATTTAATTTAATATTTAATTAATTAATTAATTAATTTAAATTTAATTTAATATTTTATTTAAGTTATATTTAAATTAAGTGTACTATTTATTTATCTTCTATAGGGAAATTGCCCTGTTTATATCCCCCAATGATCCTAAATGATTCTGATATACCTATTTATCTATTTCCTTATGATCATTTAATATTTTAAAGATTTTTCCAGAATATTAATTTTCCCACCCCATTTTGGAAGGTTATCACATAGATAATTAAAAAGTTTAGTACCAGATGACTGAAAAGCTAGTAAAGGAAATTTTACTGTTCAGTCATTTCAGTAGGATCCAAATCTTCATGACATTTGTTGGGGTTTTCTTGGCAAAGATATTGGATTGGTTTCCCTTTCCTTTTCCAGCTCATTTTACAGTTGAGGAAACTAAGGCAAAGAGGGTTAAGTGACTTGTTCAAGGTCACACAAGTAATAAATGTCTGAGGCCATATTTGAACTTAGGGAGATGAGTCTTTCTGCCTCCAGGTCCAGCATTCTATCTACTATACCACTTAGCTGCCCCAGAGACGGAACATACAGTAGAGGAGGAAAAAAACCAAACAAACACTGGAATTGAACCTGACTTCAAAATGAAGCCTTACTATTTATGAGCTTTTGTTAACCTTGGCCAAGTCTCTTCAGTTATGAGAACTTCAAGTTCCTTTTCTTGAAGGAAAAGGGACAACAATCTCACTGACTACCTCCTAGGGCTAATGTGACATTGAACAGACACAACAAAATACTACTTTTTCCATGGATGTGAGTAATCCACCCACAAGATATAGTTTATGCTTTCTCATCAAAATATAAAATATAATCATATATTTAAAGTTTTGTAACCATAAAAAACTGTCTAAATATGATATATGAGTTATGATCTGGCCCTGTACAATAACATTCACTGAATTAAGTCCCTAGGCTAAAATATAGTCCCTGGTTACTTGAAAACCACCCTCCAGGGACAAGCTATCTCCTTTGCACACCAAATGGGAAGTGAAAGAAAATAAGGGAGGGTGGTAAAGACAGTCAAGATGTAAACCACTGGTAACTTGTCCTAGAAAATATGAGACATTTTGTTTGTTTTTCTGATGAGTCACTGTAAGTTGATAGTACAGGTCTGTCAACGATTTATTAAATATTTATTATATGTGCCAGTTACTATGCTAAGAGCAGTAGATACTTAATAAAAGACAAACTCTCCTAATTTAAAAAAAAAACTAACATCCAAATCAGAGGGATTACGTTAAAAAAAAAACCTAAAAGTACAGAATATACATACAGAGTTTATAGAATGTAATTTGAAAAGGAAAAGAACTAGCAGCGACTGGGAAACATCTCCTAGAGAAGGAGATTTGAGCTGATACTCAAAGGAAATCAGGAAATCTAAAAGGTAGAAGTTATGGAATTGAGTATTCCAGGCATGGGGGACAAATGGTACTAAAGCACAGATGGGGCAGATGAAATGTCTTTTTCAAGGAACAGAAAGCAGAACAATGTGTCAGAATGGTCGATATCGTGTGAGGAAGTAGAGTATAAGACTAGAAAGGTAGGAAACGACCAGGTTATGAAGTACTTTAAATTCCGAAGAGAGGAGTCTATATTGGATCCTGGAGGTAACAGGGAGCAACTAGAACTCATTAAATTGGGGTGAGGGGTGATGTGGTTGACCTATACTATAGAAAAAAAATCAACTTGGCAGCTAAGTGATGCATGTACTGAAGTGGGGAGAGACACTAGAAAAATCACTTTGGCAACCAAGTGCAAGGCAGACTGGAGTGAGGAGAGACAAGTCAGGTAGAACCATTAGAAGGCTATTGTGATAGTTCAGGAAAGAGATAATAGGGGTTTAATTTAGGGTAGTTACTGCATGAGTAGAGAAAAAGAAAATTATTTGAGAGGTGGTAGAGAGATGCAGAATTCCTGGCTCAGTAAGAGGGCAGATGAAATTCAGGTTTATGCTGAGAGTAAACATACAAAGTGCTTTTATGATTCCCTGAAAGCTATTTATGGACCAAAAACCTATGGTGCATCACAACTAATCAGTGCTGATGGAGCCACATTGATTAGTGATAAGGACATGATCCTATAGAGATGGGCTGAACACTTTCATAGTGTTCTCAACAGACCATTATCAATCAATGCTGAGGTCATTGACCGTTTACCTCAGGTTGAAATCAATCCCTCCTTAACAAAACTTTCAACTGAAGAAGAGGTTTTGAGGGCCATTAGGGTCCTTTCATGTGACAAAGCACCTGGTGCTGATTCTATTCCAGCTGAGATTTACAAAGTAGAGGGACCATTGCTCGTACAAAAGCTGACTGAAATTTTCCCGGTTATATGACAAGAGGAGGCTATCCCCCAGGAGTTCGAGGATACCTCCATTGTCCACTTCTGCAAAGGTAAAGGGAATAGATTGTCCTGTAACAATCACAGGGGGGTCTCTCTCTTAGCTATTGCTGGCAAGATTCTTCCTAGAGTCCTCCTTCACCTGGAAGATGGTCATCTACCTGAGAGACAGTGTAGCTTCAGAAAGGGCCAAGGAACAGTTGGTATGGTGTTTGCTGCCCAACAACTCCAGGAGAAATGCCAGGAACAGAACAGAGGTCTCTACACAACATTTGTAGATCTGACCGAGGCCTTTGACACTGTTAGTCATGAGGGCTCATGGAAAATTACGTCAAAATTTGGTTGCCCAGAGAAGTTCATCAATATTGTATGTCAATTTCATGATGGCATGTTTGCCCAGGTTCTGGATAGTGGACAATGCTTTCATGACTTCCCAGTAACCAATGAAGAGAAGCAGGGCTGCATGCTTGCTCCCATGCTTTTTAGGATGATGTTTTCAGCCATGTTGTCAAATGTTTTGAATGAGGATGCACAAGACATCAAGGTCAGCTACTGTACTGATGGTAAGTTCTTCAATTTGAAAAGGCTACAAACCAAGACCAAAGTGGAGCAGTGCTGGTGCATGATTTTCTGTTTGCAGATGATGTGCATCAGTGCAGCCTCTGAAGCTGAGATGCAACAAAGTATGGATCAATTCTCTGCTACCTGTGCTAATTTTGGCCTAATAATTAACACCAAGCAAACACAGGTGCTCCACCATCCACCACCACACCATTCATACATGGAAACATTAGTTGCAACAAATGGAGAAGTTTTGAATGCTGTGGATAAGTTCACTTACCTTGGTAGTGTACTTTCCAGGGATGTACACATTGTCAATGAGATTGATGCATGCATTGCCAGAGCTAGCTCAGTATCTGGGAGGCTCTGAAGAAGGCTCTGAAGGGAAAGAAGAGGTATTAGACTGATTACACACTGAACGTCTACAAAACCATTGTGCTGACTCCATTATTGTATGCCTGTGAAGCATGGACAGTCTACCAGTGCCATGCCAGGAAACTGAATTGCTTTAATTTGAACTGTTTTAGGAAGATCTGGTACCAGATAAGTACTGTATTAGGAAGATAAGGTACCAGACACTGAAGTCCTTGCTCAAGCTGAAGTGCCAAGCGTTCAAACTATGCTTCAGAGAGTGCAACTCCGATGGGCTGGCCATGTTGTTCAAATGCAAAATGTACACTTGCCAAAAAAACCATTTTATGGAGAACTTGCATGGGGCAGGTGATCACATGGTGGTCAGAAGAAGAGATACAAGGACACTCTCAAGGTCTCAAGAACTTTGGATCTGACTGTGTGACATGGGAGACACTGGCACAGGACCACTCAGTATGGCATGCCCATATGAGACAGGGTGCTGTGCTCTAAGAGCAAAGCAGAACTGGGACAGCATGAAGTAAATGGAGGATGCACAAATTTGGGGTATCCACCCCAAATATTCACATGGGCTATCTGTGCCCAACCTGTGGTAGAGCATTTCGAGGTCATACTGGTCTGATCAGCCACAGGCAGACACACTGAAATTTAACCTTACCATGATGTCATTTAGGTCCTCTTCAAGAATGAAAGATGACAACCAACCTGTTACTGCATGAGTAGAGAGAAGAAAACTATTTGAGAGATGGCAGAAGGGTAGAAAGGAGATGCTTTGCAATGAACAGTGGGGTTAAGTGAGTATGTTTGTGATGAGTTTGTAGCCTTGGATGACTTGGAAGAGGGTGGTGATATTGACAGTATAATCAAAGTATGATAGGGTTTGTGGGAAGAAATAATCCGTTCTGTTTTGAATATACTGAATTTATGATGCCTGGGAGATATCCAGTTAATGATAAGTAAGAGACAGTTGGCAATGTGGTAACTAGAGTTTAAGAGAAAGACTTAGGGAGGATATATCAATCTAGGAATCGTAGGTGATAACTGAACCCAGGGAAGTTGATAAGATCACCACCTAAGCAAATCCTGAACGAAAAGAAAAGGCCCAGGTTAGAACCTTGTGGAACACCCCTGGTTAGGTACGTATGATATAAATGCAGGGCCATCAAAGGAGACTGAAAAGCAAATGTTGGACAAAATAATGGAGGGAGACTAAGAGAGATTAGTGTCATGAAATCCTAGAAAAGAGAATATTTAGGAGTAAAAGGTGATCAACCCTGACAAATGCAGAAAAGAGTTCAGGAAGGATGAGAAGTGAAAAGAGGTATTAAATGTTATAATTAATAGATCACTGGCAAATGGAGAGAGAAGTAAGATAGTAAGAGGGAGAATTTCTTTCTCAAGAAGATTATCCATAAAGGGGAAAAGTGTTTTTAGGAAGATACTGGGATAAAATGAAGGCTTTTTTTTAAATTATGGGAAAGACAGGAGTATTTGTAGGCATCAGAGTAGAAGTCCAATAGGTAGGGAGAACTTGAGAGAGCAGAGATAACAGTGAGGGCAATGTGCCAGAGAAGACAGAAGAGAATAAGGATGAAGGGAACATGTAGAAATCTTCACCCTGACAAGAAAATCTACCTCTTAAATCAAGAATGGAATGAAAGAAGAAATAGCAAGAGAAGCTGAATAATGTGAGAAAAGGAGGAGAGAAGAGAGATCTCTCATGGAATGGAAGCAATTTTTTCAGTGAAGTTTAAAGCAAGGTCCTCAGTTGAGATGGTGGGGGAGGGGTTTTGTGGAAGCTTGAGGAAGACAAGAAAGTTTACAACAGCTGCTCTAAAGAATGGGAGATTAAATCAGGTGGGGAGGACTGGGATGATCACCTTTCTGCAAGTACCCAGCTAAGATTTTGTTATCGTTCAGTTTTTTCAGTCATGTTCGACTTTTTATGACATCATTTGGGGTTTTCTTGGCAAAGACACTGGAGTCCTTTGCCACTTCCTTCTCCAGCTCATTTAATAGATGAGGAACTGAGGCAAACATAGTTCCTTAACTTTCCCAGGGTGATACAGCTACTAAGCATCTGAGGTTGGATTTGAACTCAAGGAGACTCTCCTAACTTCAGGACCAGCACTCTACTATACCACCTAGCTAAGATTAGATGACTTAAATTTGTAGCGGACCTAGTCATAAGGATTTCATGATTTCCCCCAGATCTGCTAAGCAAGACATAAATATGAGCAAAGGAGATTGATGGTAAGAGAAGTAGAAATTGGAGTTGAGCAAGACATTATTGGAGATAGGATAAGATGTGGAAGAATTTCAGAATACCTACTGTTGACATGTCAGGTAAAATAGCCCTGTATACTGCCTATAGAAAGGATGGTAAACATGTAAACTCTGTCATATTTGTGTGTGTGTGTGTGTGTGTGTACATGGATGCTGGGAGGAGAGGACAGATGCAAAAGGAGAGGGTCTAAATCTATGATTTCAACAAAACAGTATGAGTTGAAAAATGTGGAACATTTAGCAGTGTAGAAACTTCATGAAAGCAGACGGACAGCTCATCATAAGATAGTTGCCCAGGGGACACAGAGGGCTTAACTGACTGGCCCGTGGTCAGAAGTAGGATTTGAAGCTGAATGTTTCTGACTTTAAGGCCAATTTTCTATTGTATCATGTGATACTGCCTTTTGTCTCAGAACACACATCTCTTTGGACAATTAGAAACTTTATTAAAACCAAGTCATAAGGCAACACCTGGTTTAGAAAAGAGGTGGGAAAAAGGCTCATTTTTCAATGATTAAGTAATAGTGATAAAAATGAACTTTGATGACACTTCTCTGTGGATCAATTACTCAAGTAAATGTGTTTGTAATTCAATTTAATTGAACTATAATTCTTTTCAAAGAGAGATCACACTTGTCTGCATGTTAAGATTTAAAATAATCCTGACTGGGAGCTAGAATTGCCTTGTTGCCTTTACACAGGGCAGGAAATTAAGAATTCCTTTTGTCTTAGTCTGAAATTCATTTATGGCGTGAGTCTCTTATCCTCCTACAGGGTAAGTAGCCTCATCAAGAAAACTGAAAAACTACTTCCCTCACAGGGGTGTTGTGAAGTATCACCTGATATCTGCACATTACTTATAGATGTGTCTCAAGAAGTGCAATCTAATGATTAGCATTATCACCACTGCTTATGTGGTTTACAGGGTTTCAAAACAAAGTACGAACATTTCCTTCTATATTGGTATCTGGTGTCATCTTAACAGCAAAAAATTGTATTCACAGCAACAATAAATTGGAAATAACAATTAAAGCAGGAGGCCAGAATCATAGACTTTGATAATATTAAGGGCCCTCTGAGATCATCTAGCCCAATCCCCTCAATTTAGAAATGAGAAAATTAAAGTATAGAGTTGAACGACTTGCCTATAAAACTAGGTATTGAAGGAGCCCAGACTTCTAAATCCAGGTCCCACTCTTTGCAGAATATATTTGTGTACAGGGAAGATAAATCATCATATAACCAAGCTGGGACTTCATCAACTCAATCTGATTGAATAAATGAAGTAGGTTCACTTCCAGTCAAGGTAAATTATCTTTAAAAAATGAGAATAAGTCATCATCAGCCCTTGAAAAGCTGAACCAGGAAAGGCTTACATTTAGAGGTAGCCCTATAAGTAAATTACAAAATATATACCTATATTTAAAATTACAAATTATAATGAAACCTGTTCTGTTTTTTAAAAAATTTCATACAGTTTAAAATGGGTAATCTTGCTCAAGGAACAGAAGAAAGATTATAAATCTTGGGGAAAAGAAGTGGAGTGCCACAGAGACCTTGCACAAGGTTCACCAATATTTCCCAGCAGTTTTATGACATGAAAGTGAGCAAGCATAGTTCCATATAAATTGCTGATCCTCTGAAATATTCATCATCAGATACAAGTAACATTTAATATCTATTTAGGTAATTTGTATAAATATATAAACTCAGTCACAATTACAAATATGACAAAAATGTCAAGATGTTAGGTGATACCCTATTTTCCAGAGTGAAACCCTAGCAAGCAAGCTGTGATCTGAGCTTGCCATAATAATCCCTTGTACTTACCCTCTGGATGACCCCACCCTCTGGCAAAATCACATAATTATTGTATTACTTTGACCAGCACTAGGTGTGGTCTGAGCTTGGACCTGTCTGTATACCTGCTGTGTCCATATTCTGGTCATGAAGAATGCTATGAATCAAACTTGTCACATTGTTGCTGTTACCCCTCATTGACAGGCATACAGTTCTGTACACCCCTTAATATAAGTATTGAGATTTGGTCACACCAAAGCAGGACCCCTCACTAGTGGAGGGGCCCTAGTACCTCTTTGTGCCCTTGCTTGCGAGCCTTTAAATTAAATTAAACCTTTTTGATTCCTGATTCTCCTGTCATTAGCCGGCTCTGTTTGGCTCTAGCCATCCACAAAGTCAGAGGCCAGTACCATCCAGCTGACAAAACTAAAACAAACCACGAAAACAAAACCCAAGAATGCTTTATTTTAATAATTTTCTCAGTCTTTATTTCAGAGTCTGAATGAGTTTGCATACCAAGTATTATGTAAGGGAGAATGGACGTCCCAATCAGTGAGGAGATAACGAATATTTTAGCCCATGAAATCATTATGTAAATTGCAGTAGTTTAAAATGTAACCCTAACGACATCAAACACTTGTCGAATGTTTTAAAAATAACTTAAGTTTTGAAGAGTATGACAGCATATCATGCCATATTGTGTAAAGTGATGGCTTTGTCTTTTAGTAAAAGACTTTCCAGCAATGACCTATACTTCTGTATTAGAGTAACTGTTCACCTCACCATCTGCTTATAAATTTCCATTTAAAATTGTGCAGAAAGACTGATCAAAGACATCAGAAGGGGAAGGGGGCAGGAAATAAATATTTATATAGTACCTACAATATCAAAAGTACTTTGCTAAGCATTTTACAAATATTATCTAATTTGATCCTCACAAAAATGTTAAGAAGTGGGTGTTATTATTCCTGTTTTACAGATGAGGAACCTGAGGCAAACAGAGGTTAAGTGACTTGCCCAGAGTCACACAGCTGGTAAGTGTCTGAGGCCAGATTTAAACTCTGGTCTTCATAACTCCAGGTCTAGCACTGGCCTATGCACTCTAGCACCACCTAACTGCCCTATAACAGACTTATAGAATGAAACATGAAATTGTACAGTGTACTACAGCTTGAAATACATATTCTAAAAAGTCTCTGGATTATTAGCCAAACTTGTAAAAAAAAAAACCACATAAGACCCTTGTGATGGACCTATAAGAAAAATTATGATAAAATAACCTCAAAATTATTAAAGCATCAGAGGGAAATTCAGGGAAAATATCTAAATGCTGTAGTTCAGTAAATCTTCAAAAAAGAAATTCTTCAAATTGGTTAAAATAACAGAAATGACATCAATAGTGAATAAAATAATTTCATCTTGAAGTTAAACCCATATAAGTTGACTACTGCAATGAAAACAAAGGAGACCCCAAAGTGACTTCATCAGCAAATATTTTACTTACTTGCTAAAAGCAGAGAGGTGGCTGCCAATACAGTGCTAGATTAGAATATAAACTAATCTGTAAAATCTTCTGAAGAAGGATGACGAACAACTGTAAATTGTATCATCTCGTAAAGCAGCAGAGGGTAAAATCAGTTTAAAGAAATTCTGGCAAGACATCAAAATAAAACAAAGTCATTCCAAGGGCATTCATAGATGAAAACAAAAATAAGAATACAAAAAAGAATGAAAAGGAAAATTTTGTAAAACTATGACAACAAACTCTTTGCTTCATCCAGAATGATAGAATCACCACACTTAGACCTTAACATTCCAATTTGTTACCTCCAGCACAGATCGACTCTCTGTATATTTGACACAGTGCAATTATTTATCCCATCTTTTCTCTCTTTAGTACCATTTCTATGGGACCTAGTTAATCATTTGGTGAATATATTTATTATCAAAGGCATATAAGATGGGCTCTCACCCAACAGGAGATGGGAGTTCCAACTATGCAGGATAGTATATATTAAATTTGAAGGTATATCATCCTGTGTTGAGCTTGCGGATACATCATATTGGAATAAAGAAATATGGAGACCCTGGTTCCAGGAACAAGTTATAAGACCAATCAATCTGATGGATGCCAGAGGCAGGATTTCAAATAACCTTGTGTATAAAAGATATGTTTTCAGATTTTACATGGAAAAGCTTATTAGCTACTTTTGAGACAGTAAAGGATCTGAGTAATACATTATTAAAGTCACATTCTGGACTGTGGACACTACACAGAAGAATGCTAGGCATAGCAAATGACTGGATATGGTAGGAAAATCTGGGAAGTTTAAGTAATAGAAAAGAGGCAGTATTCCATAACCATAATAGACATTTCCCCAATGATAGACAAAGGGTACAATCAGGGAAGTTTGATTATGAATTGGAGGACAACCTAATGGCAATGATACGGTTCTGGAGAAATTATGCATAATAAGAAAATAAACTGATGAATACTAGATTGAGAAAGATGGCAAATTCTAGATTCCAAAGAGAGGTGACAGGCCCTTATGTTTAACACAGGTATTCACTTCTGGGTTGAACTGGCTTCAGGTGGCAGATATCAAAGGGGAATTTGTAGTAAATACCAATTGATTGATTGATTGATTGATTGTAAGGAATGGCATAAGCCCAAACCTTTGAGAAGATAACTAATCAATATGGAAAAAGAAATGACAAAGAGATAATAATGAGAATTATGAGATGAAAAAAGACTGGATTCCAGAAAAAGGAGGAATAGGTGAGAGTTTGTTTCAGTAAATTAAAAAAAAATAAAGTAGGTAATTGATGGAATAGAAATAAGACCATGAGGTGCACTGAGCACATAGGAAGTTTTCAATCTGAAATATATAAAATGAAGACAAAAATAGATTAGCAATCTATTGAAATCTCAATGAAAAAGAATTTCTTTTTTTCTAAGAAAGCTTGATCTTAAAGGCTCCCAAAAGATATCTGAAATACATCATATGGAGAAGCTCTTTGAAAAGGAATAATAGTGTGACAGCAGCATTGTAGAGTGAAAAAGTGATAGATTTGAATTTATAGAAAATGAACAATTCTAACTCTGTCACTAACAACTTGAATGATCTCAGGCCAGTCAATTTATCTCTCTGGACTCATTTTTCATCATATGTAAAATGAGAAAGGCAGACTAGATAGCTGCTTAGGGCCCTTCCAGGTATAGAATTACCATGATGCTTCACAGTTCCAATAAAAAGAACTGGATCTGGCTGCAAACTAATGGAGACAAAGCAGCTTTAGCTGGAGGAAAGGATTGGGGGGTACCAGCTTATGATCTATAATGACATTTATTATTGCACATGTTCCTCTAAGATGAACAAAGCTTGGAGAAACAACAACGAACTTCCTTTGCAGGCAAGGAGAACATGAAGAAGGTAACACCAAGGACTGACCAAAGCTATACCAAATGGCTAAATTTTGAGGAATGTATATTATAATGCATAATTTTGAGAGCCATGATTACAGGAGAAACATTCAGCTAGTAGATTGATTTTTACTGCTTCACATCTCTCCCGACCTACCTTGTGAGTTCATTGAAAATAACACATATAATACATGGTATGTAGGTATATGTGTTGTGTTTACACAGGCATGTGCATGCATATACATATATGTGAACATATGTACATGTGTATATACTTATACACATACTATTTATACACAGATATTGCAAATCATCTCGTACATGTCCACTGAAAGATGTCATCATCACTCTTTTAGAGTGACTGAATATTATAGAAGGGGCTCACCTGGAGTTTAATTCAATCATTACAATAAGGAGCATCTAGGGGTCCTTGACATCTCTTCTAGAAATGATCTTTCATTTGGACTCTATACAGGACCTCCTCCATTGCAATGGCAAATTCTTTGAATGAGGATGTATCCCCCTATCTTTACTTCACTGATGTTTAATGATAGGATCTTGAACAAATAAATCTGTGGATTTATTTATGATTCTAAATCCAACCTCAGACTTACTAGCCCTGTGACTACTGTATAATTCCCTTAATCTCTTATAGTCTGTTTTCCTATCTATAAAAAAGGTTTAATAAAGGCATGCATTTCAAAAAGTTGTTGTGAAATTCTAATGAGATAATATATGTAAAGTCCTTTGCCAATCTTAAAGCATTGTACAAATGTTAGCTACTATTTTGCAAATATTTAAACTCATCTGTGATCTCAGTGATATGGGAGTTACCCTTCAATGGTGCAGATGCATGTCCATTCCATGCAGTACACATATATGCTTCATACCAATTTTCCAGTCTGTCTTTTCTATGAGCACAAAAATTCATATAAACCGTGGCATGTGCTTAACAAAGTAAGGGAGTAAATTATAATAATAGTTTCAAGGCAAAAGAAAATAATACAAGTCATAAAGGTAAACAAAGAAGAGATTAAAACTAACCCTTTCTTCTGATATGATGATCTATTTTAAAAATCCGAGCAAATTAAAGAAATGAGTTTCTTTAAATGAAGACCTTTAATAACATTAACAAAGTTGCAGCATATAAAGTAAACCCTCAAAAAATCAATATCATTTCCATATAATAAAAGTAAGTTCATTCACCATGACTATAAAGTGGATAAAATTTTGGGAAGTCAATCTATCAAAGCATGCTCAATACTTATATAGATTCAATTACAAAATGCTACTTAAATAAGTAAAGACCAACTCAAAGAACTGATATAGTCTGCCTGAAGATTGAAGTATACTTTTTATTTAAACTTTATTGTTCTTGAGGTTTTTTTGTCTGCTTTCTTTTGCAACTAGTACATAAATGGTTTACATTACTGTAGAATTTCTATCAAATTGCTTGGCTTCTCAAGGTAGGGGAGGGAGGCAGACAATGGAACTTTTTAAAATATTAAAAAAATTGTTTACATGTAATTGAGAAAAATTAAATGTAAAAAAAATAATAAAGGCTAACTCAAATGATTGTAGAAATAGTCAGAGCTTGTGACTGCATTAAGCCAATATAATAAAAATGGCAATGCATTTAAATAAACATATAAAGATAATGCTATACCAATATAACTGCAAAGGGAACACTTTACAAAACTTGATAAAATAATAGAGAAATAGAATATCAAGGGGAAAAAATAAAAAAGGTAGGTAGCCCCAAATCATATTACAGATGGATTCCAATTAGTGCTGGTGATGAATAATCTGAAGTAGCTATATCAATCTGAATTTGCACTATTTGAAGTTACAATGATGTAAAACATAGCAATTGGTTCTAACTTAAAGGAAATATGTATCATGACTTCAAATGATGAGAGTATTTCCAGGAAGTTATTATTGACAATAATCAGAACCTTGTTGTATAAAGCCACAAACATAAAATCATTTGTTACTGATTAAAAAAATAGAAGAGTAGATAACAAAAGGAACAGATAAGGCAAGAGAAAAACTAGAAATAGTTGAACTAAATAACTCAGAGTTCGATAAACCAGAAAATATAAATTCCTTAGAAAATAAATACTTAAGAGGTTTACTAGAAAAATTAGAAAGCAATTGGATAAAAAATTAGACACCATCTACTACCTTACACCATACACCACAATAAATTCAAATTGGGGGGAGGAGCAAAGATGGGGGAGTAGAAAGACTAACATGCGCTAGCTCCGAACCAACAGCCCATCATTTTTCTGTAAAAAGAACTCCCCACAAATTCTGGAGCAGTGCAAGCCATGCAGCAACGCAGTGGAGGAGATTTCTGTTCCAGAGAGCCCTGAAAAACTGACCCCAAAGGTTCATCACACACCAGACAGCGGAGCCCACCGTTGCCCTGCCCGCACATGGCCCCAGAGGAGCAGATCCGAGCAGGCTTCAGGGACGGAATCTCTGGAGGCCGCAAAGGTCCCTCTACCCACAGGTACTGCAGGTCAGTGAGAGAGACTTCTGGGCTGGCCGAGAGGGGAGCGGGGTGTCTCCATAACTCAGGCCCCCTTGGGAGGCAGCAGCAGAGGCAGAGGCAGAGGCAGTGGCGGCCTGGAACTCCCGGAGCAGGCAGGAGCTCCACTCCATTATTAAAGGTCTCTGCATAAAGACCCTGAGGGAACTGAGCCTGGGAGGCGGCCCTGCCCCAACCTGAGCACCAGAACTTAATCTCACACTGAATAGCAGCCCCAACCAACTGCTGAAAGCCCTGAGGCTGGGGAGAAGCATTTGAATCTCAGACCCCAAGCACTAGCTGGGCGGATCTAGGTTGAGGTTGAGAGGAATCTCAGAAGTCAAGTAATTGCTTGGGAAAATGCCCAGAAAAGGGAAGAAAAATAAGACCATAGAAGGCTACTTTCTTGGGGAACAGATGTTCCCACCTCTCATTTCTGATGAGGAGGAACAATGCTGACCATCAGGAAAAGACATAGAAATCAAGGCCTCTCTACTCCAAACACCCAAAATAGATATTCAATGGGCTCAGGCCATGGAAGAGCTCAAAAAGGATTTTGAAAATCAAGTTAGACAGGTGGAGGAAAAACTGGGAAGAGAAATGAGAGAGATGCAAGAAAAACATGAAAAATGGGTCAATACCCTGCTAAAGGAGACCCAAAAAATGCTGAAGAAAATAACACCTTGAAAAATAGGCTCACTCAATTGGCAAGAGAGGTTCAAAAAGCCAATGAGGAGAAGAATGCTTTCAAAAGCAGAATTAGCCAAATGGAAAAAGAGGTTCAAAAGCTCACTGAAGTAAATAGTTCTCTCAAAATTAGAATGGAACAGATGGAGGCTAATGACTTTATGAGAAACCAGGAAATCACAAAACAAAACCAAAAGAATGAAAAAATGGAAAAGAATGTGAAATATGTCATTGGAAAAACAACTGACCTGGAAAATAGATCCAGGAGAGACAATTTAAAAATTATGGAACTACCTGAAAGCCATGACCAAAAAAAGAGCCTAGACATCATCTTTCATGAAATTATCAAGGAAAATTGTCCTGATATTCTAGAACCAGAGGGCAAAATAAGTATTGAAGGAATCCACCAATCACTCCCTGAAAGAGATCCAAAAAGAGAAACTCCTAGGAACATTGTGGCCAAATTCCAGAGTTCCCAGGTCAAGGAGAAAATATTGCAAGCAACTAGAAAGAAACAATTCCAGTATTGTGGAAATAAAATCAGGATAACTCAAGATCTAGCAGCTTCTACATTAAGGGATCGAAGGGAGTGGAACAGGATATTCCAGAAGTCAAAGGAACTAGGACTCAAACCAAGAATCACCTACCCAGCAAAACTGAGTATAATACTTCAGGGGAAAATATGGTCTTTCAATGAAACAGAGGACTTTCAAGCATTCTTGATGAAAAGACCAGAGCTGAAAAGAAAATTTGACCTTCAAACACAAGAGAAGAAGCATGAAAAAGTAAACAGCAAAGAGAAGTCATCAGGGACTTACCAAAGGTGAACTGTTTACATTCCTACATGGAAAGACAATATTTGTAACTCTTAAAACTTTTCAGTATCTGGGGAGTTGGTGAGACTACACACACACACACACCCACACACACAAACACATATACACGTGTGTGCGCACACACATACACACATGCACACACACACAGAGACAGAGAGCACAGAGTGGATTGAATAGGATGGGATTATATCTTAAAAGAAATTAAGGTAAATGGTGAGAGAAAAATGTAGTGGGAGGAGAGAGGGTGAAATGGAATGGGGTAAATTATCTCTCATTCAATAGCCAAGCAGGAGACTTTTTAGTGGAGGGAAAAAGAGGAGAGCTGAGAAATGAAGTCAACACTTAGGGAGGGACAGGATCAAAAGACAGAATAGAAACAATGGGGGGCAGGATAGGATGGAGGGAAATAGAGTTAGTCTTACACAACAATACTATTATGGAAGTCATTTGCAAAACTACACAGATATGGCCTATATTGAATTGCCTGCCTTCTGAAAGGGAATGGGTGGGGAGGGAGGGATGGGGAGAATTTGGAACTCAAAGTTTGAGGAACAACTGTCGAGTATTGTTGTTGCTACTAGGAAATAAGAAATACAGTTAATGAGGAATAAAAAGTCATCTTGCCCTATAGGACAAAAGAGAAGATGGGGACAAGAGAAGGGAGGGATGATAGAAGAGAGGGCATATTGGTGATAAGGAAAATTAGAATGCTTGGTGTATTGGGGTAGGGGTAGAGGATAAATGGGGAGAAAATTTGGAACCCAAAATTTTGTGAAAATGAATGTAAAAAGTTAAATAAATAAATTTATATTAAAAATAAAAAAGAAAAAAAAGAAAAAAGAAATAATTTCAAATTGGATATATGACCTTACATCAAAGATCATACCATAAAGAACAGAAGAGAAGTAGATCACGTACTTTTCACAACTATGGGGAGAGGATAAATTTTTAACCAAATAGAGGAGATATTTACAAAAGATAAACTGGGCAATGGTTGGTTGGTTGGTTGTTGTCCTTCGTCTTCGAAGAGGACCAAAGTGACATCACCATTGCAAGGTGTAATTTCAGACCACATGAGCTCAGAATGCTCTACTGCAGGTTGGGCACAGATAGTCCGTATGAATATTTGGGGTGGATATCCCAAAATTGTGCATCCTGCATTTATTTTGTGCTGTCTCAATTCTGCTTTACTGAAATAGCAGAGCACTTTTTCTTATGTGGGCACGCCATGCTGCGTGGTCCTGTGCAAATGTCTCCCATGTTGCACAGTCAAATCCAAAGTTCTTGAAAGAGACCTTGAGAGTGTCCTTGTATCATTTCTTCTGGCCACCATGTGATCACCTGCCCCATGCAAGTTCTCATTAAATTAGTCTTTTTGGCAAGCGTACATTTTGCATTTGTACAACATGGCCAGTCATCAGAGTTGTGCTCTCTGAATTATATATATGGGCAATAATGATTATACAAAATTGAAAAACTTCTCAATTTCTCAAATAAAATTAAAATATTCAAATAAGAAAGAAAGCAGTTTCCTGGGCAAAATATCCTTGATAAGTGTATAAGTTTATAATACCCAATATGCATGGATACATGGACATTATCAAAAGTAGGCAAGATTAAAAACCACAAACACATACATACACACATATAGATATATACACACATGAATACATGCATTATATATATATACATATATACACACATAGGTTTCAAATGAATTGCAAATTATTTACATTATATAAAAATGCTCCGAATCAGCAATAATAAGAAAAAATGAACATTAAAACAACTTTGAGGCTTCATATCTTACTCAGTAAATTGCCAAAGATGACAAAAGACCAAAATAATCAGTGTTGAAGGGTTTTGGGAAATACAAGCACACTAATATACTGTTGGTGGACCTCTGAATGGTATAGTTATTTTAGAAAGTAATTTGAAATCATGCAAGTAAAAGGACTGAAATGAAATATCTATTTGCTTTGACGAAGAGATTCTATTTTTGTGCCACTGACAAAAAGAAAGAACCTACAGACATCGAAATGTTTAGAACTGCACTTTTGTGGTAGCAGAGAACCAAGGAGAAAAAGTAGATAGTTGTCACCTGGAGAATGGCCAAACAAATTGCAGTACATAAATGTAATCAAATATCTCTGTTCCATCAGAAATAATGAGCATAATGAATACAGAGAAACATGGAAAGACTTCCATGAACTGATGGAAAGTGAAATAAGCAAGCCAGATAAAGCAGTAAGCACAAAACTACAAAAATAGAAATAATGACAAACACAAAATAATTGAAAGTGTTGAGAAATAATTAAGATCAAGCCTGACCTCAAACAAGAGACTTGGGCAAACAAGTCCCTAACCCCAAGATAATTGGAAGAGAATGAGGTCCATAGTCATGAGACACTACATATAATAGAGATTTTTGTCAACGAATTGGTGCTTTTCTGAATATTTTTCTTCTCATTTTTCTTTTTTCAGAAGATTCCTTGTTATAACTCATGACTCTCTGAGAAGAGAACATGTAATAGAGGAAGTAATCTAGATATATAAAAACAACAGATATAAATACAAGATGTTAGAAATGAAACTTTTGACAGAAAAGAAATTTAATTTTCATATTTTAAACAAGTTAGAAAAGAAGGAAGAAAATACCTTTCACAACTATGGGTAGGGGAAGAATCCATGATTAAACAAGGGAAACAGGAAGTTATAGAAAATTAAATAGACAATTTTGATTACATCAAATTTTAAAAGTTTTTGCACAAACAAAACCAATTAAGTTAAGATTAGAAGAAAAACCATTACTGATCTGCAGCTCAATCATATTCTTATTGTCCTGTAGATGATAGTGTTAATCTAGTTCACAAAGAGGTCAGATTAAAACATAAAAAGAATGTTTATTGATGAGAAATGAGTTTTAAAGAAGAATGTCTATATTTTACTTCTTTCTTTTCCAAATGTCATCTTTCATTATTCACAACAATAATAACACAAAGCAATCTACAATTTTGCAGATAGTCATGGAGTGTTCCTAAATTCCAATGTGCATCCATCTTTCAGTTTTTAATTTTGTTCTGGTAAGTTTTCTCAAAGTCTGTTTACTTACTCTTTACATAGAAGATGCAAATGTCTGAGATGAAAAATCCTTCTCACTAAGAGATTATTCCATCATCAGATCATATCAATTAGTAAATATTAGCGACTTAATCTTTGCACAACCTTATGAAACCAACAGGGCTATTATTCTTTTTTCCAGGCAAACACACATGCAAATTAGAGTAAAACTGTAACTAGCTGTACAAAGGAAAAAGATTACTCCCCAAAGGAAACCATGGCTTACATATGCTTGCTGCATGGAATCAATTTACTTCTGTATTTAATTTTATAAATCTTTTACTTTTCTTTCTTTGTAATCCCCTTTCCATGAAATGCAAAATGAAGATGGCTTGTACTTTGTGAGAACACACTCTAATTTTTGTAAAGAAATTATTAACAGTTGATTCTCTAGTTCACTAGATCTGTGACTGATCCATCCTTCAGGAATAATAATGACACACTATATCAATAGTGGCATACTATTTCAAAACTGAATAGACAACAGTTGAATATTAACCTGCCCAAAGACATGGACCTCTCTGAAAACTCTGTGATCCTTTTTGAAAAAGGAAAACATAAAAATCAATTTCAGCACCTTTACTGGGGGTCTTCAGGGATTTCAGAAAGGCTCTCTGTATATACATTATTATTTCTGGTGCAGTCAAGGAAAAATGGGAGTGGAGTTACTGAACCAGGAAACCCTGAAAGAAGACCTTCACGTCTATGAAAAACAAAGAACACAAAACACAAATGAGTTCTTGAGAGTTTTATGACCAGTTCTGCAGAAAAGGGGAAATATAAAAGTCAATCTCATATAATAAATAGTCAACTAAATGCATTGAAAAGACTATGAATTCTGATATACTATTTGTTTCACACATTAAAATGAATTAAAGCTGCTAATTGTTCAAAAACCAAGACCATCCTCTGGGAAATGCTCCTGCTAAAACTGAGTTAATTACCAAAGCTTGTCTGGATTATTATAATGAACTAAACTAATGAGAGGATAAAGATACAGTTAACAGAATAGAGGCTTTCTTAAAAGGCTAACCTTTCCATTTCTATCATATGATTAGAAAGGAACGTGTAATGTTCAAAGTATGTTACAGGAAATAAAAAGCATTCTTGAAGCTTTTACATATTCTGAATGTCCTGATATTTTACTGAGGCATCTTTGCCTAGATCAATAAAATTCAAGAGAGCCTTGCTCTCCTTCTTCATTTCTTCTTCCAGGTTCCTCTAGTTACTTTCAAGTATTAATTATAATAGTCAGCATGGAGCAAGTGATAGAGTGATGGACCTAGATTCAGGAAGACTTATCTTCCTGAGTTCAAATCTGGATTCAGATAACCCTGGGGAAGTCACTTAACCCTGTTTACTTCAGTTTTCTCATGAGCAAAATGAGATGGAGAAGTCAATGGCAAAAAAAAAAAAAATGTCATGGGAAGTTTTGACATGGGGAGAAATTGATCCTGGAAGTACCAAAAAGTATATTAATTTTCATGTTAATACAAATGAATTCTTTATGTAATCATGAATATAAAAAAGTCTTTATGTAATAGAATACCAAATGTTTCCTTCTCTGGTTAGCCACTTTGATGCTTTTGTTTAAAGAACATTCTTCTCATAAGTACTGTCTCATTTAATTTGTACCAACAACATCAATAAATTTTGGAATTTGTATATGGAATTTATATGTAAATGTCATTAGGTATTCACAAATATGGTCTTTTTGATGGTAAAAGGAATATGGAATCCTATGTATTCACAAAATATAAGGTGACTGGGATGCTGAAATGAATGCTCCTTCTGATAAAGCAATGTACAGTAATTCTAATCCTAAATGGTCATCATCTCTGCTGCAAATAAGGTAACTCAAAGATGGGAATTTAATATATAAACATGCATCTGAAAGTATTACTACTTACTGATCTCTTTACCTCTCCTCAAATTATTTTCATTCATCTTTTTATTTTGTCATATGTATTATATATGTATGTGTGTGTGTATATATATATATATATATATATATATAAGTGCACTATGTATTTATGTGTCTGGTATATGTATGTATATGTATATATGTGTGTATTATATATAACATTTCTATACAGATCTCCTTTGTCATAAGTTTCCCTGAAAAAACACCTGAGCAAATTGTGTGTGTTCCCTTGCTATTTGCCTCAGTGTTCACACTTTAAGTCCATAAAGTAGGACTTACTAGAATAGATATCTAAACCATATAATTGTAGAGTGATAGAATTGGAAGATACCTCAAAGGTAATATGAGCAAGACTTAATTAAATCACAAATGCCTTCCCTCCCCTCAGACCTCTCCCAATCTCTTATTAATTAGATAAAAATATGTTATCTCATCTTTTCTTTTTCATTAGGAAAACTTATTCCAAACATTCCCCACATCAGTTCATATCCTATGCCATTGGTTTCTAATCTGCCTATGAGCTTTGTAAAATGAGACAAATCAGGTTCTCATGTGAGCACTAAACTTCATATTATTGCTCATCTACTAATTAGAAGAGATGGCCCTTTGGGGTACAAGAGTGACAGTTACCATTTACCAATTACACTAATCAGTAAACAAAAGTACCTCCCCAGAAAATTAATGTATCCATTATCTATTTTAACTTAGCTTTTTTATTCTACCCCAACTCCAACCCCACTCAAGACATCTACCAGAAGTGGGACTGAAACTATTACTAAGTTTTTTTTCTGATAAATGTTTTGATTAAATGATATTAATAGAAAAAGGTTGCTATTATACTTCAAGCAAATTATTCAAGTGTATATATTGTATAACAAACCATTAAAAAATTTAAAAATGGGGAGCAGAGCCAAGATGATGGAGTGAGAGCAATTGCTCACTGAAGCTCTTAGATAAACTCCCTCAGATACCTCTAAAAGTAGAATCTGACCAAACTTTGGAGGTGCACAATCCAATAGGAGACAGACTGTGGCAGATTTACAGCCCAGGACAAACTGGAAGGTCAACGGGAAGCATCTGTTCCACAGGGATTGGGAAGCATACAGCACACAGCACAGTGACCCTGCCTTGGCAGGGCCATTCAGGAAAGCCCCAGGGCAGTCTGAGGAAAGGATAGTATAGTGGGTTCACAGCTCAGTGTGAGAGTCAGACAGTCAAGCGGAAGTGATCAAGTGAGAGCCACAGAAGGAGGTCCACGTATCTGCAGCAGCTGCCCGTAAGAATTTCAGCACACAGACTAACTGTCTGTAAGTCACCTACTTGAAATTCCAGGAGCCAAAATGGCAGAGTGATTAGTAAATGCTCTCTCCCTCTCGCCTTGTTGACCTTGAAAGAACCATAAAAAGTTTCCCCAGAAAAATCCTGGATTAACAGAAGGGGCAAAGAGTCTTGTAGCACCTGAGGCTAGGAAAATCGCTAAGGAATATTCCTCTTACTGTGACAGAGGAACAGAGGTGTCCCAGACAGCCCCACTTCAGGGAACAGGAGGAGATCTGGAGCTCCAAGAGGGTGGAGACCGCAACCAGCAACACCAAAAGCCTAGGCCTGCCTCGGTGCTCTGGGGGAAATGGGAAGACAATAAAGCAGCAGGGATTATCACCCACTGAGCTTGCCTTTGCTCTGGCTCAGCTGAGGAGATCTCCCTTGACCAGACCATACCTCCCTCACACTTAACAAGCTAACCCCAGGGCTAATCCAGGGAAAAACAAACAGAATTCACTTTTGCTTTCTCACACCAGCCAACTCAGCACCAGGTTCTTTAGCACCCAGCTGAAATAACCAGAGGTCACAACACACAAAGCATCACAATCATAAGCAAGAAGCAGAGAAGGGAGGAAAAGACCATAGATCTTTCTATAGGGACAAAGACCAAAACACGAATACCAAAGAGGTCAATATTGAGACTGTACTCACATCTGAAACTTCAGAAGGGACTATGAACTACTCTCGTCCACAAGGAGCCCTCCTGGAACAGTTGAAGAAGGAAATAGAAGAAAAAATGGCCAATGATTTTAAAAGTATGAAAAAAAGAATTCGCTGAAGAGAACAGCTCTTTAAAAGGGAAACCTGAACAAATGGAAAAGGAAGCACAAAACCTAACTGGGAAAATTGGACAAATGGAAAAGGAAGTACAAAAACAAACTGGAGAAAATAATTCCTTAAAAGGAATAATTGGACAGATGGAAAAGGAGATGCAAAAGTTAACTGAAGAAAACAATTTGATGAAAATTAGAATTGGAAAAGTAGAAGATGACTCTATGAGATATCAAGAATCAATCAAACAAAATCTAAAGAATGAAAATACAGAAGGAAATGTAAGGTCTACCTACCAAAAGTGAAGGCCCCCTTTGATTTTGTCAAAGTGCACATTTGTCTTTCCCTTCTCCCCTCAAATAATTTTCTTACCTTTTATGAAATATTTGTTATATCATTTAGTGATTTTCTTTCCACTCTTGGTGTCCACCTGTTCCACCCAACTCTCACCCGTGCCTCCAAGAAGCTGCAGCATGCACAGTGGCCATACCCTGCTAAGTCACTTCAGTAGATGGGCCAAAGCAGGTATCTCAAACCCTTTGGGGAATTAGTGGGATATCTACCCAAACATGTGAAGAATTCCTCTGGTGGAATGAGTAGGTGAGAACAATTTGTTCCAACAGCCATGAAGGCAGCTGAAGCAGGCAATGTAGAACACTTAGTTAGACACAAAAATACTCCAAGGACATTCAACTGCATCCTGAGCCATGGTCAGCCATCTTGACTCTGTCCTACCACTGGACTATGATGACTCTGGAGGAGAGAGTGAGACCAATGATATCATGCAACTCTGCCTCACTCAAATCCAATTTAAGCATGAGTCAAAAGATATCACTCATACCATTACACTATTATACCTCAAAGTTCCGTGGCAACTGGCAAGTAATGAAGCAGCAAGTGCAGATACACTGGGAGCTGTAGTCAAAACCCTGCATACAGGTGGACCAGGCCATAGGGTCATTTTTTCACTGGAAACAGTAGTGGGACTTGACAGCCCCTGGGTGTCTGAGCGGCCTTTTAAGGACTGCACTGCTCATCTCCTAGTGTAAGGAAAGGGGCTAGAAAAGGTGCCTTAAAAACTGTGCCCAACCTTGTCTTGATTACTGCTGCAAGTTGGGAATCTCACTATGTAGTCAAAACACACAAAAAAAAATGTACAAAAATATCTACAAAGATGATTCCACTCATCATTGGTACATGGAACATGTCCATATCTATAAACAACACAAAATCCAGTAGACCTGAAAGATAAACTGCTCTTGTTGCAAGAGAACTCAACAGGTATTCCATCCAAATAGCAACCCTGAGTGAATAAGGCTGGCAAATGAAGGTCAGCTTACTGAAGTTGGAGCTGGATACACACTTTTCTAGAGTAATCACAGGGAAGGGGAATGCCATGAAACTGACATAGATTTTGCAATCAAAGCTAATCTAGTCACCAAGTTGGTATGCCTGCCAAAAGAAGTAAATGACAGGCTCATGAAAATGCGATTGCCATTCACAGGAAAACGCCATGCCACCATCATCAGTACCTATGTTCCCACCATGACAAACCCTGATGAGGTCAAATAAAAATTTTATGAAGACCTAAAGACCCTTGTCATCAATGTCCCAAAAGAGGACAAGCTTATAATTCTGGGTGACTTTAATGCTAGAGTATGTTCAGACTATCAGACTTGGCAGGGAATCCTAGGGAGGAATGAAACAGCAATGTTCATTTACTGCTAAAGACTTGTGCATTGCATGACTTTCTCATCACCAACACTGTTTTCCACACAATGAAAATGAATCCTCACAGCAATCACTGGCATCTAACAGACTATGTGATTGTAAGGAGATGAGACAGACAAGATGTGAGAGTGTGGTGCATAGATATATCCTTTCCAAGGTAAATATTTGCATTCATCAGAAGTGCCATCCCCAAGGGAAAATGACTACCAGAAGAATTAATATCAACAAATTAGAACTCTTCTCTTAGCATGAAGAGTTTTTTGCTAACTTGGAGGGAAAGTTAAGCCAAATCACACTTGGCAACAGCAGAGCAGAAAAGGAGTGGGCAGCTCTCAGATATTTGGTGTACAGCACTGCATTGGTTCATATGAGTCAGAACACTCAGAAACAGCAAGACTGGTTTGATGAAAATGATGGGGAAATTCATAAGATGCTAAATGAAATATGAGAACACTGGATTTACCAGAAGAATAGTGCATCCACCTCTAAGAAGGCAGTATTCCTGGCTCAGGAAGAAGGCAGATGAAACTCAGTTTTACACTGACAGTAACAATCCAAAGTGCTTTTATGATTCCCTGAAAGCTATTTATGGACCAAAAACCTATGGTGCATCACAACTAATCAGTGTTGATGGAGCCACATTGATTAGTGATAAGTATATGATCCTAGGGAGATGGACTGAACACTTTCATAGTGTTCTCAGCAGACCATCATCAATCAATGCTAAGGCCATTGATCGTTTACCTGAGGTTGAAGTCATTCCCTCCTTAGTAGAACTTCCAACTGAAGAAGATGTTTTTGAGAGCCATTAGGATCCTTTCATGTGGCAAAGCACCTGGTGTTGATTCTTTTCCAGCTGAGATTTACAAGACAGAGGGACCATTGGTCATATAAAAACTGACTAAATTTTTTCAAGTTATATGGCAAGAGGAGGTTAACCTCCAGGAGTTCAAAGATGCCTCCATTGTCCATCTCTATAAAGGTAAAGTGAGTAGACTGTCCTATGACAATCACGGGGGAGGGGTATCTCTTTCTTAGTCATTGCTGGCAAGATTATTGCTAGAGTCTCTCTCCTTAATAGGTTGATCTTTCACCTGGAAGATGGTGATCTACCTTAGAGTTAGTGTGTCTTCAGAAAGGGCCGAGGAATAGTTGTTATGGTGTTTGCTGCCCACCAACTCCAGGAGAAATGCCACAAGCAGAACAGAAGTCTGTGCACAACTTTTGTAGATCTGATCAAGGCGTCTGACACTGCTAGTTGTGAGGGCTTATGGTAAATTAAGTCAAAATCTTGTTGCCCGGAGAAGTTCATCAGTATTGTGCATGTTTGCCCCAGGTTCTGGATAGTGTACAATGCTCTCATGCCTTTCCAGTCATCAGTGGAGTGAAAGAGGGCTATGTCCTTGCTCCAGTGCTTTTTAGCAAGACACTTTCGGCTATGTTATCAAATGCTTTCAATGAGGATGAACAAGATATCAAGCTCAACTACTATACTGATGGTAAGTTCTTCAATTTGAAGAGGCTACAATCCAAGACCAAAGTGAAGGGAGTGTTGGTGCATGATTTTCTTTTTGCACATGATTGTGTACTCAGTGCAGCCTCTGAAGATAAGAAAAGTATGAATCAATTCTCTGCTGCCTGTGCTAATTTTGGCCTAGTAATTAACACCAAGAAAACACAGATGCTCCATCAGCCATCACTGCCATCCACATGGGAAACCATCGATTACGAGAAGTTTTGAATGCTGTGGATAAGTTCACTTACCTTGGTAATATACTTTCCAGGGATGTACACATTGTAATGAGGTTGATACACACATTGCCAAAATTAGCTCAGTGTTTGGGAGGCTCTGAAGAAAAGTTTAGGAAAGAAGACATATTAGACTGACTACCAAACTGAAGGTCCACAGAGTTGTTGTGCTGACCTCATTGTTATATGCTTATGAAACATGGACAGTCTACCAGCATCATGCCAAGAAACTGAATTGCTTCCATTTGAACTGTCTTAGGAAGATTCTGAGGATCACCTGGAAGGATAAGGTACCAGACACTGAGGTCCTTCATTGAACCAAACTGCCAAGCATTCAAACTATGCTTCAGAGAGTACAACTCCAATGGGCTGACCATGTTATTTGAATGCAAAATGTATACTTGCCAAAAAGACTTTTATGGAGAACTCACATCGGGCAGGTGATCACATTGTGGTCAGAAGAAGTGATACAAGGACACTCTCAAGGACTCTCTCAAGAACTTTGAATTTGATTGTGTGACATGTGAGACACTGACACAGGACCACTCATCATAGCATGTCCACATTTGAAAGGGTGCTACGCTCTCTGAGCAAAGCAGAATTGTGACAGTACAAAGAAAGCATAGGATGTGCAAATTTGGAGTAACTACCCCAAATGTTCACATGAACTATCTGTGCCCAATCTGTGGTAGAGTATTCTGAGCTCATATTGGTCTGATCAGCCACAGTCAGACACATTGAAACTTGACTTTATCATGGTGATGTCATTTTGGTCCTCTTCAACAATGAAGAACAACTATGTCGTGATTCATTGATAGGGTAATGTGAAAAATGATTATTAAAAAATAATGATTTAGGGAGATTCTGAGTTCTCCCTTTTTCTGAGTCCTCATTTCAAAAATTGAGTCTCTTGAAGGGCATTACTGACAATGAGACTGAATCACCTCTCCTTAGTCTTGGTCAGACCCCACCCAACTTTACAAATAGTTCAATCCCATTGTGCTCTACTCAGGTTTGGAAAGGGATAAAGGCTTTGAATAGATTTTCTAAGGCTAGGCAATTTAGAATTAAATGACACAATCAAAGTTTAATAGAATAGGTCCAGCCCTCATTGTAATATTCATTCTCTCATTAATTTTTAAGCAGTCAGAATTGACTATTACCCTCAGGAACATCCCTTGTTCCAAGGGTATATAAGCAGTGATCCCACTGCCATGATGGTCTTTGACATTTGAGTGACATTGATGTCTTTTATTTAAAAATGTTACCATTATTAATAAAATGACTAATTACCCAGAAATTATGTCTCTCAAAGTTTTTAAATGACAGATTACAGGTAAGGAAAAGCTTTCTTTTATATAAAGAAAGAAGGAATAAGGAGAGAAGAAGAGAAGGAAGTAAAAAGAGTTTAAGGGTAGGAAAAGAAACTGAAGTTTTAGGTCTTGAAAAGCTAGAACTTCCCGAAAGGCTCTTGCATGATACAGAAGAGTGCTGATCCAGTCTATTGAAAATGAATTAGAGAGAAGCAAAGAATTATGGGATTTAGTTAGAATGACACCGGTAGGGAATCATAAGATTGAGGTTTGAGTTTCAGCCTACCCACTTAATAGCTGGTGACCTTGAACAATTTAATTTATCCCTATTAATTCCCTGGGCTCAATTTATTCATTTCTGGAATGAAGGAAATAACTCAGATGACACATACCCCACAGGGTTTAAATAAGTATCAAATGGGTACAAGATTTTTATAAATGTTAGAGTTTATATAAATGTCAGGTATTATTACTTTTAAAAAATAAACTATTAAAAATCTCATAATAATGATATTGAAGCCTATCCAATGTTTACAGAGATGGTATTTCCCAACAAGAATTCAACTAGCTCTCCTATGATATAAGCCAAAATTTCTTGAAATCAAGACAAAATAAGTCTCTTTTTCAAGTATACCACTTACAAAAAGTTTTTGTGCAATACTTAAAACTCTTTGGGTTTTTTGCTGAGGAAAAGACACAAATTTCTTATTCAATTCAACATTTATTAAATGGCTACTAGAAATACAATTCTGCACTGGGCACTGGGAATATGAAGACAAAAATGAAACCATCCCTAAATTCAACAGTTTATTTTCTATGGTGGGGAATGAAGGGTAAAAAAAGTAGACAGACAAGATAAATAAGCTGATAAATCAAGTGTACGTTAAGCAATACAAGGAAATTTCTTGAGAACATAAATGAAAGCAGAGAATTGGTGACAATCCCATTATAGAGATGTTATGTGAGCTGTGACATGAAGGAGGAAAAAGATTTTAAGATGGAAGGAAGGCAATCACAAAACAAGCAATAACATGGAAAGGGTTGAAAAAAGGCCATGGATTTTGGTCTGAGCGGCATTTAGTGTTTCTAAAACATCAGCTATCTCTGACCAACAGCAACAGCAACTGCAGTAACAGGCCAGGTTAGAAGAATGAAGTGCATAGTACAAATAATAATGATGAAAATAATATTTCAATGACTGTGACCTCAGTGATATACACACTCCCTCAAATAATGCAAATCCTAACATATGAATATTTTGTATAGTTTCTGTCCCTGCACTTCAGAAATGCTCCACAGAGGTTCAATACGATGAAGACTTTCTGTCTGTTGTTGTTTTTGGGGGGGTGGTTGTTTTTATTTTTAATGATCAAAAGCAGTTCACTTTATTGTCTTTAGTCATAGCTGAAATTAACAATATTGAAACACAGAAGAATAGTAAAAAGTCTTGAAATCATGTTATGTGAATACTGGCTAAAGGAAGTTGGGATATTTAACTGAGAAGAGATATGATAACTAACTTCAAGGAGTTGAAGGATTGTGGAACATAAATTAGATTTGTCCAGCTTAGCCCCAGAGGGCAAAACAGGAAGCAGTTTTTGACAGTTGCAAGAAGCCAAATGTAGGTGTGACATAAGGAAATAATTACTAATAATTAGAGCTATTGAAAAATGGAAGGATCTAACTTAAGGAATGAAGGATTTGCCCACCTTGGAATTAACAAGGAATATCAATGTAAATAAAACAATGGAATGAGGCATAATGCCTTTGGTACACCCCAGTGATAAAAACTGATGAACTTACAAACCTCCTGTTAGGGTAAAGAAATGAGACAGTTTGAGGAGTCATTCATCACAAAATCATTCTTTTCAATTCTTCCTTAATGGTTACAGATAAAAGGGGCACTGTCTAATAACTGCTTTCTGAATGAACTAATGTATATTTATTAAACTGCCAATAGTTAATCACTGGAATTTTCATAAATACAACTTCTTTCAACCAATATTACTTTCCTGGTCTAATCATACAAAAATAAGGAAATTATATGGAGCTCATGAAAGATGAGCCTCTACTTAAAAAAACAAAAACACACACACACACTTTGAAACATAGTATCATAATGAAAAACTTCTAGGACAAATCCACAGCAAAACAAAAGAATTCATCAATAATATCTTAAACGGTAACTTGCAATTCTTAAAAATCAAATTTGGAAATTGCTTCCAATTTACATAAAACCATTCTTTTCTGCTAATTAAAAATAAGAAGACTACACACGAATCATGTTCCATCATAACAAAGAAATGAAAAAGAAAACAAATACCACACCTTAGTTAAGTACCTATGTAATGCTACAAAAGGATCATTATTCACAGAGTTCATTATGCCTTATTCTACTAAATATTAACTGGTGGCTCATTAATTAAAGCATTGATTTCTAGACTAAAACTCAGAATCCCACATGGAAATGATACAGTAGAGATAATTTGCTAAGTGCTCATAAAATTGTCATAAATTTAGTTTTTGAAGAATGAAGAAAAATGCAGAAATTATTTTTGTTTCTTTCAAAAATAGGGCATAATACAATTAACTTTCATTATCTGTAGTTTATATGAGTAGTCTGTCATATTTACAATAAATATTTCATTTGAAAATACCCTAAAATTAATTTTACAGAAGGCAATTAATGATTATTGTAAAAATGTAATCTTTAGGGGAAAAACAAAGATGTAGACTGTAACCCTTCCAGTCTAGTTGAGTATTATAATAAAATGAGCTTAAATCTACTGAGAAGATGGTAGAAAATTGCTCACTTGTTCAAACTATATTTAACTGATGGAGGCCTCTGGGGCACCATTAGTTAGTTCACTAGAAGCATTCATTTATTAAATGGTATCCAAATAACCTCGAATGTTAACTAAGTTCCTTATAGAGTCAATCATCTCTTTCAATTAGTATAACATTTATTATTTTTCCCAAAGCAAATACCAACCTCAATGTAAAATATTTTAACATAAATTATATATGATCCCTAGAACCATTCCTCATCTCCCAGTTTGCCTTTCCAGCTCAGATTCACTGACCTCACTACAACTTCAGTACCAGTCTTTCACTTTAATGTTTCACTATCCACTACCTTAACTAATCACCTAGAGCGTCTAGTCTCTCTCTGTAGGCTCCAATATCTGGTTTTTCTACAACCAATCTTGCTTCAAGAGATCAACATCTTTCTATCATTCATCTTTAATCTCTTTCTCCTCCTCCTCAGTTTCTTTCTGTCTACCTACAAACACAATCACATTAATCCAATTCTACACAAACACATCTCTTGATCCTTCCATTCCATCTGGCTACCATCCCACCTCTTTCCTACCTACATTAGAAAACTGCTTGAAAAAATTTCCCATTATAACTGCAAAATCTAAGAAAGAATGACTCTAAAAGGTTGAAAATAATGTTTATGTCTTCACTAACTTCATGATATCAGCAGCTGAAGTCATAGTTTTGAATAAAATTGAGTACAAGCAATAGAATATTAAGATATAAAAGCAAGGCAACTATATCATGATTACACAATACGTCTTTTTTTTTCTGTTTTTTCCTTCCTTCCTTCATTCCTTCTTTCCTTCCTTTCTTCTTTTCTTAACTGGAACTATGATTGCATTGTTGTAGATAGATCCTAGTAAAGAATTTCCTCTACCAAACAGAATGGCACCTTTTTGATGACTTAAAGTCTTAGAGAGCCACCTGGGGGCAACAAGAGATTAATGACTTGCTTAGAGTTATATGAGGGAAGCTAGACTTGAAGCCAAAGATCTCTCTGTCTCTGTCTGTCTCTGTCTCTCTCTCTCTCAACATGATACCTCTTATTTAATATTATATCTAACATTAAATAAAATGCATAGAATGGCAAAGTAAATTTTTAAAATAAAATCTAGCTAATTTACAAAAGGTCTATAGATTAAAAACATGAAATAGGAGATCTTAATATCTTGTCCTCAGCATATAAGTAAAACAGAAATACAAAGAAGGAAAAGTTCCAGAATTGAATATTGAAATAAAAAGTAACTTTGACTGATATACAGAAAAAAATAGGTTTAATGGATTTTTTCATTCAAATGTGAATGCATTATGAACAAAAATCAATCACTCTCCTGGACGTAAGGAACTTACATAAGAAAGTAGAATATATAAACACTATTTTCATAAACTATAAACTTAGAGGGAGGATGGTAAATGTTGTGGCAAGTATGTTGAGAAATCAATCAAAAATGGATTAAAGGATTTTGTTTCAATTTTGAGAATACAGTTAAGACTATTCAGAGGAAATATAATCAATCTGTGTTGAAACAAGGCAGTATGTATTATTGACTCTTCCCATCACTTTAAGTAGTCAAGAGTAAGTGCAGAAAGAGAGCAGAAGATAGAAGTGACACAGGGTTGGGAATTGCAAGGATGGGGAATATAGAAATAAAAGGGTTAATGGACTTAAGAAAAATAAATGATTCCTTGTTGAATAACCTAACTAGACAGTCTAGATTAGGAAAGGGTAGAGTTAGAAAATACGGAGAAACCAAAGAGTTACAAGTGAGGACAAAATAGGTTCCAAAGGAGAGAGGTAGTATCAATCAACAAGCGTGTATTAAGCAGGCTACTTCTACATGCTAGATACTGTGCTAAGTGCTAAAAATGCAAAATGTAAAAAATCAACTGAACAAAATACCCAGACTCTGATTTTAAGGAGCTTAAAATATATTGGGGAAGACAATATATAAATAACTATGATCTAACAAGTCATATATAGAATAAACTGGAGAAAATTTCAGTGGGAAGGCACTAAGAATAAGAAGGGTTTGGAAAAGCTTCTTACAAAAGGTAAAACTTTAGCTGAAACTCAAAGGGAACAAGGGATGTCAGGAGGTAGGTATGGAAAGTGAGAGAGCTCCATTCATGGAAAGCAGCAAGGAAATATGTCTGGAGTCAAGAGACGGAAGATTGTTCAAGAACCTTAAAGGAGGGAAGTGTCACTTCACAACGTATGTGGTTTGTTGTTGTTTGCCCTTTATTCTCCAAGAGGATCATAACATCAGGAAGCTGAACTGACTTTCATCACTTAAGTGAGGGAGGGTTGTGCAGTCACCAACCTCACGTTCTCCTTTGGAGCCATCTGGATCCAGTAGCCAGATGTAAATTTGGATGTTTGGAGATAGCCCTGGATGCAGTGGGTTACCACTAACCTAAGGATTTAACCTAAGGATTTTCCCAGGTCTCAGTTTAACTGAGGTAATTAATACCCATTCAGTGATTAAGGATAGGTAAGAAATGAGGCAAGTAATGACCAGGCACTGTGTTAAGTGCTTTACAAATATTTTCTCATTTGATCTTCAAAACAATCCTGTGAGATAGTTGCTACTATTAATCCTATTTTATAGTTGAGAAAACTCAGACAAACAGATGTTAAGTGATTCCTGCAAAGTCATAGTTATTAACCATTGAAAGTCAAATTTGAACTAAGGTCTTCCTTATGCCAGGCCTTGTACCATAATCCACTGTACATCTTTGGTCATAAAACAGACAAAAATGCACAAGTTAAAGAAAAATCTGCATGTAAAATTGCTTAATATTATGCTTACCTTGAAAATCTGGAGGAAAATATATTTGGGGGCTAAAGAAATGCAAACTCCAAGTTACTCCTATAAAACATAATCAATACAGCAGACAACAGAAATCCACTTGAGCTCATTATATGACCTGTTGAGTACTTGTACAATTGACAGTGCTAATTTTAACAGATATGCTCTTCAAGAGAATCTTTGTAGATTATCATGCTTTTAAAAATATATGCAAGAATAAATTGAATTATTATTAATTTAGGATTTATTTCTTCCACAATACTTTTAGTAGTGAATCAAGCTTTGGAAATATCAAGGGAATATTGAATAGAAAGCATAATATGGTGGAACATTCTATAAATTAATAAGCAGTATCTACCTAAACCTTCAACAAGCATTATGTGCAATGGAGATAAGCTAGATGCCTTTCTAACAAGATCAGGGGTGAAACAGGGATGTCCATTATCATCACTATTATTCAGTTTGGTACATGTTAGCTGTAGCAATAAGAGAAGAAAACGAAATTAAGGAATTAGAATAGGCAAAGAAGAAAATAAGTTATCACTCTTTGCAGATGATATGATTATATACTTAGAGAATCCCAGAGATTCAAGTAAAAAACTACTTGAAATAATAAACAACTTTGGCAAAGTTGAAGGTTACAAAATAAACTTACACAAATCTTCTGCATGTCTATATATTAGTAACAAAGCCCAACAGCAAGAGATAGAAAAAGAAATTCCATTTATAGCTAGGGTAGACACTATAAAATATTTGGGAGTCTACCTGACAGACAAATTCAGGGACTATATGAACACAACTACAAGATACTTTTCACGCAAATAAAGTCAGATCTAAGTAAGTGGAAAAACATCAGTTGTTCATGGGTAGGCCAAGCCAATATAACAAAAATGACAATTCTACCCAAATTAATTTACTTATTTAGTGCCATACCAAATTATCAGATAATTATTTTCTAGAGCTGGAAAAAATAATATCAAAATTCATCTGGAAGAACAAAAGGTCCAGAATATCACAGGAACTAATGAAAAGAAATGCTAGGGACAGTTACCTAGCTCTACTAGATCTCAAATGGTATTATAAAGCAGCAATTATCAAAACCACTTGGTACTGGCTGAGAAACAGAAGAGTAGACCAGTGGAATAGGCTAGATACCCAAGGCACAGTAGGCAATGAATACAGCAATCTACTGTTTGATAACCCAAGGACCCCAGCTTCTGGAATAAGAACTCACTGTTCAACAAAAATTTCTGGGAAAACCACAGTGTGGCAGAAACTGGGCATAGACCAATGCGTGACACTGTACACAAGAATAAAGTCCAAACGGGTACATGATCTAGGTATAAAGATTGATACTATAAACAAATTAGTGGAGCAAGAAATAGTGCACCAGATTTATGGAGGAGGGAAGCACTTTTGACTAAAGAAGAGATAGAAAGCATTATGAAGTTCAAGATGGATAATTTTGATTGCATTAAACTGAAAAGTTTTTGCACGGCCAAACCCAATGCAACCAAGATTAGGAGGGAACCAGAAAACTGGGAAAGAATTTTTTTAACTAGTGTCTGTGACAAAGTGCTCATTTCTAAAATATATAGAGAACTGAATCAAATGTGCAAGAATACAAATCATTAGCCAATTGACAAATGGTCAAAGGATGTGAAAGGCAGTTTTCAGAAGAAGAAATTAAAGATATCTACAGTCATATAAAAAAATGTTCTAAATCACTATTGATTAGAGAGATGCAAATCAAAACAACTCTGAGATACCACATCACACTTATCAGATTGGCTAACATGACAGAACAGGAAGATGATAAATGATGGAGAAGATGTGGGAGGGTTGGAACACTAATTCATTGTTGGTGGAGCTGTGAGCTGATTCAGCCATTCTGGAGAGCAATTTGGAACTATGCCCAAAGGGCACCAAAATGTGCATACCCTTTGACCCAACAATACCACTTCTAGGACAGTAGCCCCAAGAGACCATAAAAATCGGAAAGATTCCTACATGTACAAAAATATTTATAGCAGAACTCTGTGGTAAGCAAAAACTGGAAATCAAGGGGATGCCCATCAATTGGGGAATGGCTGAATAAATTATGGTAAAAGAATGTAATGGAATATTATTGTGCTATAAGAAATGATGAACAGGAAGACTTCAGAGAGGCTGGAAAGACTTATATGATCTGATGCAGAGTAAAAGGAGCAGAACCTGGAGAACTGTGTACACAGCAACAACCACAGTGTGTGAGGAATTTTTTCTGGTAGAATTAGAACTTCATTGCAATGCAAGGACCTAAAAAATTCCCAATGGTCTTTCAAGGCAAAATGCCTTCCACATCCAGAGAAAGAACTATGGAATTCAATTGCAAAATGGATCAGATGATCTTCTTTTGTATTACAGTTTGGTTTGTTTTATGATTTCTCCCATTCATTTTAATTCTTACATGAAACATGACTACGGTGAAAATGTATTTAATAGGAATGTATGTGTTGAACCTATATAAAATTGTATGTCATCTTGGGGAGGGAGGGAAAAGAATCTAAATCCTATGGTAGTGATTGTAGAACACTGAAAATAAAAAAAATAAAATATTTTTTAAAATTTTAAAAAAAGAAAGTATTAAATGTTGCAAATCTTTTCAGTCTCCCTCATTTTGAGGAAAACATTAAATAACTATCATTAAAAAATATCTAAAAATCTGTTTTTGTTCCAACATGTTCTCCTACAAGTTGAAAATAAGTTCATGGATATCATTTACTATTCTTTCAATGTAAATTGTCATTTGACCTAGCTCTCTGGATTTGATGAATTACTTCATGATAATATTTACTATTTCACACTTTGATAAGCTATTGTTTCAGCTGATTTGTAACTTAGAAGAAAAACCAATATCTCTTTTTTCATTTTTTAGAGGCTTGAAAAGGCAATAGGAATGAATTTGTCAGTTTCATACACTTTTAAAATGCAACCAAAAATCCATTCAGCATTTTTAAATGTACATTTTTAAATAATCACTTTGTAGATGTTTACATCTATTAGGTGAATAACTTTTAAAACTAACATTCTTAAATGAAGGAAAATATAATTGGAGATAGGAAACCTGGGTTCTGTTCCCCTCCTAGCCCCCCACCCCATGCACCACAATCACTCATTAGCAGTATTCTATCGGTTGAGTCACTTATTTAGGGGGATTTAGTTATCCCATATTCTACATCTAGAGCTGAAAGAATCTCAGAGACCACCTAGTTCAGTCCCACCCCATCTCCACCATTTTACCCATGAAGAAACTGAGATACAAAGATGTTCAGTGACTTGCCCAAAGTTACAGAGGTAGTAAGTAACAGAATGGGATTTGCATCCATGTCCTTCCTCTGACTCTAGAGCCAGAGTTCTTTCTATTGTACCACATTCCATTCTCTGCTATGCTTCATTTGTGAAAATAAATCATAATCCTGTTCTTGACTTAAGGGAGAAGGCTAAACCAAGTGATCACAGGGCTATCAGATTTAGAACTGAAGAGTAATTAAGAAATCATCTAGTTCAACCCTCTTATTTTACAGATGGGAAACTGAGACCCCAAAGAAACTAAATAATTTATCTAGGGCCATGTAGGTAATACCACAAATTCCTGAGTAGGATGGAGAGTTGGATGGATGGATGGATGGATGGATGGATGGATGGAGAAAAATATTGAATGAGTGTTGACTGTAAAAAGCACTTGTCTAAGTGTTAAAGATGTAAATGAAAAAACAAGATGATCCCTTCTTTGCAAGGAGCATACATTCTAATGAAAGAAAAATACACATAGAAAGTTCAAGATTCAAATTAGTTGGAAATGCCTAAAATTTCTTAAAGTTCAACAGCAAATCATGTGGTTATTACTTTTTCCTTAATATCATCTCCACTAATCAAATCCTAACACTTTCTGATGTTGAATCATTCAAAGTGCCAAGGAATTTGGTGGCAAGTCCTTTCTTTTCTGGGCCTTTAATAGATGTCGCTGTAGCACCTGCAGGTGCAGTTGCCAGGCTATGGATCCACTGAGTTTGCTCTCTAGGAAAATGGCTTGGAGAACTGTATTAGAAACATTGCTATTTCTAAAACTCTTGGTTTTGCAACAACTCAACTGGACTTTATAAAAAGATGATAAGTCAAGGTATTTTAGTAGTCTGACTTGTCTGGCACTTGCTGCTTTCTGTCTTTCTCAGGATGTCTTGCTACTTCGGGCAAACTGACTTGCTTAACCTGTTGACAATTGGTTTGCATTTGATGGGGGTGGATGTCCTCTTCACCACATGAGTTGTTTGCTTGGACTATGACTGTAAGGATTGGGCTGAAAGCAAGTCTAGTGATCTGGGCAGGTGCTACCTTTCCCATGGTGTTTATCCTTTATGACCTTGAGTATGCTATTTAACTTCACATTTGTATAGTTTCCTCTTTTGTCCTTTTCAGCTTTAAATCTATAATCATATGACTCTATATACTGAGGAAAACCATCCCTAAATCAATCATTACAATGTAAAAGGTGGAGAATATATACTTTTCATCTTGTGTTAATTAGATATGTTCCCATTATCTAAGGTTATACCTCAAAAGATCATGATGGGAATTATACCAGATGTATTTCCTGGAGAACAAGTTGAGAATATCCTTACATTTTCAAGCCAATGTGAATGATCATTTGTAATCATGTCATGCATCATGAAGTGCTGAGAGCATTCTTTTCTCACTCTCACAGAATTCAGAATACAGTTCAGCAGGTGTATAAAGATAGCAGTGAACTCATCAATATCCAGCTATGACCCTGATGCTTTATAGCTTAAGGACCTCTAGGCGAGGTGCTTGATGGCAATACAGATGACATAGTTAAAGTCTTCAAAAGCACTCATAAAACACTCTATAATACCACAGGAAAAACTTGTAATGATACGTTGTAAGAACATCTTCTTAAACTAATGTGCAGAATTATCATATATTTTTCTAAACATATGCTGAGTGACCTCATGTTAACACTACTATAAAGTAGAATTTACTATATAAGAAACCTGCCTCAGACCCCATCTTAAATTACCCTTGATTTCCTATGGATAATAATTTTCTACTAGGACCTCACAAAGACCTCTATTCTGCCCTTCTCAAAATCACATCACATTCCATATATGTTTTATAATGATCTCTGCCTGTTTTTTCTACAAATAGACTATTGACACTATGAAGGAAGGGGCCCTCTATTTACTTCACTGCTTTTCACAGAGATCTACCCAAGGTAGGCACTTAATACATGACTGGTTTAATTGAATAAATATATGAAATGTTTTATAATTCTCCTTTGATTTTAAATATAAGGATAAGAATGGCATTACCATCTCCCTACTGGTATAATGACACACAGTATATTAATATGGGTTCGGAAATAAGAAGTTATATCTAAAAGTCTTGCCTCCAACCAAATTTCCACCAGTGAAAGCAAATAAATAAGAAGCAAAGGAGATATACCACCTGCTGCCCAGAGATATTGATAAAGAGAGATATCCATAGATTGGTGACAAAGAACGGAGCATACCTTCATCTCATTGAGGTAGATGAGGGCAAGGAGAAGGATAAGGCCACTGTTTAACCTGTTTCTGGGAATTTTAGAATAACATTTTCATTTCTAGGTTACATGAGAGAAAGTAGGAAAGCAGTGAAGTACAAAGGAAAAAAAAACTGGTTCTGGAGTCAGAGGATTTGGTTTCAAATCCCCATCTCTACAATTATTAGGTGTAAAACGAGCAAATCACTTAACTGTTCTGGGCCTCAGTTTCCTCAAATGTAAGATGGGGAAAGGGAGTTATACTAAATGGACCTTGAGGTTAGTTTCAATTCTACATCTTATAGATATTAAAATATGACAATAATGTAGCCTAAAGGTAAAAGAGACATATATGAAGGAGATTTGTAGGGTTTTTTTAGAATTCTAAATGAAACACACTAAGTGCTTATTGTGTGTATAACACTACTGAGAACTGGAGATATAAATAAACAGGAAAGCAAAACAGTTCATTTTCTCAAGGAACTTATGTTGTAACAGAAAAAATATCATATTCAGAAGACTGCAAATAAGATGGAAAGGTCCCTTACGATGCAGTGGCAATGAAGATGGTAATGCATCTTCCATGTGGCTTCCATAGAACAAGCCACATCTACTTGTGATGTTGAATCCCAAGGTTTTTGTGGCAAGACCTTTCTTTTTCTGGGTCTTTAATAGCCTTGGTTAGTGAGAAGAAAGAGGCAGCATCACCTGTAGGAACAGTTGCCAGCTCATATATTCATAAGATTGGCTCCAATAAAGAATAGCTATAGGGGCCAGACTGGAACTAGGGCTAATGGCTGTGTGCTTTCTCCCATTCATTTTAGCATGATGTTTTCAGTGATGTTATTAGATGTCTTCAATAAACATGAAAATGGCCATCTGAAGAAATGCAATGCAGAAAAGGCATTAGACTTGTTCTACATGGTTCTAGTAGGCAAAATAAAGAGTCATGGAGAAAAATTACAGAGATTAGATTGGTCCTGATGAAATAAAAAGCTTCTTAACAATTAGAGCTATCCAAAAATATAATTGTTTGCCTCAGAAGGTATATGATTTCTCCTCCCTCGAAGTTTTCAAGTAAAAACTAGATAACTATTATTCAGGGATGTTTAAGGGGGATCCTATTCATGTACAGGTTGGGCTAAATGATCCCTAAGGTGTCTTCCAACTGAAAGATTTTGTGATTTGGATTCCATTGAGAATGGAATATGGCCAAGAAAGCATACTTGCTTCCAAAAGAGAAAATCAAAACTGAGCTCTGGACCTTATAGCATGTTCACAATTCCAAGTGAATCCCAGTGAAGACAAGACAGCTGACAATTCCAAAGATAGGATTATGTTGACCTTTAGATTTTACTTAATCAGATTTTCTTCACCACACCAAATAAGCACCTATCAATACTGTGAGAGTTTTGTTAACACCTCTGTCTCCATATTAGCCCAGTGTAACATCTACTGGAAGAAAAAAAAGACAGTGATCAAAACCTAGCTTTCCAACGCAGTTCAATCATAGTGCACTGATTAAACGGAGAGAATTGTTTTTCATTTATTTTAAGAGTACCCAAGAAGCAAACAACTGTGTTTACTTTTCTTATTTGAGACAATGCATTCAACAGACTCATTGGATGAAGAATATTATAGCTTGACATGACCTTCAATAGATGAGAAAATAAAAACTCATCAAGGGTCAAATGACTGGTCTAATGTCACAAAAGTAAGAGTGATGATTTCAACCTGAAACCCTCTAACTCTGAATCCAGACCTCTTTTCACTATATCATAGTATAATGTTGCTATTCTATGTAGTATATGCAGCATGGTACCATAGTATAATGCCTCTCTAAACACAGAAATGAAGGTAATGATTAGAAGATGAAAATGAACTTTCCTTTTGGTATATCTCTCTTGACATAAAGATTTGAGCAAATCATTACATCCTGAGATGCAAAATGAACTTTTTCTAAAAAAATCCGGTTTAAAAATGTAGTTGACTAGTCAACATTCAAAACTAAATCATCCTTTTTCAACTATGTACTTATCTGCAGATACCAAGTTGCTTAACCCCAAAGCCCAGCATATAGTTCTAATTCAAGCTTTCTTTAGCAACTTTACCACTCAGTCAGATGCTGTGGTAAAAACTATATGATTAACAGTTGATTTGATGTGATAGGGCTCCTAAATTAAATACTATTAGAATTGTAAAGTAATTAGTATAGAAAAGGTCAGCATGGCCTTTTCAGTGGTACTATAAAAGACTAAAAAAATTACTTTCATCTGGTAGGTAAAATAATACCTTTGATTAAAACCAAGAGAACGTTAAGATCTGATTTACTCTTCAAGACTGACAACATCACCCACCAATTTATTTTGTTCATTCTGTTCAGTGAAGATGATAAATAGTTTCCTTTGGATTCTGAGACTTGCCATAGTATACGAATGGGAGACAAGGCTAGGAGGCTGATCTGTGAGAATATAATATAAAGATAATGGCTCTCAGTTTGAGATTCTTACTAGAGAAATTTTGGTGAACGTGAGTTGGTCTTTCCACCTACTAGAAGCAGTAAAAAATAAGAATAACCCCATCTAAACAAAATACAGACATCATTTTATGCCCTATGGTGCCTGAGCTGTAACAGGGAATAAGAATACTACCTTGTATCAAGGTTTATTTTTATTGTAAGCATATCTGAAACAGTTTATTACCACCCATTTTGTGGGGAAAGATTTTCTACATTATCACTAGATATTTACAGCTTTCCCTCATAAATGACCTTAATTTTATATTTCCCTCATAAATGACCTTAATTTTATCATGAAAATAATTATAAAATAATCTAATTCATTCACTTTTATAATAATAATATAGCATGGTAGTGATAACTTTTGTACCACTCACAAGAAGCAAAAAAAGAATTGTAAAATGGGGATAAAAGTACCTAGCTCAGAGAGTTTTATGGGAATCAAATCAAATGAGATCATATATGAAAAGGGTTTTTCAAACCTTGCATTTCTACATAAGCAATAGATATTATTACTATTGTTATTAAAATATGAACCAAGGGGAAATATTACACAACTTAGCTAAACAACATAATATATGATATTGTGAAACAATCTAATCAGATGAACATACAATAGTTGTGCTTTAAAAAGACAGAGAACCTTAAAAATCAAACAGTATTCCCAAATATATTTTTATAAAAGAGAATACTTAAAAATGCAAAGTGCAAAAACTGTGTTTTTTGCTGCATTTTCACATTCCAAAGACCATTAAAGAATGGGAAGACAAGCTCCAAATAAAAATTGTAAGATACATTAACTGCTAGGAAAAAAGAGAGAGAGAGATGTGGGGAATAACACAAAGAAAATATAATCAAAAAGAAAATCTATATTATCCATTTTATTTCCTTAGAGCTTGAACTTTTAGCAGTCTCTGAAAGATATGTTCTATCACATACATAGTACATACTTTTTTTAAAAGAATGATAGCCAAAAACAAGAGGAGCACTTTGATGCTGTACTCTTGACAATACTGGAGCTTCTATGTCTATTCTTGCACCATCAGACTATAATCCAAAGAAGACAGAATATAGGAAAAGAAATGGTTTATTTGTTTCTTAAGTGAGGTAGAAATGAAAAATAAGAGAAAAAGAGACAGTCAGGGCCAGCCTGGGACAAAGTAGTAAAGTGACTTTTTGATGTAATTTTAGGAGTACAAGGCAATGCCTTCTGAAATCAAAGAGATCTCATTTTATTTTCTCATTACTTTTTCCTAGGTACATAACCATCGTTAGTCATTTCTTATAATAAAGCTTTGAAAGAATCTGTAAAAATTCAAATATTATCTGAGGGCAAAAAATTATTCCATCATCTTCTGATGAAACTCTAGTTCAATCCAGTTTGTTATTTTTACATGGAAAGCAAGGTTATAAGGAACTTGGATACCCAGAATGAAAAAGTCCACAGTGCAGGCCTCTGGGGAGAGGAAATACTCTGGTTATTGAGAGACTCTGACTGTTGAGAAAGGTTGGGGGCTCCAAATGATTTCTAGTACTAAAGGATGTAAGGGCACGAGAAATAAAATTTTTCTACTGAAACACCATGGGGACTTAGATGCCACCTAGTCCAAGCCCTTCTTTTTATAGATGACAAAGGAACTAAGATTGAGAGAAATGAAAAGCCTTGCCTAGCACCACCCAGTTAAGGAGTTGCCTAAGGAGGGATCTGAATCCAAGCTCCAACACCAGCATTCTATTCATTACCCCATGCTCCCACAAATAGGCAAAAATCCACTTAATATATATAAATCAGTTTCCTTGATTTCCTATATTACAATCTTAAATCCTTCTGGGGAAATTGTTATTATGATGAAAAGCTCAAAAAATATACCAACAGTTAAATTTATTTTACAATTCAACCCTTCCCTCTAAAATATTTTTACCTTAGGAAACATTCAAGACCCTAATAATATTTCAAACTGAAAAGTCTCTTGAGTAAGAAAACCTAAGAATAAGTCTGTCCTTTCACTGTGCTATTTTGTTCAGTGTCATAGAATCATATATCAATGAATTGCAAAATTCTGTAAAGAAGAATGAGCTAAATGATTTCTAAAGGTAGCTGCCCTCACTAATAATTCTTTGAAAGGGAAGAAATGACCTTGAGTCTGATTGGGTATGACAGATGGGGAGTGGGCCTAATCTTTATCTCCTAACCGTGGGGAAGGCCAAAAGAAAAAATAGTTTATTCCTTGCATAACTGCCTACTAAACGATGATTATGATGCTCTATTCAAAGGGTCTCATATACATATACACACTGCAGAACTTTTTAAAAATATGAATGAATTTGTGTTTGGGAAATACATTTTTGAAACAACTCTTAAGAAGAGCATTAAGTTCTCATCACTATTACAACTATTATTATCACATAATAGCAACTTGCTTTCTAGTCATCCTGGCATTTATCTTTGCTCAGATCTGCCTTGTCAGTCTAGAAAAGGTATGTTCAGTTAACTCATATAATTGTATCCATTCTTTCTACCCCAAACAAACCTATCTATCTATCTTAGTTTAATCTCTCATCTTCTCATATTTAGACTAGTACAATGAACCTCTAACTGGTCTCTCTGTCTCCAGGCTCTCCACAATTTAGTTGCTAAAGTGATATTACTAAAGTTCAGGGCCAAATATAACACTATCCCACTCAAAAAGTTTGAGTGACTCCCTATTGCCTCAGGGATAAAATATAAATTGAGTTTGATACTTAAAGTCTGTCATAATCAGGAATAAACCTATTTTTCCAGCATTATGTCTTACTAATCTTTCTTATACAAAGCTAACCTACTTACTGTTTTGTTCACAGTACGGAGTCTTCTATCTACTGCCAGTCACTCAATTAGCATTTATTAAGGACCTACTATGTCCCTGGTATTGTGCTAAGTTCTGGGAATATATAGAAGAAAAATATAACCTCACTTTCAAGGAGCTGACAATGTAAGTGGGAAATAAGCAAACAAATATAGACAAAAGCTATGTATAGGATAAATAAGGAATAATTTAAAAAGAAAAGGCACGATCAATCAAACATGTATTAAGCATCTATTATATGCCAGGCACAGTGCGAGGACAGTAGAATTAATAATTGTTGAGAAAGGCTTCCTGTAGAATATGGAATTTTAGATGAGACTTAAAAAAAAACAGGGAAGGCAAGGATGATGAGGGAGAACATTATAGGCTTGGGGAACAGCCAGAAAAAGTGACATGAGCTAGTAGATGGAGTTTCTTTTTGTGGAACAGCACAACAAGGAAACCAGTGTTACAAAAATTCCATAGTGGGGAGTAAGGAATAAAGACATTCAAAATGTATTTGATTTGAGGAGAGGGAGGGAGGCTATGAAGGACTTTCAATGAAATATAGGATTTTGTATTTAATCCTGGAGGTGACAGGTATTCACTTAAGTTTATTGAGTAGGGGAATAACATGACAAGAATTGCACCAAAATGACTTTGGCAACTGAATGGAAGATTGATTGGAGTAGGGAGAGACTTGAGGTAGGCAGACCAACAAGAAGACATCTAAATGATATGACTGAGAATGAGAGAGGTGGTTAGACTCAATTTTTTTTTAATTAATTTGTTTATTTTTAGGTTTCAAAGTTCATTTCCACAAGATTTTGAGTTCCAAATTTTCTCCATATCTCTCGTCCCACCCACCCCAAGATAGGGCACATTCTGAACACCTCTTCTCCCAATCTTCCTTCCCTTCTATCACATCCCTCCCTTCCCTTATCCCCATCTCCTTTCTTTTCTTGTAGGGCAAGATAGATTTCTATAACCCATTACCTGTATATCATATTTCCCAGTTGTATGTAAAAAAAAATTTTAACATTTGTTTTTAAAACTTTGAGTTACAACTTCTATCCCTTCTTTCATCCCCACCAAACCCCATTGAGAATGCAAGCAATTCAATATAGGTTATACATGTGTAGTTATGTAAAAGACTTCCAAAAAAGTCATGTTGTGAAAGACTAACTATATTTCCCTCTATCCTAGCCTGCCCTTCATTTATTCTATTCTCTCTTTTGACCCTATCCCTCATCAAAGTGTTTACTTCTAATTAACCCCTCCTCCCATTTTTGCCCTCCCTTCTATTGTCCCCCCATACCCTGCTTATCCCCTTCTCCCCTACTTTCCTGTAGTGTAAGATAGATTGTCATAATAAATTGAATGTGTATATTATGCCTTCCTTAAGCCAAAGGTGATGAGATAAGGTCCACTTTTTTCCCTCTCACCTCCCCCCTATTCCCCTCCATTGAAAAAGATTTCTTCTTGCCTCTTCTACATGAGAGATAATTTGCCCCATTCTATTTCTCCCTTTCTCCTTCTCTCAATATATTCCTCTCTCACCCCTTATTTTTGTTATTTTAGATATCATTCCTTCTTATTCCACTAACGCTGTGCCCTCTCTCTATATGGATATAATCCCTTCAACTAACCAAGTGCGGAGAAAAATCTCAAGAGTTATAAATATTATCTTTCCATGTATGAATGTAAACAGTTCAGCTTTAGTAAGTCCCTTATGATTTCTCTTTCCTATTTACCTTTTCATGCGTCCCTTGATTCTTGTGTTTGAAAGTCAAATTTTTGGTAGTCTTCCTGTAATCTTACTGGGGGAGGCTACCTGTCCATTCAGGGGGAATAGACATAAAGATTAATAAAACATTTCCTGATTTCACAGGCTAATTAAAGAAAACAAGAAGCTTCAGGAAATTATTTTAGAAATTTGTTCAGAAAAAGACAACCTAAGAGAAGAACTAAATAAAGAAGAGAAACAGAGAAACAACATAGAAATCGAATTAAACAGTTAGAAACAAGAATAGAAGAACTCAATAAAGACATTAACATTTCCAAGAAAAACTTGTAATGCAAGATACTGCAGCCAAAAATGCAATTACATAAAGAAATGGCTTTTTGAATGAAGCAGGCAAACAAGAAACATGAAGAGACTAGCCAAGAAAAAAAAACAATGATGACAAAGTATATCAGAGGTGAAAAGGAAACTTTACATCTTAGAAAGGAAAAGGAGGAAATTGAGAGAAAACTCAGATGCAAATAAAGAAATTAAGAAGCATGTTAACAAAGTTAAACAGTTTTCTCAAGAAAAAGGAAGACTATACCAGCTTTGTAAAATAAAAGAAAGTAATGCCTTTAGAATGAGCAGAGAAATCAAGAAATTGAAGGAAGTTATCAACTCTCACATCATCAAAGTAAAATGAGCACAAAAATTAAAAACAGAAACAAGATTCACACAAGGAAACAAAAGATAAACTTAAATAACAATAAAATTGACTCAGTCCAAAGAAGAGGCAGCCCAAATACGGAAAAATTGTCAAGAAATGATAAAAGCATATGAATAAAGAATTAAAAATTCTTATATAAAATAAGTTCACCCTAATTGATATGAGGACTAGAAAGTGAAATGCAGGCCCATGAGAATGTAACCACCCTGTGAACTTTATGACTTGACTCAAGCTAACAGACTTAGATAGTGATTCTAGGAACTAGCCCCTCCTGGAATTGTTTATGCAAGGGGATCTGGCTACTCCCCTCCTGCATAATCTTGTCAAAACATCAAAGAGCACTCTGTTTCTTGCACCAAGCCATAACACTCCACTCAAATAGTTGATTAATTGGCTTATTTCCCATTTTAAGTCACATATGCAGAATCCTATTGCTAAGACTAGTTGGCTGAGTGCCTTCTTTGTTTAAAGAGCTATATTAGCTAGCCAGTCTCAGAGCCTCTTTGGAATCTCACCCATGGAGATGACGATCTGCCTGGGACCTTCCCGTTCGGGACTCAAAGGCTGTGAACCGGGATTCCCCAGCCATGACTGTTAGAGTTGGTGCTCCCCCGAATCGGTGATGTTTTCTTTACCTATTTCTATTATTCTTCTCATATTGTGTATACTTCTTGTTACTTGTGGTATTTGGTGTTTTTGTAAGCAACCTATTCCTTGTATAAAAAATGTAACTCATACCTTACTGATAGAGGGGCAGTTTGTGGGATGATGACCCGGCAGTTGGAGCCCTGCCTTCTCCCGCATTCTTCTAACCTTTGTATTTTCCTTTGTACTCTGGCAGGGTGATGATTTTTACTTTTTCCCCTGATATAGATGTTGTTCAGAATTTAGCATGGGTACCCAAAATGTTATCTCTCCCTCAGATTTCTCTATCTTTACAACCTTTAATCGATATTCTCAATCGATCTTATGTCCTGAAAAGAATGTTAGAGTCTAATCAGCACACCTTAAATGAACATCGAATTCAGACTCACATAGTTGTAAATCAACTTCTTGAGGCCTCACATTTAGTTACTTCTGATACTAATTATCATTGGTATGATTTTTTTTGTTTAAATCTCAAAGTGCTACTCGTTATTTTAATAGTTTAGCTATTCCCATATTATTATTATCCATTTTCTTAGTATTATATAATTGTACATAATTAAATTTTACTTTCATTTTTAACTGCTGTGTCCGAGTGTCATTTACAGGAGCGAATCTGAACCATAATAAATTCTCAAAACAGCATATCAAAAATCATAATTAGATGAATTAAATGCAAAACTCAAAGTCACAAAAGAAGAACTAGAAAAACAAATGTAGGAAAAATCTGATCAGCTAGAGAAGATGCATCATGCCAAAATAAAAGAACTAGAAGATTTGAAGAGGACATTTAAGGAGCATATGGATGAGCTATGAATACTAAAGACAAAGGTGAAGGGCCTAGAAGATGAACAGTTAAGAACAGAATATGAATTATCCAAATATAAAGAGATTATTAATAGCCAAAAAGCTAAAATTCAAAATTTTTGGAGCTAAAATTGTAGAGCAATTACAGGACCAGCTTCAATGGTATTAAATAAGAAACTTTCATTTGTATTTATCATTAGATTTTTTTTCTACTTTAGGGTATATTTTATGATTAATTACTCAGTAGAAATGAATTAAGTGAAATGGGCATTTTCAGAATCAATATTTGTCAACTCTGCTTAAAATGACTATTCTGTAAATTTTAATTTGTAACTGTTTTCCATGTCTATCACTTTGTTATATCAACATTTTCTTACTGTGGGATACCATAAGTCAAAATGATTTCTAACACTCCTGCCTTCATTTGAACTCTTTTAGGAGAGTGTTTGAGAAATATCTTGTAATTTTTTATGCAATAATAGTAATAGTGTTTATACAGCATTTTTAAAGCTTGAAAACTGCTTTACATGTTTTGTCATTTGGTCCTCACAATAATCCTGGAAGAGGCACTGTCATTATCATCCTCATTTTACAGATGAGGGACCAATAGAAGTTAAATAAATTGCTCAGAGACTTAAAATGTGTATTTGAAGCCATATTTGAACTAAGGTCTTACTGACTTGAAATTCAATGTTCTAGCCACAAAAGCTAAGATGAAAATTATATTTTTAGGTAATGCCTATAGTAGTTAATTTATAGCACCATGATTGTATAGTTTTATCCATTCCTTGTCTTTTTCACATTAGTATAAATACACAATCTTTTCCTTAAGGATATCTGAAAAAGGGGGTGGAGCCAAGGTGGCAGAGTAGAAAGACACACATATGCAGGCTCTCCCCACACAGCCCATAAAATACTTGTAGAGAGGGACTCAACAAATTCTGGAGCAGCAGAAGCAGAGAACAGAGCAGAGGAGATTTCCAGCACAGGGTGACCTGAAAGTCCCACAGGAAACATCTGTTGCATCAGACATGGGGTGGAGCCCAGCCCAGTCTTGGCTACATGGCTCTGGAAGGAGGACACCTCAGAGGCAGAATCTCCAGTCTCAGGATCCCCAGTTGCAGCAGCAGCAGCAGCAGGTTCACAGATCCCTAAACCCACAGATGCCAAAGATCAGTGACAGGGTTTTTTCAACTGGCTGGGAAAGGAGAAGGGCCTTCCCATAGCTCCACCCTTAGGCAGCAGCCTCAGAGGCCATATCAGGCAGGCAGCAGTTCCCACAGCAGTCCACATCCATCGTTGGATCGTAAAACCTCTGGGGCACTGAGTAGCCCTCAGCTCTGCGTAGAGCCCCATGGGAGCTGATTTATATCTCATGCTAATCTCAGCCCCCAGTGTTGGCTTGGTGGAAGTGGAGGTCAGGTGGCCATGGAGAGGAAACTCAACTAAGATTTTGGGCACAAAAATCCCTCCCTGCTCCCAGACCAGTATACATGCTTCACTGTGCCAACTTGTAGGAACTGCGATCTTACATATTCCCAGACTATACCCTACTCTTGACAAAGGACCCAAAAGTCAAGTAACTAGTTGGGAAAACGCCAAAAAAAGGGGAAAAAAATAAGACTATACAAGGTTACTTTCTTGGTGAACAGATATCTTCTTCCACCCTTTCAGATGAGGAAGAACAATGCTTACCATCAGGGAAAGACATAGAAGTCAAGGCTTCTGTATCCCAAACATCCAAAATAAATATTCAGTGGGCTCAGGTCATGGAAGAGCTTAAAAAGGATTTTGAAAATTAAGTAAGAGACGTGGAGGAAATTTTGGGAAGAGAAAAGAGAGAGATATAAGAAAAGCATGAAAAGCTGGTCAACATCTTGGTAAAGGAGACCCAAAAAATTCTAAAGAAAATAACACCCTGAAAAATAGGCTAACTCAATTGGCAAAAGACATCCAAAAAGACAATGAGGAGAAGAATGTTTTAAAAAGCAAATGGAAAAGGAGGTTCAAAATCTCACTGAAGAAAACAGTTCTTTAAAAATTAGAATGGAACAAATGGAGGCTAATGACTTTATGAGAAACCTAGAAATCACAAAACAAAACCAAAAGAATGAAAAAATGGAAGAGAATGTGAAATATTTCATGGGAAAAACAACTGACCTGGAAAATAGATCCAGGAGAGACAATTTAAAAATTATGAGACTTCCTAAAAGCCATGATCAAAAAAAGAGCCTAGACATCATCTTTCATGAAATTATCAAGGAAAACTGCCTTGATATTCTAGAACCAGGGAGCAAAATAAATATTGAAAGAAGCCACAGATCACCTCCTGAAAGAGAAGCAAAAAGAGAAACTCCTAGGAACATTGTGGCCAAATTCCAGAGTTCCCAGGTCAAGAAGAAAACATTGCAAGAAGCTAGAAAGAAACAATTTGAGTATTGTGGAAATACAATCAGGACAACACAAGATCTAGCAGCTTCTACATTAAGGAATCAAAGGGCATGGAATAGGATATTCCAGAAGTGAAAAGAACTAGGACTAAAACCAAGAATCATCTACCCAGCAAAATTAAGTATAATACTTCAAGGGAAAAATGGTCTTTCAATGAAATAGAGGATTTTCAAGCATTCTTGATGAAAAGTCAAGAGCTGAAAAGAAAATTTGACTTTCAAGCACAAGAATGAAGAGAAACATGGAAAGGTAAAAAGCAAAGAGAAATCATAAGGGACTTACTAAAGTTGAACTGTTTACATTGCTACATGGAAAGACAATATTTGTAACTCTTGAAACTTTTTTCAGTATCTAGGTAGTTGGTGGGATTACAGAGAGAGAGAGAGAGAGAGAGAGAGAGAGAGAGAGAGAGAGAGAGAAAGCACAGGGTGAATTGAATAGGATGGGATCATATCTTAAAAAATGAAATTAAGGGGTGAGAGAAATATATTGGGAGGAGAAAGGCAGAAATGGAATGGGGCCAATTGTCTCTCATAAAAGAGGCAAGTAAAAGACTTTTCAGTGGAAGGAAAAATCAGGGAGGTGAGAGAAAAAACATGAAGCTTACTCTCATCACATTGGACTAAAGTAAGGAATAAAATGCACACTCATTTTGGTATGAAAACCTATCTTACAGTACAGGAAAGTGGGGGAGAAGGGGATAAGAAGGGTGGGGAGTATGATGGAAAGGAGGGCAATGGGAGGAGGGAACAATTTGAAGTCAACACTCTTGGGGAGGGACTGGGTCAAAAGAGAGATCAGAAGAAATGGGGGGGCAGGATAGGATGGAGGGAAATATAGTTAGCCTTACACACAACACTATTATTATGGAAGTCATTTGTAAAACTGCACACATATGGCCTATATTGAATTGCTTGCCTTCCCAAAGGGGATGGGTGGGGAGGGAGAGAGGAAGAGAAGTTGGAACTCAAAGTTTTAGGAACAATTGTTGAGTATTGTTCTTGTATACAACTAAGAAATGAGAAATATAGGCAATGGGGTATAGAAAGTTATCTAGCCCTACAGGATAAAAGGGAAAATATGGATAAGGGAAGGGAGGGATGTTAGAAGGGAGAGAGCAGATTGGTGATAGGAGCAATTAGAATGTTTGGTGCTTTGGGGAGCAGGGAAGGGAGAAATGGTGAGAAAATTTGGAACCCAAAATTTTGTGGAAATGAATGTTGAAAGCTTAAATAAATAAATTTAAAGTGGAAAAAAAAAAGAATATCTGAAAAACTCATTGGTTTATTATTTGACCTTGACAGAGCTCAAGGTTTGATAAAAATATTAAGAATCAAAAAAAAATAACAAAGTCAAGTTTTCTAGTCAGCTCTGCTCTTTTCATCAAGAATACTTGGAAGTCCTCTATTTCACTGAATAATCATTTTTTTCTCTCTGAAGTATTATGCTCAGTTTAGCTGGGTAGATGATTCTTGGTTTTAATCCTAGCTCCTTTGGCCTCTGGAATATCATATTCCAAGCCTTCTTATTCCTTTATGTAGAAGCTGCTAGATTTTGTGCTATCCTGATTATGTTTCCACAGTTCTCAAATTGTTTCTTTCTGGCTGCCTGCAATATTTTCTCCTTGACCTTGGAACTCTGGAATTGGGCTACAATATTGCTAGGAGTTTTCCTTTTAGGATCTCTTTCAGGAGGTGAGTGGTGGATTCTTTCACAATTTTACACTCTGGTTCTAGAGTATCAGGACAGTTTTCCTTGATAATTTCTTGAAAGATGATGTTAAGGCTCTTTTTTAATCATGGCTTTCAAATAGTCCCATGAGTTTTTAAATTGTCTCTCCCGGATCTATTTCTCAGATCAGCTGTTTTTCCAGTGAGATAGTTCACATTGCTTGCTATGTTATCATTCCTTTGGTTTTGTTTTATAATTTCTTGATTTGTCATAAAGTCATTAGCTTCCATCTGGCTCCATTCTAATCTTTAAGTAATTATTTTCTTCAGTGAGCTTTTGAACCTCCTTTTTCATCTGACCAATTCTGCTTTTTAGGGCATTCTTCTCTTCATTGGCATTTTTGGATCTCTTTTGTCATTTGGGTTAGTCTATTTTTCAAAGTGTTATTTTCTTTGGCTTTTTGGGGGTTTCCATCCAGTGGGAGTGGGGGATGTACTGTCAACTGCTCAATCCTCCCACAATCTGTTGGCCTAGAGCTCCAGAAACAGTGACTGCAGGTGCCCCTGGGACCTGTTGGGGTGAAACACTCTACTCTCACACAGTTCCATGAATTTTTTCTACTGACCTTCCAATTTGTCCTCAGCATTTTGTGGTCTTGAAGTCTAGAAACCACCACAGGTGCAAGAGATTCAGTCCTCCAAGGCCTGCTCAAGTCAGGTGTGGCCTATACTACTCTATACTGGTGTGGCCCACACCGGACTGCAGTCTGCTCCCAGTGTAGAGTGATAGATGCTTCACTGTGACCTTCCAGATCTTCTTGGGCTTGAGATTTGCTTCATTCCATCATTCTGTGGGTTATGCAGCGGCAGAATTTGTTTAGAGCCATTTCTTAATAGATATTTGGGCTTAGGGGGGATCCCTCTAGAAAGTCTGTGCTATTACTCCAACATCTTGGCTTTGTCCCTGGACTCCATTATTTCAAAAAATGTATAAAATGTGAAAAATTCTGAAAATGTGAAGTTAAGTTCTCAGCTGAGATGGTGATGAAAAAAGGCAGTGGATGATTTTAAGCAGGATGAAAGATGTGGAAATGCTACAGTGGAGAGTAAGATAATGAGTTGATAAAGGAGGTGTAGAAGGACTAAAACCAGTATAACATGATGGAGTGATCTAAGGCTGAAGCATGGCACAATACAGTCAGGGCTATGATATGAGTCAGGGACTCAACAGAAGAAGACAGTGTAGAGTTGAGTTGGTTCACTAAGGTGTTAGGAAAGAGAAAAGAGGAGAGAGTACTTAATGCAGGAGTGATGTTCTAGGTCATAGGAATGGGGAACCTAGGGCCTCTAGGCCACATGTGACCCTCTAAGTCCTCAAATGTGGCCCGTTCACTGAATCCAAACTTCACAGAACAGATCCTTTTAATAAAAGGGTCTGTTCTGTAAAACTAACAATCAGTCAAAAAGTCACACTCAAGGATCTAGAAGGCCACAGGTTCCCCATCCTTGATCTAGAAGAACCTACTTGAGAGGGATAGGAAGTCAACATGTAGACACAGAATACTGTTTTGCAAGGGAAAGCAAAGACAGAGTTGGAAAGCCAATAAATTATGTTTATTAAGAGGATTTGGGAATTCTTTAACATGGAGATGATACATTTGTGAGTGATGGCAAAGTCAAAGATGTGACCATCTTTGTGTGTAGCTAAGGTAGAATTGAGAGTATGAGAACTGAGTAGTTAGGGGATTTGATGGAGAGTCTATATGTATGTTAAAGTCACCTTGTATGAGGGGAAGAGTGAGAAAGGAGAAAAAACAGTGATCTCTCCAACTGCTAACGCAACTCTCTATCCAAATTCAAATTACTTTATATTTACACTATCTCTGTCCTATTTATATATGTGCTGCTTTCTTCTAGTAGAATAAAAGTTACTGGAGGGCAAGTATTATTTAATTTTTTGTCTTTATCACTTCCAGCACCTGAAACATAGGAGGTGTTCATTATGTTGAAATTGAATATACTGAATCTCTAACAGTTTGATTTAATTATGTTTGAAAGCTAATTTTCTATTAAAATTAATCTGAATATATTCCAAAGTAACAACAACTCAGCTTATTGAGCACATTAAGCTTTGCAAACTACTTTCTTTACAACCCCACAAGAGAGATGCTGTGCTTCTATAAGAAATTCATTTTATTTTATTTTTTATATTTATTTATTTATTTATTCAACTTTTTACATTCATTTTCACAAAGTTTTGGATTCCAATTTTTCTCCCCTTTTATCCCCTCCACCTAACCCAATACACCGAGCAATCTAATTTTCCCTGTCACCAATCTGCCCTCTCTTCTATCATCCCTCCCTTCTCTTGTCCCCATCTTCTCTTTTGTCCTGTAGGGCCAGATGACTTTCTATTCCTCATTAGCTGTATGTCTTATTTCCTAGTAGCAACAATACTAAACAGTTGTTCCTAAAACTTGAGTTCCAAATTCTCCCCATCCCTCCCTCCCCACCCATTCCCTTTGGGAAGGCAGGCAATTCAACATAGGCCCTATCTGTGTAGTTTTGCAAATGACTTCGATAATAATCGTGTTGTGTAAGACTAACTGTATTTTCCTCCATCCTATCCTGCTCCCCATTGTTTCTATTCTGTCTTTTGATCCTGTCCCTCCCTGAGTGTTGACTTCAAATTGCTCTCTCCTCCCATTGCCCTCCCTTCCATCATCACCCCGCCTTGCTTATCTCCTTCTCCCCCACTTTCCTGTACTGTAAGATAGGTTTTCATACCAAAATGAGTATGCATTTTATTGCTTCCTTTAGTCAAATGTGATGAGGGTAAACTTCTTGTTTTTTTTCTCAGCTCTCCTCTTTTTCCCTCCACTAAAAAGTCTCCTGCTTGCCTCTTAAATGACATATAATTTACCCCATTCCATTTCACCCTCTTTCCTCCCACTACCTTTCTCTCTCACCATTTACCTTAATTTCTTTTAAGATATGGTCCCATCCTATTACTTCACTCTGTGCTCTCTGTCTCTGTATGTGCATGCATGTGTGTATGTGGGTGTGCGTGCACACGTGTACGTGTGTGTGTATGTGTTCGTGTGATCTCACCAACTACACAGATACTGAAAAGTTTTAAGAGTTACAAATATTGTCTTTCCATGTAGGAATGAAAACAGTTTACCTTTGGTAAGTCCCTAATGACTTCTCTTTGCTGTTTACTTTTTCATGCTTCTTCTCATTCTTGTGTTTGAAAGTCAAATTTTCTTTTCAGCTCTGGTCTTTTCATCAAGAATGTTTGAAAGTCCTCTGTTTCATTGAAAGACCATATTTTCCCCTGAAGTATTATACTCAGTTTTGCTGGGTAAGTGATTCTTGGTTTGAGTTCTAGTTCCTTTGACTTCTGGAATATTCTATTCCACTCCCTTCAATCCCTTAATATAGAAGCTGCTAGATCTTGAGTTATCCTGATTGTATTTCCACAATACTGGAATTGTTCCTTTCTAGCTGCTTGCAAGATTTTCTCCTTGACCTGGAAATTCTGGAATTTGGCCACAATGTTCCTAGGAGTTTCTCTTTTTGGATCTCTTTCAGGTGGTGATCGATGGATTCTTTCAATACTTATTTTGCCCTCTGGTTGTAGAATGTCAGGGCAGTTTTCCTCGATAATTTCATGGAAGATGATGTCTAGGCTCTTTTTTTGATCATGGCTTTCAGGTAGTCCCATAATTTTTAAATTGCCTCTCCTGGATCTATTTTCTGGATCAGTTGTTTTTCCCATGAGATATTTCACATTCTCTTCCATTTTTTCATTCTTTTGGTTTTGTTTTGTGATTTCTTGGTTTCTCAGAAGGTCATTAGACTCCATCTGTTCCATTCTAATCTTGAGAGAACTATTTTCTTCAGTGAGCTTTTGAACTTCTTTTTCCACTTGGCTAATTCTGCTTTTGAAAGCATTCTTCTCCTCATTGGCTTTTTGAACCTCTTTTGCCAATTGAGTGAGCCTATTTTTCAAGGTGTTATTTTCTTCAGCATTTTTTTGGGTCTCCTTTACCAAGGGAATTGACCCTTTTTTTCGTACTTTTCTTGCATCTCTCCTCATTTCTCTTCCCAGTTTTTCCTCCACCTGTCTAACTTGCTTTTCAACATCCTTTTTGAGCTCTTCCAAGACCTGAGCCCACCCGACATCCCCCTGGGATGTCTGGGATACTGAGGTCCCACCCTCCACATCTTTCCCTGATGGCAAGAATATTTACTCGTCATCAGAACCAAATGGTGGGATCATTTGCACCTGCTCAAAAAAGCTCTCTATAGTCTTAGTTTTCTTCCCTTTTCTGGGCATTTTCCCAGCCAGTTACTTGATTTCTGAGATTCCTCTGCACCCCCGCCTAGATCCCCCCAGCTAGTGCTTGGGGTCTGAGATTCAAACGGGCTTTCAGTGGCAGGCGTGGCTGCTATTCAATGTGAGCTTAAGTTCTGGTGCTGGGGTGAGGGCAGGGCCACCTCCCAGGCTCAGTTCTCTCAGGGGCTTTATGCAGAGATCTTCATGAATGGAACGGGTGGGGCAGGGACATCTCCCAGGCTCCGCTCCTTCAGGGGGTTTATGCAGAGACTTGAGCTTCTGCCTGCCTGCTTGTGGAGTCCCGGGGGCTGCTGTTGCTGCCTCTGCCTCCGCTGCTTCCTCCTGAGGGGGCCTGAGCCACGGAGACACCCCGCTCCCCTCTCAGCTAGCTCAGACATCTCTTTCACTGACCTGTAGCGTCTGTGGGCAGAGGGACCTTCCTGGCCGCTGGAGATTCCATCCCTGAAGCCTGCTAGGATCTGCTCCTCTGGGGCCACCTCCAGGGCAGCGCTGGGGTGGACTCAGCTTTCCAGGACACGACGGACCCTGGGGACCACTCTCCAGGGCTCTCTGGAATGGAAATCTCTTCCACTGTGTTTCTGCACACCCTGCAGTGATTCAAAATTTGTTGGGAGCTCTTCTTACATTAAATCCATTGGCTATGGGTTCGGAGCTAGCATACGTGAGTCTTTCTACTCCGCCATCTTGACTCCGCCCCCCCAAGAAATTCATTTTAAAACAAGCACTTCATCTAGCTCATTTACATTAACCCAAACACACTCTATTTATTTCGAAATTCAGGATTGGAGAAAACCAAGACATGTGAATGGTAGAATGGAACAATTCATGGTCAATGGAGCTGGGTTCCAATTATGTCTTAAGAACTTAATGGATGTGTGACTTTGAACATTGTGTTAACCTCTCTGGATCAAAAGTTCTCATCTTTAAAATGAACAGTTTTGAATTAATTGGCCTTGAATGTCCCTTCTAACTCTAAATGTCAGATCCTTTAAATGCACAGACCTCAAAATGAAAATTTGTTTACAAATCAGTATGCAAATAATGCTGGAAAAAGCCCAGAAGTGAGTGTGTAGCTTTCCAAGAATCACCATGAGATCTCCAAGAATATAAGCAAAAAAAAAAAAAAAAGGAAAGAGAGAAGGAAGGGAAGGAAAGGAGGAAGGGAGGGAGGTCTTTAAATGCACAGACCTCAAAATGAAAATTTGTTTACAAGTCAGCATGCAAATAATGCTGGAAAAAGCCCAGAAGTGAGTGTGTAGCATTCCAAGATTCACCAGGAGCTCTACAACAATATAAACAAAAAAAAAGAAGGAAGGAAGGAAGGAAGGAAGGAAGGAAGGAAGGAAGGAAGGAAGGAAGGAAGGAAGGAAGGTAAGGAAGGGAGGGGAGGGAGGAGGGAGGGAGGGAGGGAGGGAGGGAGGGAGGAAGGGTAGGGAGGGAGGTAGGGGAGGAGGAGAAAGGAGGGGAGGGGAGGGAAAAGAAACTTTGAAATCTCCAAAATCCATTTCATTTACATGCTTTTGCTCATGAGGCACTGAACTGTGGTTTTATCTATCAGAGAAACTGTTAGACCATGAGCCAACAACCATTTAGGAGGCTGGTCTGTTTTAGTTAGTTAATGAAAATTGTAAGAATAAGCAACGGAATACATTCCTTGGATATAGACAAGTTATTATGAGACCATATTTGTGCCTTCATTAGTTTTATTACACTCAGTGAAATAAAAATTGATTAAGTTTTATTGATAGGGAAAGATGCCAATGGAAAAGAATGCTAGATTCAAAGTCAGAGAATCTGGGTCCAAATTCCTGTACTGACACTGATTATTATGATTGATTTTATTATTATTATTATTATTATTATTATTATTATTATTATTATTATTTATTTTATTATTATTATTATTATTGACTTTATTCAAGTCATTAAACTCCTCTGGGATTTAGTTTCCACATATGTAAAATGAAAAGGTTAAACTACAGGAACTGAGCTACCCTATGATCTCACTCAGGAATGTATATTTAAACACGTATGAAATGCAGGTTGTCTGTTGGATACCTTGAATTACTCTCTTTATCAGTTATATTTGCTGAACTCTCGAGTACTATGCAAATTTCCAGGAATTTAAGTTGCGTATGAAATCTGCCTACCTTTACCACCATCTGTTTTCATCATGTATTTAACACTGACTAAAACTGTAATCAGTCTTACTTTTCTTTATCCATTAGCACACCATAAAATTCTCCCATAGTTTCTTCTTAAGATTCTAAACTGGCATTTTGGCAAAAAAAAAAAAAAAACAAAAACTAATTGCCATAAAATATCATGTTTTTTTACAAAAATCATAAAATATATAAAAAATATCTTTTAGGTTAGTGAAAGGAAACTCATAGATCAGGATATGAAATGAAAATAAGGAGATTATTTGGTAAGCAATAAGGACAATTCATAATAATGAACAGTGAGATCAATTCATTACTATTCTTTAAAAAAATGTACTTCAATTAACTTAAAGTTACCTTGCTTCCACATTGTCAAAGAGATCACTTAAAAGCTGGTTTAATTCATGAGTGCAATATGCAGTCAAATATTCCATAAAACCAGCTTGCCTTCTTTCTTTCTCCTTCCTTCCTTCCTTTCATGCTTCCTTCCTTCCTTCCTTTCTTTTTCTTCCTTCTTTCCTTTCATGCTTCCTTCCTTTCTTCCTTTCCTTATTGTTGGCCCACCTCTGGGTTCATCTGTATAGGGAGTTCTGGTAAGAAAGTTCCCTCTACCTCTTCTACAACTTAGAATATTAGAAAATTTCCTGAGGCATTATAATATTAAGGAATTTGCCCAGGATTATAGAACCAATATTTATCAAAGGAAAATACTTGAACCCATGTATTCCTGACCCCCCATACAAGCTCTGTAATACATTATCACAAGCCACATCTCATTGAATCAAATGCCATTTGTTAAATAAACACATACTACCATAAGTAGCTAAAAATGAGATTTCAAAGGCTATAAATAAGCATTCTACTTTGATAATATTTGAATTTCCTTCAGATAATAAACTAAATAGATTACAGAAATCATCCATATGCCATATCTACCATAAGTCAGTTCAAACAATTTTATCTATTGCATGTCAAACTGTCCCAATGTCTTCTAATTACTATGGTCTAGAACAGTAATCTAAAACCTAACTCCAGAGATATCTGCCATAGGCTTGCAGGTTACAAAGTTAGTTGTTCAATAACCATTTATTAAGAGCCTATGTATCAAGTACTATATTAAGAGTAGAGGATAAAAAAAAAGGTAAGTTGAAGTACCTTGTCCACAAGGAGCTCACAACCTAATGGGAGACATAGCTAGAAGCAACTAAGTACAAATAAGCTATATATAGTATAAATGAAATAATCTACAGACAGAAGGCACTAGAATTAAGAGGGATTGGGAAGGGTTTCCTGTAAAAGGTGGGATTTAATCTGAGATTTGAAGGAAGCCAGGATGTAGGAATGAGTAGGAAGAGCATTTCTGGCATAAGAGAAAGTGAAAAATATTCAGACTCTAGAGATGAATTGTATTGTGTAAGAAAAAGGAAGGAGGATGGTGTCAAGTGGTTCAAAAAATATGTGTGGATGTGGCCATGGAAAAAAGTATAAGAAGACTAGAAAAGGTAGGACCCCAGCCAACATGAGAAACAAAGTTGGCACTGGGATTTGATTGGTTCTGGCTTCCATAACACAGCTGGTCACATAAGGGTACATGAGTTCCACTTACATGGAATCCAAGCCTTTTAAATCTTGTGGATTCCTGAGACCATAGAAATTGTCATATCTTGGGCAGAGCCAAGATGGTGCAGTAGAAAGACATACATATGCTAGCTCTTAACCACACAGCCCATAAAATACCTGTAAAGAAGAACTCTCAACAAATTCTAGAGCAGCAGAAACCACAGAACAACCAAGTGGAGGAGATTTCTAGCCCAGAGTGACCAGAAAGATGGGAAAGGTCTGTCACACTGGACGCAGAGCAGAGCCCAGCCCAGCCTTGGCCAAGCAGCACTGAGAGGAGCAGATCCAAGCAGGCTTCAGGGACAGAATCTCCAGTGGCAGCACAAATCCCTCAGCCCACAGGTGCCAAAGATCAGTGAGAAGGTCTTTTCAGCTGACCAAGAAAGGAACAGGGTGTCCCTATAACTTGGGCCTTCTCAGGTGGCAGCAGTAGAGGCAGCAGCAGACAGAGCTCCCAAAGAAGTCAGTAGCCCATATCCATTGTTGAAGTTCTCATTGTAGACCCCTTGAGGGAACTGAGCCTTGCATGGTGGCCCTGCCCTCTCTTGAGCAGCTAATCTTAATCTCACACTGAATAGCAGCCCTGCCCCTGTCTAAAGCCCCTGAGACTTTGGAGCAGCTCATCTGAATCTCAGCCCCCAGTGCTGGCTTGGAGGAACTGAAGGCAAGGTGGTTGTGGAGAGGAAACTCAGAAGTCAAGTAACTGGATGGCAAAATGCCCAAAAAAGGGAAAAAAATAAGACGATAGAAGCTTACTTTCTTGGGGAACAGGTGTCTCCCCCCATCGTTTTGGATGAGGAAGAACAAGGTCTACTATCAGAGGAAGTCAAGGCCTCTACCTCCAAGGCCTCCAAAGGGAACTAAAATTGAGCTCAGGCAACAGAAGACCTTAAAAAAACAAGTTAGCAGCTTACTAGGAGAGTCAAAAAAATGTTGAGGAAAATAACAGTTTTAAAAAGAGCTAACTTAATTGGAAAAAGAAATCCAAAAAGCCAATGAGGAGGAGGAGGTTTTACAAAGCAGAATTAGCCAAATGGAAGAGAAGGTTCACATGCTCATTGAACAAAATAATTTGTTGAAAGAGAGAATTGAGTTCAGGGAAATGAATGACTATGAGTTAAACCAAACAGTTAGCAAACGAAAGCAAAAATTTGAAAAAAATAGAAGATAATGTAAAACATCTCATTGGAAAAACAACTGACCTGGGAAATAGATCCAGGAGAAATAATTTAAAAATTATGGGACTACCTGAAAGCTATGATCAAAAAAAGAGCCTAGACATTATCTTCCATGAAATTATCAAAGAAAACTGCTCTGATGTTCTAGAATCAGAGGGCAAAATAAATATTGAAAGAATCCACTGATTACCTCCTGAAAGAGACCCAAACAGAGAAACTCCTAGGAATATTGTGGCCAAATTTCAGAGTTCCCAGATAAAGGAGAAAATACTGCAAGCAGCTAGAAAGAAACAATTTGAAAGAAACAGTTGTGGAAACACAATCAGGATAACACAGGATCTGGCAGCTTCAACATTAAGAGATTGAGGTACATGGAATGAGATATTTCAGAGGTCAAAGGAACTGGGGTTGAAACCAAGATCACCTACTCAGTAAATATGAGTATAATACTTCAAGGGAATAAATGGTCATTCAATGATATAGAGGACTTTCAATCATTCATATTGAGGAAAAGACCAGATGTGTATAGAAAATTTGACTTCCCAAGACAAGAATCAAGAGAATCATGAAAAGGGAAACAAGAAATAAAAATCATAAAATACTCTCTAAAGTTGAACTGTTTACATTACTACATGGAAAGAAAATATTTATAACTCTTGAATCTTTTCTTCGTATTTGGGTAGAGGGAAATATTGTACATACACACACACACATATGCACATATATAGATAGAGAGTACTGGATGTGTTGAATCAGAAGAGATGATATCCACACAAAAAATAAAAATAAAATAAAATAAAATGAAGGAGGAAAATACTGGGGAGAGAAAGGGAGAAATGGAATGGGGCAGGCTATAACTCATAAAAGAGATAAGAAAAATCTTCTTCAATGGAGGAGAAGAGGGAGAAGGAGATAGGGGAAAAATGAAGCTACTCTCTCTACATGTGGCTGAAGGAGGGAATAACATGCTCATTAAATTTGATATGAAAATTTATATCATACCACAGGAAAGTAAGATAGGAGGCAATAAGTGGGGTGAGGGGAATGTTATAAGGGAGGACAAATGGAAGAACAGAGTCACTAGAAATAAACACTTTCGAGAAGGGACAAGGTCAGTTGTGGGGGCAAAACAATAAGGGAGGATAGAGTAGGACAGAGGGAAATATAAGTAGTATTACACAAGATGATTATTATGGAAGTCTTTTGCAAAACAACACATATTTAGTCTGTATTGAATTGCTAGCCCTCTTAGCGGGGCTGGGGAGGGAAGGGGAGGGAGAAAAGTTGGAATTCAAAGTATTAGCAATGAATGTTGAGAATTTTTTTGCATACAGTCAGGAAATAAGAAATACAGGGAATGGGGTACAGAAATTTATCTTGCCCTACAAGAATAGAGAGAAGATGGGGACAAAGTAAGGGTAGGGTGTGATAGAAGGGAAGGTACATTGAGGGAAGGAGTAATCAGAATGCAAGGTATTAGGAAGTGTGGGGAGGCGAGTGATAAGGAGAAAAATTGGACATGTTACAAAGTGAAGTAAAAGCAATTAGTATTAAAACAAATGACCAAATTAATTACTGAGAATAAATCAATGACATCTTTAGTTTGGGGAAAAGAATTTTAGTCTAAATTTCCTAGAGGAAGGTAACCTTGGGTAAAATTTGGCATTGATAGAAAAGGTAAGGTTTTAATGATAAATTTCATTTTTATGATTGCTATTTAATCAGGAACTAGAACATGTATAGAAAGTTATGTAATCCACTTAAGACTTGCCTGAAAAGATGTTCCTTAGCCAAAGTGAAATTATAGTCATATTTGAAACCTGGTAAATGGAACTTGCCATTTTTAGATACTATAGGACTATTAAGTGACTGTCCTTCTGATTCTAACTCCAGTTATGGATAGCAAGAAAGGCAGTCTGAGCCTCCAATCCATGATGTCAGTAAGCTGGTGAGATGCTGGTATGAAGTGCAAAAGGAGATCTCATGCGAAGTTTGGGAGAGCAGCTGTTCAGCCTGGGCTGAGATAGGATTCTCCTGACTCAATTTCCCCACTGACACCTGGCAGACTTTAAGCCTGACTGAATGCAAAGTAGACAATTTAATCCTGCCTGGAACTGATGTGAAGTTGGGGAGATATTGTATCCCTGCAATGTCCCTACTCTTGGTGGCAATTTCCTATAGTCAAAATGTTTGTAAGCTTAATACTAGATCTATTAAATTACAGATTATTGGTAGGGGAACATCCAAGGTTAAGTCTAAAATTAAGCTAATAGGCTTAGGATTTTAGGCCAACAACAATAAGTTAGGGTCCTTTAATTTTTATAATACTGTGGAGACAATTAGGTCAAGAGCTTGTGAAGTTAGCAACATAAATATTATTTGTGTCCCAGCTGATTAATGCTTTAAAAAAATTCTTTTGTGGTCCATATTGATAATGTTCTAAAAAAAAGTATCACCTAACCAAAAGTTTGAATTGTTTTATCTGTTATAAACTGTGTTAAAAATGAAAAATAAAATTTAAATAAAAAAAAGAAATTGTCATATTTTACTAGATGATTTACTGAGTAGACAAGTGTTCATAAGAAATTAAGGGAGGCCACATGTACCAAATCTGAAGGATACATGTCACTGTCTTCTTATTGCATATATGTGTGTGTGTGTGTGTGTGTGTGTGTGTGTGTGTGTGTGTGTGTGTGTATATATATATAGTATTAGGGTCAAGTAAACATTTTTTAAAACTATTCAATAATTGCCTCATTCCATCAAAAACTGAGGTAAGAAATTGTTGGCATTAGACCCATATCCAACAATAATGAAATTTATACACATGGTAGGACCATTGGTGCAATCAGAAACTTTGGACTCTAATTCAAATTACCTCTTAGTTTAGAGACAGGTTTATTTAGCATTTAGAAAATAGTATTTTTTTTCCTTTTAAAAGATGTTTACTTTTAATATTATTACTGATTTTGATTGCACTTAAGTGTTAACATTCAGTAAAAATTACACAAGGAATTTCTCATAATATTCTACACAAATTCTACGCAAATTTATCAGAAAACTACCTGAAAACTGGCAGTATATTCAATTTGAAACCAGATTGTAATTCAAATAGAGTTATTACTCACGTGAATTCAAATAAAATGCCTTTCTGCCACACTGAAGGATGGCAAAAGTATAATCCAAGCACATAAACAAGGTTAAGATTATGAAGAAATAAAGTGAGTGTGAAAACCAACTATAATAATGGTTTAAATGAAATTTATCATCAAAATTTAAATCCTATTTCAACATCTCCAAGCAAAATAACTTTCATAGGCTAAAATATAGTTCCTCTGACAACTTCTCTCCTTGAAAAGCTTGATTAATTTTCTACATATTGGCACTATTTCTCTTTGAAAATAAACCAGTATCAGGACAAAGCCAAGATGGTGATGTAGAAACAGGAATGTGAAGAGCTCTCTCCACAAGCCCAGCAAAATACCTGTAAAAAATATCTCCTAACAAATTCTGGAGCTGTAGAACCCACAGAATGATGGAATGAAGCAAATCTCCATTCCAAGACAGGCTGAGAGGTTGATAGGAAGAGTCTATTGCAATGTGCTGGGAACAGAGCACAGTCCAGCATAAGCCACACCAAGATGGAAGGGACCTGAGCATGCCTCAGGGGGACTGAATCTTTGGCAACTGTGGCAGTTTCCAGACTTCACAACCCCAAAACACTGAGAACAAATTGGAAGGTTAGTGAAAAAACCTGCTGGACCTGTGTGTAGAGTGGTCTGGTCCTAGCCCCAGTGGGGTGGAGGACCCAGCAGCATCCACAGCAGCAGCAGGGACAGAAGCACTGGCTGTTTCTGGATTTCTAGGCCCAATTATTGTGGGGAAATTGCATGGCTGACAGTACACTCCCCCAACCCTACTGGAAGCAGAGAACTACCTTGACAAAGAAATCAAAAGTCAAGTAAGAGGATGGGGAAATTAGTAAAAACCAGAAAAAGCATCAAACTACAGAATCTTACTTTGGTGACAAGGAAGACCAAAATATACAAAGACAACAAAGTCAAAGTTCCTACATCCAAAGCCTCCAATAAAAATATGAATTGATCTTAGGCCATGGAAGAGCTCAAACAGGATTTAGAAAATCATGCAAGAGAAGTAGAGCAAAAATTGAGAAGAGAAATGAGGGTGATGCAAGGAAAACATGAAAATGAGTCAACTTCTTGCTAAAGGGGATGCAAAAAATGCTGAAGAAAATAATATCTTAAAAAATAGACTAACCCAAATGGCAAAAGAGATTGAAAAAGCCAGTGAAGAGAAGAATGTCACAAAAATCAGAATTGGCCAGATGGAAAAGGAGGTCCAAAAGCTCACTGAAGAAAATAATTACTTAAAGATTAAAACAGAGTAGATGGAAGCTAATGACTTTATGGAAAATCAAGAAATTATAAAACTAAACCAAAGGAATGGAAAAATAGCAGACAATGTGAAATACCTCATTGGAAAAACAACTGACCTGGAAAATAGATGCAGAAGAGAGAATTTAAAAATTATGAGATTACCTGAAAACCATGATCAAAAAAAAGAGCCTAGACATCATCTTTCAAGAAATTATCAAGGAAAACTGCCCTGATATTCTAGAACCAGAGAGTAAAATAGATATTGAAAGAATCCACTGATCGCCTCCTGAAACAGATTCCAAAAGGAAAACTCCTATGAATATTGTAGCCAAATTCCAGAGCTCCCAGGTCAAGGAGAAAATATTACAAGCAGCCAGAAAGAAACAATTTGAGTATTGTGGAAACACAATCAGTATAATGTAAGATCTAGCAGCTTCTATATTAAGGAATAGAATGGCTTGGAATATGATATTCCAGAGGACAAAGGAGCTAGGATTAAAACCAAGAATCACCTATAATCCTTCAGGAGAAAAAGTAGTCATTTAATGAAATAGAGGACTTTTGAGACTACTTGATGAAAAGACCAGAGCTAACTAGAAAATCTGATTTTCAAACAAAAGAATCAAGAGAAGCATCAAAGTTAAACAGGAAAGAGAAATTATAAGGTACTTACTAAAGTTGAACTGTTTATATTCATACATGGAAAGATAATATTTGTAACTCTTGAGACTTTTCTCAGTATTTGGGTAGTTGGAGGGATTATATACATGTAGACAAATGGCACAGAGTGAGTTGAATATGAAAGGATGATATTTGAAAAAATAAAATTAAGAGGTGAGAGAGAAATATATTGGGAGGAGAAAGGGAGAAATAGAATGGGGTAAATTATCTCTCACATAAAAGAGACAAGAAAAAGTTTTTCAATGAAAGGGAAGAGAGGATGAGAGGGAAAGAGTAAACCTTACTATCATTAGATTTGATTTCAGGAGGAAATAATATTCACACTCAATTTGGCATGAAAATCTATCTTATACTACAGGAAAGTAGGAGGGAAGGGGATAAGTGGGAGGTAGGGGAGATGATGGAAGGGAGGAGAAGGTAATTAGAAGTAAACACTTTTGAAGAGGGATAATATCAAAAGAGAACAGAATAAATGGGAGGCAGAATAGGATGGAGAGAAATATAGTTAGTCTTTTACAACATGACTGTCATGAAGTGTTTTGTATGATTACACATGCAATAATTTATATCACATTGCTTGCCTTCTCAGTGGTGATGGGTGGGTAGGGAGGAAGGAAGAGAAGTTGCAACTCAAAGTTTTAAAAATGAATGTTAAAACTTGTTTTTACATGCTACTTGGAAATAAAACATATAGGCAATGGGGTATAGAAATCTATCTTACCCTATAAGAAAATAGAGAGGAAGAGGATGAGAGAAGGGAGGGTAGATTGGGGGAAATGGTAATCAGAAGGCACAATGTCTTGGGGGGGTGGGTGGAGGGGGGATATGGGCAGAAAATTTGACACTCAAAATCTTGTGGAAGTGAATGTTGAAAACTAAAAATTAATTAATTATTAAAAAAACAGAAATCAGTATTTCTTATGCTAGAGCCAATGGTAGAACAAATATTACCTAAAGAAAGAAAGTTGTCAAATAATAATGATATAGTCAAAGAATTATGTGGGAAAACCAAAGACAATATAGCGAAAGTTAAATCATATCCAAGTGTCTGCTATTTGTGTGGTTCACATTCTCTTAAATTTGATCAAATGTGACTAGTATAGTTCTGTTACATCCTTTAAAAAAGGTGGAATTAATATGCAAATTATTATAGCATTTGTGTTTCATGCCATTTCATTAATTTGAATTTATTTATATAATTGTGTATTTTAAATTTATGATATTCACAAGCACCATTCCATAAGAGAATGAAAGATTTATTGAGCTATTCACAAAGAACATAAAACCCAAGTAGTTTTGCCCTACCAATACAAGGTGATAAAATATTTTATACATACAAAACATCATATATATGCTTTACATGTATGTTCTATAATGCCATCCCCCACTTGCTATACATTAATATACTAATAATTTATAGATAGGGTAATTCAGATCTAAATGAGGCCTTATGTGAAACTGAAGTATTAAAGAGAGAGCTACTTTCAATTAGTTATTGCTCTACTGTAAAATATGCAGTATATTAATTCTATAAAGTGTTTTAGAAATCTATTAAAGGGAAATTTGTGAGCACAAGCTGACCTGGCTGTATAGCACCTTTGAAGTCAAATCATATAGGTGTTCAACTATTTTCCTTCTGTACATATCTGTTCTTACTTTTCACTAATGTTTGCTGTTTATTTTTCTATTTCTAGTTACAAGTGTTTACTTTGCTTTTTATGCAGTGTATACAAACCTTTATAGTACCACAAATGCTAAATTTTATGAGAATTGATAACTGTAAAGACAAAATTAGCAATATGATAAACTAATTAACTAAGTACCATTATGATGTTAAATATCTAGTTTACAGCTGATGGTAATTTTCCATTTGTTTGATTCAAACTAATCAATTTCATTGAGAGCTGTTCTAGAGAAGTGTGAGCTTCCTGTGGACATAGTGGGTTCCCCATTACCAAAGGTCATCAAGGAAAACCTGAATGACCACTTATTTGGCCATTTTGTAGTGAGGATTGTCAGCAAGGTATGGTTCAACGAAGTAATTTAGACTATTCTTTGAAACTCTGAGATTCCCTAACACCTTGGACTCCTTTATAATATGTAAGATTTCCTAAGACAACTTAGAATAGTTAACTTTCCATTCTTCATGTCAAAATAGAGATAAAGAACATAATACTCAGTTGTGGAGATTGACATAGATGGCAGATTAAGATGAAGCAGTAAAGCCCAGCTCTTTCTCACAACTATTCCAACAAAGATTTAGCAAAACCTCTAAACCAAGTAATGATTGGGAAATCCAAGAAGATTCTACCATGAGTCAATTTTTCAGCCCACAGATAAGTAATCAGTTTTGGTCTTTCTGTTCTATCACTATGACCCCAGAGCAGGATTTCAGATCAAACCCAGGAAAGAATAATGAAGAAAAGGGTGGAATACCAGGAGTAGTCCTATAATTCAGTCACTCCGTGCATGTGTGCAGTCTCATAGATAATTAACAGGGATTGGAGCCAGCAACAGTCTACTGGAGCTCTAACCAAGAGTAAGTCTTCACATTATATCCCAGGCCCAAACTAGGGTACAGAATCTGCAAAGTTCAGCCCAGAGCTGTAATCAGACAATGCCATACATTAGACAGTTTATAGTCTGCTGAAAGTATGCATCAGCTAGGCTTGAAAGGCCCTTGAGATCCTTTAAGAACACAGGAGTCAATATCCAAAGAACACATCAGGATCAGGACCATATCAGGTCCCTCTATTCCTCATCTATACATGCACAAATAATAACCTTCACACAAAATTCCTATTTAGGAAATAAAATTCAAAGAATGAGCAACCAAAAAAGATACCACCAGCAATTATAAGATCAGAGTTACCTCCCAGACACAAACACTGAAGAAGTAGATAATGCTAACATTTCTGCAACCAAAATCTCAAAGAAGACCATGGGTTGGCCACAGGATCCAACAGAATTCCTAGAAGAAATGAAATAACACTTTAAATGGGAATTTAAAATATGGTAAACTTAATGAGAGCAGTAGCTAAAAAAAAATAGAAAAGAAATGAGAATTTTGGACAGAAGAATTAACAATTTAATGGAAAAGGTATGAAACCTTAACATAATTCTTGAAATCTAAAATGGACCAAAAATTAGTTAATGACACCATTAGACAAGAAGAAATATTAAATCAATGTCAAAAACTTTAAAAATGTAATTAAATGTGATTTATTTCATATCAATAACATCAAACCCCCACAAAAAAAAAGTCAAGGAAAGATAATATAAGAATTACAAATGCCTGAAATTCATTACCCTAAAAGAGAACCTAAGTATCAAATTTTAAAAAGAAGTCATGAAGGAAAACTGTTATATGCATTAGACCTAGTGGGCAAGGTAAATATAGAATCCATTGGTGAATTTCTTAAAGAAACCTCCCCCCCAAAAAAACCCAGGTATGTTATAGACAAAATCCAGAGCTTGATGGTCAAAGATTAGAGTGCAAGCAGTGGTGAGATAGATAGATAGATAGAGAGAGAGAGACAGAGAGAGAGAGAGAGAGAGAGAGAATACTGAGGAGTATAGTAATCCACAGTAATAATTCTAGAAGATTTAGCATCTGCCACTAGATTGGAGAGTTTGGAGTACAATGTGACAAAACACAAAAGAAAAACATTTATAACCAAGAATAATTCACCCAGAAAAACTGAATATAATCCAAAAGGGGAAAAAGGGAATCTTTAATGAAATAGAGGACTTCCAAGTATTCTTAATGGAAAGACTGCAGCTGATTAGATAAAATATAGCTCATAAATCTTTAGAGACTTTATCATATATTCAAATCCCTTCATTTTACAGATGTCAGTCATTAAACATTCATTATTACTTTTTATTAAATTGCAATTTATGATTGTAACTTATTCCACTTTCTTTTGTACTTCATTGTGACTGATGATTTTAGTGGTGGGTTTAAATGAACCATCAAATTCTTGACTTCCCCATACAAACAGATGCTGTAATATTTTTAACAGTCACTAAAATGTACTCTTAAAAAACCACAGCTTTTGCACATTTCTTTGAATAAAGTCCATTCTTAAAAATCACAATTAAAAACACAATAAAGTAAAGCAATTAAACATAAGTGTGTGGATGAATCTCCTCACTTACTAAAGATAGGGAAGCCAATTCATGTCCTTATGATTTGATGAAGGTCGGATCTTCTAAGTCACCCTACATACTCACATGACCATGGCTTTCACAAAATAAAAACTTATCAAAATTGTCGCTTTTCTCAAGTAATACACACACAACTTATATTGTATTATATAATTTTTGTCTAAATCTGCAATTTTCTCCAAGTGGAGAACTTTTGGCGACTCATCTTAAAGTCTAAGAAAGATATCTGAGATTTTGAAGGGTTAAATAACTTCAAAATTATCACGCAAGTCTTCTTAATTCCAAAGCTTGCTCTCTATTTAATAGCCAGATTGATTCTTATTTGTAATATGGTATTCATTGTCAGTGTGATTGAAATTATCTAGCTAAGACTAATAACCCTTTTCATTCTATATATGTGAGAGTTCATTCTTTGATTTGCTTTTGTATTCTGTACATAGCACTTGCTGTTATACAAGATATTACCTCTTGCGTTCATGGTTAACCCTAAGTCTTTGTTTTTGGTTAGGCAATCCTTTATATCTTCCCACCTGTGCTCTTGATGTTCCAGACCTCAAAACTATGCCTTCACGGGCATTCTGGAACTTTCCTCAGAATCAGGGGCCTTCTCATAAAAGTACTTGGTACCTCTGACTACCCCTGTGTTCTTCTTACTCTACCAGGTTGACCCCTCTTTTCCACTGATGAGTTCCTCCTGGAGACCCCATTCTGTGGAGGCATCCAGGCCAGTCAACCTGCATTCCATTCTAAGCTTTGCTCCTGACTTTCTGGACTTCAAAACCATGCCGTTTTATATATTATCTTACCCTTATTAAAAGGTAAGCTTATTGAAGGCAGGAGTTATCATTTTTTTGCTTGTTTTTTGCTTATGTTGTATCCCAGTGCTTAGCACAATGACTGGAACATATTAAGCATTTAATAAATGCTTGTTTCTTCCTTTCTTCCTAGGAAAGGAGTTTTACTTGACAGGTTTCTCCTGCCTATGGATATTTCTAAGTAGTAGTACTGAAATACTGTTCTATTTGAAGTTATGCTTCAGACTATCCATAAGGCATTTCTTCTCCTATTATCTGAGATTGCACCAGTTTCCTTTGTAAAAATATAAAAATTAAAGAAAGAATAGCTGGTATTTGTATAGTGGTTTTTATCATATATAAAGTAGTTTATTTTTTTTATCTTCTTATAAACTTCGGTGACACAGATAGTAAAAAAGATTATTACACCTATTTTTAAAATAAAGAGCTCAAGGTTTTAAAGCATCATATAAGATTCTACTGATAGCATACTACTTAAATGCAGTTTGTTTGTTTTTGTTTCCCCCAATCCAGTATTCTTTCTGTTATATTCCATTAAGAGAGCATTTATATTTACCTAATTTTAAAAATTATTTACCATGAAGATTAGCAGATTATTTTTTAACCCTAAATTTGAAGATTCAAGTTAAGTACATAACTACTCCTACTTAATAAGAATATAATTAAATATGGTTTTGAACTGTGATTTTTGGTGATTACGGTGAGTTGGAAGGGCTTTTTATTTAGTATGACATGGTTAGCATAAGTCACAACTTCGAAAAGGAAAAAATACATTTGGGCATAAAAGGAACACAATGTAGCAGAAACAACACTGAATTATTAGTCAGAATACCCAGAAAAGAAGATCAGGCAACACCTAGGTCTAACATCTCCTGTAAAATAAGAGAGTTGGGAACAGATGATCATTAAGGCCCCTTCAAGTACTACTATTCTGTGATTCTACCTCCATATATTTAATTGCCACTCTATATTATAATACAGCCTTTAACACACAATGAACAAAAATAACCTGATCTGATGTTATTTCCTAAGAAATCATTAATAATTAGATTTTACAAGGAAACACCTATAGCATTGTTACTTCAAAGCCTATAGTTACTTCAACAGCTACCATAAAAATGATAGCATATGAACCCTGAACATCTCACAGTGACTTAAAGGGTGAAAAAAAAAATTAAATTTAAGAAAATATCACACAAAAGCCTACATTTTGAAGTCATAACCTGCAATATAAATACAATACAAATTTAAGAAACAAACTTGCAGGGCTAACATAAAAACAAAGAGTAATTTTAAAATTAGGAAATTCACCTTTCATACTGGGTATTTTTTCTTACCTTTTCTAAACATTTGATCAAGGTAGAGCCTTTTTAAATGATCAAAACCAGGAATCAAAAGAAGCTTCATTCAAAGATGTATGGTGCATAATATAAAATATCCATGGTACACCTACATGGATAGGTGTACTTTTACTGAGCCATAACACCCTCAAAATTAAGGCTGTGGATCAACGACATATTGTTGGACACTTTGACATATCACTTACTTTTGTTGAATGATATTTATAACCCCACTTTTTATTACATCATTACTGCCAGTAATTTTGGTTATTTCAGTATTGTTGGATGTAGCTCATCAGGCCCAAATTACTTAAATACATCAGGGACAACTAAGTAATGACAGTCTTACTCCCTCCTTATACATCTTGATTATCAACTCACTACCCACCTTCAGAGAAAGAACTAATAGAGTCTGAGTACAGATTGAAGTATAATTTTTTCATTTTATTTTTCTTGCTTTTTTTGCAAAATGGCTAATAGAAAAATATGATTCATATGATTTCATGTGTATAATTTATATCACATTCCTTGTCTTTTCAATAGGTGGAAGGAGGGTGGGAAAGAGGAGGATAATTAGGAATCAATTTTTTAAATGAATGGTAAATTAAATAATATTATTTTGGGGAAGAAAGGGTTTAAGCCTTTGATATAAAACTTAGGGTCCTCCTCCCCTTCATCTAAAAACACCAGTGACTGAGTCTAATCATATCCCCTAGAATAATAACATTTAAGGGAGCAAATAAACATAATTTCAGCTTGGCATCCAGCCCTCTTTGAGGAGAGTGACCTCTCATCCCAATTCCTGTCAGGAATTAAGGTCTCTCCTGCAAAAAAAGGCTAGAGTTATCTATTCTACCTTGAAATGAGTCACAGTGACATCCCCATGCTACATATAGGAAAGAGTCAATCCTTATTATGCACAGGCATAAGAACTCATGAAACCTTGCAACATGGAGCCTTACTACATGCAAGGTCTCTCTACATTTGGAAAGTTGGGTTCCCCTCTGAGAAGAAAAAGTAAAAGGGATCAATGCATTCCTCTTCACAATTCTGGATTATCAGGGACCAAAAAAAATGTTCTTTAGAAAAAAAGAAGTTTTTTTCCTTAAGTATAAAAGGGAATAAAATGGAAAAATACTTTAACAGTTAATGTTATAGTGGAGAAACCTGAAGGGTAAGGAGAGTGGAAAATGAAAAACTATCACACTGAGGATGAGGAGGACAAAAAGGGTAACTGGACACTTACAGACAAACAGGAAAGCCTGTCTCTTCCTACAGAGAAGGGAGTTGTATACTAAGGAAGAAGGAGCCACCTATTAGAGTAAATGAAGAAGGGCACATGGCCATTTGTAACAGGCAGGTTAAGGGTACTGAGGCCTGCTGATCTGCTATAAATAGAAAGGCCTGATGTCTTTCCAGGGTATCCACCTAAAACATTAGAGAACAAGACAGGACCTGACAAAAGAGAAAATTACTATCCATTTCTAAGGATTCATAAAGCACAAATGATGCTGATAGAAAGGAATGAGAAAGCATCGCAAAAGAGTGCAAAGCACTGGGCAAGAAACTGAAGACTAGAGGACCAGTAACCACTATGTACAGATGATTATGGAGGAAAAAGAGAAAATCTTATGAGAAATGAACAGCTAGAATTTGGATTTCTAAAACTTGACTTAAAATAAAAGAATGATATTCTAGCTAGAGATGGAGTTCATCTAGTGAAGGCAGGGAGTACTGTATTTGTCTAGCATCTTGAAAATCTAATTAAAAAGGTATTAAGCTGAAAAAGAAAGGGGAAAGGGAGAGAAAAACTATCTATGAAAAGATTTCTTATATGGCAGGAAGTAGCACAAAGTTCATTAATTGTTGAAGTTCTTGCAGACACTTTTGTGTCAGTTTTAATAAAATATAAGATTTTCTTCTCTGCCTTTGATATCCTCCCCTTCCTTACCTGCCTTAAAAAGTTTGGTCTGACTATCTAACAATCTGGAAATGATTATAAAAATGAAAAGTGTCTATTACCAAGATCATTACAGGAAATTAGAAAAATATCTACAGAGACTGTACATCAGTACATGTACCTGGGACACATGGACACATTTAGAGGAGAGTAGACTAGATCCTCTTCAAGGAACCTAAAGCTATTTTAATGATGTGTTTCTTCCAAAAATAAATACCCATCTCTTTAATATCAACTTTCTACCAGTTTTGTTTTATGGTTGCAAAACACAAAACATAACAATCTTGAAAAAACTATAAATCAGAATCTTCTGGAAGGCAATGGAGACTCACAGACTGCAAATCAATCAATCAGAAATTGGAAGAATATGAGTAAAAGAAGTATCAGAGAAATGTAAGAAGAAAAGATGGGTTGGTCCTATGGACAGGCCACTGGTACATTTCCAGTGTCAGGTGAAAGCAAGAAACGCTTCTCGAAAGCTGAGGAGACTCATAGGAGCACATGGACAAGATTAGCATAATATGAACAGGCATGGAAGAGTCAGTACACACAAGCATGTATTAAGTGCCTACATCACTCAGGATACAGAGAAACGTAAAACAAACAAACAAACAAAGAACATTCCCTGTTCTGAAGGAGCTCACAGTCTCATCAGGGAGACAACATGAAACCTACATTCAATCAGGATATATGAAGTTTTAAATTGGAGCCCGCACAAAATCAGCTCTAGCATTAAGGGGAATCAGAAAAGACTTCTTGTAGAAGATAATATTTTAGCTGAGATTTGAAGGAAGACAGGAAAACCAAGAGGTAGAGAAGAAGAATATTCCAGATATATGAAACAACCAGTGAATATTTTCAGAATCTGGAGATGGAGTGTCTTGTTCTATATTCTACCAGAGGCCAATGGATCTCAGAGTCACTGGATCTCGCAATAATGAGGGCAGGGCAGTGAGGTGTAAGAAGCCTGGAAAAGGAGGAAGGGGCCATGTTGCGAAGGGCTTTGAATGGCAAGTAGAGGATTTCATATTTGGTTCTAAAAGGGATGGGAAATCTCTGGAGTTTATCAATCAGGAGGAGGACATAGTCAGATCTTTATTTTAGAAAGATTAATTTGACATATGAGTGAAGAAAGTACTGAGGAAAGGAGAGACTTGAGACAAGAAGTCCAACCAACTGGCTACTGCAATGGTCAGGCACAGAGATAATGAGGACCTGCATCAAGATTCTGGTCTATCAAAGGAGGGAAGGTAATGTATGCAAGAGTTGTCATGAAAGTAGAAATGACAGGACTTGGCCACTGATTGGATATGGGAGAAAGAAACAGAAAGAGAGACCGAGAAACTCAAGGATGTCACCTAGGTTTGGAGCTTGGGTGACTGAGAGGACAGTGATATCCTCAATAGTGATGTTAGGAAAAGTGGAAAAGTTGTGGAGAAAGATGAATTCAGTTTTGGATAAGTTAAGTTGAAGATGACTGTGGAACTTCTAGTTTGAGATGTCTAATAGACAGTTGGAGATGAGAGCCTGAAGGTCAGCAGAGGGTCTAGGACTAGATGAGTAGATCTGAGAATCATGTACGTTGCGATTATAATTTAGACCACAGAAGCTGGTATCACCAAGCGAAATAATACAGAAGGAAAAGCATGTAGGACAGAACCCTGGGGTACACCCCAGCCTTAGTAGTTGTGATGTATGAACATCTAGCAAAGGAGATTGAGAAGCAGCAGTCACAGAGGTAGGAGGGGAAACCAAGATAAAACAGAATTACAAACCCTGAAGAGAAAAGTGAACCCTAAGGAGAACCTTAAAGAGAAGAAAATGTCAAGGAGAAGAGGGTGATTCACAATGTCAAAAGCTACAGAGAAGTCAAGAAGTATGAGGATTTAAAATAACCATTAGATATGGAGATTAAGATTTTTAACTTTGGAGAGAGCAGTTTTGTTTGAATGATGAAACTCAGTGTTCATTATCAGAAATCAAGCACCTGATCCAGATGAACTCTGTCGTTGGGAGATGAAATATTGATGATACTTAGTGATATCAAGCCATTGTTAGAGATACTTGAAAAATCATGGGGAACAGGACTGGAGCAAATATTTTCCCAAATTCCAAGAAAGCGACAAGGGAATCTGCAAACTATAAGTCAATATTTTATATCAATACCAAGCAAATTCTAGAACATTATCAAAAGATGGTAAGTGAATAGCTAAAAAAAGGCAGTAATAACAGAGTCAGTATGACTTTAGAAAGAACAGATCATCCCAGGCTAAATGCATTTTCTTTTTTTTGACAAGGTTAATAAACTGGTAGATCAAAAGAATGATGAAAATAGGCTTTGCCTAGATTTTAGCAAAGCATCTGATGACATATCATGCTATTTTTTATGCCAATGGTAGACTACATAACAGTATATCTAAAAATATTAAAGTGCTCTTATAAATATAAAAGAGAAAAAGTAGTCACTAATGATTTGATAATAATTATGAATGCTGGAGAGATCTAAACTTCACTGTAACAGTGGCCAAATTAGAGCAAAACTAACATGAATTGAGAATAATGTACATAGTGAAATATAATTTAAAAATCATAACAGTTACAATATATTCCTCTAATAAAATCATTCTCTGATACTACAAATTTGTATGGTAGCAACCCTGGGTTCCTGAAGTCTCTTATAGTTGAGCTGAAACCTAGCAATTAACTAAATTCCAGTCATTTGAGAATCTGCTTAATTTCAGAAAAGTTAATGATCAAAAAGTTGGCAATGAAGTGTATATGTTGTGAGCTAAAGAAACACATTAAAATCTCTTAGTGAAGGATAGAAGAGTTGAAAGCTGCATCTCTGGAGGTAAACCACTGCCTCTACCTCCACCCCTGAACAATTAAATCATAGATTTTTGAGCTGTTGAAGTATGACAAATATAATAGAATTTAAGACAGCTGAAAATGAACAGAAAACCACTAGATACATCAGGTAAGAAACTATCTTGAAAGCAATAAAGTCATTTTAAAAAATAACATAGCTGAAAATGCTTTGGATTTAGGTGCAGAAGTCTTAAATTTAAATATCATCTCTCTATTAATTACTATATGATCTTGGGCAATTTCTTTCACCAGTCTGAGTCTTTGTTCCCTTATTTAATATAGGACAGTATTTTTGACCAGGTGACAGTGGAAAGAGGGCTAGATTTGGATTTGGAGGACCTAAATTCAATGTCTCTGCTACTTAACACCCATTTAATCCTGGGAAAGTCATTTAACCCCTGTGGTCCTTAGTTTCCTTATTTATAAAACAAAAGCATAGGATGAGGTGGTCTCTAAGGTCCCTTACAGCTCTAAATCTATGACTCAGTGATCAAAAACTAAAGTGTTCTTTTGTCCAAAACTGAAAAATTAAAATTATAGTTCTACAGACATAAGTACCAATAAAGTCTACCTTAAGTTTAGTTATCTAAATTAAGGAGATGTTTCTTCTTGGTATAGCTCACAGCTGGATGTTGCAAAGAATAAATGTGAATTTCAATGGGTGGGATGTATACAATGTTGAAGGGCAAGAAAGAGATTCACATAACTGAGGAAGTGACGTAGATAATTACTGTCACTAAATAGCAGAGTGATTGCTACAGCCAATCCCCATGTAGTTATTGTACATATTGTACAAACAATTTCAACATGCTTTTAGGCCTATTAAAATATATATCTAAAATGTAAACTAATCTTTTAAAATATTATGGTGATTCTGTTTTTAGCAACACAAAACAAAGATAGCTAAATGTTAATTTTAAAACACTGAAGACTTTGTCAGGATGTCAATATATACTCATTCTTCTAATATGGCTTTTTCTTAAACTCAGTAAAACCTGCTTAGATTTTTTTGCTTCATATTATATATGTATATATATATTACTATATTACATATGCAAATACCTTCGAATAAATATTTTTTCTAGTTTTTGTGGACAACTATCAGTGGAGATTTATTTTTATTTCACATTCTTAAGCTTAGCTAGAAAAAAGGAATAATGCTGACAGCATAGATTTATCAAGAAGAGAGATAGAATTAAACTAACTTCTTTTTTTAACAGGGTTAATAGACCCTTAGATTAGGTGGGGTTTATATAGGCTACAACAGGCATTTGACAAAATCATGAATGTTATCCTTAATGTACAAGAATGAAAGAAGCAGACTGGATGATATTAGTTATATTCAGAATTAGTTGAATGATCAGTCCTAAAGATTCATCATTAATGAGTTGAAAAAGCTTTAGTGGGATGACCTCAAAATATACTGTTGCTGACCTGTGGTGCACAGTTATGGATGATGGCATACATTCTATGCATAGAAAATTTGGAGAAGACACAGAGTGGAGATAGATAGATAGATAGATAGATAGATAGATAGATAGATAGATAGATAGATAGATAATCACAAATCAAGATGCAAAAAGATCTGGATAGGCATGAACAATGGATTATATCTAATAAGATGGAATTTAAAGAGATGTATAAAATTTTCCATTTGGGTTTAAAAAAATGTACTTCACAAATACAAGATAAGTGGGGAAAAAACCTAGAAGGCAGATCATGTGGTAAAGAGGCAAGGATTTTAGGTGACTACAAAATCAATATGATTCTACTATATAATATGGCAGACAAAAAAAATCAAATGTAATCTTATAATACATAGGAGAGGCATAGTGTTCAGAATGATGGAAGTGCACCAAGTTCCATTTTACTCTGCCCTCATCAGACTCCATCTAGAGCAATGTCTTCTAAGCACCACATTTTTACCAAGGAAATTGCTCCAATGGCTAAAGAAATTGAGTATATTTAGGCAGGAATAAGGAAAGACAAACGTTAGTAGTTTGTAAGTATCTAAAGAATTGTCACGTGAAAAAGAAAGATTCACTCTACTTGGCTCCCAATGTGCCAAAGAAGGAGCAATGGGTGGAAGATGCAAAAACGCAGATTTTGTCAGTGTAAAGGAAAACATGTTTATACTTAACCTACCCAAGAGTAAAATGGGATGACTTGTGAGGCTGAAGGTCTTCCCTTATAATCGCTCTTCTAGTAAAGGCTGGGTTGCCACTTGTCAGGGAGGCTGCAGAAGGAACTTCTCTGAAGGTATATGTTAGACTAGAGAGCACCTGTACTGCTTTCCAATACTGGGATACCTTAATTGAAATAATATTTTAAAATGAATAAACATTATTTTTATCTGTTAGAGAATGCATTCTTTAAAAGGTTGGAAAAGGCATGGTTCTTAAATTTAAAAAAAAAGAGTATATGGTTTACACTTTCTATTTTTGAAAAAGACATGGTATCTCATTGAGTACTTGAAGGTATTCTCTGTACCTAAAGGTATGTTCAATAACAGCTCTTAATAAACAATGACTTTGACTTTTTAGGAAAATAAATTCTACTCCTACCTATCTGTAAGGAATATAATAATCTACTAAACAAAAAAGCCCCAGGGAAGCTCAAAAATCCCTGACAGGGAGTAGCACCTAAAGCCCCTTTTCTCAGACATGAGGAGTTTGGATATCAACTACATTCCAGTATCTCAAGAGTCTCCCCTTTCCTGACCTTCCCCACTAACACCGTTTGCCAATCCTGGATCCAAGAGCTCCTTGCTCTGGGCATCTAATGCCTAAGCCTGTCTACATACAGATTAAAAACTCTAAAAAAATATCATACCAGACTTTATTGGTTTGGGAGAGAGACTGCCCCGTTCCTTTTGAGTTTCCAATTCCTTCTGAAGATTCAGCAGACCTGCTTCTATCATTCTTCCTGACTGACCTTAGACCTTTATCTCCTCTATATAGAGCTGGCTTGCTTTTCTGAGTTCCATGTTTCCTTGTACTGCTATTCTGAGCTGCTTCAAGTCTGTGATAAGACATTACCATTAAAGGACTAGCAAATTACAACACGTTCATGAAGCCATCCCTGCCTTCTCCAGTCCACAGTTCTCTCTGGAGTTACCAAATTCCTACAGCACTCACTTTTATTCTGTTCATTGAGCTTTGAACTATATTCCTTTGTATTATTATATTTCATTTTTATATTTGTATATTTTATTGTTATCTTTTTACTTCAATCTTTTTACTTTATACCTGGTACCCTGAAATATTCATTTTAAGAATCTGTGCGCATCAGTATCCCATACAAGTTCCTAGGCTTTTATGGCATAATATCATAATTATATTAGGGTATTTAATACATGGTTTATTTTTAAGTTCTTTAAATCATAAATTACTTTTCCCACCCACTATGAAATAAGGAAAAATAGACACATTTGGGGAGCCATAGCACATTATATAATAACTGAAATGTTGCAAATTATCACATTTCTAATGTTTCAAAATATAAATTAATAATTTTAGACTTTGATAAATCATATAAATGGCATGTCCAATACAGGATGAAATTCAACCCATACAAGTGAAAAGTAGTAGGCTTGTAGACATTAACCAAGTGCACCATATTCAAGATGATGAATTATTTGTTTGACAAGTTTTCACTTGTCAAAATATTACAGAAAAGGTCTATAGACACAATGGACAAGACGTTTAATATGATTGAGCTTTTTGGTGCCTTAATGAAAAGTATCTATCTATTTTAATAATAGAATAAAAGGAAAGGAAAAGAAAGTAATCCTATGCTTGGTATTGGCTAGATCTTCACTACAACTTTAAGTTAACATTTGTGAATGGGAGGTCAGCAAAACAGATTAAAGAGCAAGAACAGAGGCTCTTTGAGAAAGCTTCAAGGGTTTGGGATTATTGGTTAAGGAAATGAAGGAGGCTGAGGACTGACTTAAGGGGCTTTAAATATATGAAAGGCAATTATAAGTAGATGTTGATCTTCTGTCTTCTATTTGATAAAATAAGAAGAAAGGAGCATAAACTGTAACAGAAAATATATAAAAGAGTTTCTTAGATAAAAGTGTTGCTAAACTTTTGAACAGACTTCTGCTGAAGGCCAAGGAATCTCTCACCTTAGAGGTGAGAGATAATAAGATTTTAATAATAGGATAGAAATAGTAAGATTAAGCATAAATAAAAGATATCCATTATCAACATTTCTATTCAAGAGTTCTAAGGATGCTAGCTCTAGCAACAAGACAAAGAAATCAAGGGAAAAGGCATAAGAAAAGAGAAAACAAATGATTGTTTTTTGCATATAATATGCTGTTTTACTTACAGAACCACAAAAAGTCATTAAAATATTAAAATTGCAACAATTAGTAACTTCATCAAAGTTGCAGGACATAAAATAAATCGATGTAAATCACTAGCATTTCTCTCTATTGCCAACAAATTCCATCAGGAAAGATAGAAAAAGAAATTCAACTTAAAATAACTTCATAAAATCCACAGAAAATACATAAATACAATAATAAAACACTTTTTACAGAAATAAAGACATAAATATTTGGAAAGGTACTAATTCTTCATGTGCAGTTCAGGTCAATATAATAAAAATGACCATACAATCTAAATTAATTTACTTAATAAGGGTTATACAAATAAAGCACCAAAGAATTACTTTATAGAACTAGAATGATAATAAAGCATCTAGTTTGGTATGTAGAACAATAAAGCTATTGATTAGCACTGCCTTTACAGCCAAAACTGTAATATTAAATCTATTATAATTACGAAAGGGTAGAAAGCTATCTTGAGGGGAAAGGAGGTAGGGAAATGCAGGACAGAAAATGGCCCTAATGAAGATGATGTATCATCCATTTTAAGATATAGGAGTTCTTATACTTCAAGGCAGCACGGTACCAGGGCAGGAGAAAGATAGGAAGGAGAAAGTAGGAGAGAGTTAATTGTTAAATGTATATTCTTTAGTGTAGCAAAATGAAAATGAACTTGTAAAGTTAGAAATTATATCACTCCTTTGATTCACTGAACATAAAAAATAAAAAATGCTGACATTTTAGGAGGAAAAATTCCCCAAATGAACTCCTATGAAATTCTAGCAGTGCTGAACTGGAGGGGAAAAATAGTAACCATAAATATGAATTGTAAATTCATTGGTTCACTGAATTTGGTAAATAGAAAACTAGATTTGAGATTATAAAACTCTTTCTGATCTATCTTTTTACACTTGTTCAGAGAGCCAGACCCCAGATTAAAAGAGGTTAAAGGCCACATGAACACAGTAAGTTGATGTACAAGAATATGCTTGTGTGATGGATTTCTCTCCATATCAGGTACCAAAAGATGTCATAAGCCTGCTTTCAGATGGAAAGATAGTTTGGCAAACACTATTATTCTTTTTTTATAAAAATTTCAATTTGATTTTGAAAATTATAATTCTTCTTAGCAAAAATTTGTCAAAGTATAAGTGTAACAAATTGTGAATAAAAGGGACGATGGCGGGGTGGGGGGGAGAGAGTTGTACAAAGCCATGAATCTCTATTGGGAACAGCTTGATTTTTTTAAAGTACATTATAAATGTTACACTGTATCCAAAAGTTTCCTGCTATTCTATGTTTTCTCTGAAATTCTTGCTGCTCTCTTCTATGTATTTTTAAATATTTTATTGACGAATCGATTTTTTTCTGGAGTTTTTTGTATTTCTATCTCTTTGCTCCCCATAACTCTCCTAGTCAGCTCCCTCTCCTTAAAATGAAAAGTTCTCCCTTGTAACCGATAAATATAGTCAAGGTAAACAAATCCACACAAATGATATTCAGTTTTGATATAGCCATTTTTAAAAATCAATTCAATAAAATTTATTACTCATTTACCATATTCAATGAACTACATTAGGTATTAGAATCCAAAGCAGAAAAATTATTAATGACTGCCATCAAAAAGTTTACAATCCACTAGGATAACTTGTAAAATGTACATATTGTGATACAAGTTAGAAAATGATCTTGGAAAAATTGAGCTCTAATGTAAAAATATGTGCCCCAAACATAGTATATGTACAATAAATGTATCTATTACTATGTAGGTATATTTGTGTGTACATATTTCTGTTTAAGCAGACTTAATGTTTAAGCAGTCCCTTTGCAATACTATCTTTTGTATGTTTATTCACAACATCTAGCAAAATCCCTGGTACACACACAGTCAGTACAGAATAAATGATAGAGGATTATTAAAGTTCGTTCTATATGCATTGTTGCAGTCATTGCATGTGTTGCTTCTTTGATCTGTTTCCTTAATTCTGAATTCTTCCTATTCATAGTTTGGTATGGTATAACAATATTCTCCTCTATTCATTCACCACAGTTTGTTTGGCTATTTCCCAATACTTACTTTGTTTCCAGTTCTATGCAACCACGGCAAGCACTATTAATATGCTGATGTATATTTGAGCTTTCTGTGTTTGATATCTTTGCTTTAATATTCACATCCATAGGTCTGTCAACATATATAGACATCTTAGTGACTTTTTTAACAAGTATAATTTCAAATTGTTTTCCAGAGTGGTTATACCAATTTGCAGCTCTACGAATAGCATTTTTATGCAGTCTCAAGCTTTAATAATATACTAACTAAATCAAATGGATGATTTAAGGAGCAAATCAATTAAATTTGATTTTAGACACATTAGACTCTGTAAATCATGGGGAAAAGAAGCCCTACTATGTTAGCATCCTCAATCTGTGCATGAGTTTGAATTACAAAGTGCTGGAAATTTCTAGAAGTAGAGACTAAAATGGCAGAGGTGTTTACTGGAGGATACACTAAAATAAGTGGCAATGGGCAGTCCTATGCTCCATACCTATTAGTCCTAAAGTGTCAGCTTTGTGACTGAATGTAGAATGCATTGAATTGGGGAGAGAGTTGAGAAAGGCAACCCTACCAGCAGGCTGTTGTAATAACCTAGGCACAAGGTGATAAGAGCCTACACTTGAGTGATGGCAGTGTCATAGGAAAAAGGGGGCTATATTCAAGAGATGTCACAAAAACAAAGTTGGCAGGCATAGGCAAGGGCTTGGCTATGGGGGGATGAGATATAATGAGGAATCCAGGATGACTCCTAGTTGTGAACCTTGGGGTCTAGGAGGATGGTGATGCCCTCCAGGGTAATAGGGAAGGTAGGAATAGAGGAAGGGGAAAGGTTTAGGAGAAAGGATAATAAACTTTGTTTTGAATATATTGCATTTAAGATCATTACTGGACACATAGTTTGAGATTTCTGAACGGCAGTTGGAGATGCAAGATGCAGCGACCTCACAAAATAGAAATTCTTCTGAGACATAGCTCAAAAACAATTCATCTGAAAACAAAAAGATTGGGAAGCACTTGAGAATAGTAAACTCATTATAAGTTTTATTTGCAGTATACCCTTTAAAAATCCCCGTTTAACACTAGACACCATTGAGAGATAATGTTCAAACCTTCAGAGGTCACAGTTGCCCTTGATTTTTGCTCTGGTCAGACCTATCTGGAGAATCATATTCTGTTCTGGATACCACATTTTAGGAAAGACATTGATAAGTAGGATGGCATCCAGAAGAGGCATAGGGAAAGCAAAACGTCAACAGTTGGAAGAAGCTGGGAGGCTTAGCTTACAGAGGGGAAGACGGAGGGAATCATAATAACTGGATTGAAATATCTGAATGACCATCATGGGGAAAAGGAATTCAACCTGTTCTTCATGGCCCTAAAAGGCAGAACCAGGAGCAAAGGGTGAGTTTAGGTAAATTTAGAATTGGCAGATAAAATTTCCTAATGATTAGAGCTATCCCAAAATGTAATGGCATGCCTCAGGAGGTGGAGGATTCCTTAGCACTAAAGGACTCCAAGCAAAAGCTGGATACCCAATGGGTATAATACAGAGGGGTTTCTTGTCCCATAAAGTGGGAAGTAGATGCCTTCTTTGGTCCCTTCCAACTTTGGTATCAGTGAATCAAGGAAGCGTAGAAGAGCAGCCATCCTGGAGGAATAAGGAATGCCACAGTTTGGGGGTTTTTATACATTTGGTTTCTTCTGTTAGTGTGGAAGTCTGTGAATTCATGTGAGGTTAAAAGGTTTGATGGGTTTAATTCTGTCTAAATACATTGTGTTCTACTAACAGACACTGTTCTAATCAATAATTTTCAGAAGACACAAAAACAAAATTATAATGAACACAACTCAATATTTTTTTAGACTTCTGAATGATTTAAGGCAGAAGTTTTATCTTATTTTTCTTAGTTACAGAACTAAAGAGCACAATGCCATTACAAATCCTCAATAAATATTGGCAGAACTAAATTAGGAGGAATTTCCAAGTAACACTAGGTCATCAGTATGTATGTGAATTAAGACTGTACTAAGGATTCACTGAAGTATTATTTAACAGACACTTCTGATTTACGAAATGCAAATAATCAACTATTAATAAAAAGATAAATCTAGAAGAATATTATATCTCAGAAAAGAAACAAAACATAAGGCATATTGTCTTTGACTACTAGAGGTATTTTTCTTCCATAGATATAACATGTTACTTTGGATTTTGCTTGTACAAACCATCTTTTCCTCAAACTGGATTACTGTAAGAACACTTACCTCAGAGGAAATTGATAATAAAATCATTATCCACCCAGTACAAACTAATTTTATTACCTTCAGGAAACAAAGGCAACTGAATTATGTGACAGAAATATTAGTTTAAGAGGTCAATGGATGTCAGCATGTGTCATTGTACAGGAGACTCTCAGGGCACAATTCATAAAAAAATTATGACACTTAGACTTATAGAACCAAAGTCATGACTCAGCACCTCAACTCCCTATTTCAATAGCCCCAAGTTATGCAGCTTGGGAGCTTGCATGGGAGCTGTTCTTTGTACTCCCATAGTAATTCCTGTCACTTACAGGAAAGAAAAAAGAAAGCAGTAACTCACATCAACAAAGAATAAGGATCTCAAAGGCATATAAGGAGTTTTAGTACAATATTAGGATAAGGTCATGTTCTTTTAGTATTAGAATAAACTTAAGAATGATAAAGAAATGCAGACAAATTGTCCATTAAAATATGTGATGTATATTAATTAGATGAGAATGTATATTTTTTTGGAGATTGCCCTAATCAGAAATGAGCAGTATAAGCAGATTAGTGATAAATCTCCACCTATGCAAAGAAATTTAACCCTAAAACCCTATTACACATAATTGAATCTGATTGGGGATAACTGATAGTAAAAGGGGAAACCAAAGAAATAAGAATGAGGAAGTAGTTCTGTAGCTTTTAGGATTGGGTTGAATGTTTTATAGGTACCTTCAAGAAGTACAAAATTAAGTTCGGGGCTTTGAGTGTATTGGCACCTTTTTTTTTGTTTTGGTGTAAGTGGTGTTAAGTGCAACTTTGGTGTAAGTACCAGATGCTTATACCCTAAAAGGATTCAAACTGATCTGTATGAGGTTAAAGAGCAGAATTTATTATAGAAGGGGAAAGTAATGAGATCTAATAGATTTTGTTGCATAGGTCTCAGTCTGCACTTCCCTATAAAATAAAATGCAGCTTAAATATTTAGATACTTTTAATATCTTATATTTGAATCCCTTCATTTTATACACATCAGTCAATAAGGATTTATTACTACTTTTTACTAAAATTCAGTTTATTATTGATTAATATTTACTATTTTTCAGGCCTGGGGATTCAAAAAAAGTCAAAAACAGTCCCTGTCTCCAAGAATCTCACATTCTAATGGAAGAGAATACATGCTAACAACTATTGAACACTTCTCCTTCTGGATTTTACATATCTATAGCTGTATATCCATATTTATATATATATATATATATATATATATATATATATATATATACACATATGCTGTTTACATCAGTATATATCTATGTCATTATATAAGTGTATATAAATATATATACACATATACACATATACTGAAAGAGGAGCAATGGGGGAAAGGGAGAGAAGAGAGAGAGAGAGAGAGAGAGAGAGAGAGAGAGAGAGAGAGAAAGAGAGAGAAAGAGAGATCAATGAGAACTTGCTAGCATTCTAGCAAGAAGTAATGAAGACTGAGAAGGGTTTCCTACAAAAAGAAGGAGAAATTGAGGAGGGAGAGCCTTCCATGAGAGAAAAAGTATCAAGTGAGATGAACCAAAAGAAAGATAGTTTTACTGGATAGTAGAGAACATTGAAAAGGGTAAAAAAATATCAGAAGGGGTAGGGTTGTGAAGAGTTTCAAATGCTAAATTAATGAGGAAACTGTATCCCCAGAAATATTAAGTGACTTGCCCATGGTCACAGGGCTACTTATTAGCAGAACAAGAAGTAAAATCAAGTAATACATTATAATATTCTTTGGTTACTTAAGAAGCTATTCAATCATAAGATGATGGATTTACATGACGTCAAGTGAATTTATGGGAAAAGATGTTTTTGCACACCTTTCTGGTTATTCAAAACTTTTATTTACCTACTTTGATGAATGTTGACTTGCATAGCCAGGAAAGATTCCTGATAAGTGAATGTCTGGTCATTAGTCATATGACTGAAAAAAAATGGATAAAGGAATGTAATAAATGAATCACATTCTAAATAGGAGCCTCTTTTCAAAAATATAAAATCAAGCCTCCACATGCCTGATAATAGTCACATCGTGTTATCAAGAATGAATTGAGACATCAATACAAAAGTGATATTTAATGCTGCTTCTTACTTCTATCATGCAACTCCATAATACACGCAATGTTTTATATGTGATCCTATAAACACGATTATGTGTAAAGGGAAAGAGAAAACCTTTTCTTTTTATAAGACATGAAAATCAAATTAGTTCTCTCTAATAAGACAATATCTGAAAATGATTTTTCTATAACACTATATTTAATAATAATTTTTGTATTTGACTATAGCAGATAAAAAATTGAATCATTAATATGACTTCTAGTTGTAGGAACAGTAATGCAATATTTTAATAAATCACTTGCATCTTTTCAGTCCAAAGATTCTTTGACAGATTTTTTTCATAGTTCAAAATTAATGACTTAAGGCAATAGCAATTTTATTAATCTTTTGTGACCCCAAATTTAATGGCCAGTAAACAGGGAAAAGAAGAGTGGAAGGATAGATGAATGGAGAAAGAAACAAGGGAAGAAAAGCAAAAAAGGAGCAGAAAGAAAGGGGGAAGAGAGGAGAAAGAAATGTTATATTAAACATAATAGTTAACTATCTGAATCAAATACGTTATTCTATTTTTTAAAATATAAGTAGTGTCTGAATCATTTTTGCTCTATTATCAAAAATAAGAATAAACAAATATTTACATATGTGTAAATATACATACATACATATGGCTATATTAATCGGAATAAGTCTATAATTTGTCATAAATTTTCATAAACTCTTTTGCATTATGCCATAGGAATGTTATTTTAAAATGCTGAGTTAATACCAGAAGATTTTTCTCAATCCTAATGTTCAAATCAGATATGACACACTCACAAGATGGAATGGTATAAAAGGGTTTCAGTCAGTATCAGGGGAGAGAGCATCCAAGTCAATGAAATAATACAGCTATGTAAGTAAACACAAGAGTTTGCACACAGTCACAAAAGAGCACTAGAAAAAGTAATGATCAGACTTGGTTTCTAGAGCTGACTGAGGTCCTAAGAAGCCATGTGATAAATCCATCTTCATATAGCATTCAGATGATGGAGGTACAGATGATCATGTAACACATGGAACAGGCGGAAGAGTTAGAGGTGTTTAGCCTAGGGAAGAGATTCTTTAAAGTATTTGAAGTACATACAAATGGAACAATCAGACTTGCTCTGTCTGCCCTTGTAGGGTGGAATTAGAAATTAGGAACAAATGATAGAAGGTATAAACATATATTCTGCCTAAACGTAAGAAAAGCATTTCCTAATTATTACAGCTATCCAGAAGTGCAAGAGACTAACAGGAGGCAATGGCTTTTTTCTTACTTATCGTTTAATTCCCAACAGGAGAAAATAAATTATCATTTGTCAAAGATATAGAGAGAATTCCATTTCAGACAGTATGGGAGATCCTTTTCAATTGTGAGAATTTATAATTATGCATCATTTGTTTCTCTATAATGTGAGGGAGTTTATTTAGATGATCTCAAAATTTGAACTCAAAATTTGTGTCTATAATTGTCTGAGTCGACAACTGCCTAAGTAGCACCAACTTGTCTTTCTTGACCGGGTTCACATTATTCTCTTTTATGCATTCTACACAGTGGACAAACTAGGCTACTTGTTATTACCCACATACAACATGCCACTGGCAAACTATTTTACAATTTATGGCCTTAAAGGTTTCTCTGGGGACAGTACGAGTTTAATTGAGCTGCCTCGCACCATAACTCTAATATGTATTAGAAGCAGGACTTTAACCCACATTGCCCTGATTCTTAAGTTGGCACTCTGTTTATTAATCCCCACTGCTTGACTGTTATTACTAACTTGTAACATCGTGATTTATCAAATTCAACTAACCTTTATTAAGAATATACTTATATTCAGGAATTTGAGGTAGTGTGGCACATAGTACATAAACCATTTAAATGACTTAAGACTTTGAAAGATCTGGGTTTCCAAAAGACTAAAAGAACCTTACAGACCTCACTCAGTTCAAGTTTTTAGGCCTAGAAAAACAAAATTATTCTGCTTCCTTTCGGTTTTTCTCATGGTTTCTCCCATTCATTTTAATCCTTCTATGCAACATGACTAATGTGAAAATGTGGTTAATAAGAATGTATGTGTAGAACCCATATAAGAGTGCATGCTGTCTCAGGGAGGGAGAAAAGAGGGAGGGAGAGAAAATCTAAGACTTATGGAAGTGATTATAGAAAACTGAAAACAAATAAATTGATTTTAAAAAGACAAAAATAAAGAGTAATAAAAGAATTGGCCACTGTTGCCAGTCTTTAAAAGATCACAGAGAATAGATGAGTTACAGTAGCATTAGAGAAGTTCAAGTGTGGTCTGGTTATTCACAAAACAGAAAAGAATGAAGTTTGCAAAATATATCCCAGTGAACCTAATTTCAATTACTGGTAGAAAAAAAAAATTGTTAAAAAGCACAAGACTAAATAAAGCTCAGTTTTCTGGGTACACTCCACTAAGGACTGCCTACAGGTAAAGGCCTTTGTGGAACTCATGAAGAGATAACTAATTCCCATTCACTTCAGAGCTCTAGTTGTAAGTAATGGAGTTAACTTGCAAGTCATGGCATCACCTTCCTAAGGCCATGGTCTTTTTTGAGAACCCAGGACAAATAATAATAACAATAAGAACAACTTACTTTCTGAGCAATTCATAGCAATTATATGAAAGGTTGGTAAGACTCAAATCTCTTGGCCATCCATGACATGACTTCAGCTCTCCAGCCTTGGGACAGTTTTAATGTTAATGGTTTTCTCCAAGAAGCATACTCCTAAAACAATCTTCTCTCTCTTAAGTGCTGATACTTAGCTCTCAAAAGCAGAATTACACATAAAGTAACTTGCAAAGCAAGAAATGTCCATTTCAGTCAATTATGTGCTATGAAAAGATGAAATATGAAGGCAGTAGATAGCATCCAGAATCATAAAGTAAAACAATCTCAGTTGTAAGGCTACCTGAGCAAGTACATATCTCCCACTACCATGTGCTTCTACTAGAAGCCATCATGGCTTTTATTTTGGGAAAGAGAACTTTTTCTGATCCCTTTTTCACACTCTGTTCTCAAAGTCCAAGGAAGATAATGTCCATTAAAAGAGTCCCACTGAGTCTGTGTTTTAGTATTTCATTTAAAATTGAAAATATCTAAATTCTACAGAGATTTTCCATTGGTTCTAATTGTAATTTTTGGTCAACTGAAAGGAACACATAGTCCAAGTATAATATTTTGCAAATAGCTGATGAAAGTACTAAAGTTTAACACTTCTAAAACCATGTAAAAGACGATAAAGTAAATGCATAAAATGTCTGGAAAGAAATAGTTAACACTGAATAGTAATCCACCTAAGATCAAGCATTTTGGGGTGGGGGAATATTTCTACTTAAATTCAACAGATGAAATTACTATTAAACATTTAACATTTACCCTTTTTGTTATAGAAAATAACATAGGAATTATTTAGATTTAAATAAAGAGAGTTATAGGTTATCCCACAACTGAAAATTTTCCCTGAACATATCTTATTGACAAGATTCAGACTGGCAAAGAAATTATGGTCATATTCCCAAAAAGAACTTGCATTTTAGAAAGTAATTTCATTTTATTTTGGACTGTTAGAAATCTTTTTTATTACCATTAAGCAAAAGTGATTTTTTAAAAAATATATAATTGGCTAGTTTAACAAATCTCTTGTTTAATGTGTCTTATACTTTATGGTGCTATCAATTTAAATAACATTTATTATATCTCTTCCTCTTAAATCCAAATAACAGTTTTTTGACATGAAATATTTTGGGTTTCCATATTAATCAAAATTCAGACTAATTCAGTGAGTCACCATGAAAACAGAATGTACAGTAAGGAAGAATCATTATTATAAAATGCTATACAAGGGAAGCATGTCCTATGTCTAATATGTCAGAAGTGCCTATTTTTTTTTTTTTAGTAATAGCTCATTCTTTTCATTCTGTGTTTTGCTTTATAGTTTTGACTTTCCTTTTGTGAACAAATAATTGGAGATCTGAAGGTGTTTAACATGACAATACTGAACAAAATTGGTCATTAGAGGTGAGGGGAAAAAAAGAGTCCCAGAGACTGGGCCATTACTTTAGCTCTTTCTTGCATACTAGAGATCAGGGAAGTTCCTCACACAAGAATCTGACACTCTTGACTCTTGATAATTAATTGTCTGTAAGACTGCCCTGGTCCCTATAAACCAGTCAGGATTTCACTGTTGTGCCAGCAAGGAGGTAGGCCACACATCTGTTCCACAGGAGGTACCTCTTTTGGGTAAAAGTCTATTACACAAATTGAACAGAGCAAGGGGTTTCCTGATGCCCCTTGCTACACTCTCCCTTCAGTAAATATTTGCTGGTTCATCAGACCAGAATGGGGTTCTCTGGACACATTACTACATATTTGCAAGTCAATATTGTTCTAGAATATATTGTTGAAAGAACCCAGAAAAGGGAAAAATAATCATAAAGATCTAATGTGGCTTCATCAAGAACAGGTAATACCAGATTAACCTTTTTTCCCTTTTTTTCTTTATTTCCTTATTAGTTACTAAATGGGTAAATTAAGGAAGTGCTATAGACCTAGTTTACTTAAGAGAAGGGTTAATAAAATCTCTCATGCTATTGTGACACAAGTGGACAGACGTAGGCTACACAAGAGTATAATCAGGTCTATGCAGAACATGTTGAATGGTTAGATCCCAACAGTTGTTAATTAATGGCTCAATGTCAACTTGAAAAGATGTCCTCAGTGGAGTGCACCTAGAAAACTGGGCTTTAACCTTGTGCTTTTTAGTATTGTTTATCAAATTACCTGGAAAAAGGAATGGAAGGGATACTTAAGCAAATTTAGAAATGCCACAAAACTAGGCGGGATAGCTAAAGCATTTGAGAATGATAAGGATTCCAAGGAATCTTAATAATCTAGAATGCTAGACTGAAATAGTAGAATGACATTTAACAGAAATGGATATATGAATTTAAACTGGATTCGGGAAACAAATTTTACCAATTAAGGAGAAATCAAAATATCTAAAACTGCACTTCATGTCAAAAAGATTTGAGAGTTTTGGTATACTACAAGTTCCATATGAGTAAATAGCAGCCTAAAAAAGCCAATGCAATTTTACATGGCATTAAGAAAAGCAGCGAGCCTAAGACTGTGGAGTAGGTGAGTAACAGTCCCACTGTACTTTTCTCTGGTCAGATTACAGCTAGTGTATTTTGTTCATCTTGGATCATCTCATTTTAGAAAGGACACTGTAAGTTAGAAACTGTCCACAGGAGGCTGAAGGGCCTTAGATCATGCCCTATACAGATGGAATGAAGCAACTGAAGATACTGAGTCTAGAATAGAAAAGACTCAGTAGAAAAATCACAGTCATCTTCAAGCATTTAAGGGCTATCAGGGAGAAGAGATAATAGACTTAATTCTACTTGTCTCCATAGGGTAAATGAGCAATGAGGAAAAACTGCAAAAGCATAAATTTAAGTTATCTATTAGAAAAATTCTAACAATTAGAACAACTCAACAATGGAATTGTATACATTATGAGCAAGGCATTCTCTCTCACTAGATGTCTTTAAGAAAAGGTTAATGGCCATTTGTTAAATATATGTATAGAAAATATTTGTTCAAATAAGGGTTGAATTGTTGTAATGTTCATGTAATGTTAATGTGAGTTAAAAGATCTACCCAACCCATTAATGGGCCTCAGGTGGAGCCCATTAAGGGAAGCTTGTTTCCTAGGAGGGCTCAAACCTTTTGTTAATTGCTAATGAGGAACTGGGTCATCAGGGTCTTTCCCTCTGACTCTGAAAAGTACATATATATATACTCTGAGGTCCTACTCTTTGGAATAAGATTTGTGTGCCAGATGAGACTCTGGGAAGCCATTATGGAGCCCCTCAATTCCCCCCCAAGCCCCACTTTGAAAACCCAGATGTTGATGCTTCTCTCTCTGGTATGTATGTATGTATGTATGTATGTATGTATGTATGTATGTATGTATATAATGGTCAGAGAGTTGGATTTGTTTGTTAATCTCTGATGTATGTATTACTTATGGTCAGACAGAAGCCCTATCTTTGAGTATTTCTCTGCTTGTATTTTCTCTGTTGTTACATGTGATTAAAGGATATTGTTGACCCTTCAAATGTTGCTTTCCTTTTAGAAAAGCAGATCTAAGAACCTGTGCTAGCAGGCTATCCTGGATATATCAGGGTGCTTGCTGCTACAACTGCATGGCCACAATATCCCTTCCAAATTTGCTCTTTTCTGCAATTAGTCCCAGAAACATCATGACTTTCCCAAGGTCATTCAGGTATTAAGTGACAAAGCTGAGACCAGCACCTCGGTTTCCTAAGCACTTTTTCTACTCTAATTCTCAGCATTTAGAGGCAAGCACAGAGTACAAAGTGTTTAACTTACATGGGTTCATTTTATGTCTGGTCACCAGAGGCATATTCTATGGTCCACTGCTCTGCAATAAACAGCTGTTTGATTATGCCCTGTGTTACAGAGAACATTAGATCTGTCTTCTGGGTTTTACAGGACATTGATTCCTAATGACCAGATTTAACACTTTAGAAAAATAAGAAAGGCATGAAGCAAATATTGCATGAAAATAAAGCATGCTCTTTGATTATTTGAAAGATTGCAGCTTATGTACAGGAATATTTTGCCCTTAAAACCCATGTCTAAATGAACTAGATATGGTTGGGGAAATATACTGGGCAAGCACTTTTAGGAGCAAACTGAATATCCCAAGGAGTAAAATGATGTATTTTTCCATGGAATAATTGGAACAAAGAAAATAAAAGCAAAATTTACCCAATAATATCTAGTTAATGTGAATTTGCCCTATGGATAAAGTTAATTTCCATGATCTTTCAGCCTTTGCTTCTTGACTAAGACTAAGTCAATGCTAATCACTAACTTTTATAGAATGAAATTCATGCAATAGCTAAATTCTTTTAGAAAATATGCAGGATAGCAATAAATTATTTCAAACAGGTCTCTAGATGACCATATAATTTAAGTCAAACAAGCAATAGTTAATGCCTTGCTATGTGGATCTTTACATCTGAAAATAAATGACATGGAGGTGGGAGAGACATCCATTTCTGCTTCTCTAACATCCACATGGTAAACTTTCTCTTCTCCTTCTTCCAAGAAATAATTTTTAAAATATGTTTTAATCAATTATTTCTTTAAATATTCCATTCAATTACCAGCTACTCAAAAGTGGGAATTATATTGGGGAATTTTATTGACAACTTTCTAAGTAAAGTTTTGGAGAGTTTGCTTCATGCGGTCTGGATTTGACAATTTAAGTAAAATACTATAGCTATATGAGGCAAACAGAAAAATCTTTGCAATTGGAACATAGAATGCTTGCCCATTCAGTTATGCATTTCTCCTTTTTTATACGTTATGGCCTATGATTTGAAGGGTTCTTAATCTTCTATGTGTCATGGACCCTTTTGAAAGCCTGGTGAAGCCTACAGACCACCTTTCAAATAGCATTCATAAATGAATAAAATACAATGGATTAAAAAGAAACCAATTATATTAAAACTGCTGTCAAAGTGTGTGTGTGTGTGTGTGTGTGTGTGTGTGTGTGTGTGTGTGTGTATTTAATGGTTTTTAGGTTAAGGAATCCTTATCCTGAATGGTTGCATCATTTCTCCAACTGGTCCTTCATTTCCCAATCAAACTTTGTACTTCTGTGCCTTCTCTCTTTGCACAATGTCATCCCTGATCTCAATTTCCATTTGGCTTTTCCTGTCCAGTTGCTGCTGATACTCCAGAGTCCCAGTTCAAACACCATTTCCTACATCCTGTCTTGAACTCATCAGGCAGAAATAACCTATCCCTCTTCTTAACTCCTGTTCCATTTTGTACCTAAAAGGACAGTAGGGCTGGAAAAGTAAGTTAGGTCATCCTTTCCCCAAAACACATTTAAATATAACATATAACAGTTTTCCATACAAAAATACACAGTGAGCTCTTAACAATGGCAAACTTTTAACTTGTATACATCACTGATCTATTTCTGGATTTGCTTATATTATGCAAAATTAATTTGCTTCTAAAGTTTGCTTCAATCAGACCAAAATGCCATAGATAGTGAGTCCTATAGTGGTTAAACATAAAAGATAGATGGAAGACTGTGTATTTTTTATAATTACAAGTGATATTAAATTAAACTAATTTGTAAGAGATGTAAGTATAACATAAGTTGATGGGGAAATCATAGTTTTAAATTATTCAACCACCAATGAGTATTGATTTTGATATAAAACTAAAAAGCTTAGTTAATATAGTTTTTATCAATCCACTGTTGAATATACATTGGGAAAAAATTGATTTTTTTCTTGTAAAATAAGCTATTAAGCCAAAATGAATGAGAATAGCCTTTTTTCTATTATATTACATATTACTCCCACTTTGAAAAGCCAAAAGATGACTGAAATTCACTGTGGAGAACATTTTGTCCCCACTTCCACTTTCATTTCTGATAAAAAGTTATTCCTTTTTGACATTTGTAAGTTCCAATATTTTTAAGTGCATGTTGCAAAGACAGATTGTTAGATAGGAGGTATCATTACATACAAAGTGAACAGTGAATATGCTATCTATTTTTTGTCTCTGCCTCATTATTGCCCTCAACTTTCAGCTACATAATTGAAATGAGTGAATACCGACAAGTTGTCCATCTCAATTTTACCCATCTTATACAGTACACCCAGCATGCAGCACTACAGATTTGAGGTTCCTATAAATTTCCAGACAGCTACTGCACTATTGCCTCAATATATCATATTTGATTTATTAATATAAAAGAGAATGTGATTAAGCTGCCACTTCTGAGGGAAATGATGCTCAGCTACTTACACATCAGTTGTGTTTAAACCAAAAGGAACTTGACAAGACATATTTCCACAAGCTGCATAAATTCTGTGAAAGAGTTTTTGTGAAACTAAAATCTACTTCTCCATAATGGCTGGGTCAATCATACAAAAACATCTGGAAAGATATGGTCTTGTAGTAGAAAGAGCAATGGACAGAGAATCAGCAGTGTGGTTGTAAATATCACAGTATGTAATAAATATATAAAAATATAGATACAAGTTTTTGTAACTGTAAAGCACTATATGAATATGAGCTACAATTATTATAAAAAGCGTAAATTTATTCAATCATTCTCATGTTTGGCATTATCAAGAAAAATGCATCAGAAGCTATGATTAGCTTCTGATTTCACAAGGTGAAAGGAGAGAGTAGCACAGATCTTTAAAAAATATGACATACCAGAACTGTATGATAGACTGGAAAGAGTATTAATTTTAGAGTCTTGGGTTCAATTCTCACATCTGACAGTAATAATCTAGTTGAACTTGCACAATTCACTCTCTGTGGTCAGTTCCCTCATATGTAAAATAAAGACACTGTAGTAGACAGCCCCTGAGGTTCCTTCTAGCTCTAGATTTATGATCCTGTGAACCATGAAAGGAGATGCACAAGACTGCAAGTTTTGGAGACAGTAGAAACGAAGAAATGTCAGCATAGTAAGAGAAGTAATTACTAGTAAGCCAATGACAATAGCTGAGTTAGACTCAGTGTAAATGTACCCATACTGTAGCTATAAACAGAACCACTACCTGAAATAAACAATGCAAATGCCATGAATGACTCTTCTGAAACTGATCAGCACAAGAAGTGAGAGAAAGAACCAGGTCCTTTCCAACTTCCACATTCTGTGATCAGGGAGTATTTTCAGGAATAACTGAGCAATTGAGGTCAGACAACTTCCTTAAAATATTACTTTGATCTGGGCCTGTGGTTTTGCCTAATCAATCCACCAACTAGAAAGGGAGTAGTTGTCAGAGGCCATGTCATATCTATGTCCTCAGATACCTTGTCAACCTGTCACTGTTGTTCCCATCCATAAGCTAGACAAATTATATCTAAGGAATGGTCTGTGCTCATCCTTAAATTAAATTTAGTAAATAACTATGTATCTGATTGTGTGAAACAACCATTTTATTTTTAAACTATTTAAGCAATGTGGGAAAAAGAAGACAGTAAGAAGAAACATGGATTCTGAAAAAAAAAAAACTGTGAAGAAATAATTGATGAGTCTGGTGGGACTATTTAGGGATTTATATAAGCACAATCCTGGTGACAAAAACTCCAAATATGTGCACCCAAGGTATTGTCATAGGCAATGAAGAATCTCAAAGATTGATGGAGGGTCTCAGGATTCAAAAACTAACAAAATGTTTCCATCCTTCTTCTTTACCACAAATATTTTAAAATTATGTAAATACTAAGAGGACACAATTAGAGGAGTGATTAGAGATTGAATTAGTCAAAGTAATTCTTAGGGAGTTGTAACTTGTGTTTCATAGGATGGACAGACATGTACTGGAACAGAGAAAGTGGACTGGATAACCACTTAAGTGGCTGTCATAATATAAATGCATATGAGGAAGAGTGGTCAAATGACGTGCTATTGTTTTCCAATTGTTTCCACTGTCTGACTTTCTTTGGACCAATATGGGGTTTTCTTGGCAAAGATATGGGAGTTAGTTTGCCATTTCCTCCTCCAGCTCATTTTACAGATGAGGAGCTGGAAGAAATGAATGACAAACCCCAAGACATAGAGTTTCTGGGAAATCAATAATTTATTAATTAGACTAGCAGACAATCCACAAATTGATGGCTAATTGTTTCTGTAAGTAACCAAAGACCCCCAGTGGAGACCCTGAGAGCCTTAAATTACCTTTCTAAGAGGGAATGCCTCAGCAAGTGAAAATCAACCCCTATTGGTAGACATTTAATGAGGAGGTGGGTAGAAGTCTTCACTTCCTCCTGCTGAAATTGTAGCTTCATCATGAGACTCAGCTCTCTCCAGCAATCTGGACCGGGGAATCCATCTCCATCTAGAGCTGTCTGGATGGTTTTTCTCCTTCATGAGTTAGGTCACCCTAAATTCTAAGGGAGGCAAACATGGATAGGAGCTCCTTTCCTCAGGGTAAAGACTGGCCCAGACTGGGTTATGTTTATACTCTCAACAGAAGTGAGGTGTCCTAGTTAGGTGGAATCCTACCCAAGATTGAAGAGTATGTTCCTTGAGGGCTAAGAGTGGGGATCTCATCAATCAATCATGTCATTCAGAGATTGACATTTTACATGAACTGGGCTTTGAAAACAGGAGAAAAGCCTAGATCCCAATTTAGTAATTAGTTATTAATATAATAGTATAATAATAATATTTTTCTCACAAGGCAAACAGGGTTAAATGACTTGTCCAGAGTCACACAGCTTGTTAAGTGTCTGATGCCAGATTTAAACTCAAGAAGATGAATCTTCCTGACTTCAGGGCTGGTATTGTATCCACTGCACCATTTACCTGTCCTTATGCCAGGGAGATATGGGGGACCATAAAGATGCCAAACAAACTGAAACAATGGGTAAAATGGACAGATAAGGTTGTCAGGTATTTTGTGGATGATTCTGAATTCTACTAAGAAAAAGAAAACATTTAATTTAATGGACAACAAGAAAACATTTTCTTAAGTAATTCCTTTAGAAATAGAAATTAACGCTGACATTAAAACAACAAAAATAGTATTTGATCCAAAAAAAGGAATAATAGGATATGGTGATGGGTTGAATATGTAGCATAAAAACAAAAAAAAAGTGGAAAAAATGTCTATCTTGAGGTACTAAAAAGAAGATGAAAGTGAATAACTTTCAATAAGGAAGTGGAAAAGGAATCTTACTTAGAACAGATAGTGTTGAGTTCAATTTTCAACATATTAGCATAATAGTGAGAGATCAACAACAGTTACATTTAAAAGACAATTTCTAAAAGCATATTGAATATATTGTACTCTGCTGGACATTCTTCAAATGAGATGTTTGCTTACATAATAGATAATGAATCCAGTACATTAAAAATATTCTACCTCAAAATCTTAAGGATAAAGCTTGATATACTTCCTTGAACATTTTCTACTATAAAAATATCTAACTAAAACATTGAAAAGCTTGGATAAGAGACAATATGGAGGAACAGAAGGCTATCATCACCTAAATTTATAATCTAGTTAAATTATATTGAATAAAAGCTCTTCATTAAGTTGTATGTAAATTGAATTAGATTATCTATTTACATACGTTTAATTGTACTTTCAATATTTCTCAAGACTTTCCTGCTTCTTTCTAACATAATTTTCCACTCAGAATGTCTAAAAACATACCTGAACAAGTGTTTTTCCTGCCACTTCTGATAGTCTGTGACTACTCTGGCACTAAAGGCACCCAGAATTACAAATCTATCCTTTTTCAGCACCATGATGATGAGGGTCTCTGGGTCTTCATAATATTTTTCTTTCACTTTGTCAGGGTTCATCATGGTGGGAAAACAAACATGGTGGTGTCCTAATACTTTCCCTCACGTCTTAATCACATTATCATGAGCCTGCTATTGACTCCTTTTGAGAGGCAGACAAGTTTGGTGACTGGATTAGATTTGATTTTAAAACCTATGCTGGTTTCATAGCACTTCCCATCACTGTAGCCCCTCCAGAAAAAAAATGTGTACCCAGCTGTGACTTCAGTAAGCTGGTCTTCACTTGTCATCCATGCTGTACTCAGGGCTGCTATTTTGATGTGATAACTCCTGGGGTCTCTTGCAACAAGAGCTGTTCATCCTTCAGCTCTGTTGGCTTTCTTGTCCATAAGTGTGTACACCTTCCATGTACAAATATTTTATATATTAGATTTTAATTTCTACAACTATAATAAAACCAGTATTTGTGAGACTCAGCTATGTAGGCTAGAAAAGTTTTTAGCATGGTCCTATCCTATATAGGTTAGGAAAGCTCTTTGCCCAAAAAAGTAATCAGAAATAGTCCTTTTACTTGATTGGGTTTGGGGACTATGACTTGGGTTGTTGATGTGGCTTGCTGATCTCCTCAATACAAAAGGCCAACTCTCTTCCTCTCCCTGTCTCTCTCTCTCTCTCTCTCTCTCTCTCTCTCTCTCTCTCTCTCTCTCTCTCTCTCTCTCTCATGCTTTTGGCTACGGACCCACAATGTGACCTCTTTCTTTGGACTCTTTTAGAGCAATTTTTAATTACATGAGACCAAAAGAAGTTCCTAGTTGAACTGAGAATGACCAAAAAGTGTGGAATAGGATTATATGAATTTTGGTCTAAAACTGTCAGTGATTTAGCTGGTTTGGCCTGTAAACTGGCACTTTTATTACTGCGCAAATTAAAAGCTTTGAGATTGTTTTTAGAAAATTGTATGCACTACATTTTTTATTAAAAACTTTTCCATGGAAAATTTTTAAAAAACTAGCAGTAAATCCTTCTCAGTGTCTGTCTTGTCATATTCTTTTTGTCTAGGGCCTAATTGGCCTAAGGAGAAAGAATGAAAACTTATGTTTCTTTAGAAATCTCTTTCCCTCCCTCCCTCCTCCCTGTTTCTGAACTCTGACCAAATTAGAGGGCCAACAAGGGACACAGATAAGAGGAAATTCTTGTTCCAAGACTTCAGAAAGGTGAGGCATCATAAACTAATTAGAAACTAAATTTGTGGCAACATGACTAATGTGGAAATATCTTTAACATGACTATACATGTATAACCTAGATGAGTTAATTTGCTATCTTGGGGAGGGGAAGATGGGAGGAAAAGAGGGAGGGAGAAAAATTTGGAACTCAAAATCTTATAAAAATCAATGTTGAAATGTATCTTTGCATATAATTAAAAAATAAAATACTATTAAGAAAAAAGATTAATTAACTTCCTGAGAAAACAAAGTTTAAGACAGAAATTTAGAAATCCAAGTACTCAATGAGACATGAAAATAATAATAATAAAACAAAGTGAAAAGTGAAAAAAAAATAGATGAAAATGTGAAATATCTCATTATGGGAAAAGTAACCTGGAAACAGAAAAAGGACAAATATTTAAAACTAGCTAAGAGGCACAGTGACACTAGGTCTGGAGTCAGAAATACTAGAGGTCAAATCTAGCCTCAGATACTTATGAGCTGTGACCCTGGGCAGGTCAAGTCACTATACCCTATTGCTTTAGTTTCCTTCTTTAGCAAAACAAGTTGGAGAGGAAAATAACAAACCACTGCAGTATCTTTGTGAAGAAAATCAATAAATGGGTTTACAATGAGCTGAATACCACTGAAACAACTGAATAATAACAGTGAAATCCTTAAATCAAAGAGTCAAATAGAAATTGAAAGAAACCAACTAAAAAATCTAAAATGAAAACTCCCAGGAATATTAGAATATTGCAAGCAGCCAGAAAGAAATCATTCAAATATCACAGAGCCACAATCAGGATCACACAAGATTTAGCAACTTCCACATTAATGGAGCATAATGCTTCATTAATATGGTATTCTAGGAGGCAAAGGAGCTAGAATTATAACCAAGAATAAGCTACTCAGCAAAATTGATTTAATTGTAAAGACTTGATAAGGTTAAACTGTTTACATGTCTATATGAGAAGATAATACATTTAACTTTTAAAAACTTCATTATTAGGTCTAAAGAATTATCTGCAGAAAGTGGGCTCAAGAGGGAGTTAATCATGTTGGGATGACGTAGAACAGAAAAAAATGTGAATGGGATGAATTCACTCACAAAATAGAAGCAGATAGCAGAATAGATTAGAAACCAAAATCCAACAATGTTTTTTATAAGTATTTGAAACAGAAATGTTAATATACTTTAACAGACTTAAAATATGGATTTGGAGCAGAATCAATTATGTTTGAACAGACGTGTAAAAAAGGCAGGGGTAGTAATAATGATTGTAAAGCAAAGGTAAAAGTAGACCGAATTAAAAGAAATAATCATGAAAACTATATTTTGCTAACAGATACAATAGAGAGTAAAGTACTATCAATACTAAACATACATGAGCCAAATGGTAGAGCATCCAAATTCTTAAAGGATAGTTAACTAAATTACAAAATAAAATAGATAGTAAAAACCATATTAGTCAGGGAACTCAACTTTTCTATCTCAAAACAAAATAAATCTAAGCATAAAATCAAATATGTTAGAGATGAACAGAATTTTAGAAAAGTTAGATACAATAAACCTCTGTGGAAAACTGAAATGGGGACAGAAAATATACCTTTTTCTGAGATGTTCATGGCACCTTCACAGAATCTGACAATACATTAGCGCATGAAAACCTCACAAAAGTGCAAAACTTCAGAAATATTGACTGCAATAATATTTAATTCAATAAAAGTCCTTGAAAAAATTGATTAAAAATTAATTAGAAATTAAATAATCTCCTTCAAGAGAATGGGTGGATCAAAGAACAAATAACACAAACAAATGATAATTTCAGTAAAGAGAATGACAATAATAAGACAACATATCAAAATTTGTGCAATACAGCTCAAGCAGAACTTGGGGAAAATTTATATCTTCTAAATTCTCATACCATTAAAAAAAAGAGAAAGATTAGATCAATGAATATGGCAGGTCATCAAAAAAATTAAAAATCCCCAATTATATACCAAAGTGCAAATCATAAAAATCAAAGAAGAGATTAATAAAATTAAAAGATCACAAAGAATTGAACTAATAAATAAAACTAGGTCCTTGCTTTAAAGGGGAAAAATACAATAAAGCATTGGTTAATTTGATTTAAACAAAAGAAAACAGAAAAACAAATTACCAATATCCTAAACAAACAAAAAAGGTTGTATACACCATCGATGAAGATGAAATTTAAAAAGTTACCAGAAGTCAATTTGCCCAATGATCTGTCAATATCTCACAAATCTAATAAAAACTCATAATCTAAGTGAAATGAATAAATCTTCAAAGAAATATAAACATGCCAATTAACAATAGAGGAAATAGAATATTTAACCCTATCTTGGAAAAAGAAATTGAACATAAGAAGGTATGTTGAGCATAGGAATAAATGGAGGTTCCCTTCAAATGATAAAGTAGTATTTGTTTAAAACAAAGAGCAAGACATATTTGTCTTGGAGATAAGCAAAAAGCCTTCCCAATAGGGTTGTGGATGTTGTGTTCATCCTTCGTTGCCGAAGAAGATCATGCCATCAGAGAAATGATGACATGACTTGCACTTGACTTTGTTTTGAGTGAGGGAGGGCTGTGCAAGATCACCAGACTCACTTTCCCCTCCTGAGCATCTGGATCCAGTGACCAGATATTCATCAGAATGACTGGAGATATCCCAGGATGCACTAGGAGACCTTTAGGCCAAGGTCTATGCAGGTACTCACTTAGGATGAGGGAATACCCACTCATTGAACAGGCCTGTTTAAGAAGTAGCCAGGGCAAGGCCCCTTGAATGAGCCAAAGAAAAAGAAAGATATGAAGGGAAGGGGAGGGGAGGGGAGGGAAGGGAGGAAGAGGGAAGGGGAGGGAGGAGAGGAAAGGCATCTAGTTAGTAAAACCCAAGTCAACTGGGAATCTTTTGGCCATCCAAATTTAGCCTGCTTTGGAAAGGAGAAGGAAGGGAAGGGGGAGGCAGATAGGAGAAGAGGAACTGAGTTACAAGCTAGCTGAGTCCCCATTCAGGCAGTTGCATCTACTCACAGAGTTGTGTTCATCCTTCCCAATAAAAACAGGAAGGAAGGATGAATGTTATCACCACTATTATTCAGTATAGTACTAGAAATATATAATTATAACAATAAGACAAGAAAAAGAAGTTGAAGGAATAAAAATAGGCAATGAGAAAACAAAATTAACTTTTCAGATCAAATGATGGCATACTTAGGGTATCCTAGAGAATCAACTTAAAAACTTATTGAAATAATTAACAACTTTAGTAAAGTTGCAAAATATAAAATAAACCCACATACAATCAGCATATCTATATATTTCCAACAAAACCCAGAAGGAGAAGTTAGAAAGATAAATTCCTTTAAAAATGATTAGAAGCAATATAAAATACTTGGGAGTCTACCTTCCAAGACAAACCCAGCAACTATATGAATACAATTACAAAACAACTTTTAACACAAATCAGAACAGATTTAAACAATTGGAGATACATTAATTGCTCAAGGTTAGGCCAAGACAAAATAATAAAAATGATAATTCTACCAAAATTAATTTATTCAATGTCAAAATACCAAAAAACAAATTTATAGAGCTAGAAAAAATAATCACAAAATTTATCTGCTAGAAGAAAAGATAAAAAAAATCTAGAAAATCAATGAAAAAAATGTGAAGACATCCAAGCAGTACCAGATTTCAAACTATATTATGAAGCAGTAATCATCAGAACAATCTGGTACTGGCTAAAAAATAAAATGCTGGATCAGTGATAGATATTGGTTACACAATACATATCTGTACATTGCCATAGTAATAGTGTAATGTCTATTGTTTGACAAACCCAAAGATTTAAGTTTTGAGGGCAAGAACTTAATATGGATAAAAATTGCTAGAAAAATTGGAAAATAGTGTGGCAGAAACTAGAAATAGACCAACATGTTTTGCCATATATATCAATATAACATCAAAATAAGTTTATGATGTAGACATAAAGCATGATTTCAAAAGAAGATTCATGAAGTACAGAAAATTTTACCTGTCAGATTTATGGATAAGGAGTTTGTAACCAATCAATAGAATAAAAGAAGATGGCAGGAAGTAAAGTAGATAATTTTGATTACATGAAATTTTAAAAAATTTCACACAAACAAAACCAAATGCAGCCAAGATTAGAAGGTAAGCAAGGACTAAGAAAAGAATTTTTAGAGCAAGTTGCTCTGACAAAGGTCTTATCTGTCAAATATATAGGGAACTCATTCAGTTTTATAAAAATAAGGATCATTCCCCAATTGATAGTCAAAGAATATGAACAGGCAATTTTCATAAGAAGAAAAGTTATCTATAGTCACAGGAAACAATGTGGTAAATCACTACTGATTAGAGAAATGCAAATTATAACACCTCTAACACACCTAATCAGATAAGTTAACATGATAGAAAAATAAAATGACAAATTCTGGAAAGAATAGTGAAAACTAGGGACATTAATGCACTATTAGAGGATTTGGAAACTTACCCAGCAATTCTGGAGAGCAATTTGGAACTATGACAAAAGGACTACAACTGTGCATACACTTTGAACCAGGCAATACCATTACTAGGACTTTATCCCAAAAAAATCAAAGAAAAGAGCAAAGTAGAGGCTCTAAGAATAAGGTAGAACATTACAGCATAAGGGATGGCAAGGTAACAAGGCAGAAGATGGAATTTGGAGTTGAGGGAAACATAACATCATAGCAGGTTACATTGGGAAAGAAACTTGTAATTCATCTATCCTTTCATTCAGTCCCATGACAAAACTGAGGTATGTTGAGGTGAAACGGGTAAGCCAGGGTCACACAACAAGTAAGTGATGGATGCAGGCCTAGAATCCAGGGCTCCTAACTCTCAATTCAATGAGTAACAGTGCTGGTTAAAATTTGCATTCACGGGGGGAGGAACCAAGATGGCGGAGAATGCTGGGAAAATGCCCAGAAAAGGGGAAAAAAAAAAAGACCATAGAAGGTTACTTTCTTGGTGAACAGATGTTTCCTCCTTTCCTTTCTGATGAGGAAGAACAATGCTTACCATCAGGGAAAGACATAGAAGTCGAGGCCTCTGTATCCCAAACATGCGAAATAGATATTGAATGGGCTCAGGCCATGGAAGAGCTCAAAAAGGATTTTGAAAATCAAGTTAGACAAGTGGAGGAAAAACTGGGAAGAGAAATGAGAGAGATGCAAGAAAAGCATAAAGAATGGGTCAATACCTTGCTAAAGGAGACCCAAAAAAATGCTGAAGAAAATAACACCTTGACAAATAGGCTCACTCAATTGGCAAAAGAGGTTCAAAAAGCCAATGAGGAGAAGAATGCTTTCAAAAGCAGAATTAACCAAATGGAAAAAGAGGTTCAAAAGCTCACTGAAGAAAATAGTTCTCTCAAAATTAGAATGGAATAGATGGAGGTTAATGACTTTCTGAGAAACCAAGAAATCACAAAACAAAACCAAAAGAATGAAAAAATGGAACATAATGTGAAATATCTCATTGGAAAAACAACTGACTTGGAAAACAGATCCAGGAGAGACAATTTAAAAATTATGGGACTATCTGAAAGCCATGATCAAAAAAAAGAGCCTAGACATCATCTTTCATGAAATTATTAAGGAAAACTGCCCTGATATTCTAGAACCAGAGGGCAAAGTAAGTATTCCAGGAATGCACCGATCAGTGCCTGAAAGAGATCCAAAAAGAGAAACTCCTAGGAACATTGTGGCCAAATTCCAGAGTTCCCAGGTCAAGGAGAAAATATTGCAAGCAGCTAGGAAGAAACAATTCCAGTATTGTGGAAATATAATCAGGATAACACAAGATTTGCAGCTTCTACATTAAGGGATCAAAGGGTATGGAATAGGATATTCCAGAAGTCAAAGGAACTACGACTAAAACCAAGAATCACCTACCCAGCAAAACTGAGTATAATCCTTCAGGGGAAAAAATGGTCTTTCAATTAAATAAAGGACTTTCAAGCATTCTTGATGAAAAGACCAGAGCTGAAAAGAAAATTTGACTTTCAAGCACAAGAATCAAGAGAAGCATGAGAAGCAAAGAGAAGTCATAAGGGACTTACTAAAGTTGAACTGTTTACATTCCTACATGGAAAGACGATATTTGTAACTCTTGAAACTTTTCAGTATCTGGGTAGTCGGTGGGATTACACACACACATACACACAAACACACATGCACACACACATACACGTGTGCATACACACATACACGTGTGCGCACACACGTACACATGTGCGCACATACACACATGCATGCACACACAGAGACAGAGAGCACAGAGTGAATTGAATAGGATGGGATCATATCTTAAAATAATTAAGGTAAATGTATAAGAGAAATGTATTGGGAGGAGAGAGGGTGAAATGGAATGGGGTAAATTATCTCTCATAGAAGAGGCAAGCAGGAGACTTTTTAGTGGAGGGAAAAAGAAGAGAGCTGAGAAAAAAGAAACAAGAAGTTTACTCTCATCACATTTGACTAAAGGAAGGAATAAAATGCACACTCTTTTTGATATGAAAACCTATCTTACAATACAGGAAAGTGGGGGAGAAGGAGATAGCAGGGTGGGGATGATGGAAGGGAGGGCAATGGGAGGAACAAGCAATTAGAAATCAACACTCCTGGGGAGGGACAGGATCAAAAAACAGAACAGAAACAATGGGGGGCAGGATACGATGGAGGGAAATATAGTTAGTCTTATACAACACGACTGTTATGGAAGTCATTTGCAAAACTACACAGATATGACCTATATTGAATTGTCTGCCTTCCCAAAGGGAATGGGTGGGGAGGGAGGGATGGGGAGAAGTTGGAACTCAAAATTTTAGGAACAACTGTTGAGTATTGTTCTTGCTACTGGCAAATAAGAAATACAGGTAAAGGGGAGTAGAGAGCTATCTGGCCCCACAGAACAAAAGAGAAGATGGGGACAAGGGAAGGGAGGGATGATAGAAGAGAGGGCAGATTGGTGATAGGGGAAATTAGAATGCTTGGTGTATTGGGGTGGGGGGAGGGGACAAATGGGGAGAAAATTTGGAACCCAAAATTATGTGAAAATGAATGTAAAAAGTTAAATAAATAAATTTATATTAAAAAAATTTGCATTCAAAAAAAAAAGAAATCAAAGAAAAAGGAAAAGGACCTCTATGTATAAAAGTATTTATAACAGCTTTTTTTGTGGTGGCAAAGAATTAGAAGCTGGGGCAGGGGTCCCGGGGAGGATGTCCATCAATTCACAAATGACTGAACAAGGTGTGGTATATGATTGTGATAGGATACCTCTAGCATTATGTTACTATAATAAATGTCAAAGGGGATATTCAGAAAAACCTAGGAAGACCTGTATGAATTGCTGCACAGCAAAGTAAGCAGAACTAGAAGATCACTGTACACTGAAACAATGTTGCAATAATAATCAACTGTGAAAGACTTATCTACTCTGATCAATACAATGATCTAAGACAATTTTGAAGGACTCATGATGAAAAATTACTTCCACCTCCTTAGAGAGAACTGATGAACTCAAGTACAAATGGAAGTATAATTTTTTCACCTTATTTTCTTACTTCTTTTGCAACATGGCCAATATAGAAATGTTTTACATGATTTCACATATATAATTGATCTATTACTTGCCTTCTCAATGGGAAGAGGAGAGGCTAAAATGAGAGAGAGAATTTGGAACTCAAAATTTAAATGAAAAGGAGAATTTTAAAAAAATTTTTTTTTAAAAAAAAAAAAGCATGACCAATTGGTACAGCACTTTTAAAGTTCTTACATCTCTGCACTGCTGTATAGTTGGATAGTATCTACATAAGAAAAAAGACATGCAGGCTATACCAAAATTGTATTTATGATTTCTTACTGAACACATATTTTTCAGCTTTTATTATTCTAAAAGACAATTTTTTAAATTCAAAATACTTTTTAATAGCATGCAGTAAAAATGCCTTTGAGGTAATAAATTGTAAGTGGTGGTAATCAGTCAGTAATTTTTCCCTCTGAAAAAAACTATTTTCTTAAAATTCATTTTTAAAACTTCCCAGCACAGCACGTGATATAATTTCCTGATAAGCAACAATGAGGTAGAATTAACTATCCTCAAATGACTACAAAATTAAGTGAGCCATACAAGATTAAGATGACCATAAATACCATTTAAAAATATATGAATTTGAATAGCCTCTAACCATGGTAAATGGTTACATTAACAATCCTACATGCATTGTTTTCAGAGGGTAGACTTGTTATTTTACAACTTGAAATCATGTCAGCTAAATGAACTTGTTTGGTCTGAATGTTGCACTTGGCTTTTTATCTATATTACTGATAAGATTCATCAGCCCTGGCTATTATTTCTCCATATTTTATTAAACCAATTAATGTAATTAAATTCATCTAAGTGATTTTCACTGAGGTGAGCAATACATTTCTAAATTGCCTACCCTTAGGCAATATGCAGCATCATGATAAATTTACACATAAACCAAAACTGAATGCCAACAGATAATATACAACTAATTTTTATTTCTAAGCAGTCATTTGAAAATTATTACACCTTATTACTTTCATCTTAAAGACATGCATATAATCCAATCCTAATATCGATAACTGAGCATAAATCTTCAGGGTTACTCCCTCGGAAGATTTTGTTTTGATAATTACATTTTTAAAATTGATGCCTTTTGTTATTATACTACATTCATTTCTGATTATACCTCTTCCCACCTCCAATCTACTATTACCTAAGGAGCCATCCATTGTGACAGAGATTTTTAAAAAAGCACTTCAACAAAACCAACCTATCTATTGAGTATTTCAGTGAATATAACATTCCAAATCTATGGTCCTCCACTTTTTCAATGAAAGGAGGAATATCTAATTGTCTCAGTTCTTCTACAGGACCAAGATGTTAATTATTATTACAACGATCAGCTGCATTTTATCATTCTTTCTGTTTACACTATTGTAGGCACTGTGTATATTATTTCCCTGGTCTTAATAACTTTACTCTATCAAGTAATCTAATTCTAGACATGCTTCTTTGAATTTGTCATAGTTATAGTTTCTTATGATGCCATAATAGTCCATTATATTCATGTTCCACAATTTCTTTAACCATTCCCTAATTAATGGAAGTCTAATTTGGTTTTCATTCTTTTAACCACACAACAAAAAAAGTGTTCCTAAGAATATTTTTTATTTATACGGTCTCTTATTTTGCACCAGTTTTGACAGGCTTGGAATAACTGCCAAGCAGTGGAATGTAGTTTTGGACATTGTAGATAGAGACCATTATCTCTGCCTGATGTTACAGTACACACTCTTACCACTGTGTAGCATTATCTTGGACAAGCTTTGAGGAGCAGGGCATTAACTGCATCTAGAGCATAAGAATAATATGCACCTCTTGCTTAGATGACTACAACAGGCTGCTAAATGCTTTCCCTTCTTCAAGTTTTTCACCTTTCTAATCCATTCCATACACTACTGCTAAAGTAATTTTTTCTTAAGTGCAAATCTGAGCATGTGACTCCCCTACTTAAATAGTTTAGATAGCTTCTTATCATCTCTAAGTAAAATGTAAACTGTACAGCTTAAGACCCTAAACACCTAACCCCAAGAGGTATTTCTAGCCTAAATGGACATTACTCCTCCTCCCCCACCCCCACTCTCTGCCAGCCAGCTAACTTGGTCCTCTTTCTGTTCCTCACACGTGACATTCCATCTCCCATCTCCATGTCTTTGCCCTGGCCATCCACCCATGACTGGAAAACAGTCCTTTTTTTTCCTCCACGTTACTAAATCCCTTCCTTCTTTTAAAATGCAGTTCAAACACCATCTGCATAAGATTTCCTAATCCCCTCCACCTGTTAGTGCCCTTCCTCCTGAAGTACCTTGAATTTAAATGCATATCGGTATATATTAATTTTATATTTATATTCGTTGTGAATATACTCACGTAATGTCACACATTAGAATGTAAGATCCTTTTGAGAAAAGATTGTCTTGTTCTTTAGACTTGTGTCTCCAGCACCTCACTAAAACTCACTAGGTCTTCTCTTTCCTGAGCTAATTATTCTTTTCTCCCTTAAACACACCTTATACAACATGATCTCAATCCCCTTCCCCATTCTGATTAATCCTCTTCTAGGGTTAATGTAGTTTGTGATTGTCTTTCTAAAGTTTTTAAGGATTTGCCAAATGACATCCAAAGATCCACTGTATTTAGACATATTCAACATATGCTTCAATGCTCTCTAAAACTTCTATATACTCATGTAGTTTTTTCTCTTTGCTTGCCAGATCATATTTTACATAACAATTATTAAATAAATGAAACAATTATACATGAAAACTATAGCTACATTTTGCTAGTACAAACTGCTATAAGGCATTGAAATAAATTCTTTCTGATAGAGCACCACTGCAGGAGTCCGGAGGACCTCAGTTCACATCTCACCCCAGATACTTGACAATCACTAGCTATGTGACCATGGGCAAGTCACTTAACCCCAGTTGCCTCATCCTGGGTCATCTCCAGTGACCCTGATGAATATCTGGTCACTGGATTCAGATGGCTGTGGAGGAGAAGTGAGCCTAGTGACATGCACTGCCCTCCCTCACTCAAAACAAAGTCAAGTACAAGTCATGTCATCATTTCTCTGAAGTAATGGTCTTCTTTGGCAACGAAAGACAAACACAGTCAATCCATACAACTACCTTTTTTCAAAGCAATGGGAAATGATTGCCTGGAAGCAGCAACATGGTTCAGTGGATAGAGCACTAGGACTGGAGTCAGGAAGACTTTAGTTCAAAACCAGTATCAGGCTGTACCCTACACTATATGTATACTAGCTGTATCCTCCTGGACAAGTCGCTTACATTCTATTTTCCTCAGTAACCTCAACTGTAAAATGGGGATAATTGTAGCATCTTACTTCACAGGGTTTTTGAGAGAGTAAATGAAATAATGTATGTAAAGTTCTTAAGCCCAGTGCCTTCACTTAGTTGGCACTATACAAATGCTTATTCCTTTCCCCCCACTTCTAACATCCCTAAAAAGTTCTCTCCTGATGAGTATGGACCAGATTAGCACTTAAGACTTGAGTAAAATTTCAAATATCTATAATAGCTTCAATTTTCCAATATGTTATTTTTATATGTATTCTTTAACATATTTTATATTTTGCCTCTTCTTCACTATTATTGGAAAGACAAGGTACCATATGTTATTTTGCTTTATCCACACTCTAACAAAGTAGTATCCTCCATATGGTAAGAAAGCAAAAGTAACATATAACACATTATGGCTCGAAAATTATATACATATATAAATTTTAAATAATATTTAATAATATAATTTAATAATAAAAATAAATGTGAATTATATACAAATCATAATTCATCATTACAATATTTCCCTGTGGTAAGAATCATTATGATTCCCATTTACATATAAGTAAACTAAGGCTAAAAGAGTTGAAGTGACTTTCCCAAGGTCACAAGCCTACTAATGTCACAGTTGAGATTTAAAAGACACTTTCTATTGACTCCAAGTCTACTGTTACTTTGGAAACATCACACTAATTTTTCATCAGATAAAGGAAAATACTGTAGAATACATCATCTTGGTGAATCATCTAACAAAAGTCTAACTTGTCCTGAGCTGTGCAGGTATTTTAAAGATTTTTGTCTTCACAATGTACAAGTCAATGTTGCAATTATAGAATTGCAGGCCAGTCAGTTTAACATCAGACAACTTTAAAGTCACTAGAGCAGATCATCAAATAATCAATTTTAAATCATCCTAATAGTAAACACAACATGAAAACAACAAAAATGCATTTATAATGTGTGAAATATGACAGACAATAAAGGTATGGAAGATGAAAGCATTGTATAAAAGAGGCCTTCAGAGACAGAGCCAAGATGGTAAAGAAAAGGCAGGGACTTACCTAAGTTCTCTTCAAAAAGCAGAATTGGCTAAATGGAAAAGTAGGTACAAAAACTCACTTAAAAAAATAATTTCTTAAAAACTGTAATGCAACAAATAAAAGCTAATGACTTGATGAGATATCAAGAAACAATCAAACAGATTCAAAAGAATAAAAAAAATAGGAGAAGTGAAATATTTCATTGGAGGAAACAAGTGACCTAGAAAATAGGAGAGAGAATTTAAGAATTACTGGAATATCTGAAAGCAATGATCAAAAAAGAGCCTAGACATCATGTTTCAAGAAATTATCAAGGAAAACTGCGCTGATGTTCTGGAATCAGAGGATGAAACAGAAGTTGAAAGAACCCCACCAATCAACTCCTGAAACAGGTTCCTAAATAAAAACTTCCAGGAATATTGGAAGCAAATTCTGGAGCTCCCAGGTTGTAGCACCACTTAGATATTTATTCACAACTCCTATGGCAGCTATGAATATGCCAGCACCGTTCTGGATCACAAAATACAACATATTTTCCACATGGAAGACAGAATCAAAACAGTTATTCAAACAGCAGAAAATGGAAATCCAACACCAGAAAACCAAATCCATCATAGCAACAAAGAAATTAATAACAATGCATGGGGCACTACCATCCCCAAGTTGCTAGGCTTCCCATAAACCAGCTCCCTTAAGCAAATCACAAATAGGTTCCTTTAAACAAAATCCCAAGCAAATTCTCTCAGTCATGGTAGTTGCTGCCTGTTCTCTCTTTCCCAGCTCTGACAGCTCTGACTCACTTCCTGCTCACCTCTTTCTTGTTCAACCTGTTCAGCAAACTCCTGCCATCACATACTCCATGTGACTCAAACTTCCATGTGACCCAAGGAGGTCATATGGGCTTATTAATGAATGGGAAAGATTTTCCCATTTAAATGACCATTACACAGGTCAAGGAGAAAATATTGCAAATAGTCAAAAAGAAACAATACAAATATTGTGGTAACACAGTAAGAATAACATGAGATTTAGCAGTTCTATATTAAAGGATTGGAGGGCTGGGAATATGATATTCTAGAGGGCAAAGGAGCTAGGATTACTACCAAGAATCACCTGTCTAGCAAAACTGAGTACAATCTTTCAAGGGGAAAAAAAGGAAATCCAAAGAAATAAAGGATTTGCAAGTACTTCTGTTGTAAAGAACAAAACTGAATAGAAAATATGACTTTCAAATACAAGACTCATGAGAAGGATAAAAAGGTAAACAGGAAAGAGAAATCATAAGGGATTCAACATGGTTAAACAGTTTACATTCTACATGGGAAAATGATGCTTATAACTCCTAAAAACTTGCTCATTATTAGGGCAGTTAAAAGGAGCATACAAGAACAGAGGGCACATCTGTGAGTTGAATATAATGGCACAATGATTACCTAAAAAAATAAAATTAAGAAGTGAGAGAGAAGAATGCACTGAGAGACGGGGAAAGGGAGAGGTAGAATAGGGTAAAGTATCTGACATAAAAGAGATCTAAAAGAAATTTTATGATGATGAGAGAAGGGAAGGGGAGCACATGACCCTTAATCTCATCAAAATTGGATGAAATAAGGAAAATTCAAGAGAGAGAGAGAGAGAGAATGTGTTGGATGAAGAAATCTATCTTACCACACAGAAAAGTAGGAAAGAAAATGGATAAAGAAAGGGGGTTGAAAGAAGGGAAGTCAGATTGGGGGGAAGTAAAAGTCAGAAGCAAAACACTTTTGAGAATGAACGGGGTGAAAGGAGTAAAAGAGTAGGGTGAACAGGGAGAAAATTGGATAGAGAAAAACACATCGTGGGTAATCGTTACTGTGAAAAAAATTTACAGCAAGTTTCTCTGATAAAGACCTCATTTCTCAAATATATAGAAAACTGAGTCAAATTCATTGAAATGTCATTCCTTAATTGATAAATGGACAAAGGAATATTCACACAAAGTAATTAAAGCTAACTACAGTTATATGAAAAATGATCTAAATAACTATTTGATTAGGCAAAAATGCAAATTAAATCAGCTCTGAGTTACCACCTATCAGACTGGCTAATAGGGCAGAAAAGATTTTGGAGGGGATACGGGAAAACTAAAACATTAATGCATTGTTGGTGAAGTTGTATACTGATTCAACCATTCTGGAGAGCAATTTGAAACTATGCCCAAAGGGCTATAAAACTATGCATATCCTTTGACCAAACAATCCCACTACTAGGTCTGTATCCCAAAAAGATAAAAAAACAAAAAGGAAAAGGACCTCGATGCACAAAAATATGCAAATTTTTAATGACAGCAAAGTATTCAAAACTGAGGGCATTTCAATCAAGTGAGGAATGACTGAGCAAGTTGTTGTATATGGCTGTAATGAACTACTATTATGTTATAAGAAATGACAAGCAAGATGCTCTCAGGAAAACTTGGAAAGACTTACATAAACTGATGCAAACTGAAATGAGCAGAATCAGGAGAACATTGTAACAGTAATATTGTATGATGATCTACTGAGAATAACTCAGCTAGTCTCAGCAATTCAACGATACAAGATAATTCTGAAGAAACTATGATGAAAGGTGCTGTCCATCTTCAGAGAAAGAACTGGTGGAACCTGAATACAGATAGAAGATATTTTTTTCTTTTCTTTCTTTGTTTTGCTTGGGGTTTTTGTCTGTTTTTTTTTTCACAGCATGAGTTACATGGAAATAGGTTTTGCATGACTACACATGCATAACTTATGTCAGACTGCTTGCCTTCTCAATGTGGGTGAGGGGAGAGGAGGAAAGAATAGTATTTTTCGAACTTAACTTTTTTTTAAAAAGTGTTAAACTTGTATTCACATGTAATTGAGAAAATAATAAATTCTCATAAAGTTGCCTTTATTAAGATTATAAATTCAATTCAATATATAGTTGATTCCATTAATTATATATGTATGTATATAGAAAGATAATTAGTTGATATATTATAACCAAGTTAACAATTTTAAATTTATACAGATTCATAACTAGTCCAAGAAAGATATTAATGGCTTGTTATCAATATAAAGTCATATATTGAATAGTTTTCTAGGAATGTTCAACTTTAAAACCAGTATTATTCAGAATCTTAATTATTTAGATATAAGAATTGGAAATCATTGACTACAAATGACATTTGACCAAGAAGGATCAAAACAGTATATTTTTAAATGACCAGGATAAAATAAATAATTGGTCTATAAAAAGCAGATATTCTGCAGCATGGGCTAAGGTTTTTGTTTTTCCTTTATGCTGGAAGAGTACCAAAATGACATCACTATGTCAGATCAACATATAGTTGTGTCCATGTCTGACTGATTACAACAATACATGCTCATAAGGCTTTACCACGGATTAGGCATAAATTTCTAAATTTGCACCTCTCACATTTCTTATGAGCTAACTTCCTCTTGCAATATAAGTCAAAAACTTTCAGTCAGTTTTTGTATAAACAGTAGAAACTCTACATTATAAATCTCTGTTAGGATGGAATCAGCACCTAGTGCTTTATCACATGAGAGAAACAATGGCATTCAAAACTTCTTCTACAGTTGGAACATAGAGAGCAAATGACTTTGATTTCATTCTGTTGAGAACACCATGGAAGTATTCAGCCCATTTCTGCAGGATCATGCCCTTATCATGATCAGTATGGCTGCATCAGTGCCAAGTAGTTGACGTGCACATCTTTGTCTTATAAATAGATTTCAAGGCATTATAAAAATGCTTTGCATTATTACTATCAGCATAAAAATTGCTTTGCATTATTACTACCAGCATTAAAAAAATCATTTGCCTCCTTACCAAGCAAAGAAGGCTACTTCTCTCTCTCAGCTTTGCTTGTACTTTTCTTTTGAAGGAGTTAAAAACTGCCTTTTTGGAGATGGGTGAACAATTCTGCTGGGAGACCCTGCACAGTTGGTTTTTCATCCAACACTTCTATAAAACCAATCTTGGTATTTGCAAGTGTTCTGGCCCAGATTAGTAAATTCAGTGCTGTACACCAAATCTGAAAGATGCCCACTCCTTTTCTGCTCCACTGTCAACAACAGTGTGTTGGCTCAGCTTTCCTTCCAAGTCAATAACAAGCTATTCACACAAGGAGAAACATTCTAATTTGTTGATAACTGTCTTCAGATAGTCATCATCCCATGGGGCCACCACTTTTGTTGAATGCCAGTGTTAAGCTTGGAGAGGATGTCTATGATCAGTCCAGCACTATGAGTCACATATTGCCTTTTTCATTCTCACATCCTGTATATTTCTTCTCCTTACAATGAAATACTCTATTAAATGCCAGTATTTGCTGCAACGGTGAATCTATGAAAATTTGTTGCATTTAGGTAAATGGAAAACAATGTTGGTGATGAAGTCAGGAGATACACAAGTCCTTAATAATAAGCGACCCAGTGTTCACTATTGCTGTTTCCAATTCTATTCCTCCCAAGGACTCCATGCTGTATCTGATAATCTGTGACTACTCTGGCACTAAAGTCACCCAGAATTACAAGCCTGTCCTCTGTGAACATGATAATGATGAGGGCCTCTTGGTCTTCATAAAAATTTTTCTTTCGCTGCATCAGGGTTCATCATGGTAAGAGCATAAACACGGTGATGGCATATTGATTTCTTGTAAGTGGTAATCACATTATCATGAGCCTACTGTTGACTCCTTTTGGGAGGCATACAAGTTTGTTGAATGGATTAGATTTAATTGTAAAACTTATGCTGGCTTCACAGCAATCCCCATCACTGCAGCCCCTCCAGAAAAAAATGTGTACCCAGCTCTAACTTCAGTAATCTGTCCTTCATTTTTCATCCATATTTTACTCAGGGTTACTATTTGGATGTGATACTGCTGGGTTCTCTTGCAACAAGAGCTGTTCATCCTTCAACTCTGCTGGTTTTCTTATCCATAAATGTGTACACATTCCATGTACCAAGGATTGAATGAAATCATCCTTGCAAAGGTTTTAATACATTTTTTGTGTATTTTGACAACAGGGTGGGCTCCCCATCTGCATTGGTAAGTGAACCAGAGTTAAGTGAAGTTGACAATTTTTAGGACATCTTTTCTAATCCTTTTCTCATGAAAAGAAGTGAGCAGTGTGGTCCTTAAGAAGGCTGCTCAGACACCCAGAGGGTTGCCAAATCCCACGGTGACTATAGTATAGTGAGAAGATAACCCTATGACTTGGGCTATCTGCGTAGAGTTGTGTCTACAACAACTGCAGTATCCATGGCTTCTGCTTCATCACTAGCCCACTGTCACAGAACTTCAAGATATGTAAAGAAAGAATAGAGTAAAATTTTAAAAACTGAATAGGAAAACTATTGAATAGTAAAATAAGAAAATACTGAAACAGTAAAATGGCATATAGGTGATGCCTGTTGGCTTTCTCTTAAATTGAATTTAAGCACAAAGTTTTCAGTTTCACTTTTTCTTTCAGTCATCAGATCATAGGGGCAAGACATAAGTCAAGATGACTGATGATGAGTCCAGATGCAGTGGATGACCTTGGCATCTCTAGTGTCTAACCAGGCTCTAAGATCTCCATAGTTTCTGCTTCTGCCATCTTTATAGCCAGCTGAAACAACATGTTCACATCACGTATTCTGCCTAAGAAGTCTCCACATGCTTAGAGTAGAAATCCCCAAGGAGTCTGAGGCCTCTCAGTTACCCTTAACCAGATTGAACCCAACTTCCAAGACAGTTTTACTGGGATGTAGCCACTGTACATGCTACAGCTTCTTGGAGCCTCTTGGGCAGCAGGGGGCACCAAAGGTGGATAAGCAACTGAGAAGGACTTAGCAGCCCTCACACCAGAGGTACTATCCTCCCTAAACACATAATCTATCCCAGCACAAACAAATAAAATGTCAGGCTTGGCAAAAAAATATTAACTGCTGGAAAACAACATCCTTTTTTATCCCTTCTCAAACGTCCAACATTTCTTCTCTGCCCATCCAGTCACCCGAGAATTTTACCTCATATTTCAATTAAAAAATTGAGGACCAACACCTCCCTCTTCTCCCCTCCTCAAATGCCTTCCAAAACTATGGCCTCCTTCACCTCTGCCTCACATACAGATATGGCCTTGCTAAGTCAAACTACCTACACATGCACGTGATTGCATTACATAACATCTCCAGCAGATTGTTTTTGTTCACAGTCTACTGAATGCTTCCCTGCTAAATACTAACATGTCCAAGCTTCCCCCTCACTCAAAAAACCCTTGTTTGATCCACCCATCCATAATAGCTATTATTCCATATACCTCTTTTCTTTTATGCCTAAATTTCTTGATGATGCCATCTATAATAGAAGCCTCTGGTCTTAGTCCTTCTGGTGGCTATGCTGGAAGCTACCCCTTCCTTCAGGAGAAGGGAGGTAGGCCTTCCCTACTCTGAACGCCATTTTTTAAATGAATTTTTCTTGATACCTTTAAAAAAAAAAGAAGCTTCTACTTTATTTCTTCCCATTCTCTTCTTAACTCTATAATTCAGTTTCTCATATCATTTATTCAATCAACAATACTTTCTTCAAAGGTTTCAGTGATGTATCAAGTGCCAGATCTAATGGCCGTCTCAATCCTCATACTTCTTGACCTCTCTGCAGTCTTTGAGACAATCACCTTCCTCTCCTTGATACTTGCTTCTCTCTAGGGTTTTATGTCACTTTTAATTTTCCCTTTTTCTGTTTTATGACCTCAAAACATACTTTGCTGGATCTTCATTCAGGTCATACTCATTAACTGTAGTTGCCCCATAAGACTGTACTGGGCCCTCTTCTCCCTCTAGAATATTTCACTTGATGATATTCATCAGCTCTCATGGATTTAATTTCATCTCTATGCAGATGATTTACAGTTCTATGTATCTAGCCTTAACCTCTTTGTTGATCTTCCAGTTTTGTTTCACCAACTATCTACTAGATATCTTGAACTCAGCATGTCCAAAACTTAACCCATTACCTTTTTCCCTAATCCTTCCCCTTTACTTAACTTCTCTATTACTATTGAGAGTAACATTCTCTTCCCAGTCACCCAGGCTGACAACTTAAGTGTCATTCTCAATAACTTATCCTCTTTCACTTGAGTAACAATTCCACCTATACACCATCTCTCCTATATGCCTTTTTCTCTCCTCTGACACCACCACTACTCTGGTCCAGACTCTCATCAACTAACTCTGGAAATTAAAAAAGCTTTTTTAACTCTTGGGCAGAACAAAAACAGGTGATAGGCCAGGTTTGATATGAAAGCTAAAGTTAGCTCACCATGTTGCAAGCAATACAATGTCCAGTAAGACTATATACTACTTTAAAAAATGAACCTCATGCTATTAACATTCTTGTTACAAATAAAATCATAACACATAAAAAAGTTGGGGGGCAGAAGAAAGATGGTAGAGTAGGACACCTCTAGAAGCTCTGTGCCCACAACCCATAAAATACCTGTAAAAATGACTAAACAAATTCTAGAGCAGCAGAAGTCACAAAATGACAGAGCGAAAGAGATTTCCAGCCCAAGGCAGACTAGAAGGCCAACAGGAAAGGTCTATCGTACCAGGTGCATAGCAGAGTCCACCTTAACTTTGGTCACACTACAACAAGGACAGGACTGGAACAAGCTTCAAGGCACCACCAGCAGCAGCTGCAATTCCCAGATTTCTCAACCCACAAATGCCTAAGGCAGCTTCAACTGTCAGTGAGAAAGCTCTTTCACCTGTGTGAGAAGGGAGAAGAGTCCTGTTGCCATAGCCCCAGCAGGCAGCCCCAGGCACAACAGCTTCCATTGTTGGAGCCCTGGGTTAAAGAGTTGGGGAATTGAGCTGCTAATCTGGATTTCAGCCATGGTGTCCCTGGGCTGAGGAGGAGGAGTGCTGGCTGTCGTGGTGGAACTGGTGGAGACTCTGGCAGATCCTGTGCTGAAAAGAGTGCTTGTAGTTGCTCCCAGACCAGAGTGCAGGTCAGGAAAGGAGTTTACTCCTCCCCTCTCCCTTGATTGTGCCATATTGGAGGAACTGAGAACCTACAGGTCACAAGAGTATACCCTCCTCTTCACAAAGAACTCCAAATTCAAGTAACTAACTGGGAAAGTACTCAAAAAAGAAAAAAACAATAAGACAAGAGAAGGTTACTTGTTTGGTGAGTAGATATTTTCTTTCATCCTTTCCATCCAGATGAGGAAGAACAACGCATACTATCAGAAGAAGACCAAAAAGTCAAGGCTTCTAAATCCAAAACCTCCAAAATAAATAAGCAATGGTCTCAGACAATGGAAGAACTCAAAAAAGATTCTGAAAACCAAGTAAGAGAAATGATAGAGATGCAATAAAATCATGAGAAGTGAGTCAACAGCGTAGTAAAGGAGATACAAAAAAATGCTGAAGAAAATAACACCTTGAAAATTAGGCTCACTCAATTGGCAAAAGAGGTTCAAAAATCCATGAGGAGAAGAATGCTTTAAAAAGCAGAGTTAGTCAAATGGAAAAGGAGGTTCAAAAGCTCACTGAAGAGAATAGTTCTTTAAAATGTAGAATAGAACAGATGGAGGCTAATGACTTTATGAGAAACTAAGAAAACACAAAACAAAACCAAAAGAATGAAAAAATGGAAGATAATGTGAAATATCTCATTGGAAAAATAACTGACCTGGAGAATAGATCCAGGAGAGAGAATTTAAAAATTATGGGACTACATGAAATCCATGTCCAATGAAAGAGCCTAGATATCATCTTTCATGAAATTATCAAGGAAAACTACCCTGATATTCTAGAAACAGAGGGCAAAATAAATATTAAAAGAATCCACCCATCACCTCCAGAAAGAGATCCAAAAAAGAGAAACTCCTAAGAATATTGTAGCCAAATTCCAGAGTTACCAGGTCAAGGAGAAAATATTGTAAGCAGCTAGAAAGAAACAATTTGAGTATTGTGGAAATACAATCAGGATAACACAAGATCTAGCAGCTTCTACATTAAGACATTGAAGGGTGTGGAATATGATATTCCAGAAGTCAAAGGAACTAGGATTGAAACCAAAAATCACCTACCCAGCAAAACTGAGTATAATACTTCAGGAAAAAAATAGTCATTCAATGAAATAGAGGACTTTCAAGCATTCTTGATGAAAAAACCAGAGCTGAAAAGAAAACATGACTTTCAAACACAAGAATCAAGAGAAACATTAAAAGGTAAACAGGAAATAGAAATCACAAGGGACTTATTAAAGTTGAACTGTTTACATTCCTACGTGGAAAAACAATATTTGTAACTCTTGAAACTTTTTTCATTATCAGGGTAGTTGGTGGGATTACACACACACACACACACACACAGACAGAGAGCACAGAGTGAGTTGAATAGGAAGGGATCATATCTTTAAAAAATAAAATTAAGGGGTGAGAGAGGAATATATTAGGAAGAGAAAGGGAGAAACGGAATGGGCCAAATTATCTCTCATAAAAGAGGCAACGAAAAGACTTTTCAATGGAGGGAAAAACAAGGGAGGTGAGAGAGAAAATGTGAAGCTTGCTCTCATCAAATCTGACTCAATGAAGGAATAAAATGAACACTCATTTTGATATGAAAACCTATCTTACAATACAGGAAAGTAGGGGAGAAGGGGATAAACAGGGTCAGGGTGATGATGGAAGGGAGGGCAATGGGAAGAGGGAGCAATTTGAAGTCAACACTCTTGGGGGGTACAAAGTCAAAAGAGAGAATGGAAGAAATGGGGGGCAGGATAGGATGGAGAGAAATATAGATAGGATGGAGGGAAATGTAGTTAGTCTTATACAACATGATTATTATGGAAGTCAGTGGCAAAACTACACATATATAGCCTATATTGAATTGCTTGCTTTCCCAATGGGGATGGGTGGGGAGGGAGGAAAGAAGAAAAGTTGGAACTCAAAGTTTTAAGAACAACTGTTAACTATTGTTCTTTCATACAACTGGGAAATAAGAAATACATGTAATAGGGTACAGAAATTTATCTTTCCCTACAGGACATAAGAGAAGGTTGGGATAAAAAAAGGGAGGAATATTAGAAGGGAGGGCAGATTGGTGTTAGGGATAATTACAATCCTTTGCATTTTGGGGCCAGGGTTGGGGAGAGATGGGGGAAAAATTTGGAACTCAATATTTTGTAGAAATGAATGTTGAAAACTTAAAATAAATAAATTAATTTAAAAAAACAAGAAAAAAATCATTCTGATTTAAACATTTTTAAAGATAAACTATTTCTTAAAGTTTGGATTTTGGGTGGAAAGTAGTCTCAGAAGTCAAGTAACCAGCTGGGAATATTCCCAGAAAAGGGGGAAAAAAAGACCATAGAAGGTTACTTTCTTGGTGAACAGATATCGCCTCCCTTCCTTTCAGATGAGGAAGAACAATGCTTACCATCAGGGAAAGACATAGAAGTCAAGGCCTCTGTATTCCAAACATCCAAAATAAATATCCAGTGGGCTCAGGCCATGGAAGAGTTCCAAAAAGAATTTGAAAATCAAGTTAGAGAGGTGGAGGAAAAACTGGGAAGAGAAATGAGAGAGACACAAGAAAAGTATGAAAAGCAGGTCAACACCTTGCTAAAGGAGACCCAAAAAAATGCTAAAGAAAATAACACCTTAAAAAATAGGCTAACTCAATTGGCAAAAGAGGTTCAAAAATCCAATGAGGAGAAGAATGCTTTCAAAAGCAGAATTAGTCAAATGGAAAAGGAAGTTCAAAAGCTCACTGAAGAAAATAGTTCTTTAAAGTTTGGATTTTGAAGTCCAAATCAAGGTTTGTTTTCATTGTATATGCCTGTTCCTCTCCCCATCCCCACATCGGGGGAAATATCCAGTTATATTAAACTTCACATTCTAAAATTACCAACACAATTTTGTAGGCACATTGTAAATAAAGTGCCCCCAAGGACATTTTTAAATAATGTCATCAATATTTTATATCCCCCACCTTAGTGGTACATGACTGTAATTCTACTACTAGGGGAGAATGAGGTTGTTGGATCTACTTGAGCTTGAGAGTTCTAAGCTACTTGGTTATGGTTAAAGCTGATCCTCACCAATTCCAAAATAATGAGCCCTTGAGAGACACCAGGCAGCAAAATGCAACCAAATCAGAAATTAAAACATTCAAAGTTTTCTTGTTAATCAACAGTAGGATCAAGCCCATGAGTGACCACTGTACTTTCACCCTAGGAAATACAAGGATACACAATGTCTATCTGTCTTTGTTTATGTCTCTCTACATGCCTCTTTGCATTTCTCTCTCTCTCTCCTTTCTCTCTCTGTTGATCTCTCTATATATGAAAATACATACATACACAGAGACACACACATATGCATAGGTACATGTGTATTATAACTCGCAGTAATTTTGCAAAAATCTTGCTAAAACATTGATCAGCAATTCACTGTTATTTTAAAGAATTTTAGAGAAGACCCTAAGTTTTCTTCCATTACCCAACCTTAAGTCCATCCTTTAACCATGTATCTACCTTTTATGCTGCCTCCTTGGGACCTCCAAATTTGGTTCTCCCTGAATCTGCATCCCAAATTCTGGTACTCCTCCTTTTCTCCTAGTGGATCCCCTAACACTAGCTTCTCCTTAGTAACTGTGCTCAATTATTCCACATGCTGAGGCCATTAGCATTTTCTAGCACATTCAACCCTAACTCCTCTTGGTTGTCCCATACTATCCTACTTCCTTCTACTCTTCTTGTCCTATGGCACCTTATCTACTCCAGACCATGAGTGTAAATGCTTTATGTCTCTAGTCACCAAACATATTTGTTCCAATATGTACTGGTAGCCTTACCTCAACTTAATCCAGATCCAAATCCATAATACCCAAAGGTCCCCTTCCCATTCCTTCACCCTGTCTGTTCTCTTCTGTCATACATACTCTTCTGGACTCTAACCAATTTCCTGATTTTTGTTTGTGTTTTGCCATTTTTCATTTATGAGATTAATTGCTTATTCAAAAATGCAATAAAAACAAGTTCCAAATCAAGCTAATCTAAATTTAGATCACTGATGGAAAACAGAACTAAAATATAACACCCCCAAAGACTATGTCACCACTTTCCTACTAGGACAATAATTATTAAAGCATTACATGTAATAACAATCGTGATGGTACTGTAAAGTATCATTTTAAAACTGTGATTTTTTAAAAAATCTGCAAATCAATACGATCATCTGACACTGGCAGAATTCCATAGTGAGTTGTGTAATAAATAACCTCATATAAAATTGTGTTTCCTTAATTTATTATTGCACAATGCTATAAAGATTGAAGTATTTAAAGATGATTTTAATATCATAGGATTTAGAGTTGTAAAAGGGATGTAAGACGACCAAGACAAGTGGTTCTCACACTTTTTTACTTATGACCTTAGAGAATCACTGGTCTACTGGTGCAGAAATTGAAACTCAGACAACCAGAGTGATTAATCCAAGTTTATGGTGATTGAACAGAGCAGGACCAAGATTCAACCCAAGATTGAAGAGGTCAAAGCTTCCCATGACACCTAGTCACTTCACCAATCATTACAGAGAATATAATAATAATTACTTGCATAACAGGAAATTACTTAGCAAGTACAATAAATTCTGAATGAGAAGATCCTATCCTTTTCTTGTTGCTCATTTTTTTAAAAATTAAATTTGGTTTGAAATTAATATCTAGCAATGGACTTTGCATAATTTTGAAATGTAATTTGCTGTGCTTCATGAAAGATGTAGAAGAAAAAAGACGGATATTTGAAACCGTTAAAGTTCTGAAACACTGTCTGATACCATGAATATCATGAATATTTCATCTATTGAAAAGATTTTTATGCTTATTGCTTTCAGAAATTCCACATTATAATGCTTTCTTCTACCTGTCTGTGACAGAGATCATTACTATCACTGTAAAACTGCTCATGCTAAAGAAGCTATAGGATTTCCTACTACTTAGCAACCAATTCTAACACTCAAACAAGAAATCCTAATAGAAATATACAAGTTTACAGAGAAGGCAGTCATACTGCATGGAATTACATTATCATAGTTTCTAAAAGTTATCACCTGACCAAGGTATGAGAGTCACTATATGAATAAAACTGTACAACTAGAAACAAGAAACCAGTTCATCAGGTGGTCTGAAACCAAGACATTAACAGTTTATTGGTCTCTTTTCTGATACAAATAATGTTCATGAATAAAGCACCTTTCACATAAATTCCTTAAACTCTAAATGTCTTAGAAAGTCTAGTAGATCAAAATGAAAACTTGATATATCTTTCCATGTTCAAAAAAAGAAGGAACTAATAAAAGAGTCTAAAAGGATGGAAACATGTCAATCATCATCACTATGAGCTCAGTTTGGTGCCAATCTATGACGTTTAAGAATTTAGCTACATTTCCACTATACTTCTCTTTTTTCTCCTTTTCCTTGGCAAAATCCAAATATGCTCTACAGCATAAGTTCTCGGCAAACTGAAAGAATATGGTGGGCTGTAGACTTTCAATATTTCACTTAGTTAAAAAAAAATTACAAAAAATAATTTGGTACACTCTTTGTTCTACATATATTGTTTGTAATTAATACGAGTTATTCTTTTCACATTGTGGGGGTTAGGGGCACAGCATCCTCATTATCTGGGAAAGCCATGTAAAATTTTATGGCCCTCTCTTTATACTGGAGAAGTTTGATTTGTTTTTTCTTTTATGAGGAGTTTATAGTACCTTACTGTAAAATGTGGCTTAAGCATTTGGTCATGTGATATGTGTGGGTTAATGTTAAGTAAAAATATTAGATTTTCTCTGTCATCTGTTGGCTTTCATATCTTTTTTACAAACTTTAACTTTTACTTATTTTAACTTTAGAAAAGAAATTGTGGATATTTGTTGTATTAAAAGATAAAATGTGTTGGTATTATATGATACTTCTTACATATGTTATGCATTTATGAGCTTCTAAACGTTTTCTGTCATCTATTAGCTTTTGCATGTTATCTGCAGCTTCTGCAAAACTCCCTAAATCACCCATTTACTTTCTTTTACTGATCTGTGCTGTATCAAAACTTTGATGGGGGAAGTCACAATATGGAAGGGCTCACTGAACTAAATTAAAAAAAAAACTATTAATTCAGTCAATTGTATCAAACATTTCTTAAGAAATTAAGAATATTGGGGGGGGGGGCAGGGCAGAGCCAAGATGGCAGAGTAGAAAGATGCATATACTCTAGTACTTCCCCCACAGCCCACAAAATATCTGTAAAAAAAATGACTCTCAATAAATTCTTAGAGCAGCAGAAACCACAGAACAGAGTGAAAGAGGTTCCCAGCCAAGGGTAACCTGGAAGGCCAACAGCAAAGGTCTACCTCATGGGAGCTGAGCCCAGCCCTGGCTGCATGGCACTGGGAGGAACACGACCTGAACAGACTTCCAGGGCAGAATTCCCAGCAGGGTGGGTCCCAGATCCCTCAACCCACAAGTGACAAAGTAAGCTCCCAAAGTCAGTGGGGGGGGGGGGGGGGCTTTCCCAGCTGGGAGGAGAGGGGAACGTGATTTCCCCAGCACTAGCCCCAGGCAGCAGCAGAAGCGGGTGCTGGGCAGCTATGTGGAAGCAGCCTGGGTCAATTGTCCAGGCAGCTCAGCATAAAGACATATATACCTACATATACCTACATACATATATTATATATAATATATATATATTATATATATATTATATATATATATATTATATATATATATGAGGGAGAGATAGCACAGGGTGAGTTGAATAGGAAGGGATCATATCTCAAAAAAATTTAAGGAGTGAGAGAGAAATATTTTGGGAGGAGAAAGGAAGAAATGGAATGGGGCAAATTAGCTTTCATAGAAGAGGTAAGAAAATGCTTTTCAAATGGAGGGGGAAAGTGAGGAGGTGAGAGGGAAAAAGTGAAACTTACTCTCATCACAATTGGCTCAAGGAAGGAATAATAGACACACTCAATTTGGTATGAAAGTCTATCTTACACTACAGGAAAGTAGAGGAGAAGGGGATAAGCAGATTTGAGGAGGGGAGGATGTAAGGGAGGGCAAATGGGAGGAGGGAGCAATTAAAAGCAAACACTCTTGGGGAGGGATAAGGTCAAAAGACAGAATAGAAGTGGGGCAGGATAGGATGGAGGGAAATATAGTTAGTCTCACACACCATGACTATTATGGAAGTCATTTGCAAAACTACACATATATAGCCTATATTGATTGCTTGCCTTCTCAGTGGGGATGGGTGGAGAAGGAGGAATGAAGAGAAGTTGGAACTCAAAGTTGTAGGACCAAATGTTGAGAATTGGTTTTGCTGGGAAACAAGAAATACAGGTACTGGGGTATAGAAATTTATCTTTCCCTACAGGACAAGAGAGAAGATGGTGATAAGGAAAGGGAGGGATGTTAGAAGAGAGGGCACATTGGTGGAAGGGGCAATCAAAGTGAAAGGCATTTTGGGGTGGGGGAAGGGGAAAGATGGGGAGAAAATTTGGAACTCAAAATTTTGTAGAAATGAATGTTGAAAACTATGAATTAATAAACAGTAAAAAAAATTGATCTGTTCACTTACTGAGTAATATATTCATAACAGTACTATGATTTCAATTTTTCTGGGAGGACTAAAAGAGCTAGTGTCAAAATCAGTAACAATTCAATTTTTTTACTAGCAATAACTATAGATTTATGAGTGTCTGAAAACCTAAATGTTTTAGCTGGAAGTCAGACTATGAGGTCAAAAGTTGTTTTTGTAACGCATAAAACCAAAGATGTCTATGAAAGGAGAATTTTATGAATTCTACAAAAAATTCCTAGTACTATACCAAAATACTGGAAAAATTAAAAAAATATATAAAAACTGATATTAACTTAGCCAATATGCAATATTAGACAGAGTGCTAGAGATGATATATGTCCAACTTTAACAATTTATAATTTTTTACTTTGCATATTTTTTTTTAATAGGCAAGAAACAATCTTTTTCACATGTAGTTTATCTATAAAATAAGGGAATTAGATTTAAATTATCTGAAATATTATTTCCATTCCTAAGACCATGATTTTATTATTCATTGAGTTTATAAAATGCTCCAAACATGCTGGAACACAATTTGGAACAATACCCAAAAAGCCACTAAATTCTGCATACCCTTGACTCAGGATAGCAATGCCACTATGGAGACTATTTCCCTGAGGCAGTCAAATATGGAAAGAAAGGACCTAATGGAGGAAAAACATATGTTTTTACAGAAAAGAACTTGAAACAAATTTCCTGCAGTTGGGAGATAGCTGAACTAATTGTGATATGTGAACGTAATGGAATATTACTGCACTTAATTCTATTGAATTCATAAATTCTAACATTCTATATGAATGTATCAGAATACTATTGTGCTGTCAAATTCAAATGAAATCTATGAAACCAAGGTCTTCCAATAATTATGTATAATTAATTGAACATTTTTCCAAAATTACCCAATATTCCTTCATAGGCTTTCAGTTTGGCATATTTTTTTTCTTTTCTCCCTATATAAACACAATATTTGGGGATCTATAGCAATCTCAGGCAAATTTTACTTCAAGCCCATGGAGATCTATAAACCACATGGTACAGGAACAGAAACATAAAATCGCAGCCTTTTCAGGTATTTCACTGTTCTATCTGGTATATTTTATTTTTCTTGTCTTATAGCATACATTTTCAATGACAGGGCTTCTGAGCTATATGTTATCACTCTTTGTGAAATTAATTGATCAATATGTAGTGAAAAAAAAGAATACTGGACTACAGGGTGAGTAGTTCTATGAATCATGTTAAAAATAAGTCTTCAGGGTGGAGCCAAGATAGTTGAGTACAAGCATGGACCTGCTCAAGCTCTCCCCTCAAAGCCATTAAAATACCTGTAAAAATGACTCTAAACAAATCTTATAGCAACAGAATCTATATAATGACAGAGTGAAACAGATTTGCAGCCCAAGACAACCAGGAGGGTCAACTGGAAGGGTCTACTGCATTGAGTTCAGAGCAGAGTGCAGCCAAGCATGAGCCATACTGACACAGATAGAGCAGGCCTGAGGGCACTGACAGCTACTGTGGTTTCCAGATTTTTAAACCCACAAATGCCAAAGACAGCTTGAAAGGTGACTGAGAAAGTTCTATCTTCTGGGTGAGAGGGGAGCATGGTCTGGCCCCAGCCCCAGAGTGGCAGCAGTCACTGGCATAGTAGTGGCCATTTCTGGAGCTATTAGTCTACAGACAGTGGGGGAATTAAGTAGCTTATCTGGGTCTCAGTCCTGAGTGGTGGTCCTGAGATGAGAAGTAAGCTGTGGAGAGGAAATCCCACTCACAGTTCCAGGAAGAAAAGAGTGTTTGTGGTTGCTGACAGACCAGAGCAAAGGACAGGAGAGGAGTAAACACCTCTCCCTTGATTATACCACTGAGAACTTACAGGTCCCTAGAGATATCTCTGAAAACAGCTGCACAAAACTTTGGAAACATGAGATGGTATACCCTCCACTCAAAAAAGGGCTCAAAAGTCAAGTAATTGACTGGGAAAATGCCCAAAAGGAGGAAAATAAGATGATAGAAGGAAACTTTCTTGGTGAAAAGGTATTTTCTTGTGTCCTTTCAGATGAGGAAGATCAAAGCATACAACCAGAAAAAGACAGTAAGGTCAAGGTTCCTTCATCCAAAGTCTCCTAAAAATTGAAATGGCCAAGGAAGAGATCAAAAAGGATTTTGAGACTCAAGTAAGAGAAGTAGAGGAAAATTGTGAAGAGAAATGAGAGTGATGCAATAAAATCATGGAGAACAAGTCAAAAGCTTTCTAAAGGAGACCCCTCAAAGAAATGCTGAAGAAAATAACAACTTTAAAAACAGACCAACCCAAATGGCAAAAGAGGTCCAAAAAGACAATGAGGAGAAGAATGCCTTAAAAAGCAGAACTTACCAAATGGAAAATGAGGTCCAAAAGCTCACTGAAGAAAATAGTTTTTAAAAAATTAGAATGGAGCAGATGGAAGCTAATGACTTTATGAGAAATCAAGCAATTATAAAACAAAACCAAAGGAATGAAAAAAATAGAAGACAATGTGAAATATCTCACTGGAAAAACAACTGACATGGAAAACAGATCCAGGGGAGATAATTTAAAAATTATTGATCTACCTGAAAACCATGATAAAAAAAGACCTTAGACATCATCATCCAAGAAATTATCAAAGAAAACTGTCCTGATATTCTGGAACCAGTGAGAAAAATAGAAATGTAAAGAATTCACCAATCACCTTCTGAAAGACACCCCAAAAGGAAAACTCCTAGGAATGTAGTAACCAAATTCCAGACTTCCCAGGTCAAGGAGAAAATATTACAAGCAGCAAGAAAGAAACAATTCAAGTATTGTGGAAATACAATCAGGATAACACAGGATTTAGCAGCTTCTACACTAAGTGATTGAAGGTCTTGAAATATGATATTCCAAAGGTCAAAGGAGCTAGGATTAAAACCAGGAATCACCTTCCCAAAAAAACTGAGCATAATACTTCAGGGAGAAATGGAATTTAAATGAAATAGAGGACTTTCAAGCATTTTTGTTGAAATGACCAGAGCTGAATAGAAAATTTGACTTTCAAATACAAGAATCAAGAGAAACATGAAAAGGTAAACAGGAAAGAAAAGCCATAAGAAGCTCATTAAAGTTGAACTCTTTTCATTCCTACATGGAAAGATGATTCAAGAAATCTTTTTCAGTATTAGGGTAGTTAGAGGGAATATATACATACACACACATACATATATATGTATATATGGGGGGAGGGGATAGAAGATGGAAAATAATAGAAGGGGCAACACATTGGGGAAAGGGATAATCAGAAGCAAGCACTATTATGGGGGAACAGGTCAAGAGAGAGAATGGAATAAATGGAGGGCAAGACAGAACAGAGGAAAATATGGTTAGTCTTTCACAACATGACTGTTAAGGAAATATTTTGTGTGACTACACATGTCTGACCTGTATCTAACTGCATGCTTTCTCAATGAGGGTAGGTGAGTATAACAGTAAGCACCCCAACATACCCACAGAGGCCTGTTATCACAGGTTGTTAAATTTGCATTCATAAAAGGAAAAGCAATTTTTGAGGGGTTAACAATCACTTTAATCAAGCAGATGTATCATTCTTTTAACCAAACACATATATTATTCACCCAGTCCAGGGGAGGCAGCACCCCGAAATTCAAAGAAAATACAGAGAAATTAAAATCAACAGACAGCTTCCTCTACCAGAATTCAACAGACAGTTAGACCCCAACTGTTTTACCATAGTTACCAGAGAGGGAAGCACTGACATCTGAGTTTTCAATGCCAGGGTCTTCTTAAGCAGCTTCCCAGAGTCCTCTTCTGGCACTCAAACCTTCTTACAAAAACTAAGCCCCAAAGTAAAACCTCCCACTCAGAATATTTATACACATTTTAGAGCCAGAAGGCATAACCCTCTGACCCAGCACCTCAAGAGAAAAAACAAAACCCTCCTACAAAACAACTCCCCTAATCAAGCTTCCCACAATGGGCAGGCCCATCAATGAGCAGGAAAGATCTTTAATCACATTATTCAACCAGAGGCACACTTAGTAAAACAAAAACAGCAAAAATTCCTAATTTGATTGCCATCACAGTAGGGATGGAGGAAAGGAGTTAATATGGAACTCAAAGCATTAAAAATGAATGTTAAAAATTGTTTTTGCATGCAACTGGGAAATAAGATTTATAGGCAATGGGGTATAGAAATCTATTTTGCCTTACAGGAAAAGAGAGGGGAGGATGGTGGGAGATAGTGAGGTGATAGAAATGAAGACAGATGGGAGAAAGGAGTGGATTGGGAGCATGCTGTCCTGGGGTAGGGGGTGGGGAGAGATGGAGAGATAATTTGAAATTCAAATTTTTGTGGAAGTGAATGTTGAAAACTGAAAAATAAATGAATGGTATGTTTTGTTTGTTTTTTTTTTTTTTTAAAATCAGTCTTCAAAAGTAAAGCCAAGATGGAAGAGTAAAGGCAGAGACTTGCCTGAGCTATCCCAAAATTCCACTTCAAACAACTTTAAATAAGGACCTCAAAATAAATTCTGGAGCAGTAAAACTAACAAAAAGATAGGGTGAAACAATTTTCTAGCACCAGACAACTTTAAAGCTTGGCATGATAACAGAAGTGATAGGGAGCCACTGGAGTTTATGAAATAGAGAGGAATAGTGATATGATCATACCAGCACTTTAAAAAATAATCATGATGGCTAAATGGAAGTTGGACTGGAGTGAAAAAGAGACATGAGGCAAGCAAACCCACCAGCAGTTTACTGCAATACTGCAGGTATGAGGTGGTAAAAAATATTCACCAAAGTGGTGGCTATGTGAGAGGAGAGATATATGAGAGATGTTACAGGGGTAAAATCTATACACCTTGGCAACAGATTGCATATGGAGGGTGAAAGATAGTAAGGAAGTGAGAATGACATCTGAGTTGAGAGCCTGAGGAACTGAGAGAATATTGTTGCTCTCTAGATTTAGAATCTAGAGGGAGGTTAGAAGGGGGAAAGATCTAGAGGGGAAGAAAATCATTCCAATTTTGGACATGTTGAGTTTAAGATGTCTTACTAGACATCCATTTCAAGATGCATGAAAAGGAATTTGAGATTGAGATTGGGAATTAGCGAAGAGACTGGAGGAGGATTTGTAGATTAGCATCAGCAAAAGGATGCCAATTAAATCCATGGAAGTGGATGAAACCAACAAGTGAAATAGAATAGGAGGAAAGAGAAGATAGACCAGGTCAGAGTCATGTGGGAAACCTACAGGTAAGAGGGCATGGCCTGAATGATGATCAAACAAAGGAGACTGAGGAGTGGCCAGTTAAGGTAGGAAAAAGAACCATAAAAGAATGGTGCCCTGAAAACTTAGAAATATAGAGAATCAAGGAAGAGAGGGCAGTCAAACTTGTAGAGCTTGAGGAGAATAATGATTGAATAAAAGTCACTGAATTTGTCAACTAAAAGATCACTGATAACTATGGAGAGAATAATTGTGATGCAATAATTTTTGTAAGAGATTAAGAAGACAGTGAGAGGAAATAGAGTGTAGGTACCTATTGTAGGCAACCCTCTGAAGGAGTTCAGCAAAAAACAAGAAGAAATATAGATTGAAAGTTATTAGGGCTGGACGGATCAAGTGAGGGCTTCTTCATGTTGAGGAAGGTATGGGTATGTTTGAAGGTAATAAGGAATGAGTCTGTAGATACTGACTAAAATAAGATGACAGGGCACAATGTGTTGTGTTTAGGAGCACAATTTCCTTGTAAAATGGGAGTTCTAGAGAGATCTAGAGATTTAATTTTATTATAAAAATCATCAGACAAAAATATATTTGCATACTCATAATAACTAGTCCAAGATATTTTATTGTAGATTTGGGGAGGTTGTCATTAATGTGCATGAGATTACTAGATATAATTCTCACTATTCCTAATCAAAGTTATGCTTATAAATTCTGGCATAATGATATATATATATAGATATATAGATATAAAGAAAAAACCTTTCTCCTACGTATTTACTTCTGTGATGTACTATGCAATAGCCAAAGAAAAGCACATAATTCTACATAATATACATTTTAAAAATCTAGTTGCTTCCTAATTAAATGTTATCCAAACTGTCTGTCTTCACAGTGGGATATTTTAATATGAGGAAAATATGGTAATGAGGATAGAGACAGGGCACAGACATACAGTCTCTATATTGAATTTGCAAGAGTTTGAAGTATATTTAAGGTTATAAAATTCTCACTGATACTCTATTTTTCCAAGTGTCACAGAAAAAGTAAATATATGTTTAATAGTCCTATACATAAACATTGCAAAATCAACTCCTGGCTCCCCATGAGTTTTCACACTGTCATTGACATTGTCACCTAAGTTTATCTCCACTCGTGGTAAAAGTAAACAGTCTCTTGATTTAATGCAAAGAGAACTGGAATATAAAGTCCTTTACATCACAGTAGGTATCTATCTCTATGTCCCTATGACTGCCCTAGGGAGATTGTAAGGAGAGATGAAGACACCTCTCTGGCTCTTCACAATTTCCAGAACTGAAAGGACATTGTAATGAAGCTCTGTTAGATTTTTACAGCATCATTTCTTTAATTAGAAGTATTCTGGATTCCCACAACAAAGACAACTGTGGTTTCCTCCTCTTCTGTTTTCCCCTCTCTAATCCTTTCTTTTCTAAACTATCCACTCCCTTTTCCTCAAAAAAAAAAAGATGGTTGAACTAATCAGTACTGACAAAGGAAAGGAAAGTAAGGAAACAAATTTAATGATTGCTGAATATAGCTGCAGTATCACTACAAAAATAAAAAGTTTGGAAATATCAACAGATGAGAGAGAAGTAGAGGGCTAAACTATAGAAAGAGGGCAACTGAGGGTAGAGAAAAATGATGCTCAAGCAGAGCAGCTAAGGAGAAAGCACCCGTTACTGCCTCCCACCACATCCTATGCTGATATTCAGAATGAATTGTATATTTTTTTTAAAAAATCAATCTTCAAAAGTAGAGTCAAGATGGAAGAGTAAAGGTAGGGACTTGCCTGAGCTATCCCAAAATTCCATTTCAAATAACTTTAAATAAGGACCTCAAAATAAATTCTGGAGCAGCAAAACTAACAAAAAGATAGGAAGAAGCAATTTTCAGAAGTTGTTGCTCAGTCATTCAGACGTCCAACTCTTTGCAGATTTGATACTTAGAAAAGGAAGGAATAAACTACAATCACTTCCTCAATATCTTAGGTAAAGACCTAAGTAAAGAAATTTCATTGGCTTCCAATTCCAAAGAATTGTTTGGTTCATGACAATATAATAACTGTCATCTTAGAAAAGTGAAAGAAAAAATATAGAAAACCTAACTAGTCAAAGAAAAATATTTCTATCACCCCTCTTCCAAAAGCTAATCTCTAGAATATAACACACTTATTAGTGTTAGCATATAATCTGGAAGAAAGTAATAAAAATCATTTATCTTTAACTCTCTTTAGTTTGTCAAGGTGTAATTTCAGTACAGCTTTATTGTCCAATAAACACTGTTTCATGCTTTCCTTGCTATATGTAAGATTAGTTACTTTCAGCAGTACAAAGAAACTCAGTTTTTAAATTCCCGATCACATTGATAAAAATCAACAAAAATTTATCAACTTGTTACTAGGTCCTCTCTTCAAATCCTAGCCCTATTATTGACTGCCTGCATAAGTAAATTCACCAGTTGGAGCTTCATCTTCCTCAACTATAAAATGAATGGATTGGACTAGATGACTTCTTGGGCCCTTTTAACTCTAAATCTATGATCTTGTAATTGTATGTGCTGTTGCAAGTGAAATTTAACAAAGGTAGAGTGAGGCACATTTTCTTTAAGCAATCCAATTGTTTATTAACAGGGCACAAACCAATTAATAAGATAGCTCTAATGACTGCCACAGTTAGCCAAAGAACCTAGAATAGGTGGTCAGCTCCCCTTTTGTAGGTTTTGAAGAGTATAAAGCAAAGAACAGGGCAGGGTAGATGAAGAAATAATGCAATTGGTTATAGGGTTGGTGATATCATAAGGTTGAGGACATAATTGGTTATATAGCTGAGGCATGTCGAATAATATGATTGGTTAGAAGTTAGGAATGAGAGGCTACTAATAATCACCTCCTTCCCTCCTGTGACTAAGAAATGTTGATTATTTAAATCTACCTAGAAGGTCAGAGATGGTGAACAGACATCCTTGTAAGATAGCTTGATGGTATACAGATACTGGTTCATACATCCCAGTCTCCAACCATATCTCCCAAGGATAATAAATTTCTCTGAGGAAAGAATAGAATAGTGATTAGTAGGAGAACTGACTTTCTAAACTTAATTCATTCATGAACTGAATTCAGAGACAAAGAACTATGACTTATGTAGTTATAGTACTCAACTCTGTAACAAGGTAATGGAAAGGATAAAACATGCCCTTTTCTGAAAAGTGATTTTAAACTAAACTAGGGAGATGAGACAAAGATTAATATGTCATAGTGGGAAAAGTACGTAATTTGAAGTCAGAAGTTGTTGCTCAGTCATTCAGACATATTCAACTCTTTGTGACCCGATGGACCATATCATGTTAATATTATATATGGAAATTTTCTTGGCAAAGATGCTGGAGTATTGTACAGTAGATTAAGGCCAAGAGAGAATGTGATTTGCCTGAGGTCCTACAACTCGTAAGTGTCTGAAGCTGAATTTGAACTCAGATATTCCTGATTCCAAGTCCAGCATTGTTATTCACTGAGCTATCCAGATGGGTTCAAATCTAGCAATGCTATTTCATACCTGTGTGATATTAAGCAAATCATTTAGCCTCTCTTCAGTTTCTTCATCAATAAAATTAGGGATGTAGAGATTATTTCCAAGACCCTTTCTAAAACCACATACTAAGATACTATGATAAACATGAAAAAATAGTGAGAGACAAAATGGAGAAGTGGTTAGAGAGCTGACTTAGGGTTAAATAAGACTTATTCTCATCTCTGACATCTTTGCTATATGATCCTGAAAGCCACTTAAACTCTCAGTACATCCCAAGCAAGTATCTAGGACTAGAAAATATAGAGCAGATATTAAACTGCATTAGTAGAATTTCATCAATGAAATCACAGGTACAGTCCAAAATAAAATCAAAACAAGCAAAAAAAAGACCAATAAATGAATCAATACAACAAAAATTCATCAACTGATGAGAAAAAAATGTCAACATATACTGTGTTAATATTATAATTACTATTACAAACTTGTGTTCTTTTTTAAAAAATCTGTTTATTTTAGTATTCAACACTCATTTCCAAAAATTTTTGAGTTTCAAATTTCCTCCTCATCTCCTCCCCCCCACAAAATGCCATGCATTCTAATTTCCCCTTCTACCAATGTGCCCTCTCTTCTAATACCCCTCCCTTTCCTTATTCTCATCTTCTCTCTTGGCTTGTAGGGAAAGATAAATTTCAATACCCTATCACCTGTATTTCTTATTTCCCAGTTGTATGCAAAAACAATTCTCAACATCTGGTCCTAAAACTTTGAGTTCCAACTTCACTTCCTTCCTCCCTCCCCACCCATCCCCACTGACAAGGCAAGAAATTCAATATAGGCTACATATTTATGTGTGTATGTGTGTGTGTGTGTGTGTGTGTGTGTGTGTGTGTGTGTGTAGTTTTATAAATGACTTCCATAACAGTCATGTTGTGTGGGACTAACTATATTTCCCTCCATCCTATCCTCCTCCCATTTCTTCTATTCTGTCATTTGGCCTTGTTCTCCTCAAGAGTGTTGACTTCTAATTGCTCCCTCCTCCCATTTGCCCTCCTTTTCATCATCCTCACCCCCACTTATCCCCTTCTCCCCTACTTTCCTGTATTATAAGATAGATTTTCACACCAAATTGAGTGCACATGTTATTCCTTCCTTGAGCCAAATGTAATGAGAGTAACCTTCACTTTTTCCCTCTCACCTCCACCCTTTTTCCCTCCATTGGAAAAGCTTTTTCTTGCCTCTTCTATGAGAGGTAATTTGCCCCATTCCATTTCTCCTTCCAATATATTCCTCTCTCACTCCTTAATTTTTTTTTAGATACAATCCCTTCCTATCTAACTCACCCTGTGCTCTTTGTCTCTCTCTCTCACACACACACACACACGTATATACATATACATATATATACATATATCATACGTGTGTATTTATAATCCCTCCAACTACCCAGATACTAAGAAAAGTTTCAAGAGTTACAAATATTATATTTCCATGTAGGAATGTAAATAGTTCAACTTTAGTAAGCCCCTTCTGATTTTTCTTTCCTGTTTACCTTTTCCTGTTTCTCTTGATTCTTGTGTTTTAAAGTCAAATTTTCTTTTCAGCTCTGGTTTTTTCATCAAGAATGCTTGAAAGTCCTCTATTTCATTGACTGACCATTTTTTCCCCTGAAGTATTCTACTCAGTGTTTCTGGGTAGTTGATTCTTGGTTTTAATTCTAGATCCTTTGACTTCTGGAATATCATATTCCATGCCCTCTGATACCTTAATGTAGCAGCTGCTAGATCTTGTGTTATCCTGATTACATTTCCACAATACTTGAATTGTTTCTTTCTGGATGCTTGCAATATTTTCTCCTTTACCTGGGAACTCTGGAATTTGGCTATAATATTCCTAGGAGTTTCTCTTTTTGGATCTCTTTCAGGAGGTGATCAGTGGATTCTTTCAATATTTATTTTGCCCTTTGGTTCTAGAATCTCAGGGCAATTTTCCTTGATAATTTCATAAAAGATGACATCTAGGTTCTTTTTTTTGATCATGGCTTCCAGGTAGGCCCATAATTTTTAAATTGTCTCTCCTGGACCTATTTTCCAGGTCAGTTGTTTTTTTCAGTGAGGTATTTCACATTATCTTCCATTTTCTCATCTTTGTGGTTTTGTTTTGTAATTTCTTGGTTTCTCATAAACTCATTAGCTTCCGTCGGTTCCATTCTAATTTTTAAAGAACTATTTTCTTCAGTGAGTTGTTGAACTTCCTTTTCCATTTGATAAATTCTGCTTTTTAAAGCATTCTCCTCCTCATTGGCTTTTTTGGATCTCTTTTGCCAATTGAGTTAGCTTATTTTTAAATGTGTTATTTTCTTTAGCATTTTTTTAGGTCTTCTTTAGCAAGGTGTTGACTTGCTTTTCATGATTTTTTTTGCATTGCTCTCATTTCTCTTCCCAATTTTTCCTCCACCTCTCTTACTTGATTTTCAAAATCCTTTTTGAGCTCTTCCATGGCATGGGACCATTGTATATTTATTTTGGAGCTTTTGGATGCAGAAGGTTGACTTTTATGTCTTTGTCTGATGGTAAACATTGTTCTTTCTCAACTGAAAGGATGGGAGAGGATACATGTCCACAAAGAAAGTAACCTTCTATAGTCTTATTTTTTTTTCCCTTTCTGGAGCATTTTCCCAAGTAGTTACTTGATTTTTAGGTCCTTTGTCGAGTGTAAGGTATAATCTGTGGACCTGTAAGAGCTCAGTTGCTCCTAGGTGACATAGTCAAGGGAGAGGAGCTTACTCTCTCACAGGGCTTAAGGCTGAGATTCAGATCAGCTGCTCAATTCCCCCAAGGGCTTTAGGCAGGGGCAGGGCTGTCACTCAGGTCTGAGTTTCAGGTCAACTGCTCAATTCACTCAGGGGCTTTATTCAACAATGGATGCTGAGTGCTGCCTGCCCTGATACCACAGGGGCTGTATCCTACTTCTGCTGCTGCCATTGCTGCCTGGGGCAAGGGCTAGGGAAGGACTCTGCTCCCTTGTCACAAAGGTGAAAAAGCCCTTTTACTGACCTTTGAAGCTGCCTTTAGTGCCTGTGGGTTGAGAGATCTGTGACCCATGCCTGCTGCTGCTGGGGATTCCGCCCTGAGGCCTACTCCTTCCAGTGCCATGTGGCCAAGGCTGGGCTGGACTCTGCTCTGTGTTTGGTGTGACAGACCTTTTCCCTTGGCCTTCCAGATCACCCTGGGCTGGAAATCTCCTCCACTCCATCATTCTGTGGCTTTTACTGCTCTAGAATTTGTTAAGAGTCTTTCTTTATAGGTATTTTATGGGCGATGGGGGAAGAGCTAGAGTACATGCATCTTTCTACTCCACTATCTTGGCTTCATTCAACTTGTGTTCTTTTTCATAAAAGGGACTGGGAAATTTGGTTTGTATGTCTAAGGATGACCAATTTTTTTATGATATGAATGGATTCTTAAATTGAATAAAATTAAGAATCTATCCTAGGAAATACCATAGAAATCAGTCTATGAATATGTGAATAGAAAAGGATGCACAGACAGAATGAAAACCCTATTCAATAACTTGATGACATACTGCAAAGAACCAGAGGAGTAAGCTAAGAGTACATGACAAAAATGTACCCTTTTTTCTTTTAATAGCTCTTTATCTCAGGGTAGAGAATAAGAGAGTAAGCAGTACAAAGGTAAATGCTAAACAATCAGCTCTCCAAAGGTATATGTGGATGAATATGTGTGTGTATGTGTGTGTGTACACACACACACACATACACACACACACACACACACACACACACACACTAAGTAAATAGGACTTTGAAACTGGCTCCAAATCTGAAAGTTCTACTACTGTTCATCATTCAATTATCACTTCCTCAGCATTTGTTCTCTACACAACATGGAGTTAGATTTTATTCCAAAATACCTGATTTGCTATCAAGAAGCTGAAAATCTAACTGGATCTTGTAAACGTTAACTCCCTGTTACCATGTCACTTTTGGTAGGTCAAAATACAATCTTCTCAATATGTCTGATCTAAAAGTTCCCTTAATTCATTTCCTAGAAAAAGAATTATTTCTATGATTATAAAAGCAAATGTAACATGCAATGACTAAACCATATAATAGAGCTAGCAAAAAGTTTTGGCTGAGATGCAATGCTTAACCCAGAATTTATATAGGAAATGGTTCTAAAATTGACTTCAACATAGACTGAAAAGCTAGAATTGAATGTGATGTAGATAGTAAGATAGACAGACAGAGAGATGGATGGATAGATATAGAGATATACATGGATATATACGTATATATAAGATCATGTGTATATATAAGATCACACATACACACACACACACATACAAAACAATAAATTCAGCACTGGTTTGTAGCACTTGCATATTTCCTAAAAAAAATAACAATCAACTCTCCTGTTTTGAGCTAGCTCCAACACAACCCTGAAGAGACAGTACTATAGTATTGCCTGTGTTCCAAGCTCTGAGGCTTTGGTTTCAAAAAGGAAAGTAGAGAGGGAAGGTGAAGTTTAAAAAGAAAAAAGGAGGAGACTATATGGAGGAAGTTGAGGAATGGAAGAATAAAGATGAGAAAGCAGGTGTAAAAGAAAGCACCCTGACATACACAGGGCAGCCTGCTATCAACAGGTTCTTAGATTTACATTCATAAAAGGGAAGGCAACTTTTGAAGGATTAACAATCTCCTTTAATTAGGTACATATATCATAGAAAATATAGAGGAATTTAAATCAACAGACAGCACTTCCAAACTGACATACATCACATATCAACAGATACATCACAGATTGACAGATAAATGTCTGACCACACATACATAGTTAGCAGAGAGGGAAGTACCAACATCTGGGTTTTCAAAGAGGGGGGCTCCTTAGCAGCTTCCCAGAGTCTCATCTGGTCAAACAAAACACTTCCAGTCCGCAAACCCCAAAATAAAACCTCACTCTCAGAATATTTATACACTTTTTTAGAGCCAGAGGGCATCACAACCCTTGAGAACCAGTGCTTCATTAACAAAAGGTGTGGGCCCTCCCACAAATCTTCCCAGGCCCATTAATGGGTGTGGAAGATCTTCTTTAATCACATTATTCAATCAGAGGCACTTGATTATACTAAAACAAAATAGTAAAGATCCTACTTTGCTTGCTAACATAACAGGGTGGGGGAAAAGAGATAAGAATGTAGGAAAGATGGTAGAACACAGAAATAAAGAACTATTTGAGAAGTAGAAGACAAAAGATGAGTTAGAAAGGAAGATAAATGAGAAGAGATATGTTAAAGATTACCATTCCTGTTGTAGTCATGAACCAAGTACTGCCATTTGTAAAACTACCTTATAGTAGAGATTTTCATTTGACTGCTTTTCTTGACAACTTCTGCTACTACTGATGGCAAATGAGTTAGAGAGGATTATGAATATATCCCTTTGGGGTGGGATTCTAATATTAAAGAAAACAAAACAATTTGAGATATGATCTTATGTATTTTATGCCAAATTAACTTCTTTGCTGAATGTGGTGATTCATAAATTGTACTCACCCCAAACCCCTAAGTACATCTGGAGTTTACAAGTAACAAAAATGAAAACATCTTTAAAACAGAGAATTCACTTATGGTACAAGGAAGACATGTTTCAAATAACATTACTGACTTAAATGAAAGGTTCATATCATTGTCTAAGTCATTTAATTACACAAAGAAGCTACAAAGGAAGTGCTTCTTCCTGATACATAATTTTGCCATGGCCTTACCTACTTTTACTATTTATGATGAAGGCTCATTATATCTCCTCAATGTTAAATATTTTGGCACACAGCACCTACGGAACTCAAACATTAATATCAGTCACTTCAAGTTATTTTAATGAGCGCTGCTTTTAATAATCTGAGCAAAGAATAAGTTTTTAAATTTTTTCTGATGCTATCATTTTAAAGCAGCATCCTTGTTTGAAGCTGAATACATATTAATGTATACTAAAATGTGATTATTTCACATAATTCTGATCCCACCAATTGCTCTTTCAAAAACTCAAATTAAATAACTTATGGTTTTACTTATTCACAAAAGCAGTGTGCCAAGATAGCGAACTGTTAGACCCATGGCTAGATCACCTCATGAAATCCATTTTATTTAATCTTACAGTTTTATTATTGATTAATTAGATTCTTTTCTGGATACAGTAAAATGGTCTTTTTTTCCTTTCTCTCAGGCCATAGAAAAGCTATCCATCTAATCATTATCAAGTTAAAACCCAAGGACAGTTAGATTCTTAGAGGGCAACAAGTGGGCCATACAAGTGGAGACATTGGTTATAAATCAAAGGCTATAAAGATTCTGAAATTAAGAGTCGGTACCTAAAACCACATTCAATTCTAGCTTTGCAGCCTATGTAAAAGGCAGTGTCAGTATTACCTGCCATACAATTTCTAGATTAAGCATTGCATCCTAGTTACAATCTTTTGGTAGCTATTTCCCATGGTTCAGTCATTGTATATTTTATTTGCTTTTATAATCATGGAACAAATTTGTTTTCTGATAAATAAAATAATAGAACTTACAGAAAATTATGTTTGGGCCTATCAAAAGTGATATGACAATGTGTGGTTAATGTGTATAAGATCCAAACAGATTTTTAGCTTCTTGATAGTAAATCACATATTTTAAAATAAAATTTACCTCCATGTTATGCAGAGAACACATGCTCATGAAATGATAATTGAATGGTTAAAATTAACAGAACTTTAAAATCTGGACACAGTTTCAAAGTATACCTATTTACCTATCAGCATAAGCTCAGTCTTCCTGGGTTGGGCTTAGTTTCATTTAGTATTAAGATATATATAGAGAAAAAAGTTTCCATACTTCCATGTGTTCTTGATTTTCCCTCAAATAGCAAAATGATTTTTCACTGCAGGTGCAAAAGTCTAACAGAAAGAAAACTGTTGACAGAGAGAAAGTCTACTCATTTAGCCTTTTAGCCATGAGATACTTGGCTAGCATTTTCATCTCAAAATTTGGGACAAGGGAAATTTACCCTCAATTAATCATTTCCTTTGAGATCCTACAATGAATACCAAAGGAAAGAGAAGAAAAAGGAAGGAAGCAAATGGAAGGGATGAGGAAAAGGCCAGAGGAAGATGGGTGGAAGAGAAAAAAAATAGGTGAGAATATGGGAGAAACAAGAAGGGTGGTGCCTTTAAATAAAAATAGAAGAAACCACTAGACAGTGGTCCTAATATTCTGCCCCAGTAAACTCTGCCTGATGGTTGCCTCTCCCCACCCCTTTTTAGAAGCAGCTTAACAAAAAACAATTACCCTAACCAGAGGTAGAGAACCTGCAGCTTCAAGGCCACATGTGGCCTTCTAGTTCCTTAAGTGTAGCCCCTTGACTGAATCCAGACTTCACAGAACAAATCCCCTTAACAAAATGATCTGTTTTGTAAAACTTGTACTCACCAAAAAGGCCGCACCCAAGGTCTCTGAGGCCACAGGTTTCCCACCCCTGTAAACCTACTTAAACCAAGACTAGGCAAAAAAAAGTTCCCCTTGCAAAAAATGTGTAGGCTTTCTGGAATTTGCTTAGTGCCTGTCTACTATGAAAAGAGAGTGCTTGGACCCACAAAGGGTTCTTCACCCAGCCAACCCAGCTGCCTCCTTCAGTGGCTATCCAGCTCCTCTAGAAAATCTCTTCCTCCATATCCTCTATCCCTCAAATGACTAAAACCCCTGCTCATTGTAACTGCTTTCAACTTCACTCATATTGCTACTTTGATTTACCCACTGAACTGTATGTACTCAATTAAAAGCTGTAATCCCTAAAAAGAATTGTTCCCATCTGATGCTCACTCATTCTAGAACAAGTTCTAAACTGAAAAACAGAGGATGAAGAAGATGGGAAATAAGGAAAGAAAGCCAGGAAGGAGGAAGGGGACTTCCCCAAACAATTGTTCCAATTGTCAAACAAACCACAAACTCAGCCAGGTCTCATCAAGCTATAAAGGTTTTGAGTAGGACCCTAAAGTGTCCCTGTCGTCTGAGGGACGTCCCAGCCGGTCTAAACTCATCTTCAGAGAACTGCCCACCAGGTAATGAATTATTTTGGCCACAGCAAGTTATGAAATCATCTACGTACTAAGATATGATTGGAGGTCAATGTGACTCAATCAAGAACTATCTAGATGGAAAAAGGTAGACATCCTTAAAGTACTGAAACAATAATGATAATGATGATGGTAACATATGCAATTATTATGGTGCTTTGAGATTTCCAAAGATCTTTATAAACATGATTTCATTGGATCCTCACAACAGCCCTGGAAGATTGGGGTTATTATTATAATCATTTCACAGATTAGAACTGAAGCAGACAGAGGTTAAGTGAATTGCCCAGGATCATACAGCTAGTATATGTCTAAAAGAAGGTTTGAATTATGATCTTCCTGAATCCACATACAGTACTCTATCCACTGAGTCACCTACATATGACAGTAACCACACATTTCCATACTGCTTTACATTTTACAAAATGTTTTCCTTATAATCTGTCATGTAACACAGTTTTAATATTATTATCCTCCTTTTATAGAAGAGGAAACTAAGACTTAAACACATTAAGTCACTTATCCAGTGCTACTCTACTAGAACATGTCATTCCCAAGCCCCAACCACAGTTTTTCTGACTCAATTTCCAATATGCTTTCCATTATACCATACTATATTATACTATACTACAAACATGACTGCTTATAACATTTTTTAAAATCTCACTTCCTTTCCCACAAGAATATATCAACAAAATATTTTCCAAGAAGGAAAGAGAAAGTAAATAACTTTAAAGATAAGTAGATGTTAATGAATGGAAAAAGAAAATTTAAAACAAAACAGAACAACAGAGCATAATTAGCAGCTCTATTCAAATACATGAAAGGACTGACATGCAAGAGAAGAAAATAGAACTATTCCATGGAAGAAGTAACTGTGTACCAAAAGTGACATTCAAGAGATCATGAAAAAGATACACAATAGAAGAGGAGTTGGGCGAGTTATGTAGCCAGAGCAAAGAATAAAGATGGATAGATGCATTGGGATGCATGTAATGGCAAGAGACCTAAAACAAGTGCTACAGTAACACATTGTGGAGTCTCCCCATAAGGGGATATTAAAAGTTTCAAAGGATGATGACTTGAAAAGGTTACAATCTGCACCATGGGTAGCGACCACGGATCCATTAAAGTAATTATGAACTCAGAGTGACCTAGTGTCTATCTCTTCCTGAAATACCTCAATACCAAAGTGAAAGAGAATACAAAGAAAAGCAAAAATAAAGGAAGAAAAGAGCTGGTAATCTTCTGGAAGTTCCTCCCAAAAGAAAAAGAGTTAACATATTTCCATTGATCTATTCTTTTATCTCTCTTATCTTAACACCAAAATGAAAGTGTTATCTTCTATCTCTCTTATCTTAACACCAAAATGAAAGTGTTATCTTCATAAAATTTGTCCATTCCCTCAATAAACGTATATGGCATCCAGGTCAAAAACTCTAAGACTTTATATGTCTAAGCACCTACTGTTCATCAAACATTGTACTAATAGTCAATCTAATAGAAATATATGGCATAGTATTTCCCTTAAGGAAATTTCCCTTATTTGCTTAACTTGTCATCCAGCTAAAAAGTAGTCATCTGAAAATTGTGAAATTTAAGATAAAATGTAGTGAACCATAATTTTTTAATAATCCTTTTAGCAGAGCAACATGTCAGAGAATATAGCTTTTTCGTTATTTAAATTATATTTCAATAATGTTAAATATTGTGCATAACCAACAAAGCAGTTCTTTCTGAATCAGCACAATAAGGAAATTTATCAGATTTCTTTTTACATGGAAAGCTACAAAATTGATTTTTTTCCAGTGGTGTGGCAAAGATAAATTCAAATTTATTCAGGCTAGCTGAATGATAAACCTGAAAACTTTAAAAACCCAACAATACAATGGAGTAGCCTTCCTGAATTCTGATTATTCATTGTGAGAAACTGAGCTCTGATTTGCTGAGTCACCAAAATAATAAAGAACATGACAGATACTTTCAACTAGTTAAAATTGCTAAGTAGAATAGTGAAGTACCTAAATGATATTTTAGATAGAATAACAGACTCAGAGTCAGGAAGACCTGAGTTCAAATCTTGCCTGAAACACTTATTATTTATCTAGCCCTTTAACCTCTCCATGCCTTGGTTTTCCCATATGTAAAATGAGAGATTTGATTCAATGTCCTCTAAAGTTCTTTCCAGCTCTAAACCTATGATCATAACACTGACAATGTATCTCTTTGTGTGTCTATATACTTAATAAAAATTAAATTTACAGAAGTACTAATGAGGAAGTTTTGAAGCTGACTACTTTTTAAAAATAAATCTTTTATAAAAAGATGAGATAAATTACTTTGTTACCATGTATAGCACAAAGAAGATAATAAACAAATGCCTGATGTTTTTTTGATTACTGTTACAGAAATATTTGAGAAACTTTCTCTGAAATCTCACTGTGATTCCAAGTAATCTCAATGGCAATAAGCTAAAAAGTTTATAATGACAGCTGTACACTTCCACAGGTGAATTTGATTTAGGCTGATATAGAAATGTAAATAATATTCTAGTCAAAGATTTCCTTGTTGAGAGTCCTGAAATTATGTATCCATTATGCAGGATTATAGTTGTTATAGGTATTTAAGTGAAAATATTTTAAAAATTGAAAAATTGGTCAGAATGTTTACATGGTGAAATAAAATTTTATAACATAACATGTTTGAGAATCAATACATAGAATTATACACATACATATTTCACTACATATAAAACTGGCTTGGCAATCAACAAATATGATAAGTAACCATGCTTCAAGTCAAATGGGAATATTATTCTATTATCTCTATCAAAAATTCAATATCTAAAGGTTTGTAAGTTCACCAAAGTTAGGATTTGAAAATATCAAAATAGTATACACTATCATAGTTCAACAAGATGAGACTTCTCTACATGTAAGGAGGTGTGTAGACATTAGTTTTTATAAAATACCTCAATGTAGCATGGGAATGAAATGAATACCAAATGAGAAAATCTGGCAACTGCTAGCAAGAGGGTGTTGTGTTTCAGGAGAGGCTATTTCAACTTCTTCCAACCAATATTGAAGGGCAACAGGGCAAAGAAGAGACAAAAAGTCAGTCTAACTGGCTTAGAGAGTGAACAAGCCTATGGTCCTCAGATAGAAGTAGACCAAGAAGACCTCTAAAAGAGAGAGGCTTGCCACATTTTGAAGATACCTTAGTCCTCTTTCTTGCGATGTGTTTGCTCTAAATTTCATTTAAGAAACCTCATTCACAAAGGGTTAGTAATAAGGTGGCTTCAAAGTGTAAAAACAGCATGAACTAGATAGCTGTAATCCACACTGTAACACATTTCTACAGAAAGGGGTAAAGGACCCAAAGATCATAGGATCACAAACTAGAAGCCAAAAGGGTCCATGGAAGTGAAGTCCCACTTTTTATAGATGAGGAAGACTCTTTCAGCCTCCTTCTAGATCACTCATGTCATATAAGAAACACTAAACATCTTCAAGTGTGGAAAAGCAACAAAAGAAACAAAAATCTATCAGTTGAGAACAGCAGAAGCCACTGTCTCTTAAGCCATCAAGAAAAGAAGAGGGCATCATCAATCAGCTATGTGCCAGGCACAGCGCTAAAGAACTGGACAAAGAAAGGCAAAGGAAAGTTCCCTGCTCCCAAGGTTCTCACAGTCTAATCAGAAAGACAATATTCAAACAATTATGTACAAACAAGCTATATTCAGACCAAATTAGTGATAATCAACAGATGGAACACACTAGAATCAAGGGGTATATGGAAAAGATTCTTATAGAAGGTAAGATTCTAACTGGAACTTCAAGGAAGTCAAGAGATAGAGAATAGAAGGAATAGTGTTCATTCCAGATATGGGGCACAGCCAGTAAAGATGTTCAGAGTCTGGAAATGGAGGTGTCTTGTGTGAGTAACAGCAATGAGGTCAGCCACTAGGTCATAGAGAATGTGGGAGGGTATAAGGTGTAAGAAGACTGGAAAGATAGGAAGGGGAAGATTATGATGGGCTTTAAAGGCCAAAGTGTGGATTTTATATTTGATCCTAGATGTGACAGTCACTGGAGTTTATTAAGTAAGGGAGTTACATGGTCAGACTTGTGCTTTAGGATACTAACAACTGAGTAGAGAATGGAATAGGGTGGGGGAAAAATCTTGTGGCAGGCAGAACAATAAGTAGGCTATTTCAAGAGTCCAGGTGTGAGGTGATGACAGTACCAGGAGAGAAAAGCATGTATAAGTTGTTGGTCCTTTGTTCTTGGAAGATGACCTTGACTTCAGGGAGGTGATGCCATGACAAAAAAGTGAATTAGATACAAGTGAGAGAGGGCTATACAAAGTCACCAACCTCACTCTCTCCTCTGTAGTCATCTGGGTGCTGGTGATGGCCCTGGATGCAGTGGGAGATCTTGGCCTTTTTAAGCTAAGGTTTTTAACAGATCTCAGACTGAGGCAATCCCATTTGGTGATTAAGGCTAGGTAAGAAATGAGGCAGAGAATGACCTCTTCATCTTATAAAAAATCCTTGTGGGAAGGAAAACCCTCTATGTTCTGGTCAAAAAAGAAGCAATTGCTATTTATATTCACTCTGAGAAATCTTTGCCCAAACAATGACCAAGTGGGGTCTGATCTGGAACCTACTTTTGGCCAATCAATGAGAGCCAGAGTGATTTGGGTTTAAGGCATGGTCCCTAAACAAAAAACTTTCAGGGATCAAAATTTACATTACTTTGGGAAGAGTACCCATAAGTTGGGGGATGATACCCTATGTGGACTGAGGGAAGGGGAAGGAAGGAAGGAAGGAAGGAAAGAAGGAAGGAAGGAAGGAAGGAAGGAAGGAAGGAAGGAAGGAAGGAAGGAAGGAAGGAAGGAAGGAAGGAAGGAAGGAAGGAAGGAAGGAAGGAAAACTAACAAGGTAACATCAATAGGCTTTGGCATCAGACTGAATGTCAGGGGAGAAAGAGTAAGGAGTCAAGGATAATAGGTTGGTTTTAAGCCTGAGTGACTATAACAGCAAGGACCCCAATATACACAGGAGGGTCTACTATCACAGCTTCTTAGATCTACTTTTCTAAAAGGAAAGGCAACTTTGGAGGGGTCAACAGTCACTTCAATCAAGCACATGTATCATTCACTTAGTTCAAAAAAGTCAGCACCCTGAACTTCAGAGAAAATACAGAGATATCAAAATCAACAGACAGGTCTTCCAACTGCCTGACAGATCAACAGACAGGTAACTGTCAGACCATACATACATAGTTACCAGAGAGAAACACCAACATCTGGGTTTTCAAAGTGGGGACGGGAGAGGGTGGGGACTCCTTAGCAGTTGCCCAGAGTCTTATCTGTTCAAACAAACAAGTCCAATGAATAAGCCCCAAAGTAAAACCTCACCTCAGAGTATTTATATGTTTTTCAGAGCCAGAGGACATCACAAACCTTGAGAAACAGTGCCTCATTAGAAAATTAACAAGAGGTGTGGCCCTCCTCTAATCAAGCTTTCCTTAATGAGAAGGCCCATTAGTGGTTGAGGAAGATCTTTAAACTCTCATAGTTAGCATTACAGTGACTGGGAGAATGGTGGTAAATTTTTTTAAAAGCAGGTTTGGGCAGAAAGATAACGCTTTCAGTTTTGGAAATGCTGAGTTAAAATAACTTTGGTACATCTAGTTCAAGATTTTCAATAGGCAGTAGAAGCTGCAAAGCTGGTGATGTGCAGATAGGTTAGGGCTGGATAAGTAGAATTAAGAATCTACAGCATGAAGATGGTACTTGAATCCATGGGGGCTGATGAGCTCCAAGTGAAACAACATAAAAGGAAAAGAGAAGAGGACTCAGGACAGAGCCTTGAGGGACACCCATGGTTAGTGAGCATCACCTAGAAGAGGAGTGATAAGGGAGGAAGAGAATCGGGACAGGACCATGTCATGAAAACCTAGAAAAGAGAATGCCAAGGACAAGTGCCCAAAAGGAAATGTAATAAGTCAGTAGGAAATGGAGTTTCTAGTAAAAAATACTCTTCTATAAGCAGGAGCCTATAAGTTTAATAACAAGTGATTAGAAGTTAATCAGAGGTCACACACAATTTCACATCAAATGTTTCCCTAAATGATGCATTCATAACATTAAACTGTTTATGGTTCTCATTCTGGATGTAACCTGATCATTTACTGTGACATGTTCTTTAAATAGAGAGGAATATTAAGAATTACTGGAATAGAAGGCACAAATTAAATTGGTGAGAGACAGTGAAATAGTCACACTGCAAATATCTCTTGGAGAATTCCTCAATACTGTTTAGCATGGAAGAAATAAAATTGTTATATTTTCTTGTGTTTTGTTGCTACTGTTTGGTTGGCTGGTTCTTACAAACAAAATGATACCTCATTGTTGCACTTAAGTGTTACAAAGGTATTTGATATTACCATACATTTTTCTGCAGCTGTATATGTCAAGTTAATATCCTGCCAAGAAAATCTATAAATATTTTTTTAAGAACACCTTTAACAGACAATATTAGTGAAACTCATTTTCTTGGAGAAACTTTAACTATCCAATTATATACTTATTGACTTCAGGTACATGGCTAAAGCTAAATAATGATCTTTTGTCAAGATATGACTGATATAGTTACATGGCCTCTGACAGTTTGATACATTCAGAATGGAAGAAAAGCAAAACCGCAAATGGAGAAGAAGTGAAAGCAGTAAATCAGTCTGCTTTTCTATTTTTTCCTTTAAAATCTGAGTTCTATGAAATTTAGCTTCTTAAACGGCTAGTCTAATACACAGCTGCCTGTTATTAAGCAGCAGACTTGTAATCAATACCTTTACTAACAGCTATTCCCCTGGCTATCTTAAAAAATAAGCATGATGTTATGTGGGATGGAAAACACCCAATTAGGTTTTCCTAGACCAATTTAGCTTGTCGAGCTATTGAATATTTTGACAATAAATATATTCACACTACTGAGTTTGTGAGAGAAAAAATTAGTCCTTTAATTAGCAATAAAACCAGTTCAGAAATCAGCCATCTGGTTTGCCTCTGGTATATTATGAGATTGTATCAAGTCATCAGAAATTTAAAATGCTAGGAATAAATTACTGACCAAAGATAAAATTCATCTCACCAGCATTAACAAAAAGAAAAGAAAACCAACTCATTTTTCATGAAAGCACTTGAGTTGATACAAAATGAGGTAAATCAAGCTTTTTCTTACTACTACAATCCGAAATTGAGACAATCCAAAATCCAAAATGAGACAATAAATGTGGACTCCTTTTTATGAAACAAGTACGTCAGGGAATGAGAAAATGTGATGTACTTAAATGTATGTTTATTTGTAAACAGACCTAGAAGTATTTTCAGGTTTGGTACCTGGTTAATCTAAACCACTTGGAACAGCCATATGGGGTTCTTTCACATACTATATGTATAAAAAGAGATGACGATATTTTCCCCAAGCATTGGAGCTCGTCCCCAGTGCCTACCAGTATGCTTTCCATCTAACACATTTCTTCTGGTTGCTGTCGTTGTGACTGTCCTGCGTTCTCCAAGAGGACCATGACATCAAGATGATGACATGACTTGCAGTTGACTTTGACTTGAGTGAGGGCGGGTTGTGCAAGGTCACCAACCTCACTTTCTTCTCCTCTTTTTTCTGGTTACAGGGATTCAAAGAAGATGCCTAAGCTGTGATTACTAGTAAAAAACATAGGTGTGATTGGTGTAATAATTTGCTCCAGACAACGAAGGTAAAAATAGCTGAGGTATGGGCACGCTGACTCAGTAGTCAGTGTTCATTAAACAGTATCATATTGTTTCTCTCTCTTCTTCACACAAAGATTAATTTAAGAGCTTACTAGGTACCTAACCTTGTGAATATTCATGTAAAGATGTGTGTGTGTGTGTGTGTGTGTGTGTATGTGTGGGCACATGAGAAAGAGAAAGAATGTAATCATAACATTTAGCCTGTGAGAGAATGACTGTGTATGTGTTTGTGTACATCAATCAATTTATATACATCAAATGTGTATGAGATGAAAAGAAAAAATGCCAGAATATTATACAGACTTGAATGAACTAGGAAAGAGACAGAAGAGGTTGTTTTTCTTTTGTTTTTAAACATTCTAGAAGGAAAATAAAGAAAACTTGTCTGCCTTCAACCTTTGTGCTTAGGCAAAACGATACAATTCAAAAAGCTCCTTCTAGAGCCCAGTTCCTGGGTCAGACTCTAGAGATCTTTTTCTTTTGGTCAGGAGCAGGGAATTTGTGAGTTTTGAGAACTCCCAGTAGGGAAAATCCCTCTACCGATGCAGACTAGCAGCTGTTCTACAATTAATGGTCTGAAAGAGCCTAGGGCACTTGAGAGGTTGAATGACTAATTTGTCAAAGGTTACACATCACATGTGCAAGAGATAAGACCAGAACCCACATATTTCTGATTCCAAGACTGGACCACCACTCTAATTTTCCTCCCACCCCAGCAACCAAAAGCTAAATGTAAAAATCTTTCCTGCTCTCTGGCTCTTTATCTACGCACTCCCACTAATTTCCCATTACTTCCTTTTCCCTTACAACACACCTACTTTTGATCTCCACAAACTTCCATTTCATGATTGCCAAGATTAAGTGAAGCCATATAAATCTTAGTTCATAAGAGCTTATACAAACATTAAGAGATAAAATTCTGTATAAAATTTATGTAAACTGCTACATGAAATATTCCTTACACAAAAACTAAAGGGCTCATTCCCTTGTTTGATAAACAAGGCAATAGAGACTCTGTTGATCTGGGAACAATTAGAGCAATGTACCAAACACTAGGGCATACATAGCAAACCACTGCCTCCCTGTCAGACATGAATTGGTATTTGCTGGTTATGCTGATCTAAAGCCCAAAGGAACCTATTCAACAATGCTCCCTATACCCATATGTCATCCTGAAAGGGTAGAAGAGAATGCTATTATTTGTATTTCTTGGTCACAAACCACAAGAATAAAAGAACTGTTTTCAGAAATGATGAGGTTCCTGTAGATAACATTTACCCAGAGGATTTGAGGCTTTTTGTGACATAAAGTGCAGAGTACTTTGAGGATGGTTAAAGATGCAATGGCATAGAAAAGGCTTTTAACTTTGGCTCATTTCCCCTGACCACCCCTGCCTATGTCCTAAATTATAACGTCTCAAAGCTATGGATCCTATAAAACTAGCTTTTCTTAGTATCATCACCCAAAATAAGTACATTTTCTTGCCTCAAAATAAAAGGACAAAATTATAGGACTCAATAACTGTCTACATTATTACATGCAGATAAATACAGCTCAACAAAGACTGTTTTATCCTAATAGCTATTGCTTGCTGCTTCCAAGAAATATGTCAAGACTGAAACAAATTTGAAATGTCCCTTAATAATATCTTATTCAGAACCAGTTTGAAATTCAGAAATACATAGCACATACTGCCTCAATATTAACACTGGACTTTACACAATGCAAATCTTTGCCTCACTAAGAAATCTTACTCCTCATTTCTTCATGATGAAAGCAACTAAAAGCCTACAGGATGGTGTTTTTTTTTTGTGACCTGATAATTACATTTTGAGACATCTCAGGTCATATGCTCTCTGAATAACTAGAATCAGCCTCCAAAAAATTCTTTTTTTTTTAATCCAATAGAAAAGTAGTAGCATAAATAAAAAACATTATGGAATTAATGAAAAAGGTGGGAAGGAAGGAGGAGTCTAACGGTACTAGATCTAAAAATTAGTACTGTGTAAGAAATAAAAAAAATTGATCAATGGAACAGACTAGGAATACAATGTATAAAAGCAAGCAAGAACATTAGCCTACTGTTAGAGATCACAGTAATTGAGACAAGCCTCTATTTGACAAAAACTATTGGGGAAACTAGAACACATTCTAACAGAAACTAGATACAGACAAATTACCCATATCATATACAAAGTCAAGCTCCAAAATGGTATATGATTTAGACAAAAGAGTGACATAATAAACAAATTAGGGTTCAACAGGAGAAATTATCAGTCAGATCTATAGACAGAGGAAGAGCTCATGATGAAACAAGAGATGGAGGCTTCACAGAAGATAAAATGTAAAATTTTGATTATATAAAATTAAATATTTTACACAAAAAAACCAACAGAGTTCAAATATTAAGAGAAGGAAAATGGGCAAGAAAAATTCTTTGCAGTAAGTTTCTCTAATAAAAGTGTCATTTCGAAGCTATATTGGGAGGAAAGTCAAATTTATAAGAAAATGAACCATTCCCCAAATGATAAATTATCAGAGGGTATGAATAGATAGTTTTCTGAGGAAGAAACCCAACCTATTAATAGACATATAAAGACATTCTAAATCACTAATAATTAGAGGAATTAAAACAACTCTGAAGCACTAGTCACCACCCATCAGAATGATAAAGTTGACAAAAAAAAGGAAAATGACAAATGTTCGAGGGGCTGTGAGAAAACAGGTCCATTAATGCTCTGCTGGTGGAGCTATGAATTGATTCAGTCACTCTGAAAAGCAACTTGGATCTATATCAAAAAAGCCATTAAAACTATGTATATCTTTTGACCTAATGATAACACCACTAGTTCTATACCCTAAAGAGATCAAGAAAGAAGAAAAAGATCCATATGTTCAAAAATATATCAATCATTTTTGTGAAGACGAAGAATTGGAAACTGAGAGGGTACCTAACAAGTGGAGACTGGCTGAGTAAGTTATGGTATATAAACACAATAGAGTACTACTGTGCAGTTAAAAAAAATGATGAAGGGAATGGTTTCAGGGAAACCAGAAGGAACTATATGGGGTCGAGTGAAATAAGCAGAACCAGGAAAAAAAGATTTAGGACAATAACAATACTAAAAAGATAAACAACTTGGAAAGACTTAGGAATTCTGATCCACACTATGATCAACCACAGTTCCAATGGACTTATGATGAAACATGCTACCCATTTCCATAAAGATGATAGACTCAGTGCATATTGAGATATACATATATATATATACATTTGTATGTATATACATAATACATGTGTATATATACGTATGTACAGAGAGAGCATTTAGAATTGAAAATTAAATTGAAGAAATAAGCAGTGCAATGAAAGATTACACCAACATATTTATCTAACATTAACTTGAGAATCTGCAAGAAATTCTGCTTGTCTACCGTTAGCATTGTGTAGCTGCAGTACCTCTAAAACCACATATGAAAATTAAATAAAGACATAAATAGAGCTTTCAACAATAGCATCCTGAAAAATGGAAGTATTATGTCATGCTTGGTAAAGCACCTTGAAAATGAAAAGTGATGAATTTTAAGAAACAGCAAAAGATTAAAGGAAAGCATTATTTCAGATCTTTAAGGAAACATTAAAAGTTTTGAATTCTTGAAATAAGAAAAAACCATTCTTGAAATTAGAAAAAGCTTTGTTTCTTAATAAAGAATATACAGCAGGCTGCTGTGGGCATGTGATGCAGTGGCTAGAATATAGGGCCTGGAGTCAGGAAAACTATCTTTCTGAGTTCCAATCTTGCCTCAGACACTTACTAGTATTCTTTTTTGATTTTTAAAATCTGAATTCTTTCTCCAGCTGCTTTCCATTCATGTTCTTAAGCTGAGGGTTGTTTTTTTTTTTTTACTTTCATCTTGCCATGTTTGTAAAATATAAAGATAAACATTGTTTAAACAACAAATTTACCTCTCATGGTCCATTAGATCCTGCTGTTTGATCCTGCCATGAAATGAAACAAAATTATTTCCATGGTAATAAACAATAATCTAATAAATACAAAATTCTGACAGCAGAATCGAAACATGAGAATGTCAGTTTAATAGCCCTATCCAATTTTAACTTTTTCATATAGATTATCAAATGTAAGTTTTAAACTCTGAAATTTATGTATTTGACATGCTTAGAAATAAAATTCACATTTAAACATATGTATGTGAAGAGTCAAAAAAGAAATTGACCCTAATATTCATTGAGTTTTTTTAGATTAGCCTTCACATTTACAGATGAAATCTAGTCTGAAGCTGTTAAATTGATTAACATCTTGCAATTTATAATTCCAAGATGCCAACAAACTTTGTATGACCATTACCATTACATTGTGAAGTATAATAGTGAAACATAGAATTTTTATTTTACTTTTAAATAAACTTTAACCTGAGCATAGTGAATAGTAGAAAGGTGTATGCTCTCTGTCTCTCTCTCTCTTTCTCTCTCTCTGTCTCTCTCTCTCTGTGTGTCTTTCTCTCTCTGTCTCTCTCTGTCTCTGTTTCTCTCTCTGTCTCTCTCTCTGTGTCTTTCTCTCTTTCTCTCTCTGTCTCTGTCTCTCTCTGTCTCTGTCTCTCTCTCTTTTCATTTCTTTTCTCTCCCTACTACCAATGCTGTAATTCTAATTCATTACTTCCTGCCTCAACAATTGCATTAGATTGCTAATCCTATCCCCATCTCCAATGACTTTCTTCTCCAATCCATTACACACAATCTTCTAAGGCACAGCTCTGATCACAATACTCCCCTACTCAAAAATTTTTGATGGTCTCAGTGTTCAATGAACTACATCTGAATTCCTTACCTGGAATTCAGAACCATGAATATTGCTTTCTACTGTAAGCTTCCAGATTTAACTCTCATTCCTCTTCTTCAATACCTTATTATCTAGCCAAACTATAATATTCTGTTCTTCCTAAAACAATCCCTGGTATTTCTCACATCATGTCATTCATGCTTTCTTTCTCAACAGACTAGATAATGGGTTAACTCTAATAATAGGAACTCTACTCCAGTTTCAATCTCTGATTTCATTGGCATGGGTTCCTCTTCTATTGATACAGATTAAAAATCCTCCAAACACATGTGTACTTATGAATTACTCTGGCAAAATGAATTATTATCCAGAGGCAAAATTTCTGGAAATGAGCCTCTACAACTTTACAAATCTGAATCTTGGATGCCAATTCACTGCTGGCCCTATACTTAAGTTTTTTTTAAGGATGTTAGCATTAGAAGACCATTTATTTTTCCTGGTACAGTTTTTAAGAATCAATAGTCACACCTCATATGTGCCAACACAATAAGGAATAGGAGCTGGAATTTAGTGAAGAAAGATAAAATTTAATAGGGAAGAATGTGTATCTGAGTTCAAAAGATTCACTGCACCAGTATAGGAGGGAGGAATATAAGACAACATATGTGAAAATGACCTAGAGGGTCTGACAAGGACTTCAAGCTCAATATAAATCACTAGTGCAATGACAGGTGATATTGCCAAGTTCTGAACAAGACAGGTAATAGTCCCAATGTATTCTGCATTGATAGACTATATCAAAAGCACATCAAGAGGATGCTGACTGGTAAAACAATATCCTAATCTCTTGCAAGTTAGGCTACTTTCTCCTTAAAAAAAATTGGGGACCATCCTTGAGACTTAAGTATCTCAGGTGAATAAAGTTTTAAGACTTTTAACATCATTTCCTTATGTTATACATTGGAATACAAAAAAGCCACTAGGAGTTCCAAGTGCTCTCTTTGATGTTTAGCTAGTAGATCATACTGAAAAATTCAGAAGAGGAAGTGTCATTCAGCTGAATCAACTCAAAGTGTCAAATCTCTTAAAATGCTTATCTTGTTGAATATCCTTTGCTGAATATGACTAAAGACATATCTTTATGTTAACTTTTGGATGACCTATGAGTGCCTTATTTTGTCATAATTTCTAACCTAAAATACCAGGTTACTGATCTGATTTTGGACCAACCTCTCTCCTTATAATTCCACTTCTTGGTTCTCCAAGCCTTCCCCTTGGGAAGAATTGTGTGATTATCACTGTTGTATTGCTGGAGGGGTCAATTAGATGTGGATTACAGTCAATAATGGATTATTGTATGCCTGCCTTTGCCATTGTTATGCCAGTGCCCACTCTTCTGACATTGGGCTGGCATTGCCTCTGGAGCCCACATCCCTGCCCACTGACTGATGATTCCATTGTTAGAGCCCACATCCATTCCCACCATATCACCACTGGGGCCTGAATCCATGCCTGCAGCCCCCTGGCCACTGCCACTGAATCCTACATCTGTGCCTATTGCCACTCTGACTCCTTCCCAGAGTCACTACGGTTCATGTGTGTGCCCACTGCTCCCACCCTTGCCCAGGGTTTCTGGGCTCCAATTCTTTGTCCACTCTCTTCTCTAAGAGTCAATTGTTAACTGCCACTACTGGGGTCTGATTCTTTCTCACTAGGCAGAGTGTCATGAAGAATACAATGTCATTATCTATCCTGGCTTGTCCAATAGAGTTCATAAGGTCAGGGATTACTATATAGGATGACTTGGGCAACTCCAAAGATTAGGCTGATAATTTCAGGGCTCAATTGTCTTAACTATAAGTAGTCAATCTCAACAATTTTGTTAGTCAATAAGCATTTATTAAGTACCTACTATGTACCAGGGACTGTGATAAGCACAAGCAATATTAAAAAATGCAAAAGACAGTCCCTGCTCTCAAGGTCTAAATCTAATGAGAAAGACAACAAGCAAACAAATATATAAGAAGAAGTTCTATACAGGATAAGTAGGAACTAAATAAAAGAGAGAAGTCACTAGAATTAAGAGTGGTTGGGAAAGATTTCCTGTAGAAGATAGGCTTTTAGTTGGGATTGAAGAATATCAATAGACAGAGATGAGGAGGGAGAACATTCTAGGCATGGGGGATAGACAGTCAAAGAAAATGCCTAGAGATAAGAAACAGAGTGCCTTGTTTCTGGAACAGCCAAGAGACCAGTGTCACTGATCAAAGAGCATATGGCAAGGAACAAGATATAAGACTGGAAAAGTAGAGAGGCTGGATATGAAGGTCTCTGAATACCAAGCAGAGGAGTTTGAATTTGATTATGGAAGCTATTGGGAGGCACTATAGTTTACTGAGTAGGGAAATGTTATTGTCAAACCTGCATTTAAGGAAAATCACTTTGGTGGCTTAATGCAAAATGAACTGCATGGGAAGAGACTTGAGGCAGGTAGACCCACAAGCAGGCTATTGAAATAATCAAGGTTTGAGGTGATAAGTGATAGAGTGGTGATAGTATCAGGGGAGAGAAAATGGTATGTTCTAAAAATATTTCAAATGTGAAATTGGCAGGCCTTCGGAACAGCTTGCATATGGAGGATAAAAGATAGTGAGAAAGTGAGGATGACATCTAGTTTGTGAAAACTGGAGTATGGCATTGACCTTCACAGTAATATAGAAGTTAGGATGAGAGTATTTAGGAAGAAAAGGTAATGAATGAAGCTTTGGACATGTTTGGCTTAAGATATCTTAATGGACATCCAGCTCAAGATATCCAAAATGCTGTTGGATACATACAATTGGAAATTAGCAGAGAGGCTGGAGTAGGCTAGGTAGATTTGAGTCATCAACATAGAGACTAATTAAATCCATGGGAACTGATGAGATTACCAAGTAATATACAGAGGAGAAGAAAAGAAGTGCAGAACCCTATGGAATACCTAGGGTTAAAGGATGGGATCCTTAGATGAGAAACCAACAAAGATTAATATGGAGTCATTAAACAGACAGGATGAGAACCAGGAGAGAAAACCTAAAGAAGAGAGAGTATCAAGGAGGACAAGTGATCAGCAATGTCAAAGACTGTAGAAAGGTTGAGGAGATTAAGGATTGAGTAAAAGCCACTGGATTGGGCAACTAGGAGATCACTGGTAACAAATTAATTTAGCTTCAGTTTCCTCGTGTATAAAGTGGGAGAATAATGCTTACATAACTTATACCACAGGGATTGCTGTGAGGTATGTGCTTTCTATACCTTAATGGTCTACATATATTTTAATTATTATTGTTTTTTAATGAGATGAGAGGCAGTGTGGCAAAGAACAGCCTGTAGCTGAACTAAGAAGTCTTCACTTCATCTTGCCAGTGATAATATACTGGTTGTGGAACCCTGAATAAACTACTTAGCTAGGCAACTCTAAGCCTGCTGCAAAATACTTCACTAATAAAGGGAGTTTCCGATAAATGAAATCACAAGTTCAAATAATTAAACAAGATACTTAAAATTCTTTTTTCAAATCATAATATACTACGTAAATGAATTATTGTTACTATACTAAATGAGTTAGTGGACTTAGTGGTAGAAAATATGCTTAAACTTAATTTTAAAAATTGGATTTAAGTAAATCAATAGGATTCCAGGACTGACAATGTCAATACCAAAAATTAACTTTGAGGGTGTGAGGAGGTTACTGTGCACAATGATCGGCTTGCCTTACTCCACTTTTCATCAGTTCACATAGGACCTATCATATTTCCCTGAAAAACCCCACCTTGTTATTTCCCACAGCACAACAGTGCTCCGTCACAATTGTATACTACTTTTTCAGCCATTCCCCAAAAGATGAGTATCCTCTTGATTTCCAATTCTTTGCCACCACAAAGAGTTGCTTTAAATATTCTATTTGGGTCTTTTTTCCTTTGTCTTTATCTCTTTAGGATACACATCTAGTAGTGGTATTGCTGGGTCAAAGGGTAGGCACAGCTTTATAGCCCTTTGGACCTAGTTTCAAATTGTTCTTCAGAATATTTGGACCAGTTCCTGTTCAACAACAGCTCATTAGTGTAGCCATTTTTTCCCCTTATCCCCTCAAGTATTTGTCACTTCTGATAGACGTGGGGTAGTACTTCAAGTGTGTTTTAATTTTCTTTTTTATAATCAATACTAATTGTGAGGGGCGACGACCACCCTGAGTGGGAAGGCGGCGGCCGGGAGTCCAAACCCACCAACTGCGCAGGTGTGTCACGAGCACAGCTCGTGACACTCTGACGTAGGGTGCAAGGAGGGCTCGTGTACAAGGTACAGCACCACCCTCAGGTGGCTAAGCGTCCAATCAGCGCCCCAGAATAGAAACATGACCATAATGGGAGAATGACCTAAGAACCCGGAACAGAGCGGGGATAAAAGACAATGCCCTAGGGAGCTCGGGGGGACTTCTGGTGTGACTTCTCAATAAACACTTTGCACTCCGTGACTGTCTGATCGAGAGCCATTCTTTCCCCGGGATCGGTCCGGAGACGTCCGAAGCCCTGGTACGGGAGAAGGGGTCGAGCGTGTCGGTGAAGGACTGGGCACGGAGAGTCAGCCCCGGTCAGTTGGCGCCCGAACGTGGGGCCATCAAAGAGAGACCACCGATACGTAAGTAAGAGGGGCCCCTGCCTGTCCCGCTGGTCGGGACAGAAGGATCAGACAGCCTGGGCGGGAGCAAGCAGGAAAGCCGGCGAAAATCGAAAGTAACTGCGCCGCGCTTGAAAGCCGGCGAAATCGAAAGTAACTGCACCGCGCTTCTTTTGCTTGCCGGAGCCGCTCAGAAGGCAGGATGGGTTCGATACAGGTTAAGCCAGAAGAAAAGGGAGTGCTAGCCTGCCAGCTGTATAAGCTGTGCAAGTCCAATGGTATAAAAATTCATATTAGAACATGCAGAGACTGGGTGGAAAAGATCTTGATAGTGAGCCCTTGGGTAGAACATACAGGGCTCGACCCCAGTAGATGGGCCGTTGTGGGACAACAAATGGCGGCCTATCACAAAGAGGACCCTACAGTCCTATCTTCCCAGGACTTCGTTCTGTACAGTACAGTAGCCTCTGCTCTTAATCCGCAACCACCACCGATCCCGGTCTGTAGCGGGACACAAGTTGGGGAATCTTTGTGTGGGTCGGAGGACGAGGGAGAGGAGGAGCCCCAGCCGATATATCCTTGGGACAGCCTTAGACGGCTGGCGGCGCAGGGACCGACCCCTCCCCTCACCGACCTACGCACAGAGCTCTCCAACGCAGAGTCAAAGACCTGGGAGAAGCCGGGGACAAGAGAGACAGAGTCCTGTGGGAAAGGAGTAGTAAGACCCCATGAGAACAGGGAGGTACATAGTGTAAGAAAGAAGGAAGTACCCCAGAACAGGGAAGTACCTAGTGTGAGAAAGAAGGAAGCCCCCAGGACTAGGGAGGATGAGAATTGTCCCAAGAGGGAAGTTCCCACGAGAACAGAAAGAGGGCAGTCCCTCCTCCAAAAATCCTTAATAACGGCAGCAGGGGAGGGAGAGACTATAGATTGGGATGATTGGGGCCTAAACCCTGTTGCCTTTCCGGTCTTTCAACAAGCCGAAAGGGATCCGCAGGGTCAGGAGAGAATGGTAAAAACACATAGACAGGTCCCCTACAAATTCCTTAAAGACCTTAAGGAGGCAGTAATAAAATATGGAGCTGGATCAGCCTTTGTGAGAAAACTAGTGGGATCATCGGTCTCAGTGTCAGTCTGGTTGCCGGGGGATTGGGACGAGATAATGCAAGCATGTCTTGAAGCCTCAGCTTACGTTGCCTACCGCGCTACTTGCAACGTTTGGCTCGTCGCGCTTCTGACGCGGCCCACCCCGATGATACTGCGGCCGCTGACCGAATGACTAATCAGATCACAGGTTATGGGGACTGGGCTGGAGTGAACGCTCAATTGCAAATGCCCGATGAGGTGCTTAAGCAAGTGCAGGTTTGCAATATGGACGCCCTAGAGAAATTAGGAGTAAAAGAAAAGGGGAGGCTGTCTGCATTAAAACAAAGGAGAAATGAGACACCTATAAAATTTATGACCAGAGTGCAAGAAACCATATACGCTAAATATGGCAGAGGAGATTTAGCTACTGAACTTATCATCCAACTGTTCAAAGAAGGCCTTCAGGGTACAAATAGAGGGATCCTGGCCACCCTGCCAGCTAACCCGACTATACAGGAGATAATAGACAAATGTTTAGATGTGGAGGATGATTCAGATCCAAAATTAGTGGCCAGCTTGCAGAAGGTCTTAAACCTTAACCCCGCTAGAAACAGTGGAGGGGCATGTTACAACTGTGGCAGGGAGGGGCATTTTAGAAGATCATGTCCAAAATTAAAAGGCGGTGGCATGCGGTGCTTCAATTGTAACGGTGCGGGACATCTCGCCAAACATTGTAGGAAAAGCAGAGGACAGGGAAAACAACAGGGAAACGGAACAGCGGGTCCGAAAAGCGAGGGACGGCACCCGCGGGGTCTGAATCCTCGCGCAAACCCGTTTCGTCCCCCCCAATGAGGACTAACATCTTCGCTATCGAGGCGAAAGAAGTGCCCCCGTGGACCACCACGTCTGTGAAGGTCACCCCTACGGACCACCCCAGGCTGATTGTGGGGACGGACCAATTTCCGGAAGTGGTGGTACACACCCAGCTTTTGAATAACAAGCAAGGCACCATTTATTTGACTAACCCCCATGCCTACCCTGTCCCTTTGCAAACCCGCAAACCAATAGCCGCTGCCCTACCCGTGCCCTGGATAGACAAGGATTGGAACCTCCCGGGAGAGAGGTGGGTAGCTTGGACACAGAGCATTACAGAAGAAAGGCCCATGCTCACCATAACCATAGAGGGGAAGGAGATTACTGGTCTAGTTGACACAGGCGCAGACGCCTCTGTAATAGCAGGAGAACAATGGAGGCCAGAATGGGAAAAATCACCAACTGTCCGCCCCGTCATGGGAGTGGGGGGAGGCGCACAAGCCTTCCGTTCGGCTCGTCTCCTACAATGGATGTGTGAGGATCAATCCGGATATTTCCGGCCCCTCTGCATCCCCGAACTCCCCTACTCTCTATGGGGCAGGGACCTCCTGGGGCAAATGCAAGTTCAATTAACGACCCATTTAAACTAATGAGGGCCACTGCCCCCTAGGAAAGTCCACACCCCTTACCGCTCAATTGGAAACATGACCGCCCCGTATGGGTGGAGCAGTGGCCCCTCACAAAGGAAAAGCAAACAGCAGTATGGGAGATAGTACAGACATTATTAGCAGAAAAACATATTAGACCCTCCACAAGCCCTTATAATTCCCCAATATTTGTAATAAAAAAGAAATCAGGAAAGTGGCGTATGCTTATTGACCTGAGACAAGTCAATAAGGTAGTACAGCCCATGGGAGCCTTGCAGCCAGGGCTACCCAGCCCGGCACTCATACCCAGAAGTTGGCCGATAGTAGTGATAGACATTAAAGATTGTTTCTACAGCATCCCTTTGCACCCAAAGGATTATGAAAAGTTCGCCTTTACTGTCCCCATGGCGAATTTTGCACAGCCTTCAAAGCGTTTTGAATTCACAGTGCTCCCTCAAGGCATGGCCAATAGCCCCACCATCTGCCAATGGTATGTCCACGCAGTTATTGCCCCTACAAGACAAAAGTACCCTGAGGCTGAGATAGTGCATTACATGGATGATATTCTTATAGCTCATCCAGACCACACGAAGCTTCAACAGATACTGAAAGCAGTCCTCACCGCCCTAAAAGCACGTGGACTCTCAGTAGCCCCTGAAAAAATCCAGAAAGGGCCTGACTCTTACACCTATTTGGGCCACGATATCCGGAACAATGAGATACAAAGACCATTCCCAAAAATAGATCCTACCATGGTGAAGACACTCAATGATTTCCAAAAGCTCATAGGAAGCATCCAATGGCTTAGAGCCACAACCCCCATAACAAATGAGGAAATGAAGCCTCTCTATGACATCTTGCATGGGAGTGCCGATCTAAATTCACCCAGGGAATGGACAGCAGATGCACAAAAAGCACTAAACAATATCATGACAAAGGCACATGCAGCAGTTACCCGCTATGACCCCAAGAAACCCTTAGCAATAACGGTCTTACAGAGCCCCGTAGCGGGACTACTGGCCCCTATATTCCAAGACGTGGGGGTCATGGAATGGGTGTACCCTGAAAGACCTCGCGGCTTCACATCCAGGCACACCTACTATTGAGAGCCAGCCACAGGGTCCAACAGCTAACAAATCAGAGACCAATCATTTTCCTCGCTACTCCACTTGATGTACTCACCACTATTGCCCAAGAGAGCGAGGAGTGGGCTGTTGTCTTGACTCAGCATGAGATTACCGCAGCGCCCTTACCCCCCCCACTCCGGGGATGGGCACAAATGCCATTAGAGAGACCCCCACCTGTTATAGTATCAGGACCAACATCAGGAGTCAACGTCTTTACGGACGCAACCAAGAGGGGGCGCGCAGTTGTCTATGCGCCCCAGGTAAGTATCTTAAAATGTTTCACCACCCCTTATACTTCAGCACAAAAGAATGAGCTATACGCTATTCATCAAGCATTCCTCATATTTTCAGACCAACCCTTTAACTTGATTACTGATAGCATGTACTGTGCCTTGCTATTACCACATTTAGCAGATGCATACTTGGCGGATTCTTCCTCGTCCGTCAAGGATCTTTTGCTGCCTTTACAACTCGCTATTCATGCCCGCGCTTATCCGGTCTATGTTTTACATGTTCGCTCTCACGTATCTACCGCAGGACCGATATTTCAGGGAAATTATAAAGCTGATGCCGCTCTTTCTACTTTACCTATCTTCTTTGTGGATGAATCCCCCTCTCAAGCTCATCAACGCTTTCACCTCTCTGCTCGGTCACTTCGCCATCTCTATGGCATTTCCAGAGACGAGGCCAGAAGTATAGTGAAGAAATGCGCTAATTGTGTCCCTTTCCGCCCCCCTCCGTCTGATTGCGTCTCCAACCCTAAGGGTGACGCCCCTAATCGCCTCTGGCAGATGGACGTTACTCATTACGGTTCCTCTCTCATTCATGTTTCCATTGATACTTTTTCGGGCTTTCTCTTTGCCTCCTTACAACCTCGGGAATCTACCAAATGCGTTATTTCTCACCTTTTACATTGCTTCTCTGTGGCGGGTACCCCGTCCGCTATCAAGACGGATAACGGTCCTGCCTACAAATCCCAAGGTTTTTCCCAATTTCTTCGGGAGATGTCCATCTCCCATATCACTGGCATCCCTTATAACCCTACAGGCCAAGCTATTGTGGAACGCGCTCACTCCACCCTCAAGCGCACTCTGCAAAAACAAAAAGGGGGAGTGGCTGGCCGTTTAACACAAGCCCAATTAGCACAAGCCGTGTTCACGTGCAATTTCTTACGAGTGAACGATGACGGCGTAACACCGGCCATGCGCTTTGCAGTATGTCATCCCTTACGTCGCCGTACTGAGGCCACCTTACCCCTGCCCAACCCCGGTCCCCAGAAAGTGTGGTGGAGAGATGAACACCTTACATGGCACGGTCCCCACCCTGTAGAGGTGAGGGGTCGGGGATACGTTTGTGTCTCCACAGGTGAAAATGGATCCGGCCTCCGATGGGTACCAGTCCGATGGACCAGAGAAGCCCCTCCTGACAGCCGCGCAGCAGACACCGCGGAAGAGAAGACGGTCTCGACGCCACAACCGCACGGAGCGCGCGATCCGAAGGGCAGTCGTCCAAGGCCTGCTGGCCTTGGCAAACTTACACCTGGTGCTGTGGCCGATACCAAATAGCCATGCTCTTCCCTGGGTACCACTGCGGGTCAACACCTCAGAGGCGACTCATTGGGCAATTACACCTAACCTACCCTTATTTCAATTAGTGACCTGGCAGCATGAACCTATTCCTCTATCAATGTCAGGGAATGTCACAGCGCTTGCAGAAGGCATAAAGGAACCCTTACCAATGGTGTCTACCCACTATACTAACACTCTTTCCTGGCTCACTATAGGAACTAACACCCCCCTATGTCTTTATGTGAATGGCACTCGCAGCAACCCCCTCTATGATACATGTACCTTGTGCTTCCCCCTAGAACCAAGGACGCTAGATCAAGCCCCACACCCTCAGAAAAACCGAGGGGCCCTGCGGGCGCACATGCTGGCCATCCCGCACCCAGACCCGACATATTCATCTCAGCCCATCCTCCCTTTGCCCAAAAGACCCTCCCCTGATGGCCTACCAACCAGACTTCGGCGCTCTTGCCCCTCTTGCCTCCGCGGCCCGGGTTCAACCCCCAAACCCATCAAAGCGAGCAGGCCACCCAATTCCACCTGGCAGAGCGCGCCTCTGCCACCCTGCAAACCTACCCCTTGGGTCTTCAGCCCTATGCAGCCTTGCTCCACTGGTTTTCATAGATATGGACTCCAAAGAAACGGGACTCGACTTCATTTTTGGGATGGCGACATAGTGCCTACCTTGGTGGCGCCAGTGCCAATCCCGGAACCTGGGATACCACAAATACACCTGTGGAAAGTAGGCCTAGCACTCGGTCCCACCAGGGTAGCTATTGAGGGCAGCTCTTCCATCGCAGATCTTTGGCAACACCCTGACGCCTACGCACCATGGAAACCGGTGTTCGACCAAGCACATCCATGCGCGGAGATACCAGGCCAATGGTATATCTGTTCTAACCTGACTGGGAATGTACAAACAGGACCTGGTGCGATGTTTATGCTATGTGGGATGGGGAACCTTTCTGTGTCACGGTTAAATGGACTTAAAGGCGGATATAATGTAACCTGCGAGAGCCCCATCATAACTAACACACTTAATAGTTCACACTCTCAATATGTTATATTTTTCCTGAGGGTACCCCCTTATACCATCCACCCAGTAAAAGCTGATCCTTATGCTAATTCACCAGCAGAAGAAATTCTAATGCAGTTGGTACGCTCAAGGAGAGAAGCCCCGGGGATTGGGGAAGTACTCTCGGTAGTCAATTTAGCCATGAACATTCTGGAGGAAGTGCAAATTCAAAGATTGCAGAGCGAGGTGACGTTCCTTGCACACTCCCTCCAGAAGTTCATGATTCAATCCGGAATAGCATGGAGGCACCAGGAACACATTGATCGGGTGTTATTCCAGGAGTTACAAGCTATATCCGGGGTAGTACAGGTCTTAGCGCACCAACAGGCATTGATGTTGCGATATATGAGATTGCAGTGCCACTACAAGTATTATCCTGTCTGTGTAACACCTATCCCCTATAATGTATCCATGTATATGTATCTGGAATCTGTTTTGACAAACGCCAACTTGGCCACCAATTTCACATCTGAATTGAGCGCGCTAGATGCAATAATAGCAGCTATGGAAAATGCCACAATAGAATATACCAAACAATGGGATCATTGGGTTACCCCATCCCTCTTTGATTGGTTTAAGGGATTGTCCCTCACAGATTTCTTACATTGGATTGTTATTGCGCTGTTAGCAATTGTTCTTTTTATGCTCTCACTGTGTTGTGTACCATGCATTGTGCAAATGTTCTTTCGAATCCTCCGACGCTCCCTAGAGGCTCTGAAGGCAGAAATACGACTCCCTTTATAAAACAAAAAGGGGGAGCTGTGAGGGGCGACGACCACCCTGAGTGGGAAGGCGGCGGCCGGGAGTCCAAACCCACCAACTGCGCAGGTGTGTCACGAGCGCAGCTCGTGACACTCTGACGTAGGGTGCAAGGAGGGCTCGTGTACAAGGTACAGCACCACCCTCAGGTGGCTAAGCGTCCAATCAGCGCCCCAGAATAGAAACATGACCATAATGGGAGAATGACCTAAGAACCCGGAACAGAGCGGGGATAAAAGACAATGCCCTAGGGAGCTCGGGGGGACTTCTGGTGTGACTTCTCAATAAACACTTTGCACTCCGTGACTGTCTGATCGAGAGCCGTTCTTTCCCCGGGATCGGTCCGGAGACGTCCGAAGCCCTGGTACGGGAGAAGGGGTCGAGCATGTCGGTGAAGGACTGGGCACGGAGAGTCAGCCCCGGTCAACTAATTTAGAGTATTTTTATATGACTAGAAACAGCTTTGATTTCTACTTCTGAAAACTGCCTGTTTATATCCTTTGACCAGTTATCAATTGGGGAATGGTTCTTATTTTTATAAATTTGACTCAGTTCTATACCCAACGTATATTTGAGAATTGAGGCCTTTCTCAGAGAAACTTTCTTTCAAAGTTTTGATATTACTTTTTTTTGCCTACAACACCTTTTCACAAAACGGAGTTTCCCTGATTATCCCTTTTAATTAGGCCTATTTTTGCTTTTCCTTTGCCTGAGACCATGATGCTACCCCTGTCTTTTTTTGGTTCAGTTGAAATACATTAGATTCTGCTGCAGCCTTTTCTTTTAACTCTGTGTGTGTCTTTCTGTTTCAAGTGCATCTCTTTTAAACAACATATTCTTAGATTCTATTTTCTAATCCATTCTACTGTATGTTTCTGTTTTATGGGTGAGGCTCATCCTATTCACATACACAGTTAAGATTATTGTGTATTTCCCTACATACCATTTTCTTTTGTTTCTTCTTATCTTTCTCTTTTTATCCTGTCCCTGCTAGAGTAACTATTTTGCTTCTAACTACTGCCTCCTTTAATCTGTCCTCCCTTTTATCTTCTCCCTCTTTCTTTTATCCCCTTCCCCTCCTATTTCCCTACCAGGTTAAGTTACATTTCTACATACGTGTGTGTGCATGCTTCCCTCTTTGAACCAATTCTGACGACTGAGGTTCAAGCATGGCCTACCACATCATCTCTCATGTTTTCCCCTCCACTGTAAAAGCTCTTCATTGCATGCCTCTCTTATTTGAGAAAATTTTCCCCATTCTATCTCTCCCTTACCCTTTCCCTTCTTCCAGTGCATATCTCTTTCTTATCCCTTTATTTTTCGACCATTCCAAAATAACTGACTCATATCATATGCCTTCTGTCTATATAAACTCCTTTTAACTGCTTCAATAATGATAAAGTTCTTAAGAGTTATATGCATTGTCTTCCCATATAGGAACATAAAGTTCGTCTTTATTGAGACTCTTATGATTACTCTTTCATGTTTACCTTTTTGTGCTTATTTAAATGTCCTTTGTTTAAATGTCAACTTTTCTATTCGACTTGGGAGCTTGACCCCCAACACTCCTCTCTGCCCTGGAACTGTGATCCACAATTGCTTATGGGCAACAGAGTTCCCAATCAGTGCCAGCTACACCCAGTGCCAGTGAGGGACCCACTGTAATCTCTTTCTGACCAGTTATCTGGTTGAGAGCTCCTGAAGCTGTTGCTGCTCCTATGGGCACTGTTGCAGCTGACTCTAGAGAGTCCCCTACTCTGGTGTTAGAAACTTCTCCTGTCAATGTACTAAGTTTTCTTAGGTCAGAAAAAATCTCACCCTGACCTTTTGTTGGCTCTGCAACTCCAAAATTTGATTTAAGGTGTTTGTTATTTTAATTATATTATTATTATTATATTAATATTATATTATATTATTATATTATATTATATATTATACTATATTAATATTATTATAAAATAATAATATTATTTGGAGGGGAATGTTGAGCATTCAGCAGGGCCATCTCTAACCTGCCATCTTGAATCTATCCCCTAGTAAATCAGTCATTCAAAGTAACATAATAAGCACAGAAGACTCAAGTTGGCTGTTACAAGAATTATAAAGAAGTTGACATTTGATTCTTTTATTCCTGAAGTGCTTAAATCTATCGTCAAAAGGACAGAAACAATAAGACGAGAAATATGTAGTCAGCTGCAGATACATGAACCTATATGAACATGTGTGTTTTCTTGAAAACTGAAACTCCAGCTAATGTTGACAAAATTGAGGGAGTTAAAGGTGTTAAAAAATGTATTTTGAGCATAAATGTAATGATTTAAGTTAATTTACTGTTAATGTTATAAATTCATTTTTTCTCTTTTAAGACTTAAATTTCCTTCTGAAGCAACAAAACATGCTTTTCCTACCAAAAATATCTCTAGCAATGAATGCCACAACCACCCACCACCACACCAGGGGCAGAATGCCACCTGGCAGCAAGTAGTTTTGTTGCCGTTCACCATTTCAGTGCTACACCAAACACCTACACTCAGCCTTCCTCCCAACCCTCCGCAATCGCAAGTGTGGTACTGAAACTTCTCTGGTAGAACAGTGCTAACAATAATCTCCTCTTACAAGTCAGCCTTACTTGATTGCTCCCTGGGAAGAGGGGCTGTCACTTGGCTACCTTAACTTGGGATAATTTGGCTTATACTGGCAAAATCATAGGCATCCTGGCTCCATTCTTTGGCATGCGATGCTTTTCTTAATATCTCTACACCCTACTGTTTGTGATTGGCAATTTATTTTCCTTAGTAGTGTCCGATCCACAGAAATAAAAAAAACACACTATATATCTGAGGGCTCCAACATCCAGCATACCCTTTCCTTGACTTTTTTCGTGTGCCCAAATGAAGAGCAGCTCGTTGCTAATGAGCACTATATTTTTGTGCTCTGCTCCAGGTCTATCTTTAGTGTTGTACCAGAAAAGGGAAGGCTACTGACTCTGTACCTTCTTTTTTTTACTGTCTCTTCATCTGGGGCAGAGGCATCTGCTAGGGATTCCCCCTCCTTCTCATAAACAAAGTTCCCTTGGACAAAAGAAGTTGGTCCCTTTCTCCAGGTTACCATGATTCCAACGTCTAGCTGTTACAACATAGTTGAGGGGAGAGAGGGAGTGGACTGAAGCCTTGCCCCTATAGGTGAAGTGCACTGATCTAACATCTGAAAAAGGAATTGTGCTGCCTAAGCTATAGCTGTTCAAACACTACCTCAATATTAAGAGGCCTTCTGCATCAATGGAATTTCAGACCAATCCCTTCTATTATGTCTGCCTCTTCTGTGACCATTTGCACCAATTCATCAATCAATAAGGATTTATTAAGTACCTGCTATGTGCTAGGCATGATGCTAGGTACTAAGCATACAAAGACAAAAAATAAAATGAAATGTCCCTGCCCTCAAACAGATTAGTAGAAAAAGAGCTTGAATATATATGAATACATTCATAACTAATATACGTACACACACACACACACACACACACATATATATATATATATATATGTATAATACATAGGATCTTCCTCAAGAGAGGTGCACATGGCTTCTCTGACAAATGGTGAAAAATATCACTTCATGACATATCACAATTAATCACAACTCATAAATGTTAAGGCTTCTCTGACCCCAAGAAAAATGCTTCTTCAAGTGGAAATGGGAGATGTCTTTACCATATCTTTAAGGTGTTTTTTTCTCCCACCTGCAGAATTCTTCTGTTAAGCTGCTTGCTCCCTGCTTCACCAAGGTGGGTAAACAGGGTATCTGCATTGGGAAAACAGGCCTGGTTTGGGGAATCCTTGCTTGACTATAGTCTCCATCTAACCAATATTTAGAGTATACCCCCCTGCCTATTTTAATATTTCCCTCATATAGTCCTTAGAGTCTTTCTAGTCCTAAAACAATTCTCTTTTTCCTCTCCTCTGAATAAGGGTTCTTAACCTGGAATTCAGATATCCAAGGGGTCCATTGGATGAGAAAAAAATACATATTTATTTTTACTAGCATTTAACTGAAAGTTATTCGGATATTTAAGTAGAACCTTCAAATATTTAAAAAAAACATTACTCTGGAGAGGTTCCTAGACTTCACCAAAGTGCCAAAGAGGTCAATCATGCAGAAAAGGTTAAGAACTCCTGATCTAAACGGTCATTCAATTGCATGATCATTGTCATCAACGACGTTTAATCTCCAGATATAGATTGCCCTGCCCCTCCCACCTCACCGTAGTTCCTACATAGTTGTCAAAGCATCCTAATTGTGTTGTGGATACCCACCCGGTAAAGGACAAAGCAGAGGACATTCTTCCTTCATGAAACTGCCTATTTCATGACAGGCCCTACTAATCTCTCCGTTACAACAGTCACGCTCATGCCTGATCAAAGTTTTGAGGTTGCAGTAGAAATACTATTTCACTGGCAAAAAAAACATGTAGTAGATACTTCTACTCCCCTTCAGAGATGAGAAAGAGGTGAAACTAGACTGGATTCAGGTGGAGGTGGAGGTCTGAAAGACTGCAACCTAATGCTGGTAGCAACCCACCTGCAGATTTCATATCATTGCAGTATTCACACAAAATTGCTGGTCTTTAACAAATGACCAAGACTTATACATATTCAAACAAATGCATTTCCCTTCCCCAGAAGACTATATGCTTCATTTAAATGATCTGGGTTTACTCCAAAGAGAATTCAAACTCTTGCTCTGTGAGTACTGTTAGAACCAGTTGCCACACTCTAGAAAATCAGTCTCTGTGGGCAACCATATTTTTCTTTCCTCAGCATGATGACTAATCTTAAGACTCACAATTACATAACTTTCAATTCTATCGAAAATAACTTTTCTGACATATATTATATGAGATAGTTAATACTACAAGTATTTCTTCATTTTCAGATGAGAAAACAGACACAGGGATGTCTACTGACTTGCCCAAGATCAGACAACTAGTGAGACAGCCAGAGCTGGAGCCCAGGGTTTCATAACTCAGTCCAGTGTTCTTTTCTCTACAAGCTACCTTACTCACCAAGCCAGACTCTGAATGACTTCTGGATATTTCTAAACGCCAAATTGGTTCTTAAAGGATAAATTGCTGTCACCCCCAGGCTTAGTCAAAAGAACATGCCAAAAGCACTGATGGTAACTCAAAATGAGTAGTTCCAAAATTATTTTGAGTAATGACAGCAACATGGAAATAAATATGTGGCTTCACAAAGTGACTGCTTTGAAGGGGAGCGCAATCATTTGGAAGTGTAACCTCTAGCATATTTATGACTAAATCAATCATACTATCATTGTGACTTTGTAAGTAACCCTTTATACCCTGGAATTCTATGATGTATCCAAAGTGAAAAGCCTGTATAGGGTGTTTGGAGTTGATTTTTAGGCGGAAATTTGATAAAAGAAAGAGATCTATTTTAATTTTAAAAAAAAATAGTAGAAAGGGATTATGTAAGTATGTTCAGAGGAAGGGGCCACCCAATCACATAGTTCAGAGATCACTACTACACATCCAAACAATGCACAGAACTTCCCAAATGCTGCCTCTGGAATCTTCCTCAAAATCCCCTATTGTCCCAAATTTAAGTAACATTTTGCTAATGTGATATGCACTCTCATACAGAATAGAATTATCATTTATTCTTACACAGAGTTGAATTATGCAGATGAATTCAAATAATCTCAAAATAATAAAATGAAAAAAATAATTTTTACTATTTTAAGTAACTTGTCTGTAGAAGCACACAGCCATATAAATAGCCATATTTGTGTATAATTATGTAGTCTATTCCCATAAGGACTGGTCCCAGTTTGTCTAAAAGGCTGAGAATATGTTCATCCTGGGTTTTTTTACTTCATTTCTCTCTATTTGTGACATTTCCCTTCAGTATTAATAGTAGGTTTATAAGACATATTTTTAGAAAAAGGAAAAAAATTACATTCGTAATGACTTATTTTCTTCTCCCAGAGCAAAAGAAAAGGTAGAGAACATGGGAAACCAAGAACAAGCTCTGGCACATGCTCCCTTTTCATTGAAGCTCTCCTTCAGGTACCCATTTTTCCTTATTCCCAAGCACTGCATTTGGTCAGCACATTAAAGGAAAAAAACACTAAGGAAATAGATCGAATTGATGAAAATCGTGTTCAAGGGCTGGGTTGAGAGGATTCAGGGATTCCACTCATAACCCAACTGGACAGACTTCTCAACTCAAAGGTTTTTATTTATTTCAAGTATTTCATGTTACGAACTAACTACAAAGGAGAAAGAAACTTGTTAAAGAGTTCAGTATCTTAGGGAACAGAATGAGTCGTGCATAGATTTTTGGAAAAGACCAATGCAAAATCTTTTTTATTAGATGACCATGTATATTCTTAATTAAGATTGATTTATTTTCCAACGGGGAGGCTAGGGGGGAAGGAATCAAATATCTGTTAATTAAATAACTAAAATTTCATTTAAAAGAGAGTTTCGTGTTTAGAATCATTGAAAATCATTTTAATCAAATTATTCCTTTATAAACAGATGCATTGTTTCACAACACAATTTTTCTTCTAATTATCTCCAGGTTTTGTGAAATTTCTCTAGTTACATGAAGTCCCTTAAATATATTCCTGTCCTAATTACAAAGAACATATAGAAATAAACATTTTTAATATAATTCTTTTTTCCAAACTAAAAAAGAAACCAAAATTCACAAAATAACAAAAAATACTATGTCACAGCAAAAGGACTACTTTCAATCTTATTTTTGGCCAAATCATACAATTATTTTGAAAGGAAGACTATTTTTCCTTTTGTTGAGAGTCTACAAGATAATCAATTAATGTTCTAATGAAAAATATAGTATTTCCACAAATTTTCCTTAGCAGTAAGAAAATTATGAAAATGAATACTGCATAGTCTCCTGGTATTACCATTGTATACATACCTACATACATATATGTACATATGTGAATATGCACACATATATGTGTGCACATATATACATGTCTGTATATACTTGTTTGTTGAACTGCTGGGTTTTTTCTCCTATTCAAAATCCAATTGTAATCTTTAGTGGAGTTCATTCTCTAATGTCCAAAAGAATTCACAAGGGCTTAAAATAAGCTCAATTCTGTCATATTCTCAAACAGCTTCAATTAGTCATTATTTCTGTGAATCTGGACATCCACCTGGAAAGTCTATTGTTCAATTTTATTTGAACTACAATCCTAATTGTTAAATTTTGATACATGAACTTGTTTTTAGAACACTGAGAAATGGGTGACAGAGGATTCAATTTTAATGAAATGCTTCTGTAAGTCTATTATCAATTACTATTCTGCTGCATTTTCGTTTATGATGAATAAGGAATAATAAAAAAGTAGCAATGGCAAAGTCTATACATAATATTAACATACTCAATTTAAATAAAAATCATATTTTTAAAAATATGTATTTCTAAGTAGTAGAACTTACACATTATGTTTCATCCATATATACACATACATGTATGTATTATTTATTTTTGTCATATTATGTTGCATCATATTATGTCATGTCATATCATACCACATCATATCATACCATTTCCATTCAATGTGGTCTTGACCATTTTTTTTTCCAGATTTTGGACCTAAGAATTAACATAGAATCTTCACATCAGGCCATATCCCAAATGTTTCCATGATCATTGTTTATTAAGAAAGGAAGAGAGGTGGAGGGATGAAAAGAGGGAGGAAGAAAGGGGGGAAAAGAGGAAGAAGGGAAACAAGTGTTTCCTAAGTACCTACTATGTGCTAAGCACTTTACAAATATTATCTCACTTGAACTTCACAACAACCTGGAAGGTAGATGGTATTATTCTTATTTTACAGCTGAGGAAACTGAGACAGACGGAAGTTAAGTGACTCACCCAGGAAAAAGAGAGATTAATATCTTAACTTTACACAAATGAAAAGAAATAGGTCTTTATTCTTTTGAAAAATAGGCTTTTAGGTTATAGAGTTATCAATGTACAATGGTCAGTTTGTGCATTTTAGCAAACTAAACCCAGGACAATCTACAAAAATATAGTGTTGAGTATGGACATGAATCAGCACTTGATTTGCAAATTTCCACAGTAAAAATATCAGATCTATCATCTTTTACATGTTTTATTTTAAAATATGATGAGGGTTAGGGTAGTATGTTGCATAGAGATCTTCCCCTAGAGTCAGTAAAATAGGTTCAACTCTTGCCTTTAACACATATTGACTTTGTGATCCTGGGCAAAATCATTTTATCACACTAGGCAACTCTCTAAGATTTCACTGGCAAAGTCTTGTTTCCAAAGGAATAAACAGTCAGATCCAAAGTAAATTCCCTTCCTCCTCACTGTCATTCTTCAGAACCTTTGGTTTGCTTCCGTTCAAGCTACCTTTGCAAAGCCTTTCCTAATCATCCCAGTAACTGGGGTGCTCCCTCCCCAAACTCCCCTGTCATCATCTACATTCCTATGGTATGGACATTCTACATATGGTGTGTATCATCTGCATTCCTATGGTATGGATGTTCTGTCTCTCCCTCCAGCCCTAATTCCCCACCCTCTTTTCAGAATATAAATTCTTGCCTACTATTTCACTTTTATTTTTATATCTCCAGTGCTTGACATGGTGTTTGGTACTTAAAACATGCAGATAGTAAACAATAAATGTAGATTTATTGATTGGTTGATTGCTTATAGTCAACCCTAACAAAAGCCACGAAGAAAAACCAGGCCATGTTCATTGTCCCTGCCCCTGACCCACACAATTTCTATCCTTCCTTCTCCTTTACTCTCTTTTGATAAGGCAATGTATTCAGCTGAGAGGGAGAAGACTTTGCTTCTAGACCTGCTCCTATTACTACTAATTGGCTATGTGGCCTTGATGAGTCATTAACTACATCCATAAAACAGGAAGTAGAGACTACATAATCTGTAAAATGTTTTCTGGCACTATACCTCTATGAACTTACCCCTATCATACTCAGAATGCCCTCTGGCTGCCCAGTCTCTCCATGAAAAGTCAACAAGTCCTAATTTCCCCAGAATTTATTTTTTTCCATAATCCCTGAAAAAATGTACAATTTCTTGTTTAAATTACCTCACGGTCTTGTTAACTAGCTAGATAATTACATGATGGTTGATATTAGCTTAAATGTTACATTTCTAGTACATTCCCATTCCCATATTTTCAAATGAGATCAACAAGTATATTTTTAAGTTTCCACTGTTTACTGGGCACTGTACTAGGCACTTGGAATAAAAAAGGAAAAAAGTGAAATGGTCTCTTTCTTAAATGACTTTATACTTTATCTAGGAAGATAACATTTATGAATATGAGTAAAAATATGAAATATATCAATAATAATTTTTTTTAATTTAAGGGCAAGGAAAGAAGGGGAGCACCAACTACAGGGGGCATCAGAAGTTGAATTATGAAATAGAGGTAAGGAAGGATATTCCAGACATGGGGTCATCTTGTGTAAGGCATGCATGGTGGAAATGGATATTGCACATGAGGAATGATAAATAAAGAGTCGGTTAAAATGTCCATGATGGGGAGCAATGTATAATCAACCTGAAAAGAGAGATTAGAGTCAGATTACAAATTCATTAAAAGTTTGTTTTTTTTAATATAATGAACTTAAACAGCAAAAAATGGAAAAATATGACTATATATGAAATCATGAATCTTTTTTTTACATGTAGCTTTTTTTAAGAATATAATAAATTTAACAATTCCTGCCTTGTCCATATTGCTTTCTCAACTTCTTTATGTTGTCTTCTTCATGTCTTTTAAATGTTTTTTTGAGTATTTTTTTTGCATCACTGTCACTACTTACCTACTCCCTTCTACAATGGTCCCCCTCAAAAATGAAAGCCCTCCCTTATAACAATTAATTGTCAAGTAAAACAAATTCACACATTGACTATGTCTAAAAAATGCATGACTTGTTTTGTACCTCTCGACCAACACCTTTCTGCCAAAAGAAGCATTTGTAATCAGTGTTCTGAAGTCACAATTGGTCACTATAGGGATCAAAGTTCTGAACTCATTCAAAGTACTTTATCTGGATGTTTTTGCAGTCATTGAATAAATTGGTTTTGCTTTCATCATTCTGTATTAGTCAATACAGTCTTCCCAAGGTCTTCTGAATTCCTCATATTCTAATTTATTAGAATTCAATAAGTTTCCATTAAAATACATACATCATAAATTTGTTCAGACATTTTCCAACTGAAGGGCACCCACCTTATTTTTAAGTCCTTTCCTGTAACACAACAGAGCTGCTACAGATATTTTTGGTACATATGGAGCTTTTTCCTTTGTCTTTGGCCTCTTTGAAATATACATTTGTTTGCTCAAGAATTCTTCTCCATTAAAAGTTGTCAAAGATATTGCATTCCCAGATAGGCAGACAGAAAGACAGCCAGCCAAACAGATAGCTTATCAATATAGTTACAGATAAATTATAAGCTTTATAACTAGGTGAGGTATTCATTTGGAGTTCATTGTGGTATATGAAGTGAAATAGTAATTTAAGCTTATTTTTGTCAGATTGTTTCCCCATTTATGCAGCAGTTTTTATTAAAAAGTAAGTTCTTATTCTAGTAGTTGGTGTCCTTGGATTTATTGGGCACCATGCTGCTATGAGTAATTGTTTTTAAATCTTGTATAACTAACCTGTTTGACTGACCAATTTTTTTATTTTTTTAAATCAGTAACATATTTTTAATGATAACCAGTTTGTAGTGTGGTTTGAAATTTGATCCTGCTAGGCACCTTTCCTTCCCATTTTTTCTTTCATTGTTTCCCTTGAGATTCTTGATTGTTCCTTGCACATAAATTTTGCAATTGTATTTGTGGACAAATAAAATAAGCCTTTAATAGGTTTGTGAGACATTGAATTCATAAAATGATCTAGATAACAGTCGTTTTTATTATAATCATGAACAATTATATCTTCCTTTATTTCTATAAAGAGTACAATGTGGTTGTAGTCATTTAATTCCTCCGCATGTCTTGGTAAGTAGATTCCCAGATATTTTTACTTTCTGTAATTATTCTGAATGTAATTTGGTTTTCTGTCTACTCCTGCTGGATTATAAGTGAATAAATTACAGTTTATTTTATATCATGTTAATTTATGCAAAGTATTTCAATTAATTTATCTGACCCTGTAGAGTTCTCTAAGTAAATAAACCATCACAGTATCTGCATGATTTATTTTGTTTCTTTGCATAAGTTATTAAAGGTTTTAAATTCTAAACAGAGGAGTTCGGTTTGTCTTTGAGGTAATAGGGAGCCCCTGAAGGTTCATAAGCAGAAAGGGGTATAATCAGATCTGAGCTAAGGAATAACAATTGGGGAACTCTGTGGAGGATGGATTGGGGATGGCATAGGTTAGATGAAAACAAGCCCATTGGATGCTGTTTTCAGTAATTCAGGTGGAAGGTGATAGAGAATTCAACTAGGGTCATGACTTTGTGAATAAAAAGAAAGGTACAAATGGGAGAAATGCTGTAGAAGTAGAATTAATAAGACTTGGTAACTCATCACATTGGCATTTTTATTTTTAAAAAATACAGTTCAATACCTTAACCCAAAGCTGTAACATGGGAATTTCAGACTCTTTGACAGGAAAAGACTTGAATATTCTTCAAATTATAGCAGTAGGCAAATGTCTGCTTTTTGAGTAAGTTCTGCAATAGAAATGGACAACATGCAAAAATAATGTTTATATTTTTTGTTTGGGAAAAGTCAACTAGCCTACTAATTAAGCACTTACATGTAACACTATAGTAAGCACAGCATTAGAATAACTGCTGGGGATATAAAGAAAGGCAAAAGAGAGCCCCTATTCTCATAGAACTAATGGTCTAATGGGAGAGATAACATGCAAAAAAAAAGATGTACAAATAAGATACTGTCAGAACAAATTAGAGATAATGAATAATGGAGATAATGAAAGGCACTAAAATTAAGGGAGAACAGGACATATTTCTTTAAGTAGGACTTTAGCTGAAACATGAAGAAAACCAGGGAAGTTAAAAAATGGAGATAGAGAGGGACAATGTTCTATGAATGGAAATAGCCAATGAAACCATTCAGTCAGGAAATGTATTATCTCATGCAAGGAAAAGCATAGAAGCCAGTATCACTAGATAACTAAGTAAGTGGGAAGGACTTTATAAGCTAAAGAGAGGATTTTTTTTTATATTTGATCCTGCAGGTGACAGGGAGACACCAGAGTGTCTAAATGGAGATGGGAGGTGTAATGCAATTGGATTTCCAGTTTAGGAAGATCCATTTGACAGGTGAAAGGAGTTGGAACTGGAGTGGGGAAATGCTTGTACCAAAGAGATCAACGAGCAGGCTATGACAGTAGTACAGGAATGAGAAGCAGGATTGCAGCAATATTAGAGGCAAGATAGGAACAACTATAAAACAGGTTGTGAGAGTAGAAATAACCAGACTAGGCAAATGTCTGGACATGGGGTGTAAGAGACAGTGATAAGGCAAGGAAAATACTGCCATGAGCCTGGCTGACTAGGAGGAGAAGGGTACTGATGGGGTACTTTTGGGTGCATGTGCTTAGACCCCAATGCTAAAATCACATTTATCCTAAGCCTCAAAACACTATGCCAGGCAGTTTATCCCCAGTTCAAGGACCACCTGCCCCAGCAACAATCATTCCCTTCCTGATACAGTGGCCAGCTTCACCTATGGAACTTATCAGCCTCAATCAGTTGTGTAGTGGCTGAATTGGCTGCGTACTGTATAATAATGACATTTACTACTCACTGACTGACCAATCACATGTATCTTAGACTTAGACATATGTATACTCCCTTACTTATCTTGTCTAACTATGCCCTACTCCCTCCATGAATCAACTAGTTAGCATGTTTGGCACATGTTTTACTATAGAATAACCTATATAAACTTTACCTGTAATCCATTCAAATCACAGGTTCGCTAAGAACTCTTGCCTGATGAAAAACATAATAAACTTGACCTCAAGAATGCTTGAGTCTGTAAATTCACTCCAAGTAGCCTGACCCTGTACTCAGGTCTTTGCCAGGGTCGCATGCTCCTTCTCCTCCTTCCAGCCCGATTCATATTTTTGGCACTCAAAGCAAGGCACTCTCTGAGGTTTCAGGCATTCTTCAAGTCAAGGTAAGCTTCCCCTTTCTTCTCCTTTCTCTTAAGCTTCCCAAGCCCTCCCCCGTCCTAGTCCTGTAGTTGAGGTTCACTCCTTAAGTTCCAAGGAAGACTTAGTGGGGTTTGGATAAAGCTTTCAACAGGTTCTGGCACAATTCCTGAAAGACAAGGGATACCTTGGTAAGGAATTCATGTGTGGCACTTCCACTAGGGATACTAAGAGGTGAGATAGGCTACAAGTGCTTCATTGGTACCCTTCCCCCTCTTTACTCATCTCTAAGGTTTATAGGCAAAAGGATGGGCCAACCCCCACCTCTCAATCACCCCTAGGAAACTTGGTCTCCAAGACCATAAAGAACATTTTACATAGCCTCTATTATGATCTGGATAGCCAAACAAAATTGTCTGATTTGTGCAAAGGATTTCTGACAATCCTCTCTGAGCTTTTGGATTCTTCCTTTCATTGTCTGTATATGTTCTGTCCGTGTCTGCGTGAATGAGCATGTCTGTGTTAACGCAGCCCTCTCACTGCAGTTGGACTTTGGAATGGGGTTATCTCTTTCCTTCTCCCTCTTCCTCCTCTCTACTTACAGTATCAGAGGAGCAGATGGATGGGAGAGAGAAAGAGAGACAAAACTTACACTGTTTAGTTTATGTGATTGCTAAAGGCAGTGTCAGGTCAGAAATAGAAAGAAAAAAGGTATGTGCTTAATCAAAACCCATCAGAAGGAATAAGTAGATATAAGGAAAGGCAAGAAAGTAAGAATGTTGGAAAGAGAATAGCAAGGGTAGAAAGTTTAAAGAAAGCATAAAAGGTCTGGAAATTGTTGGAAAGTTCTTGGTACAATTTTCTCTCTTTCTACCTTCTAACCCTGGCCAGGTTTTGGAGGTGGAGAGAAAGATGAGAAAGCAGGAAAATTTTCCCCTTATATCAGAGAGGCGGATGGACTAGCACTTAATTATTTTATGCCTAACCTAAAGGAAAAAAATTGTGTAGTGGTAGTTAAATTCATTCTAGTCATATTTTAAGTGAAAAGTGTCACTCCAAATTTGGTGTTTAAGATAGGTCGGAATTCATTATACCATTTGGCACTTCAGCAAATTAGGAAACTGCATAGATCCAAAAAAGAGACACCTCAGAGACAGAGCTCTTCAGGAAACGAGAAGGGACTATGCACCACTCAATCTTTCTCCAGAGACTCCATCACTTTGAATGGTAGATTCAAGCCCTCACTTTCAAAGAAGCTTTTCAGGAGTGGACATAGAAGTGAAGTTTGCTTGAGTAAGAGTTAGAACCATTAAGATCTTTCATCCTATAGTTCTAACTGTGAACACTGAGTTAGGACTTCAATGAATAGTTAGAAAAGCTAAAATAATTTTGGTAGGTTCTGTTAACTTCTCTCATTCTAGGCTCTGGCACAGTTCCTGAGAGACAAGAGATGCCTTGGTAAGGAATTCACTTTTGGCAGATCAAGGGAAGACAGTGCTAAAGTACAAGTGGGGGAGGAATAGCAGCTATATCAAGTCCTCACTGGCAATACTCCTGTGTCCCTAGGTACCCTGCAGCCCACCCCTCTAGGCAAGCAGAGGAACTTATCCTCTCAAACCCCCAAGTCCTTGCTCCCACACCACCAGAGTTTGAAACTTCTGCTCCAAGTGTCCTGAAGCTGAGTAACGATTATCAGGAACTTCATAAATTCCTCCAGGACCCTCTTCCCTATCCACCAAATCCCCTCCTCAATGAAACCCCGGACATTTAATTTAGGTGCTGGACTCCACAATTTCCCAGAGTACCATGGTCCTTAGTCCCTCTTTCTCCCCCTTTCCAAATCCAAATCCCTGATTCTCCCATAACCAACCTCTGCAACTATGGGGAGAGTAGGGGAAGGGCCAGGACAGTAGGAGATCACAAGCTCACCAGCTTCTACATTTGGTAAGCCTAATCTTCTATTAATAAATTTTATACGTGATAGTTTGTAAACACAATTAATGTCATCTAAAATTTACTATTTGCATTACTACTGTGCTTCTAAATTGTGTGTGTATACATATATACATATATATAATATACACACATACAATTTATAAATACATACAAAATTATAAGTAAATATGACATAAAATTCTCTTATAAAAATTGAACGACCACTGTGAATCAGAAATGGTGTTAGACAAAGCAATTTTTAATCAAAATGTTGGTGAAACTAAAATATGTTGGAAAAATTGTGTAAAATCAGTTATGTTACTTTATTAGCCTTGCTAACTCTATCTTATAATGTTTTATAACTGCCATTTAGAAAACTACATATTTTTACTTTTGACTGTTAAAGAGGTTATAGCTAAAACAATCTGTCTATCATTTATGAAAGTTGTAAGACTGTTAACTAAGTTATTTGGGATTACTATTTTAATGCTGAAACCTAGAATTGTAAATTGATTACAGTGTATGGAAAGGAGGGAATTGGGTGAAAACTTTATCCAGATTGCCTCTGCCCATTCAGAATGGTCCTCCTGTATGTTGGTAGGGAGGGACACTAGCAACAGCCCCCTCCCTGGGGTCCATGTTGGTTCCCCTTCTTTTGTAAAATTGCTAAGGCCCCTGGAAACCATCCATGTGGGCAAGATCATCAGCCCCACAAAAGAAACTTGTTTGGGTTGTGTAGTTCCTAAATAATGAATATGACTTGCTCAGAAACTATAATCATAGAAAGAATTTTTAACAATTGCCTTTTACACAAGGATAAGTCTCAAATTTGAGAAGGAAAGATGTTAAACGGAATCCCTTATGCATGTGGGTTTTGGTAAATATTTATTGCTTATTGCAACTCCATGAGAGTGAGAATAACTGTATCTGGCTCTGTGATTAGTGAAGCTTGCTTTTTAAGGTAAAGAGCACTTGGGACCATAAATTATTTCATTTTGAGTTTGAATTTGGATATTGTTGACTGCATTAAATCAGTATCTGGGAGAACTGCCACTAGCTACTCAGAGGGAATATGATACTTTACTGTTAACAGGTTTAAATTTGCATCTGCAAAGGAAAGGCCAAGGGGATAATTCTAGCCTCAATCTAGGATGGGATCTTCCCAGCTCAGTTTCACCATTGTGTTCCTTTAAAAGGAATGTTTCCTACGTAACTATTCTTGAGTCTGGCTATGAAACAGATACTGTATGATTGGAGAATTTCTCTCTTACCTGAATTCAAACAGACTCAAAGATGTTTTATCCTGTCATATTTGGTATGTCACATGCCCCTGCTTTTTCCTTCTATTGCAAGTTTCTATGATCAATAGCAAGTGGCCAGTAAAATATATGTACACTTTTGTGTAATCTTACTGGGAAATCAAATATTATTTTTTTATCTAGAATTAGAACATATGCAAAAATTTATGGAAGCTTATGTAATATTCACCTTAAGATGTTCCCAAAAAGATTATAAAAGCAGTAGTATTTTTCTGTGATCAGTCTCTTACTGTTGCCAATGTGAGATTCCATTACAACATCTTTTGACTAAAGTATTTTGTGATATCTAGAAATTCTGCAATAACTAAGAACTAGTTTGTTATAATACTCTGGGAATCTGTGTTACCTAAGGACATTTTATACCAACTAAATTTTAATTAATTTCAATTTTAAAGGTTGACTTTTGCTTTAAGGTGATCTAGATAAGGGGTCTAAGGATGCTGAAGCTAGAGTTGAATTGGTTCACCAAGGGGTCAAGAAATGAAAAGAAGAGAGTGCAGCCAGTGCATGGGGTGATGGCCTGGGAAAGAAGAGATGAATGAAGTCCTGGAGTTAATAGTTTGGACAAAGAGCAGGTTTAGTGGTTGCAAGACAGAGAGAAATGAGGAATGAGAATAGAATGTGATCACATAAAGGAATTTCTAACCTTGTGAACTCAGAAGGGGCAAATTGGGTAGCAGCAGGGGGATAAATTCAGCAGCGTTCTCCATGGTAGAAAAAGGGTGGAAAAATTAATCAGAAAAAAGGAGTAAATTAAAGAATTTGAAGATGAAATTTATTTTAAAATGAGAAACTTTATAAGGTTACTAATAATAACAAAAGTTAAGTAACATATATGCTTATTTTTCTTTCCTTTTTTATTTTATTTTGGTTCCATATTCATATTTGGGTGAGCCTTTTAAAATATATTCTGTTTAAGCGTGATCATTTGTCAGGAATGCTAAAAAAAATCTTCCTTCAGTTACTACTTGACTTAGAGGTTTGACTTTCAAAGATTTGGTGTACAGCACTACATTTGCTCATCTGGGTCAGAACACTCAAAAACACTAAGACTAGTTTGATGAAAATGATGGGGAAATTCAGAAAAAAAAATAAAGAAAAAAACAAGAACTCGACAGGATTTACAACCAGGATAGTTCATCCATCTCTAAGAAGGCAGTATTTAATTCCATCAAAAGTAAAGTACAAGCAAAGCTTAGAGATATGCAGGATTCCTGGCTCAGTAACAAGGCAGATGAAATCCAGGTTTATGCTGATAGTAACAATCCAAAGTGCTTTTATGATTCCCTGCAAGCTATTTATGTTCCAAAAATCTATGGTGCATCACAACTACTCAGTACTGATGGAGCCACATTGATTAATGATAAGAACATGATCCTAGAGAGATGGGCTAAATGCCTCCATATTATTCTCAACAGATCATTTTCAATCAATGCTGAAGCCATTTCCTGTTTACCTCAGGTTGAAGTCAATCCCTCCTTAGCAGAACTTCCAACTGAAGAAGAGGTTTTGAGTTCTATTAGTCTCCTTTCAAGTGGCAAAGAACCTGGTGCTGATTCTATTCCAGCTGAGATTTACAAGGTAGGGGGACCATTGCTCATACAAAAGTTGACTGAAATTTTCCAGGTTATATGACAAGAGGAGGTTATCCTCCAGGAGTTTAAGGATGTTCCATTGTCCACCTCTATAAAGGTAAAGGGAATAAATTGTCCTGTGACAGTCACAGGGGGATCTCTTTCTTAGTCACTGCAGACAAAATTCTTGCTAGAGTCCTCCTTAGTAAGCTGATCCTTCATCTGGAAGATGGTCATATACCTGAGAGCCAGTGTGACTTCAGAAAGGACTAAGGAGCAGTTGATATGATGTTTGCTCTGACAACTCCAGTAGAAATGCCAGGAGCACAACAGAGGTCTGTATACAACATTTGTAGATCTGACCAAGGTGTTTGATAACTGTCAGTCAGGAAGGCTTAAAATTATGTCAAAATTTGATTTTCCAGAAAAGTTCATCAATAATGTACATCAATTTCATGATGGCATGTTTGCCCCAGGTTCTGGATAGTGTACAATGCTCTTGTGCCTTCCCAGGCACCAATGGAGTAAAACAGGACTTTGTCGTTGATGCCTTGCCTTTTAGCATGATGTTTTCAGTCATGTTGTCAAATGCTATCAATGAGGATGAACATGGCATCAAGGGCAACTACCATACTGATAGTAAATTCTTCAATTTGAAAAGGCTACAAGCCAAGACCAAAGTGGAGGGAGTGTTGGTGCATGATTTTCTGTTTGCAGATGATTGCGCACTCGTTGCAGCCTCTGAAGCTGAGATGCAACAAAGTATGGATCAAGTCTCTGCTTCCAGGGTTAATTTTGGCTTAATAATTAACACCAAAAAAACACAGGTGCTCCATCAGCCACCACCACACCATCCATACATGGAACCATCAGTTACAACAAATGAAGAAGTTTTGAATGTTGTGGATAAGTTCACTTATCTTGGTAGTGTACTTTCCAGGGATGTACACATTGACAATGAGGTTGACGTAACAGATAATTGATCCATACTTTGTTGCATCTCAGCTTCAGAGCTAGCGCAGTGTTTGGGAGGCTCTGAAGAAAAATTTGGGAGAGAAGAGGTATTAGACTGACTACCAAACTGAAGTTCTACAGAGCTGTTGTGTTGACCTCATTGCTATATGCCTGTGAAACATGGACAGTCTACAAGAGCCATGTCAGGAAACTGAATCACTTCTATTTGAACTGTCTCAGGAAGATTCCGAGGATCACTTGGCAGGATAAGGTACCAGACACTGAAGTCCTTGCTCGAGCTGAGATGCCAAGCATTCAAACTATGCTTCATAGAGTGCAACTCCAATGGACTGGCTCACCTCTTTTTCTGTAAAATTAGCTGGGGAAGAAAATAGCAAACCACTCCAGTATCTTTGCCAAGAAAATCCCACAAAGGGTCACCACCACCCAACCTGTAACCACTGCCTGGTCATGGCAGAAGGGCTTGCATTGCTCAATGAAACTATGATCTATTCCATGAAGAATTACCTAAGATAACCAGGACATTGTAGAAAATTCTGACAAAGAATGATCCACTGGAGAAGGAAATGGCAAAACACTCCAGTATCTTTTGCCAAGAAAACCCCATGGACAGTCTTAAAATTATAGAAGATATTGTATCAGAAGACATGCCCCTCAAGTCAGCTTACTACCTATTTTGTTATTATTATTGTTATTGTTTTTGTTGTTACTATGCAGTTTATGTAGACATCTCAGGCTCTGAATTTTACTGCTGGCTCTTTTCAGTGACACTGAGGATATGGAATACTGCTCTCCATTGCTGTTGTTCTTCATGTTATAACTGATATTCTCTATGATAACATATTGGTGAAATGTGTATGCAGTTTTCTCATTCCCCTATCATTTTCAATTTAATGAATTTGATCAGATTCAAAAAGCTCTAGGAAAGCATATTTTCAACTGCTCTTGTTTCCAAGTCCATCACTGCTATATTTAATTCATGGTATTGTTTAAAAATGTCTTTTTAGGTATCATATTCCTGACAAGGAGTTTACATCTGAAATCTGCATTTCACTACTAAAATCCCTACCTTCAATCATTCAATAAATATTCAACCAAACAATGAGGGGTACTATGAGTATACCTTTAGGCTTTCAGTTTCTTGTCTAGGACTTTGTAATCCTTAGCAATCATTTTTAGGTTCCTTCTGGTAGTGTTATTGTTCTCCACACAAATCACTAAGAAAGGATAGAGGCTATCAGATTTGACAAGGTTGAAGTGGTTATCCATCGTGCCCTGGTACATGATACACACCTTAAGAAACCACAAGACCTCTCTCTTGTTTATGCCAAGTCAAAAAATAGCAGCTAGGACTCATCGTTACAACTTTTTTCCTTAACCCAATGACTGTAATTGGAAGGTTTTCTCCTGATCTTACCCATGGGTCCACACTGTCACTTAATGGAACAAAAAAAACTGTTTTCAACTCAGTTCCATCATTTCTAATGCCAAAAACATACATCATATTCTCCATTTACCTTCTTAAGAATATGTTTTTAACTATGGAAAAAATATCCTCCTAAATTGCTTCCAACCTGGCCAATATTTTCAAATGGAATAGGAAAAAAACTAATCTAGGAAAATAGGTGGCATGTCAATGTATCCAGTTTTAGTAAGATAAAATTTTTAAAGGTAATTTGATAAGATATAGGAAAAAAGGCTTCCAAGGGAATGGTTGGTTGACTATTGGCAATGAGTTTAAGCAATGCTGATATAATGAAAATGAAATTTTATTATCTCATTTAAAACATAGTACACTGAACTATTTGACAGAAAATAATTGTATTCAAAATGCCAGTAGAAAATAATGAATAGCTATCATGAATACCAAAAATTAATCTTCACTACAAATAACCTTGAAAAGCTTTTCAGAGATTTTATGCTTTGAGGGCTGCTCCATTGCACTCCAGAATCAGAAACTGTATTTAGATTATTTATCCCCCATTCCCAATTCAAAAATCACTACAACATAATGATAATTATCTATAATATAATTGTGACTCTTTATCAACAGAAAAATAAATGATTCCAAGTCTGTTCCCAAAATTACACCAGAAATAGACTGGGAAGGGAAAGAAGAGATAGAATATAATAATTGTATTCTTGGCTCATCTGGAAGAATTTAAATGTTCTAAGTGCAATGTAGTATAGAGGAAAGATCACTGTACTTGAAATTAGAAACAGAAAGCTGGATTTGAATTCTGCTTCCAACTTCAGTTAACTGTGTGTAACGTTAAATCACTTAATGTCTAAGTGCGTTGATGGCTTCATTTGTAAGGGAAAAAAAGGGATAATCAAACCCACTCCAAAATTGTGAAGAATAAGTTACATGACATATATAAATATGTAATTGCCTTATGATACTTAAAGTAGTATATAAATTTGTTGTTGGAAAACCAAACTTTATTCATATGAAGGGACTAAAGTATTACAAATAAATTTCATCCTAAAACCTCAAATTTTAATAGTTACAAAAGGCTACAACACGAAACCAAAAACTACCTATTCTACCAGTTCCCAAAAGGAATGGTAATTGGCATTTGTAGATTAATTTAGTGACCTCAAATAATATGCATTTCTCATGTAAAGTGGCAATGTGGAAAGTGAGGAATTTGTTCTTGCTGCCAAGACTGAAAAACAAAGAGATCTGAAAGACTTCTTCAATAAACATGTTAAGCTCCGTTTCTGCCTATAACATGAGAATGAGGAAAAAGCTAATGTAGGAGATGAAGCATACTATACCTAAAGTTTAAGGTGAGCTGAATAAGGTAATGTGTCCAATCACCTATCTTCCTGACCTGATGAGACACTAAAAGCTTAAGGAAATTTCTCAATTTTTTGAAACAATTGATTTTTTAGCATGCTTTATATGTCCTTATATAGCTTATTATTAGTCACTTAGTAAAAAGAATTTGAAATTATGTGTTCTTTTATTCACTGTAAGAAGGTCTTAAAAAATATAGTTGCCCATAACTCTTTTCCTTTACTATTATTTTTCTCTGAGTAAAAGGCTTTCCTAAAATGTCAGATGCAAACTACCTGGAAATTCAGCATAAAACACAACAGCACATCTCTACTGCCCAAATAATTAGTAAAGCTACATTTTATTATGCTGGGAATGGGGAAGCTGCTATCTCCTTAGCCATTTATTAAATGTTAACACATGATATTGATAAAAATGTAAAACTTTTTCAAAGCTAACTTTTTAAGGTTTGCAATAGTTCATGTGATTCAATATTTTATTGATTAGATCAGCAATTCTCAAACTTTGGTCTAGAAGACCCCATCCTTTCATTTCGTCTGCGAGGTCAAAACCATTTTCATAATAATACTAAGAAGTTTAATTTTTAATATAGTGAATATTACTATATATAGCTTATGTAAATAGAAATTCAATTTTTTTAAGAGTCTAAAGAGACCCTGAGATGAAAAGGGTAGAGAACAGCTGTGACTAGAAGATGACAGTGAATTTACACTTTCCATGCTTTGGCATAGCCAAGGAGCAATACAGTGATTGGAATGTTATACATTCATACTTTCTTGAAATAGATTAAGACAATAAATGCAATATCTGATATAACAAGCCATACTATTTAATGTAATGTGGTACACCATGAAACTAGATTCCATCAATGTAAATTTAAATCAAAATTACCTTTCACTTTCTGGACTCTGCCAAGTATGCAGGAACATTTCAAGAGTAATGATTTCCTTTGCTTTGAACAACTAATGTACTTAAATTATAAGACATCTTTATATACTTGCCAAATAATAATTTTCTTTTGTTTAAACTTTAACATTTGATTACTTATACAATTTAATGAAAAGCTTGAAAGAATAAAAAAGTTTGCAAAGATATGTGCAATCTATACTTTTTTCTCTTTTTAAAAATATTTTTGGAGGCAATCAGGGTTAAGTGACTTTCCTAGGATCACACAGATAGTTAGTGAATAGATACTTTTTTAAAAAACAAAATGAATCTCAAAGAAAAGAATTCTACAATAAGGCATTTAGTAAGAAACTGTTTTTCTTGTTCCCATAAGGCAGCTACAATACCACAATGGAGAGAACTCTGTACATGAAGTCAAGAAAACATGAGTTCAAACCTGCGTTAGATACTTAATTAGCAATGTAGCCCTAGGCAAACCACTTATTCTCTCTCAACCTCAGTTTGACCATATATAAAATGGAGTTAATAATACCTCAAAAGACTGTTGTGACTATCGAGACAATATATGTTAATTGCTTTGCAAGTCTTAAAAGTGCTGGGTAAATTCTAGCTTATTGTTTTTGCTGTTAATTATATTTTTATTAAAAAGGCAAATGGGGAAAGAATTAAGAATTCTGATCGTTATAATTCTAATCATATATATAGAATTCAGTTCTAGAGAACTCATGATGAAACATGTTATCCTCTTTCTAAATAGAAAGAGGATGGTCTCAGAGTGCAAAATTGGACATGTATGTTTTGCATATGGCCAAGGTGAGAAGTTGATTCCCTTGATTATGCTTATTTGTTACAAGAATTTTGCTTTTGTTTTTGTCTTTCCAATTTGGAGATGAAGATGGTATTGAGGAAAAAAAGTGATCTTTTGTTCATTGAAAAATATGAAATTATATTTAAAAATTAAAGCTTGTTAATTCTAGATACTAATACTATAATCCTCTTTAGTATTACACATGAATCAATTTATTTTTCTTAGTGTGATACAGGATATTTTGCTGTAACTCTTGCGTCAGTTATACATTTTCAAAAAAGAGATAGATATAAATTTACATGTATATAAAGCATAAAATTTAGAGAGTTTATAATGTTGGGTAGTTTAAACTAGATGATGATGATAAAGGTCCTGTGTCTAGACATGTAGAGGCTAATAATAAGTATCATAGCTATTATTATAATAATAACACAAAAATGCTCAATCTAGACATCGGCAGATCAAAAAATAATACAATTGAAGTTATCATTTTATCTACCTTTCAGTGTCAGTGTTAAATTATTATTGTAATCATTACTAATGTAATAAATTATTACTAATTACATTACTAATATAATGTAATAATTAAATTATTATTGTTATCATTACTAATATTATTAAAATATACAATCCAAAGCCCTAAAGACTAAAATGACTATATTTTATCTATTACATCTATATCTTTTTAGCCGTTATTGCTGTTCAGGTATTTTCAGTTGTGTCTGAATTTTTGTGGTGCCTTTAGGGGTTTTCTTAGCAAAGATATTAAAGTGATTTGCCATTTCCTTCTTCAGCTTATTTTACCCATGAGGAAATTGAGACAAACAAGGTAAAGTGACCTGCTCAGATCACACAACGAGTAAAGTGTCGTAGGCCAGATTGGAACTAAAGAAGATGAGTCTTCCTGACTCCAGGCCTGGAACTCCATTCCACTGCACCACCTAACTGCAAAGCCTATATCTATATCTACCCATAAATATATTGGAAACATCCACATGTAATATATGCAAACCGAGAACTAAAGGAAAAAAGCCTGGATGACTGCCAGACAAAATTCAATTGACTCATATACTTAAAAGAGTACTCTGTGCTCTGTCCTGCCTGATTTTCTTTATTTTCCTTTTATACGCCATTCTATTTCCTGCCTCCACTCCATTATACATGCTATCCCTTGTGCCTAGAATGGTTTTCCTTCTCTTTTCATCCAAAGTTGCCTATGATGTCCAAGTCAAGGGCCCCTATCATCAAAAATTTTTCCTGATTTCCCAACTTTTCATGATTTTTTCCTGATTTCCAAGATACTATTCCACCTCCAAATTCATACACACACACGTACACACACATATGCACACACGCATGTGTCAGAGTGTCTGTATATGTATATATGTATTGTATATGAATATGTGTGTATATATGTATGTGTGTATATGTATATGTATGTGTGTATATGTGCATGTGTGTATCCATGTCAATGTGTTGCACCTTCCTAGCAAAACTGAAACTCATTGAGGTATTCTTTCCTTTTATATCTGTAATACATCAATAGAAATAGAAATATACATATATGTATTTCACAATGAGTGGCACATAATAAGCATTTAATAAATGTTTCTTAGCTAATTAATTGATCTTGAAATGCTAGGAAAAAATATATATAAACCTATATTCTGAAATATTTGAAAATATCAAGATAATGTAATATGATTCATATATAAAGATGACAATCCAAATCACCATAAAAAGTTGTTTTTCAAATAGATACAAAAGATTTGGAATAATGATATCTCTACATTCTTCCTCAATCCTCCATGAAACCATAAATACACATTCAAGTGAGCTTAGATGTGTACAAGTCTCAATAGCCAAAAAATGGAGAGTGGGTAACTTATAATTCTTAAATGAAACAAATCTTCAGGTGATTAACCCTATGATATAACCAACTGTGCTAATACATGTATAAAAGCCCAAATATGGAAATTCGGCCATGATTATACTATCACTATATTATCATTTTCTAAAGTGATCAAGTATTATAATATTAAATAAATGCAATATACTTACATTTATATGCACATATAAAATACATGTAACTAAGGACAGAAAAGACTGGTCTGACGTTGAATTACATATTAAAAAATTTAGAGGAAAGACTCCAATAAAAAATACTTATGTGTTGACAGAGTGAGGAAGCCTATGAAACCCTTTCAAATTCCCCTTGAGACAATCAGAACACCACCTCAGAATTGATCTAGGAGGAGGGAACAAGCTCACAAGCCTAGCAGGAAAGGTCTGTCTCACTGGGGTGGAAGTAGCCACCAGTAGCCAGCCTCAGAGCAGAGGGCCTGCATCAATACTCCAAAGTGTGGGGCAATGCACCAGGAAGGCCCCACACTCCTGCAAACCAACATCTCCCTAGGCAAGTACAGCACAGCAAGGTCCCAACCCAGAGACCCTGCCAATAAGGAGGCATGGACTCCATTGTTGACCATTGGTGACTGGCCAACAATGAGACCTCACCCCTGGGGCTAACCAGCAACAAGATCCTTCCTCTAGGGACAGTTACCAGAAAGACTCTGTTACTATAACAACAATGCAGAAAAGCCTCACCCCTGAAGCAGACCAGAAACTAAATTCCATATCCAGGAGAAATCAACAGAGACACAAAAATTTACTGAGGAAAATAATTCCCTAAAAAAATAGAATTGGCCAAATGGAAAAGGAAGTACAAAGGCTGACTGAAGAAAGTAATCCCTTAAAAATTAGAATAGAACAAATGGAAACTAAGAGCTATGAGACATCAAGATATGATAAGACAAAATCAAAAATATAAAAATAAATAAAAGAAAATGTGACATTTCTCACTGGAAAAATAACTGACCTAGAAAATATATCTAGGAGAGATAATTAGGGAATTATTGGACTATCTGGAAGTCATGATTGAAAAAAAAAAAAGCCTGGACTATATCTTTCAAGAAATTTTCAAAAATAACTTCCCTGCCATGTTATAACCATAGTGCAAAACAGAAATTTAAGAATGCACTGATCACTGACTGAAAGAGATCCCAAAATAAAAACTCCCACCAACATCTTAGCCAAATTCCAGAGCTCACAGATCAAGGAGAAAGTATTACAAGCAGCTAAAAAGAAACAATTCAAATATGGTAGAGCTACGAACAGGGTTACACAGGATTTGGGAGTTTCCACAATAAAGAACTGGAAGGCTTGGAATATGATACAATGAAAGGGAAAGGTTCTAGGATTATAACCAAGATTCACCTACCCAGCAAAATTGAATATAATCTTTCAGGGGAGAAAATTGAAATTTAACAAAATAAAGGGCTCTCAAGCATTTCTAATTAAGAGACCAGAGCTGAATAAAAAAATTTAACCTCCAAATACAAGACTTAAGAGAAACATAAACAGGTTAAGAAACAACAAAGAGAAAACATAAGACAATAAGGTTAAACTGTTTGTATTTCTATATGGCAAGATATTTGTAACTCTTGACAACTTTATTACTATAACAGCAGTTAGAAGGAGCATATATAGACAGAGAATGTCTATTAGGTCACTCTGATGGGCTGATTACCCTCCAAAAGGTAAAGGGGTGAGAAAGAAAATTGCACTAGGAAAAGAAGGGGGGAGATTGAATGGGGTGAATTATCCCACGTAAAAGAGGCAGGAAGAGCTATTACAATGGAGGGGAAGATGGTTGTTTGAGAGGGTCAACAAAATGTAAATCTTACTCTCATCAAAATTGGCCCAAAGATGGAATAATATATGGATGAATATGGAAGTCTATCTTATAAGAAAGTAAAGGATAATCAAAGGGGGAGGGAGGAGTGAAAAACGGTAGGGAAGAGAAGGCAGACATCAGAAGAAAAACACTTGTGAGGAGGAAAAGACTGGGAGGCAACAGAGAGACAGGGCTAAACAAGTGAAAAATAACATGGAGGGAGATATACAGTTAGTTATGGTAACTAGAAATGTGCATAGAATGAAAAGAAGCAGATAAAAAATGGATTAAAAACCAGCATCCTATAATACATTGCTTAGAAGAAACATATCTGAAACAAAGACATACAGACAGGGTAAAGGTAAAGGGCTAGAGCAGAATTTATTATGATTCAACTGAAGCAAAGAAAGCAGCGATAGCAATCATGTTTCAGGCAAAGCAAAAGCAAAAATAGATCTAATTAAAAGAGACAAAGAAGGAAACTATAGCTTGCTGAAAGGTACCATAGATAATGAAGTTAAATAAATACAAAACATATATGTGCCAAATGGTATAGTAGCTGAATTTTTGAAGAAGTTGAATGAGTTACAAGAGGAAATAGATAATAAAACTATACTAGAGGGGACATTAACTTTCTCCTCTCAGAACTAGATAAATCTAACCATAAAATAAATAAGAAAGAAGTTAAGGAGCTAAATTAAACTCTGGAAAAGTTAGATATGACACCTCTCTGGAGAAAACTGAATAGGAATAGAAAGGAATATTCCTTTTTCCCAGCAGTATATGGAACTTAGACAAAAAATGACCATGTAAAAGGACATAAAAATCTTATAACCAAATGCAGAATAGCAGAAAGAGTAACCACATACATTTAGGTCATAATGCAGTAAAACTACATTTTACAATGGAGAGTAGAAAGATAAAAATTAACTGGAGATTAATAATACTAATATTAAAAAACAAGTGGATCATTTCTCTGGTGAGTGGGGTGTGGATCCCAGAGTAGAAGCAAAGATCAGCTACAGCTTTCCCCCCAAAGCCCTAAAAAAAATCTATAAAAAATAACGCTAAACAAATTCTAAAGCAGCAAAAACCACAAAATGACAAACTGAAGCAAAATGTCAGCCCAAGACAATCTGGAAGTTCAACTTTCCAGAAAGGTTTATCAACCAGCCCAGGAGTTGAATGCAGTTCAGCATGGATTGCACCAGCACAGACATAGCATGAGCAGGCCTTAGGGGACTGAATCACTGGTGGCTGCTGCAAATTCCAGAGTTCTCAAGCCACAATGCTAAAGACAGCTTCAAAGGTCAGTGGGAAGAGTCCCTCACTTGAATGAGACTGAAGCATGATCCAGTCCCAGCTCCAGGGCAGCTACAGCCACTGGTGAAGTAGAGGCTGCTTCTGGAGCCCCCCACTTAACAAAACTCAAAAGTCAAGTAACTGGTAGGTGAAATGAGCAAAATGTGGGTGGGGGGAATGAAGCAGATTATAAATTCTTACTTTTTCTGATGAACAGGCTATTTTCTTATGTCATTGATGACAAGGAAGATCAAAACATACAGTCAGTAGAAGACAACAAAGCCAAAGCTCCTGTATCCAAAGCCACTAAAAAAATATGAATTGGTCTCAGGCCATGGAAGTACTCAAAAAGGATATTGAAAATCAAGTAAGAGAAACAGAGGAAAAATTAGGAAGAGACATGAGAGTGATGCAAGAAAATCATAAAAAACAAGTCAACAACTTGCTAAAGGAAACTCTCCCAAAAAATGCTGAAGAAAATAACACTTTTAAAATTAGACTAACCCAAATGGCAAAAGAGATCCAAAAAGCCAATAAGAAGAATGCCTGAAAAAGCAGAATGGAACAAATGGAAAAAGAGGTCCAAAAGTTCACTGAAGAAAATAATTCTTTAAAAATTAGCATGGAGCAAATGGAAACTAATAACTTTATGAGAAATCAAAAAATTATAAAATAAAAGTGAAAGAATGAAAAAATAGAAGATAATGTGAAATATCTCATTGGAAAGACAAATGACCTGGAAAATGGATCCAGGAGAGATGAATTAAAAATTATTGTACTACCTGAAAGTAATGATCAAAAAAAGAGCCTAGGCATCATCTTTCAAGAAATTATCAAGGAAAACTGCCCTGATATTCTAGAACCAGAGGTTTTAAAATAGAAATGGAAAAGTCCTAGGCATCTTCTAGCAAAATTCCATATTTCCCAGGTAAAGGATTATAAGCAGCCAGGAAGAAAAAAAAATACAAGTACTGTGGAGACACAATCAGGATAACACAAGATTTAGCAGATTCTAAATCAAGGGACTGAGGGGCTGACACTATGATATTCCAGAGGCCAAAGGAGATAGGATTAAAATCAAGAATGTATTAGTAAGCACCACAACACACCCAGGGGAGCCTGCTATCACAGGTTCTTTGATCTGTTTTTCTAAAAGGAAAGGCCATTTTTGAGGGATTAACAATCACATTAATAAAGCACATGTATCATTCCTTTAATTAAACACATATATTATTCACCTAGTTCAGAGAAGTCAGCACCCTGAATATAAAAGAAAATACAGAGAAATAAAAGATCAAAAGACATGACTTCTTCTGCATGACCATCACAATTCGACAGGTCCAACTGTCTGACTATAGTTACCAGAGAGGGAAGCACTAACGTCTGAGTTTTCAAAGCCTGAGGGTTCCTTAGCAGCTTCCCAGAGTCCTCCTCTGGTCAAACAAACACTTCTAGTCAGTAAGCCCCAAAGTAAACCCTCACCCTCAGAGTATGTATACCTTTTTTTAAAGCTAAAGGGCATCCCAACCCTTGAGAACCAGTGCCTCATTAATAAAAGGAGCAGACCTTCCTACAAATTTTCCCTAATCAAACTCCCTTTAATAGGCAGGTCCATTAATGGGTAGGGAAGATCTTTAATCACATTAATAATACAAATACATATACTGTTTCTAGTTAAAGAGTATTTTACTCCTGCCATAAGGGCATCATACAAAAAGCAGGAAGAAAAACAACTGCTCAGTGCTGATGTAGCCACATTGATTAATGATAAGGACATGATCCTAGAGAGATGGGCTGAGCACTTCCATAGTGTTCTCAACACGCCATCATCAATCAATGCTGAGGCCATTGATCATTTGCCTTGGGTTGAAGTCAATCCCTCCTTAGCTGAACTTCCAACTGAAGAAGAGGTTTTGAGGGCCATTAGACTCCTCTTGTGTGGTAAAGCACCTGGTGCTGATTCTATTCCAGCTGAGATTTACAAGGTAGGGGGACCAATGCTTCTACAAAAGCTGACTGAAGTTTTCCAGGTTATATGGCAAGAGGAGGCTATCCCCCAGGAGTTCAAGGATGCCTCCATTGTCCATCTCTATAAGGGAATAGGTTGTCCTGTGACAATTACAGAGGGATCTCTCTCTTAGTCACTGCTGGCAAAATTCTTGGTACAGTCCTCCTTAATAGGCTGACCCTTCACCTGGAAGATGGTCATATACCTGAGAGCCAGTGTGACTTCAGAAAGGGCTAAGGAGCCCTTGATATGGTATTTGCTGCCTGACAACTCCAGAAGAAATGCCAGGAGTACAACAGAGGTCTGTACACAATGTTTGTAGATATGACCAATGCCTTTGACCCTGTCAGTCAGGAGGGCTTATGGAAAATTATATCAGAATTTGGTTGCGCAGAGAAGTTCATCAATATTGTATGTCAATTTCATGATGGCAAGTTTGCCCAGGTTCTGGATAGTGGACAATGCTCTTGCGCCTTCCCAGGCACCAATGGAGTGAATCAGGGCTGTGTGCTTGTTCCCATGCCTTTTAGCATGATGTTTTCAATGAGGATGAACATGGCATCAAGGTTAACTACCATACTGATGGTAAATATTTCAATTTGAAAAGGCTACAAACCAAGACTAAAGTGGAGGTAGTGCTGGTGCATGATTTTCAGTTTGCAGATGATTGTGCATCAATGCAGCCTCTGAAGGTGAGATGGAACAAAGTATGGATCAATTCTCTGCTGCCTGGGTTAATTTTGCCCTAATAATTAACATCAACAAAATACAGGTGCTCCACCACACCATCCATACGTGGAACATCAGTTACAACAAATGGAGAAGTTTTGAATGCTATGGATAAGTTCACTTACCCTGGTAGTGTACTTTCCAGGGATGTACATATTGACAATGAGGTTGAAGCAAGTATTGACAGAGCCAGCTCAGTGTTTGGGAGGCTCCAAAGAAAAGTTTGGGAGAGAAGAGGTATTAGAATGACTATCATATTGAAGGTCTACAGAGCTGTTGTGCTGACCTCATTGCTATATGCTTGTGAAACATGGACAGTCTACCAGCACCATGCCAGGAAACTGAATTGCTTCTATTTGAACTGTCTTAGGAAGATGCTGAAGATCACCTGGTAGGATAAGGTACCAGACACTCAGGCCCTTGCTCAAACTGAACTTCCAAGTATTCAAACTATGCTTCAGAGGGTGCACTTCTCATGGGATGGCCACGTTGTTCAAATGCAAAATGTACGCTTGCTGAAAAGACTTTTGCTGAAAAGCCTTTTTTTTTAGAGAACTCACATAAGGCAGGTGGACGATCACATACATGGTGGTCAGAAGAAGTGATACAAGTACACTCTCGAAGTCTCTCCCATGAACTTTGGATTTGATTGTGCAACACTGACACAGGACTGCTCAGCACAGCGTGCCCAGATCAGAAAGGGTGTAATGCTCTTTGAGCAAATCAGAATTGAGATAGCACAAAGTAATTGTAGGATGCACAAATTTGGGATATCCAACCCAAATATTTACATGAACTATCTGTGCCCAACCTGTGGTAGAGCATTCAGAGCTTGTATTGGTCTGATCAGCCACAGTCGGACACACTGAAATTTCACTTTATCATGGTGATGTCATTTTGCTCCTCTTCAAAGACAAAGGACAACAACCAACCAACTTTACTCCTAGTAAAGACTCTTGGTTGATAAAGGCAAGGTTCAATAAGAGGCATTTGATTATTCTAAAACATAAACTGCAAAAGATCCCACTTTGCTTGTTATCACAAAGAATCAACTACCCAGCAAAACTGAGTATAATACTTCATTGCAATAAATGGAACTTTAATGAAATATAGGACTTCCAAGCATTCTTGGTGGAAAGACCAGAGCTGAATGGAAAATTTTACTTTCAAATACAAGAATTAAGAGAAGCATGAAAAGGTAAACAGGAAATAGAAACCATAAGGGATTTATTAAAGTTTAATTATTTACATTCCTACGCAGAAATATTTTTTATAACTCATTAGACTTTCTAAGTATTAGGATAGTTGGAGGGAATATACATACATACATATACATATATATGTATATGTATATATATATATATATATAGAGAGAGAGAGAGAGAGAGAGACAGAGAGAGAGAGAGAGAGAAAGAGAGAGAGACAGAGAGATAGACAGAGACAGAGGCAGAGGCAGAGGCAGAGAGCACAGGATAAGTTGAATATGAAGGGAAGATATCTAAAAAAGAAAATAAGGGTTGAGAGGAATGTACTAGGAGAAAAAGAAAGGGAAGGGTAGAATATAGTTAATCATTTTACAGATGCAAGAAAGAGCTTTTATAATGGAGTGGAAGAAGGGGAAGGTGAGGGAATAAGTGAGCCTTTCATTGGATTTGGCTTCAGGAGGGAATAATATACACACTGATTGGGGATAGAAGTTCATCTTATCCTATAGGAAAGCAGGAGGGAAGGAAATAAGAGAGGGGGGATAATAGAAGAGACAGAAGAATGGGGAAAGGGGTAACTGGAATCAAACACTTTGGTAGAGGAACAGGTCAAAGGAGAGAATTGAATAAATGGAGAGTGGGACAGGAGAGAGGAAAATATAGTTAGTCTTTCACAACATGATTGTTATGTTGTGAAAACATGTATGTTTTGCATGTCCACACATGTATAACCTATATCAAATTGCTTGCCTTCTCAATGAAGGTGGGCTGGGAAGAGGGAAGGGAGAGAATGTAGAACTCAAAGTTTTAAAAATGAACGTTGGAGGTTGTTTTTTACATGCAACTAGGAAATAAAATATATAGTCGATGAGATATAGAAATCTGTCTTACCCTACAATAAAATAGAAGGGAAGGGGATAAGCAGAGGTGGGAAGGGAATGATAGAAGAGAGGGTAGATTGGAGGAAAGGACAATAAGAATACATACTTTCCTGGAGTGAGGGTAGGAGGGAGATGGGGAGAAAATTTGAAATTCAGAATTTTGTGGAAGTGAATGTTGAAAACTGAATATAAATATATTTATTCTAAAAAATAAAAAGCACACCACCAAAACACTTTAAAAATTAAAAAGTGAATCAAAGAGCAAATCATAGAAATGATCAATTTCATTAGAGAAAGTGACAAATGAGACAATATACCAAAAGTTAAAGAATGCAGTTAAAGTGATACTTAAGGGAAATTTTATCTCTAGTTGTTTATATAAGTAAAAGAGAGAAAAAGCAGATCAATGACTTGGGCAAGTAACTAAAAAAAAAAAAAGACTAGAAAAAGAACAAATTAAAAATATCCAATTAAACACCAAATTAGAAATCTTGAAAATCAAAGGAGACATTTTATAAAATTGAAAGTAAGAAAATCACTGAACTATTCAATAAAACTAGAAGCTTGTTTTATGGTGGGGATAATAATAAAATTGGTAAACTATTGGTTACTTTGATTAGAAAAAAAAGAAAGAAGAAAATCGAATTACTAGTACCAAAAATTGAAAGGATGAATTTACCACCAATGAAGAGGAAATTAAGACAATTGTTAGGAACTATTTTGCCAGATTATATGCCAAAAAATTTTGACAATCTAAATGAAATGCCAAATATCTACAAACCTATAAATTGCCCAGATTAACAAAAGAAGAAATAAAATACTTAAATAAAATAACCCAATCTTAGAAAAACAAATTGAAGAAATCATCAATTAACTCCCTAAGAAAAAATCTCCTGGACCAGATAGATTCACAAGTGAATTCTGCCAAGTATTTAAAGAACAATTAATCCCAATACTATATAAACTCTTTGGAAAACTAGGAGTCCTAGCAAATTCCTTTTACAAAACAAATATAGTGCTGAAACCCAAACCAGGAAAAGCCAAAACAGAGAAAGAAAATGATAGATCAATTTGCCAAATGAATGTTGGTGCAAAAATTTTAAGTAAAACACTAGCAATGAGATTACAGCAATTTATCACAAGGATCGTAAGCTATGATCAAGTGTGATTTATTCCAAGAATGCAGAGCAGGTTCAATATTAGGAAAACTATAAGCATAATTGACCATATCAATAACAAAACCCAACAAAAATCATATGATTATCTCAATGAATTCAGAAAAAAAAGCCTTTTGACAAAATATAGCACCCATTACTATTAAAAATACTAGGGAGCATAGGAATAAATGGAGTTTACCTTAAAATGTTAAATAATATTTATTTCAAACCATGAGCAAGCATTTTCTGTAATGGGGATAAGCTAGAAACCTTCCCAATAAGATCAGATATGAAGCAAGAATGCTATTATTTTAATATTATACTAAAAATGTTAGTGCCTTAGTTAGCTATGGGAATGAGAAGAAAAAGAAATTAAAGGAATTATAATAGGCAATAAGGAAACAAAACTATCATTCTGTGCAGATGATATGATGTTATACTTGGAAAATCCTAGAGAATTATCTAAAAACTACTTCAAATTATTAACAACTTTAGCAAAGTTGCAGGATACAAAATAAACCCACATAAATCATCAGCATTTCTATTTATTACCAATAAAGTCCAGAAGCAGGAGACAGAAAGAGAAATTTCATTTAAAATAACTATAGACATTATAAAATACTTGGGAGTCTACCTGTCAAAACAAATCCAGGAACTATATGAACACAACTACAAAACGCTTTTCACACAAATAAAGTCAGACCTAACCAATTGGAAAAAATTAATTGCATGCAATTAAGCTGAACCAATATAATAAAATGACAATTTTATCTAAATTAACCTATTTTTTCAATGCAATACCAATCAAACTATCAAAAAATATTTATAAAACTAGGAGAAGTCATAACCAAATTCATCTGGAAGAAAAAAAGCTCAAGGATATCAAGGGAATCAATGAAAAAAAAAACTGTGAAAAAAGGTAGTCTAGTTGGACCAGGCCACAAACTGTATTACAAAGCAGTAATCGTCAAAACAATCTGGTACTGGCTAAGAAATAGAGTGGTGGGTCAATGGAATAAATCAGGTACAAATTACATGATAGTAAATTACAATAGTAATCTAATATATGAAAAACCCAAATATCCAAGATTCAACTCATTCGACAAAAAACTTCTGGGAAAACTAGAAAACAGTATGGCAGAAACTAGATATAGACCAACATGTTATGCTGTATACCAAACAATGGTTACATGATTTACACATAAAGGGTCATACCATCAGCAAATAAGAGAGTGTGGAATAGATTATATGTCAGATTTATACATAATGGAAGAATTTAGGAGAAAAGAAAATATAGAGAGTATTACAAAATGTAAAACATAGTTTTGATTATGTAAAATCAAAAGGCTTTTGCGCAAACAAACCTAAAGCAAAAAAAAAAATTATAATGAAAGCAGAAAACTGGGGAAGAACATTCTGCAAAAAGTACTCTGATAAAGGACTCATTTCTCAAAATATATAGAGAACTGAATCAAATTTATAAAAATACAAGTCATTTCCCAATTAATAAATGGACAAAGGATATAAACAGGCAGTTTTTACAACAAAATCAAAGTTATCTATTGCCATATTGAAAAATGCTCTAAATCACTATTGATCAGAGAAATGCGATTTAAAACAATTCTGAGATACCATCTCACACCTATCACAGTGGCTAATATGACAAAAAAGGAAAATGTTGCATGTTAGAAGGGATGTGGGAAATCTGGAATACTAATTCACTGTTGGTAGAGTTGTCAACTGATCCAAGCATTCTGGAGAGCGATTTGGAACTATGCCCCAAGCACTGATAAAACTATGCATACCTTTGATCTAAGGATACCACTGCTAGGTCTATATCCCAAATAAATCCTACAAAAAGGGAAAACAACCTATTTGTACAAAATTATTTATAGCAGCTCTTTTTGTGGTGGCTAAGAATTGAAAATCAAAGGAATGCCCCTGAATTGGGAATGGTCAAACAAGCTGCAACATATGGTTGTAATGGAATATTACTGTGCCACAAGAAATGACAATCAAGATGATTTCAGAAAAACCTAGAAAGATTTACATGAACTGATGCATGGGGAAGCAAACAGAAGCAGGAGAACATTGTATACAGTAACAGCAATATTGTTCAGTGAAGAATTGTGAATGACTTAGCCATTCTCAGCAATACAATGATCCAAGACAATCCCAAAGGACTAATGATGAAACATACTATCTACCCCCAGAGAAAGAGCTGACACTGATTGAATCCTTACTAAAGAATGCTATTTCCCATTTGATTTCATTTTTTTCTTCTTTTTTGAGTCTTCTTGCACAAAATTTCTAATATGGAAATGTTTTATATAATTGCACATGTAAAACCTGTATCTGATTGGTTACTGGGTGAAGGGAAGGTATGGAGGGATAGAGGGTAGGATAGAATGCAGGAAGGGATAAAATTTGGAACTCAAAAGTTTAAATAAAACTTTAAAAATTGGGGGATAAGAATACTTATATGTGCACACATATATGTATGTACATATGTATAGATTTATATTATAGATATATTTATACCAGAAGACACACAAAAATCATGCTGTAGTATGACAGCAGAGTACAAACTGCAGACACATCTTTGTTCATAGAACCAATAAACCCAACAGATGACAGTGTGTTTTATCTCATTAGTAAGAAAATTCAGTTACAAAATTCACATTATAGTAAGCCAATAAAATTGAAAAATTTTGAGAAACTAGTAATTTGTATGATTTTCCCATCTATCAGGAAAATAACCTACAATTTAGAAACAGCTCTAGATACAAACATTGATGGATAAATTACCTTATACATGTTAAAATGTTAGAGGAAAATAAGAGGATTTACAAGAATGCAATGTAATACTTTATTATGTGACACCAATATTTTTAATATTTTAAAACTTTGGCATCCTGTTTGATACCTAGACTATACTGGAGACTATACATAACTAAAGCAACATTCACCTGCAGCATTGTATGGAAGACAGACTGGAAAACCAGCATAAGCATTTTCTGTCTAAGTGATATAATGACTCAATACTAAAATAGCAACTCTGGCCAAAAATATGCCATTTTTAACTAAGAAGAAATGTTTCTAAATGCTGATAAGCTTTTGCCTGTTAAAATATATTGCATGAAAAATATTTCTCCATCAAATGCTTCTTCTACTGTCATTAGATAACTGAGTCATTAACCTACATTCCTAACTTGATGATTAAAAGCTTTCTTTTACATAGATCATAACAGTTTTGATATGTATATTTCAGATATGGACATAAAGAGCTAGAAATCATTTGTCATTTCTAAAGCAAAATATGCCACTCTAAAACAGAAAATCAATTTTCACCTTTAATTTTCTTAGAATGTAAGCTGTCTGCCTAGAAAGAAATACATCAACAGTAAATTTATGACTCAATATGGATATCAGCCCATAGCTAAGAATTTGCAGATCTATGTAACCAAGCACATTAAATAGGCCTCCTGGGTAACATATAACCAAAAGTAACTCTCATAATTCAGTATGCACTATAGGAAGAGCTATTACAACAGCATGCGTTCACCTTTTGGGGACCCAATCCATTTTTAAAAGAAGTTATGTATATTGCCAATGTAATGAATGAAATCACAAATCTTACAAATTTTAAATTGCCTAAAGAATATTCTTTCACCTTTTATGGAAACTAAGTGCTACATGTTTAAACTGAGATGCTTTTTGAAAAATTAAATGATTTTATCTACTATATCCATGCTCCATGAAATCTATGGAAATACAAAGTTTAGTAATATGAACAGTGCCTTCTTAGAAAAATCAGATTCAATTTACATACTCAGATGAACTTAATTCACTGGGAGGGGGAATGAGATATTTAAGTAATTAAAGAAAACCATGTGGTTCTGTACAAATAATGCAAAATGTAATCAGAAGACCTGAGTTTAAATCCTAACTGCTAGTTACTATATGACCTTGGGAAAATCATTTAACTTTGCTGAACCACAGTTAACACACCCAAACTCATCTATAAGGAACTTTCCAACTCTAAATCAGTCATATTGCATATTACATATCTACAAAAATTTAAGTAACTGTCTCAAGGTCTTAAAGAGCTAGTGAACTTTAGAGCCAGAATTTAAATCCAGGACTTTTCAATGAACACACATAGCAGAAAGTGAAATCTAAGTCTGTTGTCACCATGACAATCTATTAAAGTCAACAAATACAACTACATGTGTATATTTTGGAATACTGTAAGCTAATTGAACTGAGCCTATACAATGAATTCTTAACTCTGACATATGGCAAGCATGCCATTCACTCTATCATTACTCTCTCTGTTCTACTCCTGATACTGTAGACTTTTTCTACTATGCCACAGCAAGTCTTCCCACTGAAGTTCACTTCCCCCTTACCCTGATTGGTTGGTTCCTTTCAGCATCTCCATTTTAATGAAAATAAATGCCCAAGTGTACTATTTACTTCCTCTCAGCTCTCCACTTGACTGTGAACTTTTTTCCATCAGGCTTTCTCCCTCCCTATTCTACCTAATCTCCCTTTACTTTTCATTTCCCTTTTATATACTGTCTTCCCTCATTAGAATGTAAGCTCTTCAAGGGCCAGGACTGGCTTTCTTTGTGTTTATATTTCCAATATCTAGCATAGTGCCTAGCATATAGGAAATGTTTAATAAACACTCACTGATTCTCAATTACAATAAAAGCAAATTCAATTATTTTTATTGTTGTAATTTGTTTTTAAGAAGACATTCTTAAGAGAGAAGCAGCCTTAAACACAAGAAGACAATGAATTAGTTATTTCTAAATAATAAATGCTACAATGCACTTGTTGCTAACATTTGTATGTTATTACACATTTTCAATGTTTTAATACCAGAGATCATAACGATTCTGCATGGTAATTTCCACTGCAATAGCTCAAGCTTAGAAAATATAGTACTCGGATATCATACATTTAAGAATAATTTAAGAATTTGATTTTTGTGCCTCCTACTTTATATGTTAATGGTGAGATGATTTGATTATAGTAAGATGAATAAAAATTTAAAAGGTCCCCAAAATAATGATTTGCCTTTGGCTTCTCTCACGCTAAATCACTCAATCTTACAGTACCCAGGTAACTCTCAAAGTTGCAGAAATATCTGCAATGGTAGAAGGAGTTCTTTCATCAGATGTTCTCTAAAATAATGACATCTTTATTGTTTTTCAGTCATTTTTCCATTCTGACTCTATGACCCCATTTGGTTTTCTTGCAAAGATACTGTTATTGGTCTGCCATTTCCTTCTACAGCTCATTTTACAAATGAGGAAACTGAGGCAAACAGCGTTAAGTGACTTACCCAGGGTCACACAGCTACTAAATGTTTGAGGATGGATTTGAACTCAGGAAGAGAAGTCTTTCTGACTTGAGGCTTAGCACTCTATTCCATTGCACCCCTAGATGTCCAATGAAATTACAGATCTGAACAAAACATATGTTCATTACAACAAATATACAAAGGAATAGTATAGCAAAGATAGTAAAATGCATTGATAAATCCATTAGAAGGCTACAAATTTTAATAATACTCATGATCTGTGAAAATGTTACAAAGTAATGAAAGCATAAAGTGATTTTAATGATATTACTATTTTTGAATAACTTTTCATCAGAATATTAAACCACAATCAGGTCAGTTTTCCAATCTACTGATCAAGACTGTGATGTTACATACACAACACTCAGGAATTCTGTAGAAACAGAAGAATTTGGTCCCCCATTTTAAATAGGTTTAGATAGCACATTCTAGGATCATAGGATTATTGGCTTATAAATGGAAGAGTATTAGAGGACATCAGGTTTAATTCATGCATAGATGAGAAAAATGAGGTCCATGGAGTTTAAGTGACTTGCCCAAGGCCACCCAAATTCTAAACCTCAAAGTGCTCAACATCCAGAGTTACTATTCTCTTCCCTCTGCCACAGCCATTTTTTTTCTACCTTTCAGAGGGAGAGTATCATAATACTCTGAGCTGGAATGAGAGACTGTGGCTAATTTCCTTAAGAACAGGTAACAAAGAAACAAACTACCTTAGTTCATATTTCACAGAGGTCCTAGCACGGACTTACAGCATAATGCCGTTGGTTGGACTGAGAGGCTTTGCAATTCAAAACAAGGAATAAGAACAGGCTACAGTTGGAAGCAGAAACAATCAGGGATAATTATTCAGCATCAGGGTTAATTCACTTTAAGGAATGAAGATATGATTGGGGGTGGGGTCTGGGAATAATAATAAACTTCTGGACTCACAAAGAATATGAGACTGTCAGAAGGTGAAAGGACTGTATAGGTTATTAAGTCCAAATTGTAGAAATCTGTGGGACTCAATCTGCTTCTTTCACTTACGTATTCTTACCCTGGGAATTATGATTTCTATCACATCTTTCTTCCTTCCAGCTTCCTATAAATTACCTACAACTTTTTAGCTCCCATCACTACCATCTATTTTCTTTCAATTTCCATTATTCTAAAAAGAAACTATTAGATACCTTGCCCCAAAATCATACAGCTAGTATGTTCAATGGCTATACTTGAATTCAGGTATTCCTGACTGTAGAGCTATCTCTCTATTTATTATACCATATTGCTTCCCAATAAAATGATACTCTCACTTTGTTACTTTAAATATTACATATAAAATGGCATTTTCGAAAACACATATAACTTGGCCCTTTCCTACTTTTCCTCTCTCAACATTCTGCAGTCCTGTGACTGGCCTTCTTGAGTTTCCTCATACAGACCCTCCATTTCCCAAATCTGGGCATTTTAACTGGCTGTCCATCATGATTAGAGCTCTCCTCTATCCTCTCCCTCATAACTTCCCCTGACTGCCTTCTATTCTCTGGTGAAGTCACACTTTCTACAAGAAGTTTTTCCCAGTCCTCATTAATCCTAGTGACTTCTCTCAGTGTCTATCCTCAATTTATTCTGTAGATATCTTATTTATATATAGTAGTTTTTATGTTGTCTTTCCTATTAGACTATGAGTTATTTAAGAGCAAGAACTATTTTTTGCCTTTGTAATCTAGCACTTTGCACCAGACTTGGCACATAGTAGACACATAATAAATGCTAATTGATTTGACTTGATACCTAAAACTGTATTAAGAATTGTGGAAAACAAATTATTCAAAATAATGAGATATTGTCTCAATAATGTATATCATTCACATTTACAATGGGGCATGCTATAAGCAGAAAGGTCAAAGACACAAAATTAACCACTTTTTAGTCATGAATTGAGCAAAAATTGTATACTGAGCAAACATCTACAAGTACTACAGATTTTCAAAGTAAAGCCTGAACAGTCACACGATATTTAAATGCATGTGACTAATAAAAGTTGTAAATATAATATTTTATTATTACTATATTCAGATATGCAGCTTTTCAGTAAATTACAAATGAAGGGATATTATTCATACTGGAACACATACTCATTTAAAGCATGAACTATTAGTCTATAATTAAATGAACACTGAAAATCCCTTTAGTATAATGACATATGCCATCAAATGATATTTCTAAAAATTAAAGTTCAATATTAATATATGTAATACCACAAAACTGTGGGAAGGAGCTCCTGAAAATATAGTAGGCCAGTAGATTTTTAAAACCTGTTTAAGGCTAATCTTTTGCCACCAAAAAAAGACAATTACATAACATATCTTATAATTAAATTTCTTCCAGACTTTCATCCTATAATTCAACTGGCAAAATGCATCTTTGGAGTGGGATTCTTGTTTGTGTCCTTTGCTTTTGAAGAGAACCACAGTATAGGGAGGTGATGTCACCAGCCTCACTTTTTCCTCCGGAAGTATCTATATCCAGTGGCAAAACACAGATCTGAATGACTAGAGATGACCCCCTCCTTCTACTGAGGGCCACCTATATGTCCCCTTAGGGACAGCTCGAGGGCATTCTTAATTCAGGTCCAGGAAAATAATATTGGCAAACCTTGGCAGACAGTTTGAAAATCCCTATGGCCAAAGAGTAAATACAGGGGATTGGGAAAAAAAAAGAATAGTTATTCTGCTATTATAAAAATAGAGTTCAACGGGATGTGCACCTAGGAATTAAAATGTGCATATCATAGGTTTGATGTATTCAAACAAATTTTAGGAAAACCCTCAGGGAATAGGTTTACAATACAATTTAAGTAAATCCATGAACTATATGTGTTAAATTATTGTTACCTATGAAGTCGTCAACATAGAACATTGCTACTTAGTTTTTTTAAAAAAAACTATTATACAAATAAAATCAATAGGACATGAACAGAAATCTTTTAACTATCCTATTAAAATACGGATTGAAGCTTTATGCAAGACTCTCAAAAGGTCATCTACTGACAGCATTAACAATACTGAAAAAAAATTTATTATTTGGTAAACATATAATGAATTAAATCTGCCAGCTCTTTTGAAAAATGCAATGATCTACCATAATTGCAATTCAGCAATGACTATACTAAATAGATTGTGTGCATACTTTCTCCAATTAAATATGTATGAGTTACTGTCAAATGCCACTTCCAACTGAAATAGTGGTTTGGTTCTAATTTTCAGAATCTAATTGGACTGTTTAGGTGAGTAAACTAAGGCAACATATAAAATTTTAACATGATATTCAAACAATAAACTTTTTCCTTTTTATTTTATACTACTTATTAAATTGCATAAGAAAATGAAATGGGTAAAAGGCTTCCTTTTTAACTCTATTGTAGAATCAATCAGTGTGATACAGAGCTACAAAACTGTTAGGGAAAATTCAGGGAATATTTTCCAAATATTCCAATACAGTTTTGTAGATATCTAACAAGTGTTTGAACATGATAGTGAACTTAAATTGTGAACTCCTTTAGTGCAGTGACTATCTTCTTGTAACCCCAGCGCTAAGCACAGAACCTGGCACACAGTAGGCACTTAATGTTTATTGTCTGATTAACTGACATTTTCAAGATAGATATTCACTTTGATATTATGTGAGGTTGCTAAAAATCATATTTATCTATAAGTAATAAGAGCTGATTACTCAGTTAAAATGTGATTTGCAGTTTAGAGTATAATACCCATCCTTGAGGTGATAAAGCTAACACCACTAACTACTATAGAAATATTTCTTTAAAATGGGGAGATAAATAAGGATACATTTAAAATACAAAATATTAACAAATAGGTAAAGGATTACCTCATTTCTCAAGTAAAACACATTTTGATTCAATTAAGACACATTTTGATTCATAAAAATATTTTCATTTAACATTTGAAATTCATATTATCATCATGAAACCTTTGTCATGGCTTGGAGAAAACTTTTGATTCTTGGAGTAAAACTCTGTCTAAGTTCTGCTACATCCTAGAAGACTTGAAATCATTCAGTCCTATGATAAACCATATGTGTACCTGTGGTCTTAGGACCAGAAGAATTCAGGGAGGCTCTTAATTGAAGTGAGTCACAAGTCATGAGAGGCTTTTTTTTGGTTTGAATTGGATTGGGATTTTTTTGGCATGGTGTGAAAAAGTGCTTTAAAGTATGAAAGGAACTTTGATCTGAAGTGGCAGAGGAAATAACCCCAAAAATGAAAGCACATATCTTTCAAATTCACATATAGTATCAAGAAAATAATAAACCAGTTGGTACCTTTTCAGCAAATCACAATTTTTAAAAGACTAGCTTTTTTTTTAAATATTCATTCTGAATACCCACAGGGTATATTATTTTTTTTAATCATAAACATCCCAAACTATATTTAATAATTATAAAAACTCCATGCTTGTTTACAAAACTATTATACTAAGATCAAGCCTTTTCTTCTGGATTATAATGCATTCTACTTTGAGATTTGGGCAAGTAAAAGATGAAATCTATGAAACAAAAGTATAACAAAGATCAATTGGGTTTTTTAATAGCATCTAATTAATTATAAAAGACTATTTTGAAAAGGACATGTTAATTCTTAACATTACCTTTGTGGTTTTTAAATACCCTAACAAATAAAATAAAGATGTTTTATGAACATTTAATACGCAAATATAATTTTAATGATGTTTTGAATTACATTTCATTTAAAAAAGGAATTAGAATACAACTTTAGGTTCAAGCAACCATTAAGATGGAAGAGTAGACACTTTCTCTGATCCTGAAAATCTCTCAAACCTCTCCAGAACAGATATTCTCCATCCCAAGGAGTAGTTTTTGAGGGAAATGGGGAAAGAAGTTAAGTGAGGGGATGGCATAGAGCAGATCATTAGTGGTCTACATAAACAGAAATGGGAGAGGGGCTCCATGGGGCAGTGTTTCTCTGTTATCTGTAGGAACTAATATTGTTCTGAGAGTAAAGCACATCAGAAAAAGGGGATCTCTAGAGGCAAGCTCGGCAAGGCAGTGGGAGAAGCTGCAATAAATATCTCAGAAATTTGGATTCCATGAGGAACACAGAAAGTGAAGAGAGATTTATTATATGGATCATGAACCAGAAAATAAGGGTCTAAAGTAGATAGAAAGGCTATATAATGTAGAAAGTAAGATAAACCTTTTTCTCAAAAGATATATACAAAATAAAATTGAAGAGATGGGAGAAATTAATCATGCAGCAAATGAATTCAAAAACAGCAGAAGTGGGAATCATTATCTGACAAACCAGGAGCAAACATCTAAAAATAAAAAGGGGCAAATAAAGAAACTGCATTATGGTGAAAGGAATCAGACAACAAGTTATTTTTAATAATAAGCTAATACATACCAAATGACTTGGCATCCAAATTTATAAAAAGAAATGTTAACTGGGCTGGAATAAGAAACAGACAATAATATGATAGTGACAGAGGACTCTAATATCCCTCTTCCAGCTTTAACTGGAAGTTTTCAGAAAGACAAACAAAAGAGAAAATGTGGAACTGAAAAAATTCCTAGGGAAACTAAAGTTAAAAACATTACATCTTCTAAATGATTCTGTAAAGAAATATACATATTTATCAGATTACATGGAAATTTTACAAAAATCAACCATATATTAGGACACAAAACTATTGTAAACCAATGTAAAAGAACACAAAGAGTAAATAAATCCTTTACAGACCATAAGGTAATAAATAGTCATTGCTCCATGGACTATAAAAAAAGAAACAAATCCAAGTGGAGACATAACAATGAAATCCTTTTAAAAATGAATAAGACAAAGAACAAATCATAGAAATAATAATGTGAAAATGAATAATAATGATGAAATATTATGTCAAAATTTCTGATATACAGCTAAAGCCAACTTCAAGGGGAAAATCAGGCATGTATAAATATACAAATGTAGAGAAAAAGAGGATTAACTGAATATGCATTTTTTAAAATTACAAAGATGACAAATAAACAAATAAAAGATACTAACAATTAGAAAAGAAAGAAATTAGAAACAAAAAAATCCAAAGAAATCATAAATAAAACATAAACAAAAAATCCAAAGAAATCATAAATAAAACATAAATAAAAAATCCAAAGAAATCATAAATTAAACTTTCTTTGAAAATAATCATAAAATTAATAACACTTTAGCTAATCTGATTAAAAAAGAATAGAAAATCAAATCAATAAACTGGCAAATAAAGAAAGTAAAATCATAGAAATCTGAAAAGCATAATTATATATTATAGTTATATGCTAACAAAACTGAGAACATAGAAGAAATAGGAAAATATCTTCAAAAATTTTTAAATACCCATGCTATGAGAAGACCAAATTGAAGTCTAAAATAGCCCCAAATAAAGGAAATATACCTAGTGGTTAAGGAGTTACCAAAGGAAAAAAATGTCCTGGTCCTAATAGATTCACAGAAGAATTCTATTAAACGTTAAAAAACACATTTCATACCCATACTTGACATATCTTTCTCAAAAACTATGAAAGTATGAAAGAATCATTATGAACGAATCATTATATGAGACAAATATGTCTTAATACTTAAACCAAGGAAAGATGAAACAATGGGGAAAACTATAGGCCAATCTCATTAGTGAATACTGACTAAAAAATTTTAAATAAAATCCTGTCAAAGGGACTATACAGCAGTTGATACAAGAAATCACTCATTATAACTAAATGGGATTTATCCCTGGGATGCAAAAATGGTTTAATATTCTGAAAGCAATAAATAATGAATCATATTAAAAACTAAACATCAAAAACTACATGATCATCTCAACAGAGGCAGAAAAAGCCTTTGACAAAGTACAGTACTATTTTATCATAAAAACTCTGTAAGAGATAAGCATGAAGACTTTTTAAAATATAACAAAATTAACCACCTTAAACCAAAAGCAAGTACTAAAAGACCAAAAGCAACAGAGATATAATAGAATCTTTTCCAATAAATACAGGCATGAAGAAGCAAGGATGTCCAGTTTCCCTCTATTATTTTTTATAGTTCTAGAACTTCTAGCATATTAGTAATGCAAGAGAAAGAAATTAGTGGCAATAAGATGGACAAAAAGAAGATAAAACCATCTTTACTTATTGATGGCATAATGGTATACTTGGAAAAATTCTACAGAATTAGCAAATATGCTAATTGAGACAATAACTTTAGCACGTTGCAGGCTACAAAATAAACCCTCAAATTTTAGCTGCATTTCTATGTAATAAGAAAACCCAAGAAACACAAAAAAAATGGGAAATCACATTGCAAATGATGACAAAATGCATAAAATACCTGGGGATCAACCCACTACAGTACACAAAAGATTTGCACAGATTCAATTACAAAGTGTTCTTCAAAGAAATAAAGCTGGATGAATATCCACTGCTCCTGGATAAGCCATGCCAATATAATAAAAAGGATAATACTACCAAAGTTAACTTATACTTGTAATTCTGTGCTTATCAAATTATCATGGTGATATTTTATAGAACTTGACAAATGATAAGAAAATCCACTTGGAAAAACAAAAGATCTAGATTGTCAAGGAAAGTTATGAAAGGAAATAGGGATGAAAGGGGAATAGCATTAGCAGATCTCAAAGTATATTATAAAGCAGCAGTTATCAAAACTATCTGGTATTGGTTAAAAAACTGATCAACGTGTGAACAGACAAGACAGGGAGGATCAGAAACAAGGGAACTCAACAACCTAGAGTTCAATAAAGTGAAGAATAAATTGTTACTTGATTTTTAAAAATCTACTGAAAAACAGTCTAGAAGAAATTAGGTTTAGATCAACACCTTATAATATATTCCATAATACATTCTAAATGGATACACAATCTTAATATTTAAGATCACACTAAAAAAATAGGAGACAGATCATATGACTCTAATAGTTATAAGTAGGTGATACATTCTGAAGCAAACAAGAGACAGAGGCAATTACAAAAAATAAAATATGAAACTTTTATTACACAAGACCGAAAAGTTTCTGCATAGGGTTATACTCCAAGGAAAGAGTCAATAAGACCAAAGTCCCTATATACACTGAAATATTTAGAGAAGTATTTTTTGTGATAGCAAAGAAATGGAAATATAATGAAGATTCACCAATTAAGTAATGCATAAATTAATTTTAGTGCATAAATATAACAGGATATCATCGTACTGTAAGAAATATATTTGATGAATACAGAAAAGAATGAAAAGATTTTCATAACAGATGTAGAACAAGGTAGAAGGAAGAAAGCAACACATAATAACAGTAATGTAAATAAAAGGAATAATCATACCACACACAAAAAAAAATCAAAACTGAATTTAACAAAATTACAAAGATTAAACATGATTGGAATGACCCCTTCATGGAGGGGAGAGGTTTACATATATTACATGTTGAACATGTTTTAGACTTTTTCAATATATTGATCAGTTGCGCTGATTTTTTTTCTTCTTCAAAAAAATAATTTATTATATGGGAAATTGCTCTATGGGAGAGAGAGAGAGACACTAGAGTTGATTACGGTGATGTAAGAAACAGAAGATGTCAATAAAAACTTATTTTTTAAAAAAGTAATCAGATTTTATTTCATATCTTCCATGCTCCATTAAACTATACTTTTAATAATCAAATTTCTTAGACTTTTCCCTCAGGGATATTTGTATTTTGTGATCACTTAAAGTAAATTACAACTCACTTTTCTAAAAGGTATTGTAAAGGCAGGGGTAAAAAGCTTTATTTCACATAAATAGATCTCTAAAAAAAAACTATATAATTTTACAAGCTCAAGTACTCTAAACTTTTTGCCATAACACAATAATATTCTAACTCCTATCTATCTTGGTTTATAAAATCAAAATTTGAAAGTATACAAGAAGGAAGAAAATGTTTAGCCAAATCACACCTCTGACTTTATACTCAAAACACTTACCTAGTATCAGTGAATATATAGTTTGAATGATGATCTATGATCAGTAATATATTGGTCAGAAAGTCCTCAAATTAACATATATTTATGTAAATATACTATATTCAAATAACCCCCAAACATGATCTATACAAATTTATGTAGAGCAGAAATTATTTGATTTTTTTTCTTAATATTTCTAGCACCTATCCCAGTGTCTTCAGCAGAAGGAAGTTTAATGTTTGTTGTATTAATGTGAATGAACTGCTTGTACACTATTCACATTCCTCTTCAGGATGCAATCCCTTCCATGCCTCAGAAACCTCTTCATTCTGAAGCTCATTCCAATCTTGGAATTAACACATTGGAGTAATTTTCAGCCTTCCTCTACTTCTCTCTCTGATTGAATGGCTCCATTTGGAGACTCACTTAAGGAAAGTACCCAGGAGAGACCTGCCTAATTTCTCTCCAGACCGTTTTTCTATTATTTGCATTTTGCACCATTTAGAATAGTATCTGATAAATAATAAGTATTCCATAAATGATTATTGATTCTACTACACTAGTTTATGATACTGAAAAGTATATTTTAAAGAGGATTGCCATCCAAGATATTTTCACATTCACCCAAATCTTTTTCTTCATTTTTATAGAAATAAAATTACAATTCTACATGTAAACTTTCATAATATGAGCTTATAACCAATTATTTCTAACATGAAGTGATCCTTGACAGCTTAAGCATTACATTTTAATTTTGTTTCCAACCTCTGAAATCATTAATTTTATCATCTTTGAAACAAAGTTGATAGGACAAAGGTATAGGACTGGTTCTAAAGCACTATGACTCACTGGGCTTTTCTGTCCCTGACATATTATATATACACTTCTATTGACCTTGATATATGCCAGCAAAAATCACCATCCAGTAGTTTTCAAGCCTCACATAATACAGTAATTATAGGTACTTACAAAGTTTAATGGATGCTTCCCTTGTGTAACTCTGATTCCCGCCTCCACTCTACCAAAGTCATGCTATTCATTTCATGAAACAAAAAGGATTTTTTTAAACTTCATCAATTGTTCCTCTCAAGTTTTCAATTTTTCATTATTTAAACTCATTTTGCAGAGCAATCCTTCACTTTTCTAATATATTCTTCACTTAAGCATTCACATTTACTTTGAAAAAAAGTCATCCATTTTCACAAGGCTTTTTACTCCCAGTAAAATGCTTTTACAGGAGAACTACGTTGCTCTTGCGCTAAATCACCTACAGTATTTTGAAGCAGGATTAGAAAACTTTTATCTGAAAACAATCAGGAATTTTTGTGGATTAGAAGATCAATATGGCAATAAAAGTATTGAATAACTGAAAACTATATCAAATACAGAATTAGCTTATAGTAAGCATTTAATATTTGTAAGCAAAAAAAATCACAAAGGATTGATTTTTAATCATTACAAAATATCTAAAATGAAAATGAGAATGGTAATGGGAAAATAAACTAGGAGTCAGGAGACTAGTCTACTAATAATGAGGTCATTTCAACTCCTTAGCCTACACTTTTTCATCTATAAGATTATAGGATTAGATAACAAAGTTGATTTTGAATGATGTGGTTTTTTGACTCCTGATGTCAGATACTCAAATAAAGAGAGATTCTTGATATGTATGATAAACCAACCAGATGACTCAGACAGCAGACCACGATACAGCTTTACATGCCATCCACTTATACATCCAGATTGCCTTTGTCTGAATGACCTTTGGCTTCTTAGGATCCTTCCTTAAATATGGTGCCCAGCAGTGAGGATAATACTATACTCTAATAAAACAGAGCACCTGTTTTTGTTGGTGGTGGTGGTGGTATTACTGCTGCTGTTGATGCTGCTGTTTTCTCATTTCTGGGTCCTCTATTTCCTGAAAACTGACAACACTATATTACCTTTCTAGGCTCATCTCAGATTGTTAACTCATATTGAGTTTACAGACTAATAAAACCCTCAGGGCTTTTTCAGACATGTCACATAACCATATTGCTCCTATCTTATACTTGCATAAAGTAGCTGTTTTTGACCCAAGTATAAAAGTTTACATTTACATCAATCATGTTATTTCATTTCAACAAGCTTTTATGAAACACCTATTATGCACTAGGTATCCTGCTAGATGCTTAAGAAGCAAAGATAAGAAAATAAATAGCTCAGGTTTGCAAGAACATGACATTCTACTTGGGCAGGGCTGGGGGAGTAGGAAAATAAATATGTAGGCAGATTTCTGCATACAAAATAACTACAAAATAATTTTGGGAGGAGAAAGCAGAATTAATGCCTGGGAAAATAAAGAAGGGCATATGATTGAGCTTAATATTTCTATGTGTCAAGATCTTTTGGCATTCTCAGTGGGTGAATGACCAATCATTCCCAGGCCTTTCAAATCTTCAAATTTGATAAGAACATTATCTGTACCTTTATCTAATCAACTGATAAATGTGTTGAACAGTATGAAGACAAGCACTGATCTACAGAGCAATCTACTGGAGGCCACCCTACAAAATGACATCAAACTATTAGATTAGCTTGTATTTCTGTGCATTCATTTAGTTAGAATCCACCTCGGTTTACTCTCTAGTTCATTTTTTGCCTTCTCTACAAAAGAAAATTGGAGAGTACTTATCGAGTCCTTAAAAAATAGAAGTAAACTCTATATACTCTATCTAAACTCTATTTCCATGATTTACAATTAACTACTGTGTCAAAAAAAAACCTACCAATACTCTAACATGATGAACTCTTGTTTTATTCATTTGCACTGCTTCTGTTTGATGCTTCCTTTTCTTGATGATCCTTAACCACTCCTTTTTAATATGCCATAGAATTTTGCTGAGAATCAAATTCAAAATCATCAGCATATAATCTGTAGACTATTATCTTTGATTTTAAGGAAATACACAATATTTGCCATTTTCCAGTATTATATTTATACATAAAAGATCACATCCTTCAAATTCTTTTAAAGATGATTGACAGTAGATGAGCAAGATATGATGTTAGTTCATTTGAAACTTAAACATGTAATTCACCTGGACCAGGAGATTTAAACTAGCTGCTGTCAGGAATATGCTGGGAACCTTAAGAGGACAGAAATCTTTTTTTAAAAAAGAATGATATAAATAAATAGAAAAATGAGTTATTAACTTTTCTCTTTTTGATACACAAGGAACTGCAAAAAAAAGAAAAAAATATGTGTATATGTAACATAGTATGTATGGGTGTGTATATGTGTATAGAAAATCCCTCATTACTATAATATGATGCCTCTGTATCAGGTTTGTATCTGATTCCTCACCACATCTTTATCCTCTTTACGTCCAGGTAGTCTATGGTATAACATTAAGAATTGTTTCTCTTTTCCATTGTTCTTCACCTGAGTATCCTCCACCATGAGTCTACTCTCTGGTTTCTGAACTTTTCTTCTGATAGCTTGTTAATATACAATATAATCCAATTACACCCCAATTTAAAGTTTATCATTTTAGAGCCACATTCCATTCATGAGTCTCACCCTACCTAGTCTTTGCAATACATATTAGGTCAAATTTGACTCCTTACATAAAGGATTTCTAATTTTCTTCCTGTTGTTATTATACATTGTGCTACTATATGGAGATGACTGAGTCCATGGGTCTTATTATGATTGTCTTGGATAGCTTTCTTCTCTGAATTTCTGATTGCTCTTTTTCCAACACTTTATTTAGCTACTCTTAGTATCTCTAGGTTGGTAGATTATCAGTAAACAATTCTCTCTTAAGTTTAAAGTCCTTTTGATTAGAAAGATGTTGGTATATCCTTGCCATTTTCTTTAATTAGTTAAAATAAAATGTAATAAAAATAAAATTAATTTTTAAAAAATAAATTATTCAAACTTAATTTGACCACCATCAATAAACTAAAACTTCATTTACAAAATCTGCCGCCTTCTTCCATTTGGTTTATGAAGTTAAAAATCTAAAACTACTTAAAAACTCTAAGGAACAAAATAAATATAATAAAATATATCTATATGTATTTTCATTATGTCACTTATCATTGTTGAAAGAAAATCCCAAGATGACAAAGAATATATGTAGAGGCTCTGAGATTCTACTTGCATCTTATCTGCCTTAAATTTTAATTTCATTTAAGTACACAACTTCCAAATTTTCTTTGCTTGTTCCTTTTCTTTCTTCATCTCACCTGAAACTTAGTATGGGCCTGATACCATACTCTTTCCTCCAGACTGTCCTCTAAGAAGGCCTCTCCTGCTAGTGATCTCTTGACTTAATGGACTGAGAAGGAATTAGCCTACTCTTTTAATTAGTATTTCCAAACCATTATTCTTTCACTTCTTTCACCAATTTTTTGTAATGATGATGATGAGGGGGAAGAGGATGAAAGCACTTATATGGTACTTTGAGGTTTGAAAATTGCTTTACAAATATTATTTCATTTTACCATCACTGCAAACCTGGGAACGGGGTGCTAGTGTGCTAGTAAAATAAAATAGTACTTTTCTTGTTTGCACGTTTCTTTACAGTGGATATTTACCTAATGGTAAAAGGAAAAAATTAGAATAAGTTTTAAAATCAAGGCAGTAATGGCAAAACAAGTTATCAGGTCATCATGACTGATATCCCAAGTCAGAGTAATAGTTTGTTTTCCTTCCTCCCTCTTCTGGATCATTAATAAAAGTAATATGCAATATAATTTTCTGGTTGTTACTTTTGGGTCATTCGATTCACATCTGACTATTTGTCAAGACCCATTTGAAGTTTTCTTGGCAAAGATACTGGAGTGGTTTGCTATTTCCTGCTGCAGGGTTATTTTACACATGAGGAAACTGAGACAAACAAGGCTAAGTGATTTGTCCAGGGTCACACAGCTAGTAAGTGTGTGAAACTAGATTTCAACTCCAGAAGGTGAATCTTCCTAATTCTAAGCCCAGTGGTCTAGACATCCACTAGGCCACTCAGTTGCCCAACTTTATGGTATTATATGTATAAACTATACATATATATTATATATGTATGTGTACATATAATATATAATATATATGTATAATTCAAGGTATATAATATACCTTAAATTAGGCAAAAATATTGGTTCATCATCACAAAAAAAACAAGAGCTATATCCTGTCTAAGTCACAAAGGATAAATGTCTTAATGATAAATAAAATAACTATTCTATAACTATTATAAAATAACTATATATTACTACTATGTAAATATTATAATTATTATAAAAATCATACTTGATACACAAAGAATTCACACACAAAACCAACATGTAATGTTAATGGAATGGGAAGATATTTGCCACCCATTAATAGGCCTATGTGACCTACTTTGAGCTTGGACCCAGCTGACTGCTGTGATGGAGACTGAGTCACATGGCATGGTGCAACAGCAACCACACTGGCATACCCAGCATGACTGCTAGGACAGGTTTTTAGATCTGCTTTACTAGGAAAGATAGCAGTTTACGGGGTCAACAATCCTTTTTAATTACATTGAAAGAAGTGAGTATAGAAAATACAAGCAGAGAAATAAAGACCACCAGAGAGGACTCTACTACCTGAGGAACTGTCTAAGAGTGATCTAGCATTCAATAAGAAATTAAATTTAGAAGTTTTGAAGGAAAACATCTGTGAAAGTAAAATAATTTAAATAGCAAGGTTTTAGTATTTTTTAGCATACAACAATGAAGAAAATATTAAAATGATAAACCTATAAAAGTTACCAGTTTTCAATGAAATACAAATGTGAACTGAGCTACAGTTCAGGTATGTCACTAATACACTGCTGATTCGAGCATGAAGTGGTTCAGTAATTCTGGATAACAACCCAGTATCAGTCAAGAAAAGTGACTAATCTGTTGATACTGTTTGATCCCACTACTGGGTTTACTGAAGCACATTGTGTGACAGTAAATAACCAGAAACAAAGTGAATATCCAATGACCGGGAAATAGCTAAACAAAATCTGATACATGAATATAATGGATTATTGTTCAGTAAGAAATTACAAATATGAGGAATTCTAAGAAACATAGAGATACATATGAACTTCTACAGAGTAAAATCAATATAACCAGAAGAATAATACTCACAATGACTATAACAACATAGATAAGTAAATGATTAGACAGAATATTTATTAACCCTTCACTCTGTGTTAGGCACTGTACTAAGTGCTCAGGATACACACACACACACACACACACACACACATTAAACAAGACAGTTCACACCCTAAAGGACCTGACATTCTAACAATGGAAGATAATAAATAAAGGGTAGCTGACAGGAGAGGGGGAAGGAGAATGTAACAGGGATGAGGACAAAGTGAGGATATGAAGGAATCCAAAGTGGATAGAAAAACTGAGGTCCTTCCAGAAATGGCTATGGGGCTAGGAACTCACCAATCCAGAAGGTAAGCCTCAGAACAGAGTCCAGAAAGTACCAAGGGAAAGGTAACTAAAGGGAAGTCATATTCTGATTAACTGAGAAACCAATAATGAATCATAAACTCCTTCTTCTCAGAGAGGTGGTAGACCATGAGATTGCTTTGTTATGAAGGAGGGTTCAGTTCTTGGAGGTATACAATATATCCAGAAATGATAGCACTATTAAAAAAAAAACTCAACCTTTATTGTTAAATTCTGTACATGGGCAGCAAGATTCTTCAAATTTAGGGAATATAAATGCAAGGGGAAAGTTGGACTTAGTGGATAGGGCCAGTCTTAAGGTCATAAAGAAAAGGTTGGCATCGACACTTTTTTACAACATGTTAACTCTGTCACTATGGGCAAAAAAACTTCTTAGTGACCCAGACAAATTTCTAAGATAATAAGTTACAGAAGTTGCTGTTCTGCCATAGTATAGGGAGTTTCCACACCAGGACACTACCTACATAGATTAAATCCCAATTCCTGGGCCAAAAATAAAAAATTGAAAATTCAGAAACATTAAACCTCTTAACCTATTTACTTCAAATAAAATCCAGTTTCCATTATAAAAAATTAAACCTCCTCTTTTTATATAAACTAATAAAGCTTCAATAATTCAGACCCCCCCCATATCTAGCATATTCAAAATCAGTAAAATCATCTCCAAAGCCCTGAAAAGAAGTATAATTATATTCTTTTCCAGGCTGAGTTTTGTGATGCTTCTCCCTGAACACATAACTTTTATTTCACTCATAAAACATGCTGAATCTAAAAAATACAGGTATTTGCTGGAATCACCTGAAATACTTATACTCATTTGAGGGCCACATAACTTTTAATTCTATCTACATTTTCTAATCTTCATGCATTACTTGACAAGTGTAAACTAGGCAGTAATTGCATTCACATTGTGCTCTTTGGTGATCACATCACATCAGGGGAGAACTCTTGTAGTTGAATATACTTTTTCTGTTTTTTTCTCCAGAATTCAAAGAAAGTTTGTAATATATAATTATATATTATATAAACATATAGTTACAATATTAATACTTCATAATATTACAATTCTAGTAATGAATAAAATTTATTATTAATAATAATCAGGAAATATTCTTATGCACATGGTAGTTGGGTGCTAATACTCATGAATTTTATTTATATTTTTGTAAATATTCATCCACTTCATTTAGCTTGTCAAATCTATTGGCACATAATCCAGGAAAGTAGCCCTAATAATTGCTTTAATGTTCTCCTCATTTGTGATAAATTCAATTTTCACTTTTGATACTGATAATATGATATTTTTAAAAATCAAATTAACTTATGCATTTACTTGTAACCTATTTAATAGGATTTTTCCATAAAACTAACTCCTACTTTTATTAGTTCAAAGATTTTCTTGCTTTCAATTTTATTAATATCTCCTTTGATTATTGGACTGTAAGGAGAATTTTGTTATTTTGCTATTTTGGTGTTTAGTTTCTCAGGATCTCAGGATCCATGGCCATGGCAATGTCTGGTTTCCAGGTGTTAGATAATACCCACATAATACACAGAATAGCCCCAAGGATCCTAAATAGTAATTCCTTGAATCAAAGTGATAGGCAGTCCTACTGAGATTGTGCAGTGAGATAAGGGGTGATATAATGTGATATTTGCTATGCTTGTACAAAATGATGATATTTATAAAATTAACCTGTGAGCCTAATGTTGGCAAGATGTCCTCTTTGTCTATTGCAAGTGGGCACTAGTCAGTGAATGGGGAATCCATAGGAGAACACATTTGGGATTTGAGTAATGCATAGAGTGATGTAGGCACCTGTCTTAACTGGCCCCCATTGAGACTTGAGGGGAATTTAAGAGAATACACAAATTGTGACTGTCTCAATTGACCCCATCAAGACAAAGGGGTAGTTGCCCTGCCTTCACACCAGTTGATTGGGGAAGGCTGTAGGAGTTAGTGTTCCCATTATCAGCAACCCATGAGAAGACTACACTAGAATAAAGTAAGATTATTAATCCCTCCTAAACTGTCTTCCTGTACTTCCTGTCTGACCAAATCAAGAATGAACCTGTTAGATACTGAAGTCCAAAAACTCCAGTGACTCCTTTGTGTTATCTGTGAAACACAGATTCTCCAATTTGATATTAAATTATGGATTTTTAATTTGTCCTTTTTCTATTTTTTTTTGTTGCATGCTGAATTTATTGATCTGCTCTTCATTTTACTGATATATAATTTAGAGATATAAAGTTTCCCCTTAGTACTGCTTTGGCTGCATTTCAAAACTATTATGTTGTTTCACTGTTGTCATTCTCTTTAATGAAATTATTGTTTCTATAATTTGTTCTTTGACCCTCTCATTCTTTACAATTAGGTAATTTAGTTCTTAATTTTTAATCTATGGTTTCATGGTCCTTTATTGAATGTAATTTTTATTGCACTATTGTCTGAAAAGGACACATTTAATATTTCTGCTTTTTTGCAGTTGATTGTAAGGATTTTGTGCCCTAATGCAAGGTCAATTTTTGTGTAGGTGCCATGCACCAAGGGGAGAAAGGTATACCCTTTCTATTCCAATGCACTTTTCTCCAGAGGTCTATCATATCTAACTTTTCTAAAACTTTATTCATCTCCTTAAATTTTTCATGTTTATTTTTGGATTAGTTATCTAGTTCAGAGTACGAAAAGTTGAGGTACATCACTAGGATCATTTTACTATTTCCTCCTATAACTCATTTCAAATTTTCCTTTAAGAGTTTGAATGCTATATTATTTGACGCATGTATGTTTTGTATTAATATTACTTCATTTTCTATGGTACCACTAAGGAAAATGCTGTTTCCCTGTTTATTTCTTCTAATTAGACCTATTTTGGCTTTAGTTTTTGTTGTAAACAACATATTGTAGGATTCTGGTTTAATCTGCTCTGCTATGTGCTTCCATTTTATGGGTGAGTTCATCCCATTGCCTTTCATAATTATGATTATTAACTGTGTATTTCCCTCCATTCTATTTTTTTCTTCTATCTTTCACCCTGTCCTTCAAAAATCTGTTTTGCTTCGGACTAACAACTTCCCCAATACCCCTACACTTCTATCAGCCCATCCTTCCTCTTTACCCTCCTACTTCCCCAAAGGGTGAGACAGATATTTACACCCAACTGTGTGGGTTATTTGCTAATTTACTCTTTGGGCCAATTCAATGAGAATAAGGTTTAAGCATTGCCTGACACCACCAATGCATCTTCTTCTCTACTGTAAAAACTCTTACCCTTTGACCCAGTAATATCACTACTAGGACTGTATCCCCAAGAGAACATAAAAATGGGAAAGGATCCCACATGTGCAAAAATATTTATAGCAGCACTCTTTGTGGTTGCCAAGAACTCGAAATCAAGGGGATGCCCATCAATTGGGGAATGGCTGAATAAATTATGGTATATGAATGTAGTGGAGTACTATTGTGCCATAAGAAATGATGAACAAGAAGACTTCAGGGAGGCCTGGAAGGACTTATATGATCTGATGCTGAGCGAAAGGAGCAGAACCAGGAGAACTTTGTGCACAGCAACGACCACAGTGTGCGAGAGTTTTTTCTGGTAGACTTGGAACTTTGTAATAACACAAGAACTTACTGAAAAAAAAATCCCAATGATAGTATTCTAAAACAAAATGTCTTCCACACTCAGAGAAAGAAATATGGAAGTCATTCGCAAAATGGAGCAGATCATGTTTGTATATGTGTAGGTTGTAGTGTATTACGTTTTGGTTTGTTATATGATTTCTTCCATTTATTCTAGTTTGACTACATAACGTGACTATTGTGAAAATGTACTCAATAGGAAAGTATATGTAGAACCTATACAGAATTGTATGCTGTCGGGGAGAGGGAGGGGGGTAGTGGGGGAAAGGTGGGGGTGGTGGGGGAGATAAAATCTTAATTTTAAGGAAGTGATTGCAGAACACCCAAATAAATAAATAAATAAATGAAAAATAAATAAAATAAAAAAAACTCTTCCTTTCATTCTTCTCGAGATAATCTACCCCATTCTACCTCTCCTTGCCCCTTTTCTAGCCCCTTTATCTTTTAAAAGATAATTCCATCATTGTTTCATAGTCACCTCACCTTCTACCTGTCTTAATAATAAAACATCTTAGGAGTTACAAGTACCAGTTTCCCATGTAGGAATATAAACGGTTTAACCTTATTGAATCCCTTATGATTTCTCTTTTATTGTTACCTTTTTATGTTTCTATTGAGTCTCGTATTTGAAAGTCATATTTTCTATTTGGCTCTGAACTTTTCATCAGGAATGCTTGAAAGTCCTCTATTTCATTAAATATCAATTTTCTCCCCCTGAAGGATTATGCTCCAGTTTTGCTGGGTAGGAAATTCTTGGTTGAATTCCTAACTCCTTTCCCCTCCAAAATATCACAGTCCAAATCTTCTGATCCATTACTGTAGAAGCTACTAAATTTATGTTATCTTGACTGTGGCTCCATAGTATCTTAATTATTTTTTTTTCTGACTACTTAAGATATGACCTGGGACTTCTGTAATTTGACTATAATATTCCTTGGAGTTTTCCTTTTAGGATCTCTTTCAGGAGGTGTCTAGTAGATTCCTTCTATTCTTATTTCACACTCTGGTTCTAAAATATCAGCACAATTTTACTTGAATATTTTCTGAAGTATGGTGTCCAGGTTTCATTCTTTTGATTTTTGTTTTATTCTTGATGTGTCATAAATCATTAGTTTTCCTTTGCCCAATTCTAATTTTTAAGAATTTTCTTCAGCAAGTTTTTGTAACTCTTTTTCGATTTATCCAATGTTGCTTTTTAAGGAGTTCTTCTCTTCACTGGATTTATGTGCCTCTTTTACCATTTGATCAATTCAGTTTTCTAAGGTATTTTCTTCCATATTTTTATATCTCCTTTACCATGCTGTTGATTCCCTTTTCATATTTTTTTTTGGACCATTCTCATTTCTCTTCCCAATTTTCCTCTGCCTCTCTTGTTTGATTTTTTTTTAAATCTTTTTTGAGTTCTCTTCTAGGAATGGTGGGGGGAGCACTTTGAGCAAGTCACAGTTTTCTTTAAGGTTTTACATATATCTGTTTTGATATCATTGTTTTCTGAATTTGTGAATTCTTTTTGAATTAATAATCATCTTTCCTGTCACCACAGTAACTTTTTTTTTGGTAAGGTTCTTTTCTGTTGTTTGCTCATTTTTCTACCCCATTGGTGGACTTTTAATTTTATAGTAAAGTTGGGTTCTGCTCCCAGGGTGGAGGGGCATTGTTCCAAACTTCAGTTTTTTTGTGCCACTGTTTTCAAAGCTAGTTCTGGGAGGGCTGTAAGTTTTTGGTTCTTCCATGGTGGATGATCTAGGGAGAGGTGTATTCAATACTTTTCCTGCCTATGCTATGATCTGTGAGAGACCCCAAGCATTCCCTTCCACCCTGGAGCTGTGAACAGGGCCCCGTTCCCTGCTGCTGCAAGTGCTTTTGCTTCCTATGATCTTGGAATTGTAACTCAGGCTCCTGCTCTCATGCTTTTGCAGGCATTAATGTTCCTTTCTGCCTTGAACCTGAGACTGGGATCTCTCATTCTCTCAGAGCCATCAAAAGCACTCTTCTCTGTTTCTGCTCCCTTATGGCCACAAGCACCAGTGAATTTGTGCCCCTCTTTGCCCTGGAACTGGGACCTGGAACCCTATATGAGCAATGCAACAGAAATCTATGCCCAGTGCCATAAACAGGTACCCTACAATCTCCTTTTGACCAGCTGGCTAACCCCTCTATAATTTGTGGGCTGAGAGCACCAGGAACCACCTCCTAACCACCACTATGCTGCCACCTCCAAAGCCTGCTACCACCAGCTTGTCAGGGCACTCCAGTTCTGACCACCACCCTGGTGATACAGATCTTTCCTGCCAACTCCTTAAATTGTCTTAGGTTGGAAATTTGTTTCACCTTGCCCTTTTGTTGAATCTGCTAATCCAGAATTCAATTTAAGATATTATTTTGAAGTTGTTTGGAGAGGAATTTGAGAGAATTCGGATGTACCCCTGCCTTTAGTCTGCTATCTTGCCTCCATCCCACTCATATTTCTTAACATGAGGCTCTAACAGCTCATTTTTTTTAAGAAGCAATAATACTTCAGAGAACTGGCATGTTCTTCATCCACAGGGATCTCTTCAAAAATAGTTATGATGAAAAATACTTTTTAAGTTCTTTAATGGGCTTAAGCCAAAAAGATTCAGGTTCAGGTTAAGACAAAGTCACATCATCATAAAGAGGAAATAGGATGTCCTTGAACAAGCCCTGAACTAGAAATAAGGAGATATGTGTTCTATTTTAGCTCTGTATCATCTTTTTTATCCTAGGCAAGTCACTTAAATTCCCTAAGCCTGTTTCCTCATTTCTGATATGAGGAGAATCACTAGGTGATTTCTAAGGTCATGGTCTCCCAAAACAATACATAGGCACTCAGCAATAAAATTTTAGAAGTATTTGTATTTGTTTAAAAATAAATGTAGCATTATTCAATATTTACTATATGGATTGATATTAATGCCGATAATCCATCAAAGAGAGTTTTCACCATATTGGGACATACTACAGTTTATATGTGGCCTGTTAATGGATTATGGATTGTATCCTGGATTATATTATCGAGTTGTTTGTTTCTTTGTTTTTCCAAACTATCAAAATGGAAAACTGGCTTTCAAAGATTCCCATTAAGAAACCATGGTAGCATTGACTCTGGCTCTTCTCATTGACTCTGGTTCTTCCAACACCCTCTCACTCAAAATGGCCTTTCAAATCCCCCAGAAGGTAACTACAGATCTTCCTTATCACAGCTTTGAGGGTAGTCCTGAGAGGGTTGGGGATGTCTTTCTAATTTTGCCTTTCATGCATCCCAACTGGTTTGCTTCTTCTCATGATCATTAGTATGATATGAATTGATATGAATTAGACAGTTTGGTTTAGTTAGGTTTTAGGGAGGAAAATGTATTGTTTAAGTGGTACAGTAAAAACATTTGGTACAAAACATTCTTCTCAAAAGTCTGTGGTATTATCTCCCAACAGAATGAACATGGCTATAAGCTCAAGCTTGGAGCATATGAGGCAAAGGGTTAACTCATTGCTCTTAGAAGTCTTTTGATAGATTCTCAAGATATTCTCCTTGAGTGTATTATAGTTTGTCTGCTAAACTCCTTGTGGGGTATTAAATCTATCTTTCTCCATCTAGTATATCTTCTTTTCTGATAATAACTCTTTTCATCAGCTGTTCTGGGGACAACGCTAAAGTACAAAAGTACTCCAGATCCTTTGAAGATCATAAGATTTTCTTCCAGTCAGTGTAGGATGGTGGGGAAGGAAGAAAAGAGCTAGGCAAGGGATGGAGCTCTTTTATTCTTCCTTCAGCAATTTCTTTTCAATAGCTAGGGAGAAAGGTTTCTACCACTAATCTTTCAGATTACTGTTTGTTCTTTGTTGACAAAGAAGACCATGCCATCTGAAAAATGATAACATGACTTGCCCTTGACTTTGTTTTGTGTGAAGGAAGGTTGTGAAGGTTACCAGCCTCACTTGTCCTCCAGAGCCATCTGAATACAGTGACGAGATACTCATCAGAATGCTGTTCAAATCTGCAACATCATATTAGCTTGATAATTTTATTTAAGTCCCACAGGCATGATCAAGTCCTTCAACAAATCTGAAGATAATTGTTTTATACCTAGTTGAAATAATTTATCTTGTTCAAATGATTTATTGAGTCTATGGAAATCATCTACCTTGATAAAAGTATCATAGAAAAGTGGTGTAGACTGACTGTCTTAATTGACAACAGATATGTGGACTGAAGATTATGTGAGCACAGCAAACAAGAAAATTCCTAGTACTCTTTGACAGCAAAATTATGAGATTAAAAATGACAATCTAATCAAATCTAACAGGATATAAATCCAAAAAATTATCAAAATTATTTGAAATATGGATTTACAACCACTTTAAGGGTAAATGTTTTGTGATATTGGCTAATAACCATATAAAGTCATCACGATTAGTAACATTTTTAAAATTAGGTTTTTATTTTATAGAAAGTAAGCTCAGTGTGTCATCTACAAAAATTTCCATAAATGCACACTGAAAAAACATAGAATGCTTAAAGATACACAAAAGCATCACAGAAAAGACAGACAGAAGTTAAGACACAACTTACTTTCCTAGGACAGGTAAACTGAATAATTGTTCATTGGAAACATCAATGTGCACCAAGAAGAATATTTTAGGAAGAGCAACTCCAAGGCAGAAATTTAAGACATAAAAAGACATGAGGTAGGTAAACCTCATCACAATATGCAAACTATATTGTAAATAATGTTAATTTTCCAGTTGTTTACAAGAGAGTATTCTCATGTACAATAAGTACATTTATTGACACAAAAACATTTTACTAGTCTCTCTATAGAAAGTCAAGCCAAAATTCCTGATTGCTAGCTCTACATAAATGTCTTCTGGACTGGGTGACTGACTTACAAACTATTGAACTTACATACTTTCTATTTTTTCTCCTGAAGCTCAAATAAGTGCTCTATGAAAATTTATTTCAATAACTTTTACATATTCAGTAATCTTAAGGTAGGTAGTCAGTAAGTATATGATGAAATCAAAACAAGAACAGAAAAGGAGAGCAGGAGAGGACTTAAAAATGTGGCTAGAATATTCTGGATTTTCTCAAGGGCACTCAGTAATGGATGCAGAAGAAGTACTTCATCACATAAAGTGTATTGGAAGGAGAGCTAAATGCTAGCCATAACTATGATAAATAATAATCTTGAACAATCCACTTGCCTTCTTTTTGCCTCAGTTTTCTTGCTATAATATTGGAATGTTGAGTGCACCTTAAGGAAAGCCTGTTTTATCCAACTTTGTATGACTCATAAGACTTGCTACAGTTCCTTGAATACAATAAGCATTAAATAAATAAATAAAATAAGGAACTACTTTTTATATCCCCTTCCATTTCTAAAATTCTAGGATTCTAGGATTTCTGATTTTCAGACTACCTAGACAAATTGATGATGTCGATCTTAAAAATACAGAAAAGCTTCATAGGTTAAAGAGCAGGATGCAAAAGATACAATTTGAGGGTGGCTTACTCTTTGGAAGAATGTTTGTGTGATATGACCAGATGAGACTCTGGGTAACCCTAAATGAGCATCCCCAGCTTTGAAAACCCAGATGTTGATGCTTCTCTCTCTGATAAGGAAACTGAATCCCAGGGAGACTAAGTGACTTAGCCAAGCTGAGCAGAATGCATTAGAGGTGGGATCTGAATCTTAGTACTCAAGACCTTGGGTACTCTCCACTCCCTAATGAGACTGACTTATCAGGAATCCTGCAAGGAACCAAGGTAGCTGCAATCATCAGGTCACAACTTGCTTGAATCCCTTACACAAGAGACAAGATGGTGATATTTGCTATTGAGAATGCAGCATTGCTTGAAAGTGCACAAGAGGCCTTGGCTTCCAGGACCTCTCTTCTACGTATCTGCAGAAGTTTTCTCACAGAGCTTCATTCCATCACTGTTATATTAAGAAGAAAGGGGATGCATCTTGAAACATGTCCTCTGACCCTCTGCTGGCAAGTGAACTTTAGGTGTTGAACGAGACACATTTTTAGTCATTGCCAATATGTGGATTTGTTTTCTTAAATCTACTTACTTCCCTTGCCAGAATAAATCATAAATCAGAGCAAACTAAATAAATATACACACAGAGTGGGATCTTGTGTTCTCCATAGTTTATAGTCGGTCTTGTTAGAATGAGGAGGTGTTCTATTATAGATATTAGACTACAAAAGCCTGATTCTTTCTTTCTTATATGCTTTTTTTCATCATATCTTTGATACAAAGGCAGTTGATAGAAAGCAGGTTAAGGAACTAACCTGGATAAACCAAGAACACCAGTTCTCAAGTTCCTCCATTTAGATCTGCTGATTTTTCCATGCTCCAGGCAATTTTCTGAGACTATAAATTGCAAAGAAGATGAACCCTTCATTGGTAGATGGGATTTCCTCATCCCAGAGCTCTATAAAAATTAAATGACAGGCCCAGGTCCTATTCCTAACCCTATGCTTTTGATAGATCATTCTCATAAAAATTTCATAGGGACAGAAAAGTAGTCATGTAAGCCAAGAGCTATTTGGATCTTTTATGTCTTATGGCCTTTTCTCAACCCTCATTCTTCTTAAACATTTTAAAGTATGAAAAAGAAGCCATTGCTGGGTAGATTGTGAACTCCATACAGGTAGGGCCTGTCTTCTGCCTCTTTCTGTATCCTCAGTGCAGTGCCTAGCACACAGTAGTCTTCTGAGACTGTTGGTGGCACAGTGGATAGAGTACTGGATCTGTAATCAGGAAGACTGAGTTCAAATCTAGGCTTAGGCACTATCTGTATGATTCTGGACAAGTCACTTAGCCTCTGTTTGTCTTAGTTCCCTCAAATCTAAAATGAGGATAATAATTGCACCTACCTCACAAGGTTGTTGTTAGAATCAAATGAAATATATATATTTTTTAAAGTACTACTACAGTGACTGGAACATGGGCAGTGATTTAAATGCTGCTTCTCCTTCCTTCCCTCACTACAAACCTGGGGGAGAGGGGCAGGGAAAAAGGGATTAATTAATCCGTAAAGGAAGCATACACCTTTAAAATGGCAAACTACTTCTTGAACAGGTATCAAGATTATGGGGAGATTTTGACTTCTCGTAAGTGCTTCGAACTTGTCTTTCTAAAGAAAAAAGGGTAAATTTTCCTTCCAGTTCCATCATTTGGCATGATCAAGCTCAGTTGTGGTTCACACCACATTTTCTGCAACCTTTGTTTTATCTTTCAATTTTGATGTTTTGTAAAGAAATACTATGAATATGAAATCTATAACATTCTGTGAATGAATGTATACTTTAATGTAGTCCTAAATTCTTATGTCCTCTTGCCTGACAAAATGATCAAGAAGACTCTGTTGGTTGAGGCAACTTTTTAGTCCCTTCTGACATTCTCATTGCGATGACCTAATGTGAGGAAAGCTCCCCTAAGAATTGGTGATAATCAGAATCAATATCTTTACTCTTTTATCTCTTTCCATGTTTTGGAATCAAAAGTTTTTTAAATGGTTGAGTTGAAGCTTTTACAAGTATATATACTCTTATCTTTTGATCTTTATCATGCTGTCTAATTAGTATTAATTTTGAACACTAAATAGTCAGTGATCTCTCCATTAGGAAAAATCAATGACTATAACTTGAATTTGATAGTATTAAACCGTTACTTCCTATCCTTTAATATTACAAAAATTCTCTTTTCTTGTAATGTTGTCTATTAATTTATATGTTACATCTGGAGGCTCTGCAATGTCGTAGGTCTTAATGCAATCAGTATAGTATAATCTGCAAAAAAAAAAATTGAAAGACTCCACCATTTGTAAGAAATCCTTCTTCAATTTATATTATGATAGTGAATGGCTTATATCAGCACATCCCTTTGTTTTATACCTACTTTGATATTTATAATGAGAAAGCTGATAAAGTTACCTTTGTTGTCATAACCTTTAAATAATCATATAATTCTGGAACAAGCATGGAAGACATCTCTCAGAAGCGCAAACTTTAAAGCTTTATTCTACCAAATTATATGCTTTTAATAACCAATAATCACAACTGGATTTTGTATATTTTACAACTTTCAGCTGTAAAATGTCTAGTGTAGAATATTATTTTGAAGTTTGCTTATATCCTACTCATACTTTCACCAAGCATACCATAAATCATAATCAAGGATTTTCTCAATGTATAGGGGATCATAAAAATCTTTAAGGATGAAATTATTAAGCATTCAAAAGTAGTAACCTAACTACCTATAAAGGAAAAAAACAAGTAGATGAAGAACATCTATTGTCTAGATTATGATAAGTAATTTAGTGGGTACACCATAGCATTTGTTCGTTAGAACATGTCTTAGACACTGAAGAAAAAAGCAAGACAGATTGTCTTTGGAATTATAGCTCCTCTTATGACTTCTAGTTTCTCTTTGAAACAGTAATCCATTTTTAACACTAATATTCTACTAATGACATATAGTTTCAAGACATAGAAAACCAGTAAACAAAGAATTTAAATTGCATATAACCTCCAAAGAAACAGAATTTTGCATGGTGGATATAAGCAGACTAAAATACATTATAAATGAGGAATTAACAGGAGAATAGAGTTGACCAATATATATCTACATATAACCAAAAAGAGGGAGGGGACCTAGTTATATATTGAGAGAAGAGGGTAACAGATAGGCAATCAGAATCCTTTACTGGTATTAATAAAATGTCTAGAAAACTCAAAGAATGCTCCCATAAATTAGGTAGTTCCCTTGTGCTGGATTTATTGGGAAACATGACATGATTTACACAGGATAGGGAGCATAGAAATGAGTCCAGTTCAGGCCTTCCTGCTATACTTCTCTATCTTGACATCTCCACAGAGGGCAATTACCACACTAGAAAATACTGCCATTAGAAACTATGGAAAATTCTCTTTTCTATCAGATACCTTAGTGCCTTTTGTCAGAATAGAAAACACCTGTTCAATATAATATGATCAATGCTCTTGGTTATTTGTCCCTGGGAAGTTCTATACTGCCCCACCACTATCCCAATTTGTCTTTCAGCGATAGTATCCTCATTTCTCCCTTATCAACAAATTATAAATTAAGCACTCCTTTCTCATCAAGGAGAAGAAATTGGCTATGAAACCTATTAATTGGCTATGAAACCTATGAAACAACTTGTTTTTTCTCTTAAAGTAACATGAAATAACAAGATGCTTTGGCTAAGTAATAAAATACAGAATACTAAGTAAATTTTTTCAATGGTAAGCACAGATAAGTTGTTACTTGTGTGATGGTAGAAGTACTGCCTTGTAGAAGTAAAAGAACTTTTGTTCAGTCTTTTGTTTCAGTACTTTCCAACATAGTGTAGAAAAATGGAGAAAGTCTTGGATTCGGACATAGAAGATTCAAACGGTGGTTCTACTACTTATTAGCTGTGTAATCATCCAGTAACTTTACCTCTCTATACCTCTTTCCTCTTCTGCAAAATGAGAGGGCTAGACAAATGATCTCTAATATCCATTGCAGCTATAAAATTAATAATCATGTGGCTCTTTTCTTTAACAACTTATCCTTAACATAAACAACAACATAAGAGACTTCCTAGTAGTATAAAAATCTTTAAATTCTCTCCTATTTTTCAGTACCTGTTTTTACCACACTATCCAGTACCTATCTTTGTAGGAAAGGAGTAACACCATATTAAGATATATCTTGATTTAATTTAAAGTAGAAGTGTCAAACTTCAAACCCAGCACAGGAGGTAAATTAAAATGTAATTGGGAAATGTTTAACAAAATAAATAAAAAGGCAATGGAACATATGTGATGATAACTTGTGTAGCTTTCTAAGTCAATGTATGGTCCACAGGGATCTATTTCTATCTGAATTTTCACACCACTAGTTTAGAAGATCTTACCAAGTTCTTCATAAAGTCTCTCTTCTTCATTATCCTTTTGTAGCCGATGTTGGTGCACAGGCTCAAATTTTCTTTGTGGTTTCTTTATGCTTGGGATCACCGTGACAACCTCAAGGCAAGATGACCAAAGGTAAACTGAAACTAAATATATTTGCCTTTCGGTACACAACGAAACCAACTTCTTTATGTATCTTAAGGAGAATTCGTCCATGTATCTGCAACTTAGGTTACATTTACTGACATATAAAACAGTATTAACATAGAACAATTCCTCTAACTCACTGTTCACTCAAAAAAACACTAAAAATACCTACCGTTAAAATATTTATAGATGGCCTAAAATTCTTTTTTCTAGGGAATTCTCCCACTTATGGTACTCTGTCACCATAACTTTAGAAAAAGTGTTATACAGGTAGGAGGACCACTTTATAATTTTATATTTTTTATGGTTTTCCATAGCCTTTGCTGGCATAGTCTTTGAGGACTCAAGCCTTCCAACACAATGAAACACTTGAATAACAGTTCTGAGATCCTAGAAAAATGAGGTTTTTATTTCTGACATAATAACATCTATTTTCAGGAGACTTTTAGGTTCTTGTCCATAACTAAGTTGAAAAGATAGTTAAATTCAGATCTATTATATCTCTAGAAAGTTTTATAATCTTTGGGTATTTTTTTTAACGGGGAAAATGATGATAATAATTTGTACTACCCGTCTTCCAGGGTTGCTATGAAGATAGCACTTTATATATTATAAAGGACACCGCATAGATGACCAATTAGGAATAAGATTGGTGGTGGCAAAATGTGACTTTTAAAGAATTTCTAACTTTATATATTTGTAAATTTCTGGTTCTCATTCCAAAAGCTATATTTAGCAAAAAGTTTTTAAATGTTTTGCCCTTTATTATATCATCCTTCTATTCAATATAATGAAACTATATGTAGTAACAGACACATACAAAAAAAGAACAGAATATACAATTATCACAAAGAAAATTAGTAGAAAGAAAATTGAATGAAAACATATTTTTTCAATCAGATTTAGCTCTCAATTGGTTTGCAAGTACATTTTTAAGCTCAGAAATACATTACTAATTATGCTACTTTAGGAAAAAAAATAATAATTTTACTACATGTATAGTAGTCCACATAGCTTCAATGAAAAATGTTCAAAATTCTACAAATTTAATTATATAGTGAGATTCTAGTTATTGAGACAAATTTGAAGAATAAAGTATTAAATCAGTATTATACTGCATTTATGATTTGTGGCAAAAAGGTGTCAAATAAATCTTAGAAAACTAATTCTCACTGAATACCATGGATTGATGGGGGAGGAATCTATATAATAAGAGCTACATTGATTCAGCTTCCATAGCAATAAACGAATATGTGGGACAAACCATAAGAAAACGAATATATTCAAATGAGTCTAATAAAGTTATGAATGAAATATTTCCAAACATGTTATGTTTCACTATATATTTTAAATATCATCCTATTTTAGTTCTAGGTGACCAGATATTAAACCCTAGAGGTTTCTTTATAAAAGTTGGCTCCACAAAAGCTTTTTTTTTTAACCTTAGAAAATGTTGATGTCTTGTGGGTGGATTAGTTAATGATTTGCTTCATGTCCACCCCCACCCCACCACCATGCATTTCACAAAATCAACGTAATTTACATGGAAAAAGTTCACTGTTAGTATTTTACTTGTATTTAAAGGTATATTTTTATGAATCTCATGTCTGACATATATACATATATACATACACACAAATATATGTGTATACACACACATTTAGTTTTTTTAATCATATCTGATTCTTCATGATCCCATCTGCAGTTTTTTTGGGATAGATACTAGAGTGGTTTAACATTTCTTTCTCCAGCAGGAAACTGAGGCAAACAGAATTAAGTGACATGCCCAGGGTCATACAGATAGTAAATGTCTGAGTCCATATTTAGACTCAGAAAGATGAGTCTTCCTGACTCATCCAGGCCTAGCACTCTATTTGGTGTGCCACCTACCTGCATATGTGTGTGTATATGGATTTGTATGTGTATGCATATATATATATATATATATATACATAGATACACATTTGTATATGTGTGTATACATATATATACACATATGTATATGTGTGTATGTATGTATGTATATCAGGCCTAATTTCAATTTGAATGATCATTAATAAGACTCAATTTCTTAAGCCAAGAAAAATTCTTTAATAAAAACACTTCTGATGATTTTTCTAGAGTACCTAAATTTTATTTTTAATGTCTGAATTTTAGAACTATTACCAAAAAGTATAATTCAAGCTGAAAAATTGTCCTTTGTGTGGGGGATCTGATCACAAAATACAGAACTATTCACTTTTAGATTGGTGTTTACTAACTGAACCAAGTGGATATGAAACATGCAGTGTATGATGGCCTATTTGAAATGGATCAGTTGTCTAGGAGATCCTCCTTCACAGAAGACAGGTATCAATGTAACAAAACTTCAACTAAATTGATGCTCGTTGACCTCTTTTCTAATTCCCTCACAGCAGGAATTATAGATGATCTCTTGAGACCTGTTTCCAATTTTACTAGTAAGTCACTTTTCATTTATTTGTTCATTCATTCACCAAACTTATATTAGTATCTTCTATAATAAACATTATGCAAAAACAATGTTAGAGAAACAAAAGTGATAAAGTCATGGTTCCTCAACCTAAAGACCTATGTAAATATAAGACAGATTGTAACTGCCTAAATGGTACAAAATGCTAAAGAAATTCAAAGTAGCGAGATTAGTTCCAGCTGTAAGGGATCAGTGGAGACTTTATAATGCCTTGTACAAAGTAAGTGTTTAATAAATGTTAAATGTAATTTAATTTATGGAGAAAGTATCATTTAAGCTAGGCCATGTGAGATGTGCAAAATTTCTTAAAGTCACTGAAGCCTTGTTCACATTTTTCCCCAGCTGTAAATTGGAAATTAAAACTTTTACTCCTTTTTTTGGCAAGAATTCCAGCTGTAAATTGGAATTTAAAACTTTTACTTCTTTTTTTGGCAAGAATTTGGAATTTAACAAACTTTAGTTAATATGTCTGGCCTTCCCTTGCTACCAGATAAAACTGAATAAAGTAAATTTACATATTTATTGCCAGAAATTTTAATAGGCATTTAAGTAAATTCTAAAATCGCTTGAAAAATACAACTATCCCATTGAATTTCAAGCTCAGGCTTAATTACTTCTACAGATCTTCCACATAGTTGACAAATAATATTCCTAAAGCATGGGGCTAACCACATCACTCTCCTACTCAAAAGTTTTCAAGATTTTATCTCTGGGATAAAATGCAAATTCTTCAAACTGATGGTACTCAAAGAACTCCACAATCTGTATCCAACTTTACCTTAAAGCCTTATTTCAAAGCCTAATTCCATCTTGAACTCTATATTTTAGACAAGTTAGATCATGAGCTGTTCCTCAAATGCCATCCTCTCTATTTTCTATCTCCATGCTTTCATAACAAATATTTCTCCATACTTAGAACACACGACCTTAATCCACACCTTGTAAGAGCAAGCAAAGTGGGATTTTTGTTGCTTTCTTTCTGGAAGTCAGTTTCCCAGCTCACAGAAAACATCTAAAGGATTGATCTCCTTTGAACCCTGACAGTTCACAGCTGTGCTGAGTCACCAGGTTGCATGCCTACTGATTCTGAGCCAATTAGAAGCTGAGTCCTTGTTTTATGTATACATACGTGTGTGTGTGTATGTATGTGTATTGGGAGGTTGGTATTTTGCTTTGGGGGTTTGCTAATGAGAAGGATCTTTTGATTCCCTGGACAGGACTCTGAGCAGTCATTTGTTAAGAGCCCCTGACTACTCGTAGGTTTGTCCTCTCCCATCCAGTGGTGTATTCAGGGGGTTGTATTATTTTGCTCAGAGAGTAAGAACCCTGTCTGTTGAATCTTTGTGCTAATTTCTCTGCTTGTATTTTCTCTGTTTGTATTTTCTCTATGCTCAGGGTCTTAACCTTTCCCCTGAACTAGTGAACGACTTACATACGTTTAATTAAAGAAGGCTTGTTAAGCCCTTGAAGCTGTCTTTCCATTAGAAAAGCAGATCAAAGAACCTATGCTAGCAGGCCATCCTGGGTGTGCTAGGGTGCTTGCTAATACGCACCTCAAAAAATCCTAGTCATCCTTCAAGACATAATTCAGATGTTACTTTTCTGGAAACATTTCTCTGACTTTCCCAGGCCCCCAAATAGTAAATATGTTCTCTCTGTCTCTCTCTCTCCGACTCTCTCTCCCCTCATTTCTTCTTATAATACATTTAATTGTAATATTATTTATTTGTAACGTATTTCTATAAGTCTCTATACACCCCCTCCTTGAAGGCTGGGATTGTTTCACTTGTATCTTTGTATTCCTAGAGTTAGTTCAGCAGCTTGTAGAAGTAGACATTCAATAAATTCTCTATAAATTGAATTGAATTTCCTAAATCTTGTAAGGGGAAAATGACTGGAAAATTCTAGAGGCTCTTTATGCCCAAGAAACTGAAAAATAGAATGTATGATGAAATCAGGGGGGAAGACAATAAAGGCAAAAGAGAAACAGAGAAAGGGACAGAGACTGAGAGAGAATAAAACTTATGGAAGAATGAAAAGAAACTCATTTGAGACTGAAATAAACTCTAGGGGCTTACATACTTTTTTTTAAACTAATGCTTTCTTGTTCAGTATTTCTGCTTTTCTTTCTCTTTCTTTAAAACATATATCATCTGTAATATTATGAATGCTGTGTTTCCAGTGAGAGTTTCGGTAAAGAGAAGAAATATTTTCCCAGTAATCCTAGATGGAACTATGAGCAATGGAAATAAAATAAAAAAAATTCCCCCACAGTGGACACGGGGTCTCCTTATTCTGTGTGTCTCTGACATGAGGGTTACATAAATCATTGTCAGCAAAAGAAGATTGAGTAGGCTAGGTATCAAGGACTTTAAAGCACACCATCAAGGACACTATGATTTAAAGTGAACTTCCTTCCCATAAACTTTAATTCAACTAAGCAAAGGAAAGTTCAGACATTTATCAAGACTTCACTGAATATCAGGTCTTATGATTCTTACTTATATTGCTTTGCTTCCTACTTTAGACAAACTAGAAATGCCTTTTCTCCTTAAAGTAATCAAAAATAGTTTCAGAGATTATCACAAAATATTGTGACAGGAAAATTTTTTTTTAAATTCTCAGATTTTGCTATATTTTAGTTTAAAAAGTATGGGACTAATAAATCTCAATGTATTTTCTTAAATTCATTTCTTTCCATAGAGTCACATAGTGGCATTGAGGGAAGAAGATACTTGACTTAACATGCACACATCACAAGTGGGGAAAGGAAAAAAGAGAGTAAATTAAAACTGTACTATAAATAAGGAAGATGAATGGTTAAGTACACATAGTGCATGTTTCCTAATACCCAATTCAAAAAGAAAACAAAATTGTAAATAGATTTTTAAATAGCTTCAAAACACTGCTAATAATTTATACATAAGTATTTTATAAAACATAGTATTAAAAAGTTAGCTACTTTGTCATATGGAATGAAATTATTTTGTTTCTGTATTTCTATATATCTCTACGTTTGAAAAAACTAACATAGTTTTCACATTTAGTTTTAATCTAAATTAGAATATCTACCGGTGCTCTGAAATAACATTCTCACTGTTTCAAGTTGTTTATGAAGCACAAAAAAATGCACTGCAAATTATTACCATCATTGTTATAACCATCATCATAAAAATATTTCAAGAACATAACTAGTTTGAGAACTAAACAAAAAATTTGAGGCTATTCAACTTGAGTTCCCTTTTCTCCCATTCTTGTTCCATCTTGAAATCATCTCCCACTCTCTATTCCTTTCTCTCAGAATCAAATAATGAAACAATCTTCCTCTTTGCCAAAGACAACTCCTCTACATACATATTTGCTCCCATTCCTTCCCATCTGCTCTAGAAGACTGCATCCCCAATAATCCCTCCACTCTCTTCAACCTCTTCTCCTCAATGAGTCCCTTCCTTACTCCTTTCAAACACACCAACTTTTCTCCAATCCTTTAAAAACCTTCACTAGACCCTTTACGCTATCATCCCATATCTGTCCTCCATTTCTCAGCCAAGCATCTTGAAAAAGTTGCCTACAATCACTACCTCCACTTTCTCTCTTCTCACTCCTAAATTCTGTGCAATCTGGCTTGCAGTCTCTTAACTAAATGAAAACTGATCTCTCCAAATTTGTTTTCCAAAGTCATTTTCAGTCATGTTTGATCTTTGTGACCTTATCTGGGGACTTTATTTTTTTTTTTTTGGCAAATATACTGGAGTGGTTTGCTACTTCCTTCTCCAGTTCATGAGGAAATGAGGCAAAAAGGATTAAGTAATTTGCCTAGGGTGACACAGCAATTAAGTATCTGAGGTCAAATTTGAACTCAGGAAGATAAGTCTTCCTGACTTCTAGCCTGGCACCACCAAACTATGCCAAAGTCCCAAACTTTCCAAAGTTACCATCTACTTATGTGCTGCTTTTGACATTGTTTACCACCTTATCCTTCTAGGTACTCTGTTTTCTGACTTTCATGATACAACATGATTCTGGTTCTCTGTGTCTATAATTTTTTAATCATTGAAGGAAGTGCTAAATTTCAGTTAAAGGTAAGTGAAAATAAAGATTCATTTTTCTTTATCCAAAATCAAAAAATCCCTTGAAATCTATCCATATATCTTCATATAAATAGCTCTTGCTATATACTCTTTTGGTGATCTCGTCAATTGTCATAAATTTAATCATCTCTATGAAGAAAACTCCCAAATCTATATTCTCAGGTTTAGTCTTTCACCTGAGTCCTACCTCACCAATTGCCTATAAATTCAAAATTTATGTCCCATGATATCTTAAACACAATATGTCTAAAACTGAACTTATTGCCTTTCTTTTTAAGTCATCCCCTCTTTCCAACTTCCCAATTTCTTTCAAAAGCACCACCACGGCACCAGTGTCTTTGTATTATAATCTTGACGTTATCCTTGACTCCTTACTTTCTAATCTCACATATCTAATTTAGGTACCAAATCTTGCCATTTCTACCTTCACAGCATCTCTTGCATTTGACCCCTTCTCTGTTCTTACACAGCTATCATCTTAGTGCAGGCCCTCACCATTTCTTACCTAAATGATTACAATAGCCTCATAATTGGTCTCCCTGTCTAAGACTCTCACCAGTCAGGTCAGTTCTCTGTACTGCTGCAAAAGTAAATTTCCAGAAGCATAGATCCAAATATGTCGCTCCCCTACTTGATCAACTGTAGTGTCATCTTATTGATTCTTGAATTAAATGTAACAGTATATAATAATTATCTATGTCTACCAGAGTATATACTCCATTTAATGTATTTGTTAATCCACTGTATTTTACTTAATGTGCTCTACATACAACAGGCACTTAAAAAGTATTTGCTACCTAAATTTATGAATGAATGACATCCATGCACACATCTAAAACATATAATCAATAAAATAAGAACATTAACACACAAGCAAAAAGTAAGAACATTATAGTAATCAACATGCATTTACTCAGCACGTACTTTTTCCCAGGCACTGTACTAGGCCCTGGTATTCAGAAACAAAACACAACAGTTCCTGCTCTCAAGGAGTTTATATTTTATCAGGGGAGTTAACATTTACCATATCACTATAAACAATATAAAACATATGTACAATACATGCTGCATAATTACCAAATAAATATACAGTTGTCAGCTATGATACAGTGAAGGAGGGTACTGGGAGTTGGGGAATTAAGAAAAACATCTTGTGGTAGGTGGTGCTTAATGATCAGTGATAAAACAATTTTCATTGTCTAAACAAGCTATCTGCACAAGACTTTATTGATAAAAAGTCCACAGATTCTTTGAAGTTCATCTGCTAGTGATATCAGCAAGAAATCAATGTGTGTGTTTTTAAAAGGAAGACTGAAGTAAAAGACAACAGAAAATATAATGGTCACTGGTCGCAAGAAATAAACTACTAGGTTTTTTTAATCTTCAAGCAAGGGAGGAAAAGGATGTACTTCTGGAAAATATGTTAAATAAATGTGCATGGTAAAAATAAAAAGAAATTTTAAAAGATCTACAAAACAGTTGGGATGATTCCAATTTTTTTCTAGCACAAATTTTTTCTAGCACAATTCTTATGCATGTTTCTGTCTCATTATGCATGTTTATAGTCCACTTCAGACAATTTATGGTCCTTATCAACACTGATCTGACAAAACCCACCACAGCCATGAGCATATGCATCAGTCCTGCAAGGGAATTTTATAAAACACATTCTGCAAATCTGAAATTGAAAGCAAAAACTAAACCATATTATTTTAACAAGTTGTCAAGATGTATAGTCTTATCAGGAGGGACACTGTGCTGGTATTTGAAAAAGCAGATGAAACTTAGAATTCCCCAAATAATTTACAGTTCACAAAATCAGTTACATTGTAGGGACATCAAAGTCTCACAAAGCATGTGATTAAGGGAATATTTGCTGCATATAGGAAAAGAATATTTTCTAATTTTGGAACTATGTGTTAGATTGTGCTGATCTTCATACTGTCGGTATTATCCGTTTATGAAAAAGTTACCATTGTTCTTGTTTCTATTTAAGAAATGAAAAGATGAAATTAACAATAAGAATCACATGGTATCAAAACTTCTGATCTCAGGATTACAGATTTAGAGCTGGAAGGGATTTACAATCTTAAAAAAAGATAACGTTTATCAACCCATTAATAATTAATATACCTATTTAATGAAAAATCCATATTAAAATTTTGAAGTCACTCAAATTCAACTCAAGGTGACTAAAAGGATGGAGATGGGGTAAGGTGAACTGAGACAAACTGTAGAGGGCCAGCACTGATGGAGTCTGGAATGTGAGGTACTTGAGACTTGTACTAGTGTAAAGGTAGACATTCTTAGGGTTGGTACACTATCCCACTCCTGATAAGCAAAGATGAAATCGTCCTGACCCTGATTGTGCACCCTGAGATTGTTACGTAAAAGGAACTAAGATATGGAAGTACAAGATGTAAAGTAAAGAGGTTGTCATGGGAATAACCTTGCTTGCTTGCTTAAGAGAGTGTGTAAATCTTGACCCTCAGATCAATAAAGCAATCATGTACAGATTGTACAGGCTCGCCTAGCCCCCCCTTGCTCTTATCTCTTTCTTTTCTATCACCACCGCGCTTTCAAGCCGCCAGTTGCTGGCAACAAGCATTGTAAAAGTTCTCAGAAAATTAGGCTCCCTTACTGTTGCTGTCTGTATTTGGTAGAAAAGCTTTGAGGAAATTTACTGCTCCATTTTGACATCTCAAGTGTTTCAGTGCCACAGGTTCACCAACACTGGGTACAGTCACAAAATCAAATAAGATCTTTTCTCCAAAGCCTTCCTGATAGTTCAAGGGCAGCAGAGTTTGACAAGTTCCCCATAAGCTACAAATACTCTCTTATAAGAAGCAGAATAATCGCTAACATATTTTCCAACTCTAAAGTTCTATGACTAAAAATTCTCATTTTATCACAATTATTAGCTCAGGAAATAGGCTCACCTAATTTAGAATTTACTTTTTAGTTAATAAGCTTTTTTTTCTGTTTTTAAAAGTTCAAAATTATAGAAATAAAGAGTGAAGAACAGAAAGAGGAAAAAGGGAATTTTTCTTCTTAATGTCTTCAGTGGCTATGTAAGAGTACTGAATGCATAATGAGGAGCTTAAACATATTCCAACAGTATTCTCCTTACTAAGGTCATAGTCAGTGCCAATTTAAAAATAGATAGCTCTGAGGGTAAAGTAGGTCTATGCAGACAGAGAAGCAAGCCCTTCTGGGTATACAGGATGTTATTATCTTTTGCTGGCCTACAACATGATTTTTGTGTGTGGCAAAACCCACACTTTTTTTTAATTACAGTTGCCCTAGTTCTTTTAACATCAGTTATTATGCAGTCTCCAAATGTCACTAATTTATTCCTTAAACATATAAAATGTTACATGACACATGAAATATACTCACCAGATGTTCTCTATTCGCTCTAAGACATATATTGTAACTCATCAAATCACTAAAATTTGTGCCACCTAGATTTCTCATTGTTTTAAATTTTAAGATTATATATCATCTCTTCCATCTACTAATATCCTTTTCTCATGTCTGCTTTTGGCTTAGAATAGCCTTAAAAAGAAATCAGAGTTGAGTATAACAGCATGTAGGCTCCAGTTCACTTTCACAAAGCCAAGCAGGCAACATCTGCCTCTCAGGATTCTAAGATACCCTGGGGAAGAGGGGGATATTTCTACTCTAATGCCATCAGTCTCAGCCTACACTGGCCATGTTCTCCTCTATGACAGGACCAATATCTAGCAATATTCCTCTCTCATCCACATCTTTACCCTCATACGTTTTTCTCAAAAGGCAACAAACTTAGGACTTGATTGACCTAGGAATGGAGCAAGGCTTAAGCTATGGCTTCTTTAATTCAGCTTCCTGGTAGCTTTCAGATGTGCTGACTAGCTTCCTGATCACCTAGAGGCATAAAAAGTTCTGCCCACACAGGATCAATGCCCTTCAGACTTGTGTATGTCTGAACACCATAAAAGTCATCACACTTTATCCTAATGACCAGATATATTTCCATACGTAGACAAAGGGGGTTGTGTCTACCCAAGCTAAGTGCTACTTTGAATCCTTGCTATATTAGCATTAAGTAAGCCTCCTTTTACATACGGCTCAATGACTTAAGAGTGATTCATTTCATCCTAACACTAAATGTGAGCTAACAGATTGCCAATATCAGGTCTGTACCTAACATACTCACTATTATGTAACTTACTAGCATCCCAGTTCCATTTAACCACTTAACAGCAATTAGTTTTTTAAAGGAATTTTTATAGCAACAACAAAAGTACAAATGTTTCCTCCTCCAACATCTCAGGGACAAACTCTTCCCTAGTCTGTTTTGGTTTATAGGAAGAATGGACCCAAACTTATCTCAATTCCAATATACCACTGGTCCCATTGAGTTCACATCCAGACGTAGCACAAATACTGGATGAGTTCATACCATAACGAATCACTCTTGGTCACTTCTTACTTCCCTAGACACCAGTGCTGAACTGGCTATAGACTTCAGTTCTGGGAGGCCATATGCACCCTCTCTAGACATTTCCAAATTTGCAAGTTTGGAGGCTCCAAAATTCATCTAGAATAGATAAGAAAAAAGTAGAGGCCAAAGATCAAGGCCCATTTCTTTGAACTGAGTAGCCTTAACAGGGAAAAGGCCCCAAGGCCTTTTCCCTTTCAACACTATCTTTCACCAGATGTCTTCAGCAAACAATCAGAATATGGACAAAGACAATGAGGAAAAAGAGTAAGCCAAGGCTGACGAAAGCCTTTTTGAAAATGCCCTAAGTTCTAGCTATGAAGTTAATCAAAAAGAGACTTGTAAACACAGTTAGCAGGCCTGAACAAGTTGCAGAATATCTATTATGCTCTAGTCTCTCCAACACACTGACCAAAAATAGCACTTTGCACATGTGTAAGAGCCCCTTGCATAAACACCAACTGCAAATTGACAACATAGCACCTAAAGTCATTATCTTAGATTTCTGTGAGGAGAGGATTAAGAATGAAGTTCAATTCATCCCACAGAGTCAGAGCAGTTTAGATAAGAAAAGAAAGTCCTCAGTTTTTATCTGTATATGCTGAGGATGAGTTGGAATGCTTTTCTAATGGAATCTCCCATTGTATCTGGGGCCATCTCTAGTCATCCTGATGGGCATCTTGCCAGTCACTAGAACCAGATGGCTCCAAAGAGGAGAGTGAGGCTGGTGACTTTGCACAGCCCTGCCTCATTTAAATCCAATTCACTTGCAAGTCAAGACATCACCCACCTGATGGCACTGGTCCTCTGAGAATAAAGGAAAAAGAACAATAATCTCTATAAACCCACAGACATTCCCTGATTTTCACAAAAGTTCAAACCAGATGCAAAATCCAGACGATGAAGTTACAGCCATATTCAATTCTACTTGAAAGAGAAACTGCCAGAAAAATTTTCAGAAAAAGAAAAATTGTTAAGAAGTCAGGAAAGCAATCTGAAGGTCAGCACAGAGTAAATTTCCAAAGAAAGATGATGGCAAAAGCAAAACCTAAAAAAAAGAGATTAATGTTGCCATGGTATCCTTTAATGATGTTCTGGATTTGGAAAACTAATACAGCTATGGAGAAGAGACATTTCAGAAACTGAGGCTGATGGCAATGCAGGAGATGGAAGATCTCTAGAAATAAAAAAAAGCTCAGTTTCAATATCCACCCATTATACAAGTGAATATGGAGGTGACTCTAGTTTATCAAAGGCGATTCTAGTGGAACACAAGCTCTGACACTTTGTCTATACAATAATAGATTATTTTAGGCACCATTTTTCCCCCCAAAGTGATATTTTTGACTATAAGACTGAAACAGATTGTTCATTAAATAAAAAGTACTCCACATACATATTCTTTTAAATAGCTAAAACTGAACTCACAATCTTGGGTTACAAAAACTATCCATAACCTAAACTTCACTATTCATGGTACCTCCATTTTTCCAGTCACCCAGGCCCAAAACTTGGCAATATCTTTGCCCCTCTCTGAAGACACAGCAGCAAAAATACTGGATTTGTCATCAAAGGACTTGAATGTTCTGCCATTCAACTACCTGTGTGATCTTCTATAAATCATTTATCTTCACCTTAAGTCTCAGTTTCCTGACCTACAAAATTAAGGGATTTGGTTAAATAATGCACGGGATTCCTGTCAGTGCTAGGTACGATGATTTTATGGCACAAGAAATAGAGCCTCTTGATGTTCCATAGTAGTAGTCTAAGAAATTTGGGAAAATTCTACAGATCACTCAGTGGGGAAGACCAGCTTGCAAATTCTCTGATGTCTATTCTTACTGCCAATCAGTGAGTTCAGGACTACCTGTTTCCTATGCTTTTAGGGTAGTCTAACAATTAATTGGTCTCAATTTTTTTTTCATTTTCCCCATATCCCAATTCATCATTTACATGAACCCCAAAATAATTTTTCTAATATTCTATCTCATCAAACTAATTTCCCTAATATTCAAATCTTATCCTACTCTTTCATTGTCTATCAAATTAAACACAAACTCTTTAACCCTGACATTTAAGGTCTTCAGTTGGTGAGAGAAACTTCCTCTACCAATAATGATTTGCAAGGTACAGTTGTAGAGAATTATCTAGAGCAAAAGCATCAAACACTAGAACACATGTGGTTTTCAAAGTCAATATGCAGCTTTAAGAATACTTATGAATTGTTTAGTGGTGCCAGGTTTCCTCAACTAGTAAACTCTGAGGTGTCAACTGAACTTGACTCTAAGGTGTTATCTCTATATATTGTCAATCTGCCTTTCTAGACAAATTCACGCTAAAAAAAAAAAGGACAAATATTAAGGACATATTATTCAGAGTGAATTTATTTTCCTGGCCTAAAACTCCAATGTTGAATCTCTACGCAAATGAAACAATCTGATAAGAAGGAACTGACTACAGCAAGGATTCCCTCACCCACTAGATCTGCAGTATGGATTTAATAGGGAATAAGGAAACCTTCACAGGAAAGTAGCCCAGTAGTTGTGAGTACTGTGCTATTTCCAACTCAGACATTTACTTATATTCATTAATCACAACTACAACTCACACTTATGTAACACAAAAAGGCTTACAAAGCACTTCACTCATCACAATCCTAAAAGTATAAAAATCAGTATCTCCACTGTCCAAATCAGGAAACTGAGGCTCAGAGAGTTTCAATTATCTGCCAAGGGCCATGCTGGTAGAAACTGCTGCTGCCAGAACTAAAACATAAGCCCCCACTCTTCTGATTCCCCAAGATCATATAGATTCTACCTCTCCTAAATAAAATATGGCACCCACAACACATGCTAATGTACGATTGCATATAAAAGTCAGTAAGAGGCCAGGATGAATCACAGTAACAGCTTAGCAGTTATTTTCTAAATTGTAAAATTTTGTTTAGAATACAGACAGTATTCACTTTGTGCAAATTTGCATCAGGCAAATTTGACTCTACTTAAAGAATTCTGAAAGAAACCTGCAATCCAAAGGAAAAAAACCTGTCAATTTTCCTCTACAGTACAATGTTTCCTCTCCACTCTTGTCCTGCCCCCTCAGTGTTACCGAGCATCCACCCTGCTGCCAACAAGAAAAATAAAAAATTTGAAAAGAATCCCTCCAAGTGAAAACAAAATATGAAGGAACAGAGACCACCATTACAACACCTGATACACTCTCCTCCGTGTGTCTCCTTTATCCTCTCTGCTTGGGTACCACGTGTCTGCTCCAGGACCTGGTGTTGCCTGGTCCTCTTCTTATCTTTGTCTGTTGCTGTCCCCACCCACACGTGTTCCCCCTCCTGCTTTTGCTGTTTTGTCTCTGCCCCATATGTGTCCTGAAACTATTTTCTCCTTCCTGTGTCCACAAACGGGGCCCTCTTCAGATACACCCCATCCCTTCACATTACTTAAAAGGTGTGGGGAAAGGGCCACTTACCTAAAGCAAAAACTATCTATATCTTATAATACTATACATTCAAATATAATTCAAGAGAAAGGAACGGTTCGTTTACTGTTTCTGGTTCCTTTGTTTTGAAAGTGATAAAATAATTCAGCACATCTACCTCCTTACTTGGTCACTGGATACAAAGACTGAGTATATGAAATACTTTCTTTATACTGTACAACTTAATAAATAACCATCTTTTCTCCCAATTTAGCAAGACATATTTCTTTTTAAAAAAAGGTTTTTATGGAATATAATTTTGGTACTCCTTGTAATTCAATTATTGGAATTTTGCTAATAGAAAAAATAGAAAGGGGAAAGGATGATCAAGCGAGGATGAGGTAAAACAAAAAAAGTGATGTTAATCAAATTTAGGTAGCCAAGATTAACAATATAAATGACAAAGATCAAACAATAGATTTAATGCCAAGATCTTTTTTATGTAGTAATTTCATGAAGGCATTTAGGATTTTCAGAAGTGATTTCTTCACTATGGCTTCTCCTAAGCCACAATTTTTTTAAAGCATGAAGAATTGACATCATCTCTAAAAATGTGGAATCCACTAATGACCTTGATCACTTTCATTATCAAAGCTATTATTTTTTTTTGTAGGATACAAAAAATAAATGCAGTAATAAGCAAGAGATCTTTGGAAAGTAAAGACTCTGACCTTCTCCAACTTTAAAGATACTTTCTCAAAGAGGGCTTCATCCACTTCTGTCTCTGGCTGCCATTCACGCAGAAAATATCATAAAATCCAGACTTCCAAATAATGGAACTGTAATCCTTAGTCCTTTCCATCTACAGTAGCAGGAGCCACTCAAGACGCTGCGTCTAGGAGACTTTCTGGAACGGATATAAATAAAATTGAATTTCTGGCCATTAGTTTACCAGTCTAAAAATAATTTAATCTTAATTCAAAGTAATAAAATGAACTAACACACATATGCAAAAATATAAGCATACATTCAAATTTCAGATCTTTAAGTATGATGATAAAAATTTAAGTAATTTTACTGGATAAGACTCAACATTCTTCTGAGAATAAGTAGGTAAAAAAATACTACCTATTTAAATATAGGGTCCAACAAAGGTGTGAGTAAATGCAACGCTCACTTGAGCAGTGAAAACTAGAAGAGAATCTAGAGATTCCAGATTTCCTTTAGCTGCATTCCTTAGACCCTGAGTTTAGCTTTAATAACAAAGATCTTTTTAAAGGATTAGTGTGATTTAATGTTTTCTACTGTTTCTTTCACATTGCTCATATTTTTGTTGGTTTTCAGTAGGGGTGGGGGTGGGGGAGTACTTTGGATTAAGTGACTTGCCCAGGGTCACGTGACTAGTAAGTGTCAGTTGTCTGGGACCATATTTGAACTCAAGTCCTCTTGATTCCAGGGATGGTGCTCTAGCCACCGTGCCAGCTAGCTGCTTCTCATACTGCTTATTAAAGATTCAAGACAGCATTTTAAAGTTTGGCCCCAAATAATGTCAAAGGGTCACAACCATTAAGATAGGCTTCCTTCTGAATTAATATTAAATTAAGATTTTGTCATGTGAAACCTACCTGTTCTTTATCACTTAAGACAAGAAGTAGAAAAAAAAAACTTGAAATAGGCTTATCAGGTTGTATATGTTAGTGGGCAACTTAAAAAGAAATGGGACCCCTAAACCATATATGAGGAACCTACAGTAAACATGTTGATTTAGAAAACTACGTATTTATTATCTATGTTCTATTGTATTTTTTATTTTGTTAACTGAACTATCTTCCAATTACATTTTAATCTGGGCCACACTAGGGAATGTTGCCAGGTATTTGACAAATCTTGTGCAAGTAATGATTTACAGAGAAGGTTAAAATGGATCTTTTTTTTAAATATAGTAATCCAACATATTTAGAATTTTTAGAAGTTATATTAAGTTCTCTGAAGTAAAATATGGGTTCCACAATACAAATACCAAACTATTTCTACATATTCTTCTAAGCCATAATTTAAACCATAACACAAAGAAAAATACCTAGATATCTTAGTCTGAATTTACATGGTTATGCAAGTATAAGATAAGGCTAACTTCTCAAAATACCATGTATTTTGGTAACCCGATGGTAAACAATAACCTTAATATGATATCTGTTTATTGTTAGGTCATATTTACATGATATGGAAAAATCCACAAACAAACCAACAATTATGAATATTAGATATGGTATTACTATAAATTTTTTAACTCTATACCAGTTTCTAACTCAAGTCAAACTCCAAAATGCTCTTCTAATTCATACAAGTCACTTTTTCTATAAGGAAGCAACATGAAGGTATAGCTAACATAAACAGATGAACACATCAAATTACTGGGTTAGAAAGAAAAGCAAAATACCAAACACTTCGGTTAATTTTTCAGGAGGATTTTTTTTTCTCAACTAAAATTGGTTTTAACTGTTCTACTAATTTTTTACATTAAGCATTGGACTTTCTTTTCAAGTTTCCCTTTTGAACGGTGAACTTAAAAATGAAAAAAAAACAGCTCAAGATTAAAAAAAAAAAGACCAGTAAGGAAGATTATATATAAAATTGTAATTTATAATACATATACATTCCCTCCACCACTAATCCACTCCCTCACCGCTCACCCTGCATCCCCACCACTGCCAGTCACCCACGCAACCCCAACTCTAGCAGTGAACTGACAACTGTTATCAAAGCAGAGAAGACCTGGGTTCTACTCCTTCCTCTGACACATTCTAGCTGTGTGACCCTGGATACATCACTTAACATCTTACTGACTCTGGGAACTCTGTAAGACTGTAAGTTGCAAAGGAAATTATTTCTAGAGGGAGTTTTCTCATTTAGGAGTTCCTTGAACCAAAGAAATCAGAGGTCTAGTCCCTATTACTATCCTTATTCCTTTCCATATATATTTGCAGATATACATGCATGTATACACATATATGCATAGATACACAGATACCTATACACACATATGTGTGTGAATGTATGTGTATTTTAACAAAGTTTAAGTATCTCTTCTTGTCAAGCATACAGGATAATTATGATATATGCCAAATTTACCTCAAGCAAAATTTCAAACAGAAGTAGGTAATTTAAAACATGAATAGGATAGAGTACATAAGATAACTGATGATACCATCATTCCCTATCATACACATATTTCTTCTTTCTTGCTTGTGCTAACATCTACTTTATGTCCCTTCTCATTTATTCCTTTTCCTCTACCCTGCTCTGTGTCAGACCTCTGCATGGCAGCCAACAGAGCTCTATTTAGAGAGCCAGGGTAATAACTTCAGGGATCAAAACTAGAAACAAACCAAAAAAATCAACTTTTTATTCTTGACTGAATTCAGGTAGGACCTCAAAAGATCTCAGATTTGATGACTTTGGGAAATGGGTTTGAAGAGTACACAGGAAGCAAACAGTTGGTTAAATGAAGGAAATTGTAAAAGCTCTCAGCTGACCTGGCCTGATGGAGTCTGAATGAAAGGGGGATCTAAACAGAGAAAAAGTAATGAGCATATCAATTGTAAGTGTATTCCGTGTGTGTGCATGTGTGCATGTATGCATGCTTGTATGTATGTAGGTATGTATGTGATAGAACAAATACAGTATTCCTGTATATTTATGTTTAGTTTTATGCATATTTGTCTTTTTGCTAAGCCCAGGAGAGAGTCTCATTTTACCAAAGACAATAATATATGTTACATATAAACATTATTAATTTTTTTAAAAATTGTGTGCGTCAGATTCATTTTTAACAATATGACATTTAGTTCTTAGGTATGTAGCAAGGCAGAAAAATAAGAAAAGAGGAAGGGAGGTAAGGAAATAGATAAATAGACAGATATCCTGAGCATCAGAGCATTTACTGGGCACTTACGATGTACCAGGCACTGGGCAATTCACTAGGGCTAGAAATATGAGAGAGCACAACAGAAATGGGGGAAAACAATACATAAATGAGAGTTAGAAAGAAGGAAGGAGATTAACTGTGAGGTAGAGATGACCAGGAACTGGCATGGAAATCTTGTCAAGATGAGGCAAGCCTCACTCATTAGGGTTTGATATCCCAGGGGCAGAGTTCAAGTTTCTAGAACAAAAGGGATGAGGATGGTTATATTTTGTCATATATAAATTAAATTGTACCATGTTTACTTTGCCTTTCTGTGGATCTCACAAGGCCACTACTAATTTATGCACAATTCATGTCATTACAAAGAATAAATTTCCAAAGTTAACTAGTGTTTACATTGAAAACGAGAAGCCAGTGAATATTCTATTTACATAAAATGATAATGCAATCTGCCTAAAAAATACAGAGATTATAAGGCTAATTAACATTTTAAACCTGCTGGCTTGCTATTATTACCTTGCTCTCCATCTGAAAAGAGGCTATCAACAAAAAGAGGCTATCAACAACAAAATAAGGCCAAGACTCTTACAATATGCAGAAATATTCCTGTTGACAATATATTCAGGGTTATTTATGGGTCATAGTATTCCTTCAGATGTTTTTTATGTTTAAGCAAAATTCACCTTCTCAGCATATCTAATACTTCCTGAAGTATTCCTGGAAGTAATCTGCTACAATTAGTATTTATATTTTTTCATGATCTCAATGATTAAACTGGCCTCAAGTCTCAATGACATAACTTGTCACTAAGCAAAAGGATGTGAAGTAAACTACAGAAAGATTTTACTGTGTTGAGAAATATGTGGCATTAAAAAAATAGCATATAACTTCACAGATTTATATTCTAGGAGAGACTAGGAGACAGAAGAGACCTACTTTAAAAAAAGTATTTATATTTTTTGTCTTTTTCAGTCAACTAAATTTCTTCCAGTACTCTTCCCTCCTCTTTCTCTCTGAAAGTCATTCCATGTAACAAAGAATATTTGTAAAGACAAATAAAAAAGAGAAAGAAGATAAAATAATAATAAATCTGATCAATATTTCAAACAAAATGTGACGCACTGCTCCACATTCATTGACCTCCTACATTTAAAAATATAATTTTCTAGAAAGAAAAAATCAATTCTCCTTTGCTATCCACCATAGTTACTTCCTGTTATATATCAAACCTTAAGGGAATCTATTTTTTCCCTATAAAAGGGTTTTGGTCAGTTAAAAAGTTTATGCTTTATTGACTAAGTAAGTCCACTGGCTGCTTTGAAACCAAGTCTAAGTCTACTTGTAAATGAAGTCCATATAAATCATTTGTAACCCAGTGGTGCTTAAATGCTATCCCACTGTCAAGCAGCACACTTGAAATATGTATAGAGATAGAACTTTTGAAAAAAGTAAATAAGAGCCTTGATTGCATTCTTTTAGGAATGACAGCTATTTTATAGGTAGAATAGTAGGAGTACTAGTGTGCTTTGAGGGGCATAGGATACCCAACATTACAAAAAAAACCATCAGCACCACTACTAAGGAACATGGGAATCCCAATGCAATTCAATAAGCATCCCTTAAAGCCCTACAAGTACTATTCTTTGGGGACTTAAAAGCCTTTAGACTTTAAAAAATGCAAATATCACAGGATTATCTGAAAACTATCAAAAATCAACATAAATTATGTGGGGACAGTAGAGGAAAGAAGGTGGTGACAAAGATAAACTTTGCATAGATCATAATTTTATCTATGTGGGATGGGAAACAAAAATGGTTAGAATCCTATCAAAAGATAGTCTCAAGGAGGTCAATGTTTACATCATGGGGAAGCAACAAAATCAATTTCAAGAATATGTCAATATGTCTGACATCAACTTAACAGAATCCTAAATACCAAACAATTCCAAATATTCTAGGGAATAACTATCACAGAAATGGCTAAATAACTTGCTTAGAAGTGGTTTTTGACAATTTTACAGCAAGAAAGAACCTTGGAGATCAGCTAGCAACTCTCTTCCACTTACTTTCCAGATAAGAAAACTAAAGCCTAGGAAGGATTTTGTGAACAAATTTTCCATGGCTAACTATCAACAGTGCCAGGTCCCCTAATTCCTGGTCAAATACTCTCTCAATTACACTATCCTGCTTCTTGCAACAAAATATGGATAACATACACTAAGATTAAATGAAAATTAAAAAGCAACGTTGTTGAAATCTGAATACAGCATGCCAATTATAATGAGTCAGCATGATGGTCTATAAAAATCCTTGCTTTTAGCAGATTAGATGCTTCCTCAAAATGCACACACAAATGTATATGACATCCTAAGTTTGTTGGACAAGCACTAATAATTAATAGTATTTCAATTCATGTTGTGTGAGTATATGTTATATTTTCTTACCTAAAGTCATTTAACTGTAATTTTATGAATAGTTATGAACTGAACTCACATTCCCATTAATAAAAATATATATAATTAATTATGGACAAAAAGACTTAAAAACAGTTCAAAGAACTTACTTCTCAATTAATATTGCCATCAAAGAGGAAAAGATAATCATTTATTAAGGCACTATAATGTTGATTGGTGCAGTTTATACTATCCTCTGAAATGGTAAAATAAAATGAAAATTATAAATATTGTGTGTAATGGCATGACATGTTTTATTCTAGCAAGATGTGCTACCTTTGTGCAATATGACCTTCAGAGAGTATTCAACCATTGTGCTGTGTCATTTCAGGATTGCTGATGGTTTTGCAACTTAATTAAAATATTTTACACAATTTCTTCAATATTCCAAGCTGTTAGCCCAATTTTTATATCAGCTATGCCTGCCACAGTGCACTTATCAAAAATAGGAAAGCTATTTCCTTTAAAACTTTATTTCTCTTTTACAGCTTTAACAATAAACTATTATTTGAAATTTAATATGGCAATTAATTTTTGTAAGACATTTTAATGAGCTGCTAACCAGTGAAAATGGCTAAGTTGTTGCCTTTGTAGGGATATACTTTTGCAAAAATACAATGTGATGAAAATTAATAAAGATTATTTGATTGCACGTCATATTTATGTTCTCTATTATCATCCTTAATATTTAGAGTTAACAATAACTGAGGGTGACAGCCGTTGCAGTATGAGTGAGGAAGTTGTTATTATACAGCGTCCAGCTGGCAAACACAGAAATGATGGTTTGATTTTTGACTGCAGTATGAGTTTCTAGTGAGTACTCCACAAGGCTACCCAAATTACTCCTTGACTGCTACATCACAGTTGTATGACCCTGGCCTGATCTGTTTGCTCTTATAATATCCCATTTGCCAGTCAGCGCATTCTTAAAATATTTTTTCTGTGCTCTTGCTCTTCTTTCTTGATATGTTTCTACTTCTGCTCACCACAGAGCTGCTGTAGCATATGCAATCTCCACAACATACAACCAAGAACCGAACTACAAAAAGCCTTCTTTCTTCAAGACTAGCAGATTACTTCTAGATCATAGATTCTTTAAAAGCATAATCTAGTTGAATTTACCATCATATGCCCCAGAATCTAGCAGAGCACATTTCACATAGACTTTCCTCATCACAGTCCTTCTATGTCTTAGAAACTGTCCATGACTTGTAGGCCAAAAAACTGAATCATTTCATAGGCAACCAAGTGACTGATGCAGTACTTAGTTGGTACTAAGACAAAAGACATACAAAGTTAGAATGACTTTTAAAAAACCGGGTTCCCCTTCATGCCACAAAAAAGACCAAAATGATAACAAACATCACTTCCTCAGTGCTGACAGACTAATCCTCAAATATAAAATTCTTGAAAAGCAAGGCCTAGATTATGGTTGTATGTACTAATAATACTTCCCCTAGCACATACAAGTACAAATTCATAATGTGTAATCAAAGGAGAATTTCAGCCAAGGTCATGACAGGCTTAGAAGCCCCAGTGCTTAATATGTATTTGCTGAATTGAAACTATAATCCTTACTGTTCAATCTTAAATGTAACTGACTGGCAAAGAAGTAGCTCACAGATATGTGCATACCAAACTGTCACAAACATAGAGGTTTAACATGATCCCCTTTTCACAGACCTTCATTTTGGTCTGCAGTTTGTAATTACATTGGTGCTACGTGGTTTTCTAATATATTGATTCAAATGAATCAAAGTCCCTCCTTCCAAATTCACCAAGTATCTCCAATTGCTAAATCCAGTGACCTTTTCTTAGCCTCACTACTTATTGACTTATCCAGAGTATCTGACATTGATAGCCACCCCTTCTTTCTGGATGAGTGATAGCAAGTCCCAGGGTACAGAGCATTAAGACTTATAGTCAAGGCTCACCTCTGATATACTAGTTGTATGACCCTGGCCTTTCAACTCTCAGTGCTATAGGAAATTCTCTAAAAATAAGTAGCAGAAGAGGTCAAGGTCAAGCCTTGCCATTTCTACTGCAAAATACCTCTGACAGTCCACTCTCTCCAGTCACAAAAGGCTCTCTGCACTACAGCAACAGAGGTTTCTAATTTGTCTCTCTGAATCCAGAGTTTCCCCTCTATAATCCAGCTTTCATACAGCTGCCAAGTTCATATTTCTAAAGCACATTACTGGTTATATCACTACCCCGTGGAAGAAGCATAAGTAGCTCCCTAGTACAACCAGAACAAAAGACAAAGTTTTGTTTGTTTGGGATTTTTAAAACACTTCCAAATCTGGCTTCAGCGTGTGTTGCTTTGATTCTTTTGCCAGATGCAGAACAGCCTCAGAGAAAACACAAAGAACTCCCAGGAACTCATAAACAGACACATAAAAACATAGCATATTACAGACGGCCCATCAACTTTCTACAGAAAGAAAATTAATTTGGGGTAGCTACTAGGGAAATCTTTTGCCACCTGTGTGTGTGTGTGTGTGTATACATGCGCACATATGGGAGAGAGAGACAGAAACAAAGACTAAGAGAGACAGAGAGAAGGTGGCACAGTGAACTGAGCATTGGACTTGAAAGACTCACTTCATCTCATCCAGCCTTAGACACTTACTAGTTGTGTAACACGAGGCAAGTCACTCAACCCTTTATGTCTCAGTTCTTCATCTGTAAAATGAATCGGAAAAGGAAATGGCAAACTACTTCAGTATCTTTACCAAGTAAACCTCAAATGGGGGCGGGGGTGTTCTGAAGAGTTGGACGTGACTGAAACAATTGAACAATAACTTTTCAACTGCTTCTAATAATTAATGAATTGTTCAGTTATGTCCAACTCCTCATGATCCCAGGGACCATACTGTCTACAGCGCCTGCTTGGCAAAGACACTGGAGTAGTTTGCCATTTTCATCTCCAATGGATTAAGGCAAATAAAGGTTAAGTGATGTGTCCAGCATCACACAGCTAGTAAGCATATGAGACTAAATTTGAACTCAGGTCTTCCTGACTCCAGGCCCAATGCTCTCTCCATTGAGTTATCTAACTGGCCAATCAGCAAATAAAAAAAGATGAAATATTTGGCAAAATAAAATCAAAGCTACTTATAATAATGTAAGTTACAAAATAAAGATTGTTATTACTATGGATATTATTTTTGATAGAATAAAAAGACCTCAGACCTCTCTTTCTCAATATAGCATCCTGACAATTAGATTAGACGAAATCAGTATTTATACCACCTTTGAATTCAGAATCATCTGAGGATTTAATTACTTGACATCTGTTCCCTCTACTAGATCTTTAATGAAGAGGTTATATAAAATTAGACCTTCCACTGATTACTGAAACACCTCTCAAATATGTCCCACAACTCAGAGAATAAGCTTTCTTTAGAAGAATGGCCAATCGTTGACTTCACTGACCAACAGAGAAACCTATTTTAAAAGACCTTTGTATACTTTTCAGAATATTATTTTTTATGTATTGAGGGCTTTCATGTCATCTCTAATGCCTCATGATAGCACTGGGTTCTCAAAGGCTAAGACGGCAAAGCACAAATTCCAACAAGTCCTTCTAAATGGAAAGGGTCTAAGTATGGTACCAACAATATGTACAACTGTACTCCAAGGTCCACCCATACCAGCTGTATTAAGAGACACTAATCATCAGGAATATAATGTGGCATGAAGATCATCTGCTAAAACATAGAAAGCTGACATGAATTGATGTAAGTATTGACTATACAAAACAATGAAAACACAGATCCTTGAAGTACTCAAGTTCTAATGGCTTTTAAAATCACAATACTGAAATTCAATCACAAAATTGACATTTTCCTGTGTTGCATATTCTTGCTCATAGTCCAATTAACCCTCTTTTTCATGATGTGTATCTCTATCAAGCAAGGTATTCAAATAATTTGGAGCTCATATTTAGGGATTTGAGTAAATATTTTAAAAATCATACTTGTCTTACAATAAGTTTGTTCTATTGAACTATATCAGCGATACAGTCTTCTCTTCTAGATTTTTCATCATTATTTGAGTAAGCTTACAAGATCAATTTTACTCAGGATAAAAGGCAGTCCTTAATGATTACTGACAGCATGTTTCCCCTTTCCAAATGGAAGAGCATACATGAGTTTTCAAAGATAATTGCAAAATGTTGAGTTAAGTTCATTAGCTAACATTCCTCTAATGTCCCAAGGCAGCTTTCTTATTTATTTTTAAGCTAACAGCATATTAGTCTAATTATCTATATTGGTTTGTTTTTTCTTCTCTAAGTCTGATTTAGGCAAGAATTTCACTCATTTAAGAATCATTCACTTCATTCCTATCCTCATTTGACAACGAATCTTTTCTATTCACTGATTTTCTCCTCTTGAGTTTTTAAAATCCATTTCCCCTGAATTTGGCTCCATTTTGTGAACATATTCTTACCTGATTTGAATTCAATTAACACAGTAGTAGCAATGTTACCAAAACTTTTATATTATTGCTTTGTGTCCTTAGTTCTCCTTAAATTTCCACCAGCAGAATACTGGATTTTAATCATGTAAAATGTATCAGTGTTCCACATTTCACTCTAAAAACAAACCGACTTAAAACAAATTTATCTGTTTTAATTTATTTTAATGGAGCTTTGTTTTCTTATAGCAAGTTTATTTCTAAATACCTTCCTCCCCTCCCCACCCACCAGTAATCCTCATCCAGCACCAAAGATTGAACAAGGGGGATGAAAGCAGCCCAACAAAATCAACCAACTCATTATCTACTTGGAACTTCTTATGGGATATCGTATACGTTGCTGGTGTAAGCTTAATTTTTAGCAAGGTGCTTTCTTCTAGTTTTCCAAGTAGCTCTTGTCAAATGTGGCATTTCTCCCCAAATAGTTTATATTCTAAGGCTAACCAAACATTGACTTCATTTATTTCTCATCAAGGTCATTCCACTGATCTACTTTTCTATTCTTTAGCCAATACCACATAATTTTGGTGATTACTGCTTTATATTATGATTTGAGGTATGGAAACACTATTTTTACCCCTTAATTCCTATTTCCTTCCACAATTTCTGTTGAAAATATAAAATCTAGACCTTATGTTCCTCCAAATAAATTCCATTGTTTTGTTCAGTTCTAATAGTATGCCAAAGCAGTTTGTTTGATAGAGTACCAAATATTTAAAATCAGTAGCATTACTTTAATTATATTTATTTCATCATCTTAGCATGGCCCAACCATGAATAGCAAATGTTCTTCCAACTATTTAGGAAATTCTTTAATTCTGAATAGAGTATTATGTCAATATGTTTATGTTCTGAATGATTCTTGGTAGAATGATTCTCAGATACTTTATATGTTTTGTAATTGTTTTTAATGGAGTTTATTATTTCCTCCTGCTTCCAGTGATAGCTATATGGAAATGTTAATGACTTTTGTAGACTCTCATACTGTTTTATTTTTGCATCCTACTGCTTTACTTTAGCCATTAATAATTTAAATTTGTTTCTCTGCTGATTCTTTGGGGTCTTCTATGGTAAGTAAAGCAATGTGGCATCTGTAAATAAGGATAATTTTGCCTCTTTTTGCTAATGTTTATGTCTTTAATGTCTTTTTTTCCTATCATTGCTATTTCAAAAACTATGTCAAATAATCATGACAGGAAGCATGCGTATTTTCTTCCATATTTATTGGGAAAGCTTCTAGTTTCTACTCATTATAAAAAATACTAGGATTTGGTTTCAGTTTTATTCAGTCTTACATGAAAAATAATTCCTCCATGTCTATACTATTAAAGTTTTTTTTATTATAAATGAGTATTGGATTTTTTTAAAGGTTGCCATATCTACTGATATAACAATGTGATATATATGAGGGGTTTTGGTGAAATTATATTATTTTCCTAATATTGGACCACCTTTGAATCCCCAGCATGAATGCAATTTGGTCAAAGTTAATATTTACTCTATTTAACAAATATTTATATTTATTTATTGCAACCCTGTGTTATGTATATGCATATATGTTAGATACATATATATTACATTTATTACATATAAACTTCTTATATGTGTGTATGCATGTGTATGTATATGTATTCTTCTTTTCTTTATCCCTCCCTGGTTTCAGTATTAGGACAGCATTTATCTCATAAAAACAATTTGAATGAATGTGTACATTTTTAGTTTTTGAGAAAAATTTGTGTTGCCTACATATTATCTTTTAAATGTTTGATAGATGTAACCTATAAATCAATGTAGACAAGATTCTCTAACTCACACAACACACATACAATCACAATCATACCTTTTGGCTGTTCTTTTATGGCTTCTTCAATTCCATTTTCTGAAACTGAGTTGACTCAATATTGGCAACTTGGCTTTGCTCTTTTTGTATCATGATAATCTAATAGTTTTATTTTTGGATTCTTTTCTAAAAAAATAGTTTTTAGTGCTTATCATTTCCACATTTTTTTTGTTTACATTTTAGTAATTTCTAATTGTCAGTCTTCCTTCTTTTGTTCTCATCTTGGTTTTAAAAATCCTATGCAAAGATCATAGGTCTGCCCTTTTTCTATGTGACCTTGCACAGCCCTCCCTCACTCAAAATAAAATCAAGTGCAAGTCATGTCATCATTTCTCTGATATCATGGTCTTCTTCGAAACAAAGGATGAACACACAACCAACAACTGTAATATATACTTTTAGAGGTATATTCTTTCCTTCTGTGTACTGTTTTGGCTACATCACAGATATTCTGATATGTTGTTTCATCATTATTTTATATAATCATTGTGTTTATGATTTATTAGTGAGCCCACTCATCAATATTCAGGAAGTCACTGAGTCTTCATTTGGCTCTTACACCCCGAAGGGTAGTTTAATCCTGTTTCTGCAAGTGAGCCAAGGCATGCTTTCTACAGATATGGAGAGAGACAGTTTCACAGCTGCACTCACCATATACAGTAATTTTTGAGTCCCCACTGTTTCCATTTCTTCCCTCTCTATTTGCTAGGTAGTGATGGAACCAGCTGTCAAGATCTTTGGGTTTTGTTTCTTGTTATTGTTATGCTTCAAGATAGCTTTTACACTCTCCTCTTTCAGCCTCATCAAAGGCTTAACTGTTCTTCACTTTCTGCCAACACAGTGGTATCATCTGCATATCTAAGATTGTTTATATTTCTCCCAGTCACCTTAGTTCCAGCTTTTCATTCATCCAGCCTGGCATTTCACATGATGTATTATGCATATGTGTTAAATAAATATGGTGGCAATATATAGCCTTGTCAAACTCCTTTTCCAGTCTCAAAATAATCAGTTGTTTCATGTTCAATTCTAACTACGGCTTCTTAACCCACATACCAGTTCCTCAGGAGAAAAGTAAGACAGTTTTGGTACTCCTATCTCTCTGGACTTGTAACATTTTTTTGTGATCCACAAAGTCAAAAATTTAGTAAAGTCAATGAAGCACAAGTAGAGGTTTTTCTGAAACTCCTTTGCTTTCTCCAAAATTCAGCAAATAGTAGTCCCTAGTTTCTTTGCCTCTTCGACCCAGCCTGTTCTGGTAATTTCTCAGTTTAAATATTGCTGAAGCCTAGCTTGCCAAATCTTAAGCATAACCTTGCTGGCATGTGAAATGAGTGCAACTGTGTGGTAATTTGAACATTCTTTGGCATTGCCCTTCTTTAGCATTGGGACATAAACTGATCTTTGTTGATCCAGTGGCCATGGTTAGATTTTCCAAATTTGCTGGCATATTGAGTGCAGCCTTTAACAGCATCATCTTTCAGAATTTTAATTCCACTAACCTTATTTTCAGTGATGCCTCCTAAGGTCCACTTGACTTAATTCGGCAGGATATCTGGCTCTAGATCAGTAGCCACACCTTTGTGGTTATCAGTGATATTAAGATCTTTCTTGGATAGTTCTTCTGTACATTCTGTATATTCTTGCTACTTCTTAATCTTTCCGCTTCTATTAAGTCCCCACCATTTTTGGGCATGAAACTTAACTTTCATGTCTCTAATTTTCTCATCTTTCCCCATTCTTTTGTTTTCTTCTTTTTCCTTGAATTGCTCAACCCATAGATGATCCTTTTGCTGATAAGAAAATTGTTATAAAGGAAATTAAGCCATGATCAAGGCCATGCAATTAATGAGTGGCATACTGATAACTAGACCCTAGGTCTTCTAATTCCAAAGCCTGTGTTCACCACTACATCATATTACATCCACTTACTAAAGTTCACAGAATGTCTAATAAAAGATGAAAAAATTCCAATGAACAGATATGATTTGTAATAACATATTAGTTACAGAGACTAGTTTTCTAAAAGTACTTAAAAATTAATTCTCTTAATCTCTTTAGATCACTATTGTAATTTAATCAACAAACATTTTAAATACCTACTATTTAACAGAATTGTTCTAGGTGCAGGGAATACAGACAGAAACAAAGCAGTACCTGCCTTCAAGAAGCTAATAATCTACCAAGAAGAAACAACATAATACAAAGTTGTTTCAGAGGGAAGCACTCATAAAAGGAAAACCAGGAAAGCCCTTTTGAAAGGACCAACCCTTGAGCTAAGCTGATAAGATAGCTACATGTTCCAAGAGACAGATGGAACATGGAGTGTCATCTGTGGGGAAGAACAAGTACGCCATTTTGGCTCTAACAGAGAATAGCTAAGGAAAAAATGTGCAATCAACTTGGAAAGACCTACTAGATCACAAAATCCTTAAATGGCAAACAGAGAAGCTTGTATTTTTTATGGGAGATAGTTCCTTGAGCAAGGGAATGACATGTTAACAGCTATGTTTTAGAAATATCTGTCTGGTAGGTGTGTAAGTATTAATGGCTATATTTGGGGCTCTCCTGACTCTGAGTCAATAGTAACTGTTTCTCTTTTGACCAGCAACCCTGAGGGTCTTCCCCTCCCAGTTAGATTTTTTCCAAATTAAAGGGGCCATCCTGTGACTCACTTCTTAATCTTTCTGCTTCTAAGTCCCTATCGCTTTTTGTCACTCAAAGTGAGAACCTGAAAAGGCCCTAGCCTAAAAGGGCTATGGTCTCCCATTGCATCTTGGGCAATCTCCAGTTGTCCTGATGAATACCTGAACATCTAACCAGATGAAAACTAGACCCATATGGCTCTGGAGGAGAAAGCGAGGCTGGTGACCTTGCACAGCCCTCATTCACTCAAATCAAAGTCAACTGGAAGGCATATCATCATGTCCCATCACTATCCCCTCCCTCTGAAGGACAAACACAAATGTAAAAAATAGACTGGAAAGAAATAAGGCTAGATGAGGGGATACTATGAGTAGCACAGGCAAGAATTAATGGGGCTTGAACTAGACATACAGTATGAGTTGAAAAGAGGGGATAAATGAAGGAGACTTTGATGTGGAACTAAATAAGATCTGAAAACAAGAGAATAGGAGAAGAGGGATTCAGAGTAAACAGTCAAACGCATTTTCTTAAAACACATCCAGGAAAGTTTATATATTTATTAAAGGAGAACATTTAATATCTTATACAATGTATTTTTATTTATCAAACTAAAGAAACACTTGTCTGGTATCTTATCCTGTCAGTTGATCCTCAGAATCTTCCTGAGAAAATTTAAATGGAAGCGATTCAGTTTCCTGGCATGGCGCTGGTAGACTGTCCATGTTCACAGGCATACAACAATGAAGTCATGACTCTGTAGACCTTCAGTCTGATTATCAGTCTAATACCTCGTCTCCCAAACTTTTTTTTTGGAGTCTTCTAAACACTGAGCTAGCTCTGGCAATGTGTGTCAACCTCATTGTCAATGTGTGTGTGTGTGTTCGTCCTTTGTTGCCATATGAGTTTAAATATTGGTATCAAAAGTGGATCACTTTCAAATCTAAAATTTTCAACTTTTTTTTCTTTCTTATCTATATCAGCAGAGAACCAGGGGCTAAATTCTATTTAAAAAAATGAAGTGGCTTGAGGAGTGAAAGAGGAGAAAATATCTACAGGACTTTTCCTTGCAATAGCTACAGTCCACCAGAGTCCCAAGAGAGGAGCAGGGTACTTTCCAGGGCAAACAAAGGAGGTTGACAACCCAGCTGAAACAGAAATGAAGTGAGTTTTGCCAAGTATAAGCCCACCTAGAGCAATTAATACAGCACAAGAGAGAGATTCCAGTGGAGGTTTGTGGAAGAGGGCAGCCAAGTGACTAGAGGTGCCTCCTGTCTTTGCACCAGTTTTGTGGAAGCAGCAAAGAGAAAATGAGTGAGAAGTAAGGGATGGAAGCAGCAGTATCATGATGACTGCAGCAAACTAAAGTCGCCAGAGACTGAGAAAGTCATACTGCTCCTGATCAGCTGTGAATCCCAAGAAGTTCCACCAAAGATGCTAGCACATTACAATATGTCTGTAAATTTTACCCATTCTGAAAACATACCAAACCTGAGTGACTAGAAAAATGGTAGTCTCCTTGACAAAAAGAAAGAATTCAGGAGGAGGGATAGGTTTAGGAGAAAAGAAAATGTTTGGTATAGGATGGTACTGAGTTAACGGGATTTCCAGGTAGAGACAGAGGGTAAGCAGAAATGAAGGACTAGAGCTCAGGAGAGAGATGAGAGCTGGACATGCAGATCTGGGAGTCATCTGCATAGATATGAAAGCTGATGAGCTTGTCAAGAGTGAATAAAGTCTGCCTTTATTTAACATGTAATTTAATCAAAATTAAAATGGATTTCATGAATGATTTGTGAGATCTCTTTATTGTCACACTTTGAGGGCATGAAGATCAATTTCAGCTTTGCTTTTGTCTAAAATATCACAATTTCCAAAGTACTCTTAACATCGCTACTACAGGAAAGCACAAATATCTTTCCTGACCACTTGGAACTTTTCTAATGAAGTTTGTTGCATATCAACAGGAATCTAACAACTCATGAACCTAGTAAAAATTTATTTTACATTTTATGAAAAACATTATAAGGAGTTAATTTCATAATGAAGGTGCAAAATGATTCTATACTGGTTTGCTTGTGGATTAAATCAAGGGGTCTGCAAAGTAAGCTGAAGAGCCAAATACAGCCAATAGCTGCCTGGTCTTGTACAGCCTGTAAGCTAAGAATGATTTTTACATTTTTTAATACAATAAAACTTTCAAAATGTAAAATCTATTCTTACCTCAAGAGCTACTGAGAAATAGGCTGAGGGCTAGTTTGCTGACTCCTGGATTAAGTGATCTCTAAACCAGGAGTGACAAGATATAGTTCTAAAACTTGAATACAAAGAGATTCATATAATGGAGATGGGGAGGGTGAATATTTTAAAATTATGTTTTCAACCAAAGGATGGGAAAAAAATAGCAAAGTTCCTTTGAGGTCACTGTGGCCCAGAAAGCAAAGCACTTATTTAACTTCTATGTCAGTACTACCTTAGTACAGTGACCTGCAACCTAGAAGACGGATGACTGTAAAGCATATAGTGCTTTAGACACACACAATAATAGAATAAAAACAAGCAGAGCCAAGAAGGTCAAGAAGAGGTAAAATGAAAGTAGCTTATAATAAAATATTAAGAACTGGAAAAGGAGATTTTTAAAAAGAAAACTATAAACAAATTTAATTTGCACTATTCTGTTTTTTTATTCTTTGGAGGCTAAAATTCTTTCTGCATGATTTTAGAGTTCAAAACAACATATACCTCTCAAAATTTGATGTAGACCTTTCAATAAAACCACAAATGGATGGTTCAGTTTTATTTCTCTGGCATGATACAATTTTATCAACATCACCACAGTCTATCAATATAGCTCATTTACATAATATTAACATTTCTATTTGAATCTTTAACTATTTCTTCTTGATTCCTTCTGATTTTCAGCATTTTGTCCATATTTTGAAGAAATATTCAACAAAACTGCACAAGGCGATATGTAGAAATTCTTTTCCTCTATATTTTACTTTTTAACTCTTTGTCCAGAATATAAAACTTGTACAATAAGCTATATTTTTGTAAAAGTCATCACATACATCTTTTCAATTAAAAAAATAACCCACATAGGACAAATAACCTTTATACAAATTAACTCAATTATATATAAACAATCTGTATAAAAAACTTTACTTTTCTCCAAATTTCACTTTATTTTTAGAGATAAGTGTATGCTTTATAAACATATGGAAGAAGAAATTTTGTATCTAATATGCAATTATCGAAAAATCTAATCTCACTAACTCCTTGTCTCTCACATCAGTACCTGTCTCTCCGCTCACGCCACAGTCATCTAGTCCAAGCCATGACCATCTCTCTCTTCAGCTACTATAGTACTCTACTGCTTGGTCTCCTCACCCCTCTCCAAAGCATTCTCCACACCAACCGATAAAGACAAAGTATTTAAGAGTTTATTGTTTTATAGGAACCGTGCTAAGTAAGCATTGGGGATACAGCTACAAACAAGAAAGACTGTCTCTGCCGAACTTAAATTCTAATAGAGGAAGAAAACACTTAAGGGGCTTTCGGGACAGAGAAGCATCTTAGTGTGACGATGGTTGAAAGACAGTATGGAGTCCTTAGCAGAGCAAGGGAAAACACTCACATTTCAGACCTATGGTCAAACCAGGAGTGAAAGCTGAGAAAATATGTGGGAAAATGAATCTGAAACCACAGTATGGTAACATGGTGAGAAAATATTTAAGAAGTGGTGTATTGGCCTATTTTCCAAACAAGATAAGGCCAAAGTTCATTCAGACAGAGTCCAAATTATGAAGTGGAGAGATGAGGATACTGGCCAAAGTATAGAAAGCATGGTGATGAGATGACCAGGATGAGAGAACTGCCAAACGGATGTTCTAAACCACAAGTCAAGTCTAACCATATCATTCACTGTTCAAGAATTTTCAGTGTCTTCTCCTTCTTAAGTTCCTTCACTGATTAATCCTTTCATTCAGTCTAAGAATTCTTTAACTTCTCTATTAAACTAGAACATAGACCAATGGAGATTACTTCAAGTACAGAATACAAATTCCTGTTTTGTATTTAAATCCTGTTAAAAGAAAATCTTTGTTCAGACCTTTGGCCTCAATAAGGAAGCAAACTCAGGTAGAGAAAATTAAAGAAATGTATGTGCCTGAAGTCACCAAGGCATTGAGAACACTGGCTCAGAATTCGAGCCATCAACCAAGACAAATTTCCTGAGAAGACAATCTTTATAGGCAGACATTTCAAAAAGGGAATGGGCCGTTGTGTCTCAACTCCTTGCCCTCTGCCTCATCATAAGGTAAGAAGGTAAGGAGCATGAAATGAAAACATGTGTGGCTAGTGTTGATTAGCAGGAACTACAAATGACAAAGGGATAGAAGCAAAAGTAGTGTTCCAGACTGGCTGATGCCATTCCCAGAAGACTGATTAGCATGTATCTGGAAGACAAGCAAGATAGAAAATAAAGGGCTTGCCAGGAGTGAATCAACATAATTTCAGTTAACTGGTTCTAGATTGTCTATGTTGATTAGATTAGCTACTAGTCCCCCTGGATCACACCACATTCAAGCTTAAGTGGCTTACTTGCTATTTCCCAAAAACCCGCATTCCTTCCACTCTTCCTCTGGGTCTTTGCTCAAGTCTGACCTGTAAAGCTCCTTCTCTCACCTCTGCTTTCAGCAACCTCTAATGCCTTTAAGGGTACGCCCAATGCCACCTCCTACAACAAATCTATCCCAGTTTCCCCAGCTGTTAGTGTTCTAACCTAACCCACTCAAATTACTTTCTACTAATTTTGTACAACCTTTTATTGACTTATCTGTGTACCTACTAAAGCGGAATGTAAGCTCCATCGGTGAAATAATTCCCTCATATTTTGTCTTTGCATTCCTAGGGCACAACGTGGTATGCAGTATTGAGAAGGCATCCAATAAATGCTTCTCAGATTGAACCAAGTCACATTTCAAATTTAAAAGTCAGTGTGTTAGGTAAAAGTGTTTGTATTATTTTTTTTTAAAGGTTTTGTTAAGCGAAGTAAATGTGAAAGGATTTCAGGAGATAGGTTAAAATTTTATTTAAAGAGATTTTTAAAATATTAGTATATTAATTATTTATATGCATCAATGAGTGTCATTATTCCCAACAGTTATAGTTACTTATCAAATAATAGTCATAATAATGGAGTACTGTACTTATGATTTCATTTATATCTGTGAGAACTCTAAGATAAAGAAACTCTCTCAACCAATACAAATTAACACATTCTCTGAAACTTTTAGTTCACACAGCTAGCAAGTGTTTAAGGCCAGATTTGAACTCCCAAAGATCCTGATTCTAGACCTAGCACTCTGTTCACTTTGCCATCTAGCTGTGCCAACTGTAACCAATCAATAATACTTACTACTGAATTACAAATTACACTTTGGTCGACTATAGATATCATTCCTGAGATGCTTTAAGCAAAAGTACTATTTTCATATTGTTATTAGTGGAGGGAAAGTTCAATATGTTTCTTGCAGGAGGTTAAAAAATATAAATATTAATATTTCAGCCTCCAGAATAAACTGTCCATCATTATATTGGCCATATTCTTTGTATTTTTTATTCTAAGTTGCTGTCACAAAAAGAGAACAAAATCTAGTGGAAAACAGGCTGAAGAAGATGATATTTCTTCTTCTTCTCAATAGAGTTCCACCTCCCTTTTCTTTATGAAGAGATTTTTCTGTCCCACACATTTTTACTCGATACACACACACACACACACACACACACAAACATACACATACAAACATCTCAAAAGTATTTTGTTTTGACAACCTCCATTGTATAAAATGGTATCACTGTTATGTGTTATTTTCAAAGACTATATAATTTTTAATGTAAACACTTGTCTCTGTTATATAATGCTTTAATTTGGAAATGAATCTTTAGCTACTCATTTGCACATCTGAGAAAACAACAAACTAAATTTTATATTTATATTTTTAAGTTTCATAATCAAATTACATTTCTACAAGTCACTGTACATCTTAAATATAAAATTCCTGATTTATTGAGCACCATTAGCCATACTAACATATGTAATAAAAGAAATAGTTTGCTATTTCCAATTCTGAATTCAAAATACATTATCAATGCAATCCAATTTCTACCCTCTTTATCAAACTGGAAAGTTCATATCATTCATATAAGCAGATATGTATTTGTTCCAAATAATATTCTTCAACATAAAATTTTAAAGTCAATTGGGGTTGTGTTAGCCCAAGCATACCATCATGGGAAAAGAATAATAAATAATTTTAATGCCAAAAAAACCCAAAATGGAGTCATGAAGAGTCAAAAAAACCCAAAAAAAACTAAATAAAAAATTCCAAGAGTTTAAAGATTTTTTTTCTTCCACTTTCAAAGAAGGAAAATGAACACTATTTAATAATCATTTTTAAATTATAGCCCTTAAGTATCTTTGTAATAAAAAGTTATTTGGTAATCTATTTTATACTCTACTTCAGAACACTTACTAGGTAACCAATAATTTACTACTAAGTAATACTTCAAATTAATATACTTCTCATTAGCATCAAGCTTCATGTTTGAAGATGGTCAGTCACATAATTATATAACCTGTGAGGACAAAGAAATACTTCATATAGATATCCAATGCCCATAGTGTATGTCTATTAATATGTGAGCATGTATTAATATTACTATATGATAGATTAATGTGTCAATGTATGTATATATTATTAGACACATATATTTATTAGTACACTAATTAGGCATTATTAAGTAATACAATACTCTTGTTAAATAGTATTTCAGATTATTACATATCTTGGCATCAAGTTTTATGTTTGAAGATGGTTAGTCACATTATTAAGTATAACCTATGAGAATAAAGAAATACTTCATGTAGATATCCATTGACTGTATTGTGTGTCTAATACTATGATATGAACAATATTAGCATGATGTTTGGGGGTATACTTTACACCATCTCTCTTATACCCTCTCTCCCTCATATACTCTGCAATATAGTGTCAATTGCCTCCTTGCTGTTTCTTGCACACAACACACTATCTCCTGACTTCAAGCATTTTCATTGACTCTCACTCATGACTAAAATGAGAGTGGAGACTACTTTTCGCCTTTCTTTGTATCTCCAGAGCTTAGCATAGTGCCTGACACATAGTAGGTACTTAATAAATGTTTATTAACTGATGAGAGACACAGAATGCATAGATAAATTCTGAAAGTAGTTCCTAATTTTTATCATAGTATTTTGCATCTACCACTGCCTTTACCACCATTGCTGACAAATAGCAAAATGACTGATAAGAAGGCCTAGTTAGTATTTTAAAGTTACAAATAGCTCTTAAATAATCAAGAGCTCATTCTAATTCGATACCAAAAGGAAACTTAGTTATAAATGCCTATTATTAGTCTTCTAATATGTATATCTCTGAATTCCTAAAACAAACCAGTATTTCCTTTCACACTGACATGCTACCTAGTTCGCAGTTTCTAAATACCTACTAATCATAACACAGAAGTATTGAAGAGAGTCTAATAATCCATAAATAACAAACAACCAAACAAAAAATCCATCTTGAAAGAGACTGAACAGACAATGTTTAGCTTATTATCTGGTTATGAGTTTGAATCAGTATACGTAAGGTTTATGTCAGACATTTATTTAAAAAGTAACACATGATATCAAATATTTCTTAGCCATCATCATAAATCAAAATGAATCAATTAAGTGCCCATTTTCCACATACAGAAGTTTAAAATCAACATTCCTGGGAATAGGCATACAAAAGAACTACAAATGAAAAGTGAACAAGTATAATAAGTAAATATGTGATTGTTTATGCTATGCAAAGATAGAGATAAATGTGCAATGGTCCATAAGGGATATGGAAGCTCTCAGATTAGGTTAGGTGAAGTTGGAGAAAAAATAGTATTGATCACTCATTTTTTTAAAAAACAAAGTCACTTAAGGGAATAAAAGTAAAGTTAAATACAAACTTGGTTAGATATTCTTATATTACTTAGGAATGTATAGAGATTCATTAAATTTAAAAAGGAAGCCATTTAGGAGTCATTAATTTTACGCATCCTAAACTTTATTTTTCTTTAAATTGATGTACAGAGTAAATATCTGCTGACTTCTATTTTTGCTTCAATATTAATTTCTTTTGAATTTCTCTTCTTCCTTGGTATAGACAACATGTTGTTCAAGAAAAGAGAGAGGAACAAAATACTCGACATTTGTATATGAACATTGTGTGACTTATTCCACTTGAGTGGTTATCCTTTCCATCACCAACTAAGTAGGCAGGTAACCTTGCCAAACAAAAGAATAAAGGACACGGAGCCCTGGACAGGGAAACTCAACATATTGTGAGCTGGTAAGGAGCTTTATGACTGATGAAATAAAAATATCCTTTACAGATGGAGCTGGTATTAAGAAATAGTTCAATAAATAAAGAAAAATTCCTGGGTTTCTGCTGCTCAAAATCCCTAACCTTTTCTGATGCTATAATTAATATTCTACTAGATCTAGTTTACATGTTTTAAAAAAAATATTAAAAGCACAACTTGTGAGGAAATGTGCTCTTATGGAATTACCTAAGTATGCGCAAGTAATTAATAGAAACCTATTGTCCAGGTAAGTTATACAAAACATTAAAATCTCTAGGTAAAGAATCAGAAAGATAAACAGGTCTCTGTCATGCTTGAGTACACACATGCAAACATCACTACTTTTTGCCATTGCTACTATATAGAATGTCAGTAATATTACTACATTAATAGTTTAAAAAAAAAAAAGGTCTAACAGGAAGGTATACTAAAGCATGTAATTCCCTCGAATCAAAAGAAATGAGATGGGTACTATTATAATCTACCTACTGTGAAATCTATTTTTGAAGACAAAAACTTTAAACTTAAACTATCCAAGCATATACTATAATATTTTCTTTCTATATCACTGTGTCAGATATGTGTACCTTGACATCCTTTCTACATTAAAATTTGAAAGGCATTTTTGTCCCTTACAAATCTCAAAGATTTTCAATAGGCAGACAGTGCCACCTTTTGGTTTCACATACATAGGCCTTATTATTTTTCTCATACGACTCTAATTAACCTATGATTCATACAAGTGAGTTAATGTCCATACTGTGTTATAGAATTCCATGTTACATTTGTCTGGAAGTATAATTGAAAGACCATGCATTTAATACACCTGCATTATTATAAGCATGTATAAGAAAAAAACAAACATAAGAAATCAAAAACTTGTCATCTATTACATTAAGTACTATTACTATGAAATTTCTAATTATTCTAATTACCATTATTTACTAATACATCTTAACTACGACAACATATCTATTAACGACAAAAATTTCAATGAAAGTATTCTTGTTGATATGAAGGAATAAATATTTCTTCCAGAAATTAAAGGTAAGTAAAGTTGTTACTTTCTAAAAGCTAAGTAAAAGATACATATCATATTTAAAGATACATGATTTAATTTGATGCTAATGAATGACCTTTCATGAACACTGGACTACACATGGAAAGCAGAACGTGTTATCTTTCATTGTAAATAGAAAAAATAAAAATATTTTATACTTACACCAATGACACAATATCACCATGCTGCACCTCATAATTCCTGTTTTTCCAATGGTTCAAAGCCACTATATCACATGCCTGGCTCCATCCAGGATTCAAAGAAGGCTTTAAAAAAAAACAGAGAGAGTTATTCAATAATACTGCATTGAGTCTGTGATTTTATCCATGTGGATATTCCCTCCCTTGGCATAGGTGTATGTCACTCATATTTTCATGTCTCATAAATATAACATTTCTCTACAGTGAACAAAAATATTTTTTTCAAGTATTGTCATTTCCAAAGAATTTCAGTTCTATAAAAACTCCAAATGACAATGGAATTTTCCAAAAAATGGCTAAATAGATGAATAGATTACAGATATAGGATAGAATCAATGACAGATGGATAGCTATACAGACAGACAGATAGATAGATAGATAGATAGATAGATAGATAGATAGATAGATAGATAGATAGATGGATGGGACAGACGGATGTAAGGACAGACATAAAGACAGATAGAATAAATAACTATATTTAGGATCAGTGATTTAGAGATGTCATTTAGGCCACCAGTTTCATTTTACTGATGAGTTAACTAATGCCCAAAAAGGTGAAGTTACTTCCATGTCCACAATATGCATTTGCCAAATGCTTGCTATGTGCCATACTGTGCTAAGGAACACCATTAATGCACTCAGGATACAAAGAAAAAGCAAAAAAAAAAAAACCCTTGCCCTGAAGAAACTTACATTTTAATGGGGAAACAACATACACAAATCAGGCCTTAGAAAACAAGGATCATCATAGTCAGTATTTATACAGAACTTTAAGATTTGCAAAGCACTTCACATGTTATTTCACTCTCCAAACAACCCTCAGAGGTTGGTACTATTGTTATTTCAATTTTATAGAAGAGAAAACTAGGGTTTAAAGAGGTTAATTGACAGACTTAGGGTTGATGTCTGAAATAGGACTCAAATTCATCCGTTCCTAACTCCAAGTCCAATACTCTATGCGTTGTGCCACTAAGCTGCCTCAGAACAGATGAAAGGTAACCTTCAAAAGGCTAGCACTAGAGATAATGAGAGTTCTCCTAAAGAAGGTGGCATGTGAGCTGAGTCTTAAAGGAAACCAGAGATGATAAAAATCAAAGGTTGGGATAAAGAACATTTCAGGCACAGAAAATAGCCAATGAAAAGTCAAGGAGATAAGAGATAGAATATACTATACAAGGACAAGTAAGACAGCATGGCTGTATCACAAAATTCATGGAGGGAAACAAAATGCAAGAACAAAAATGAGTCAGTCAATAAATATTAATTAAGCACCTACTATGTGCCAGGCAACACTAAGCACTATACAAAGCAAAGTAAAAGATAGTACCTGCTCTCAAAGAGCTCGGAGTCAAATGAAGGAGACAGGCTAAACTGGAAATAATCAAAAGGCAGGCATTAGTATTAAGGAAGATGAAGAAAGATTGCCTGTAGGCAGTCGAAATCTAGCCAGGATTTGACAAAAACCAGAGGCAGAGATGAAGAGGGAGATAATTCCAAGCATAGGGAACAACAAATGAAAATTCCCAGAGTTGGTAAATGGAGTGTCTTCTGCAAAGAACTATAAGGAAGTTCCGGTGGCCACGGGAACTCAAAATAAATGGTAGGGGACAAGGGGAGTGGAAGGAATAAGAAGAAGCTAGAGAGGGTTTTAAACCCCAAAGAAAGGATTTTATATTTGATCCTAGAAGTGATAATGAAACACTGGAGATTAGTGAGTGTTAGGGTGGAGGACACGGTAACAAAAACATACCCACACTTTAGGCAGACTACTTTGGTCAACATTCGGAGAATGGACTGGAGTAGGACGACACGTGGCAGGGAGACCCATCTGAAATCAAATGCAACAATCCACACATGAGGTAATGAGGGCTTGACCCAAGGTGGTGGCAGTGTCAGAGGAAAGAAGAGGGACTATATGAGACATATTATAACAGTGACATCGATAGGCCTTAGCAACAAATTGATACGCAGGGGTAAGAGGATGAGAGAGCAAAGGAGCAAGGATAACCCTTATGTTTTTTAGCCTGGAGGACTGAGAGGATGTGGCACTATCAAGAGGAACATTACCAAGAGTAACAGTATCAAGAGTAAGAAGTGTTTCCATCAACCGGGGAATGGCTGAACACGTTATGGTACATGAAGGTGAACAGATAATATTGTGCTGTAAAACATGATGAAGGGGGTTGGTTTCAGAAAACCTGGGAAGATTTGTGTGAATGGATACAAAATGAAATGAGTGCAACCAATAGTACAATTTTTACAATACCAACTAATTGTGAAATTAAGTATCTTTGAAAGACTTTGGAACTCTGATCAACACAATGATCCAAAGGATTCATGATTGCTACATGCTGTCTTCTACCAGATGATGAATTGAGGACTCAGAGTGGAGATTAAAGCACATTTTCTTTTTTTTTTCTTTATGGAATTTTTTTTTGCTTGACTATAGATATAGGTATGTATGTATATATATATATATATATATGTATGTATATATATGTGTGTGTGTGTGTATGTCTATGTGTGTGTTTATATATATATATATATATATATGTATGTATGTATATATAAGAGTTTTGTTTTTCTTGCCTTCTCAATGGGTAAGAGAAGGGGAAAGGAGAGTAAGATAATTCAGAACTGAAAATAAAATTCAATTTTAAAAATCAGTAATAGGGAAATTGGAATACAGGGAATATTTTGGGGAAAAGATAATTAGTTCCATTTATGATGTTGAATTTAAGAGGTCTATGAGATATCTAGTTTGAGATATCTAATATGCACTTTTAGGAAAGTCATTTTGGTGGCTGAATAGAGGATGGATTGGACTGAGGAGAGACTTGAGGCAAGTAGAGCCACCAGCAGGCCATTGTGACAGCCTAGGCATACGGTAATGAGTGCTGGGAAAAAGGGTGGTGGTGGTATCAGAGGAGAGAGAAGGGTGCGTATGAGAGATGTTGCAGAGGTGAAACTGACAGGCCTTGGCAACAGGTTAGATATAGGGGAAAGATTGTGAGGATTTTACAATGACTCTTCAGTTGCAAGCCTGAGAGACTGAAAGGACAATATAGCCCCCTAAAGTAATAAAAAAAAAAGGTAGGAGCTGTGGAAGGGTGTAAGGAGGAAAAGATAATGATCTCTGTTTGGGACACATTTAATTTAAGATGTCTGTTGGACATCTAATTTGAGATATTTGAAAGGCAGTTGGAGATATGAACTTGGAGGTCAAGAGAGAAGAAGAATGATCAGCACATTTTGGTAATTACATCATCCATGGGAGCTAATGAGATTGCCAACTGAAGTAGTATAGAGGTTAAAGAGAAGAGAGCCCAGTACAGAACCCTGAGAGATACCTACGGTTAGATGGTTTGATGGATGAAAATCTAGCAATGGAGACTAAGAAGGAACAGTCAGATAGGTAGGAGGAGAACCAGGAGAGAGTAGTATCCTGAAAACATAAAAAGAAGAGGCTATCAAGAAGGAAAGTGTCGTCAAAAGCTGCAGAAAAGACAAGGAGAATGAGGCTAGAGAAAAGGTCATAGGAGCTGGCAACTAAGAGATCACTGTTAACTTTGAAAAGACCAGTTTCTCAAAAGAAAATGAAATCAGGCAAAAGTTGGAGTATAAGGGGTTGAGAAAAAAGTGAGAAAAGATAAAGTGGAGGTACCTATAGTAGACAGCCTTTTTGAGTTTAACTACAAAAGGCAGAAGAGATATGGAATGATAGTGGAAAGGCAAGAATTAAGTGAGGGATGTGGGTTTTTTAGGATGGAAGAGACATGAGCATGTTTATAGGCAGTAGAGAATGAGCCAGTAAACAAGGGTAGATTAAAAATCAGTAATAGAGCAGGAATCACAGAGGGGCACACTTGCTAATAGAAATAGGGTGGAATGTGATTACTTGAACAAATAGAAGAGTTAGTACTAGTAAAGAGTAAGGCCACTGGAATTTCCTGACAAGGGGTTAAGTCTGAGGTTTAGGAAAGGCACACTGGTTGCTGAATGGAGGGTGGATTACATGGAGAAATCTGAGGAAAACACCACCAGCAGGCTATTACAATAATCTAGGTGTGAGGCAATGAGGACCTGAACCAAAGTGATGGCATTGTCAGAGAAGAGAAGGGATCAAATTCAAGAGCTGTCCCAAAAGTAAGGTAGACCAGACTTGCTAATATATTGGAAATTGGTAGTGAGAAATAGTGAGAAGTTGAGGAGGACACCTAGGTGGCAAGCCTGAGGGCCTTAAAGGATGTCTTCTATAGTAATAGGGAAGTTAGGAAGAGAAAGGATATAGGGGAGAAAATAATAGTTCAGTTTTAGACATGTGGATGCTAAGATTTCTTCTGGACATCCAGTTTGAGATGACAGAAAGGCAGTTGGAAATATGAGATATGGGGTATAATGTCAGTAGAGAAGTTAGGGCAAAATAGGTAAATCTGAGAATCATCAACATAGAGAAGGTAATAAGCAGCACAGTGAATAGGAGGGAAAGGGACAAATGTTATCTCAACAGAGTTATTCAGGATTGAGGAATGCAAGAGATAGCATGTTTGCCAGTGAGACAGGGAAAAAGGGATTCAAGAATGAATAGTGTAGTGTTGAATGCATTCACCAAGAAGTTAAGATTGGAAAGCAGTCAGAATTCAAATCCAACACTTTACACAAATCACTTTTTACTATCCCACATTGATTGAATATTTATTACAAAAGAAATATTTCTCATCTTCCATTCTACTTTAATATGTATGGTAAAGGAAACTATCCCAATCTTTACCAAAACTCACTAAAGGCATGAACAATATTGTTCTACTAAAGGCAAAATAATCATTTTTTCCCTTGTCATGATGATTTTTTTTCACAGAAGCAACAAGAAGAACTACAATTTGGATTTTATCCACTAAGGGAAAATTCAACCAGGCAGAAGTGATAAGAACCTTCAAAGAAAGTGAACATAACGCTCAAGGCAAAGATCTGGATATAGACAGACATGGGTTCTAGACTTTAGGAAAGCAGATTTGAAAAAGTTCTGATTGTTGAATTTTAATACATGATTGGTATGATCCTGTAAGAAAAATTCTTAAATAAAAAAAGAAGAAACTACCCAGACACTACCCTACAATTCAATAATAAAGGAGAAAGGAGTTCTCCTCATAGCTTGGCCACTTCCTCACTGCTCAAGACCTCATTTTTCCCACGTGTAAAAAAACAAAAATGTGACCATGTGATCAGTAAGATGTCTTCTACCCCTAAAATTCCATAATTCCACGAAAATCAGATTAGTACTTTGTCCAATAGAATTAGTATAACTATAAAAATGAGTGAGCAATGCTAGACTACTAAAAATCACTCCAGGATTTTGCTTTTGAAATGCTTAAGTAATTTCACCTTAGATTTACACTCATTAAAGTATCACAGTACATCTCTGTTTTTGGTCAACATAGCTAATGTCAAAAGCACTAATTCTCTGTACAGTATTTGAAACTAAAAATTCCTTACTCTTTAAGCTTAAGAACTGGAACCTAACATTGCATGATCCTATCCAAAACAGAAAAAGTTTTAAGGGGACAGAGCCAAGGTGGCGAAGTAAAAGCAGGCACTTGATAGAGCCCTCCCCACAAACTCAGCCAAACACCTGTAAAAAACGACTCTAAACAAATTCTAGAGCTGCAGAACCCAGAGAATGACAGAGTGAAGTATATCTCCAATCCAAGACAGGTTGGAAGGTCAATGAAATGGGGAGCATCTATCACACCAGGCTGGAAACAAAGTGCAGCCCAGCATGGGCAATGCTAGCACAGACGGGACCAGAGTAGGACTCAGGGGGACTGAACCACTGGCACCTGAAATGGCTTCCAAACTTCTTGACCCCAAAACTCCAATGACAAATTGGAAGATGAGAGGAAAAACCTATTGAACCTGTGTGAGAGAGCATAGTGGTCTGACCCAGTTCCAGGGCAGTGGAGGAAGTGGAGGAGCCCACAGAAACTGAAGCAGCAGCAGAGGCAGCAGCAACAGGGGCAGTGGTAGGAGCTGTTTCTGGAGCTCTAGGACTGGGGGTCGAGCAGCTGACAGTACACTCCCCCACCCCCACTGAAAGCAGAGAACTACCTTGACAAAGCTCAAAGGTCAAGTAATTGGCTGGGGAAATGAGCAAAAGCAGGAAAAAAACAGACTAAAAAATCTTACTTTGGTGACAAGGAAGATCAAAATATACAATCAAGAGACAATAAACTCAAAACTCCTACATCCAAAACCTCCAGGAAAAATATAAATTGGTCTCAGACCATGGATGAACTCAAAAAGGATTTTGAAAATCAAGTAAGAGAAGTAGAGCAAAAATTGGGAACAGAAATGAGAGTGATGCAAGAAAATCATGAAAAATGAGTCACCTGCTTGCTAAAGGAGACCCCAAAAATGCTGAAGAGAATAACACCTTATAAAATAGACTAACCCAAATGGCAAAAGAGATCCAAAAAGTCAATGAAGAGAAGAATATCTTAAAAAGCCAAATGGAAAAGGAGGTCCAAAAATTCACTGAAGAAAATAATTTCTTCAAAATTCAAAGGGAGTAGATGGATGCTAATGACTTTATGAAAAATCAAGAAATTATAAAACAAAACCAAAAGAATGAAAAAATAGAAGACAATGTGAAATACCTCACTGGAAAAAGAACTGACCTGGAAAATGAATCCAGGAGAGATGATTTAAATATTATTGTACTACCTAAAAGTTATTATCAAAAAAAGAGCCTAGATATCATCTTTCAAGAAATTATCAAAGAAACCTGTCCCAATATTCTAGAACCAAAGGGAAAAACAGATATTGAAAGAATCCACCACTCACTTCCTTAAAGAGACCACAAAAGGAAAATTCCTATGAATATCGTAGCCAAAGTCCAGAGCTCCCTGGTCAAGGAGATAATATTGCAAGGAATCAGGAAAAAACAATTCGAGTATTGTGGAAACACAATCAGGATAACATACGATCTAGCAGCTTCTACATGAAGGGATCAGAGGGCTTAGAATATGATATTCCAGAGGTCAAAGGAGCTAGGATTAAAACCAAGAATCACCTTCTCAGTAACACTGAGCATAATACTTCAAGCAAAAAATGGTCATTCAATAAAATAGAGGGCTTTCAAGCATTCTTGATGAAAAGACCTAAGCTGTATAGAAAATTTGACTTTTGGGAGTGGAGTCAAGATGGCAGAGCAACAACAGGCACTTTCTGGATCTCTGCCCCCAAGTCCCACCAAATACCTGTAAAAAATGGCTCTCAACAAATTTGGGAGCTGCATAACCCATGGAATGAGAGAGTGAAACAAATCTCTAGCCCAAGACAGCCTGGAAGGTCAACGGGAAGCATCTATTGCACCACAAAGGGGGCAGGGCACAGTCCAGCATAGGCCATGTGCACAGACAAAGAGCGAACCTGTGCAGGCCTTGGGGAGACCGAATCTCTCCCAAAACACCGAGAACAAATTGGAAGGTCAATGGAAAAAACCAGTGGGACCAGTGTGGGATAGTGGAGTGGTCTGGCCCCAGCCCCCAGGAAGCAGACAGGGAAAGGGGCAGAGGAACCCTTAGCAGCCACAGCAGCAGCAGGGGCAGCAGCAAAGGCAGCAGCAAAAAGTGTTTCTGGAATTCTGGGACCACAAATTGTCAGGGAATTAAGTGGCTAACAGGACACCCCCTCATCCTCACTGGAAACAGAGCTCTACTTTGACAATGAGCTCAAAAGTCAAGTAAATGGCAGGGGAAATGAGTAAAAACCAGAAAAATAATCATACTATAGAATCTTACTTTGGTGACAAGGAAGACCAAAACATGCAAACAGAAGACTCAAAGCGCCATCATCCAAACACTCCAAGAAAAATATGAATTGGTCTCAGGACATGGAAAAGCTCAAAAAGGATTTTGAAAATCAAGTGAGAGAAGCAGAGCAAAAATTAGGAAGAGAAATGAGAATGATGCAAGAAAATGCTTAAGAAAATAATACTGTAAAAAATAGATTAATCCAAATGACAAAAGAGATCCAAAAAGCCAATGAAAAGAAGAATGTCCTAAAAAGCAGAATTGGCCAGAAGATAAAAGGGAGCCAAAAGCTCACTAAAGAAAATAATTCCTTAAAGACTAGAATGGAGCAGATGGAAATTAATGACTTCATGAAAAATCAAGAAATTATAAAGGAAAAACAAGGGAATGAAAAAATAGCAGACAATGTGAAATCTCATTGGAAAACAACTGACCTGGAAAATAGATCCAGGAGAGATAATTTAAAAATTGTGAGACTACCTGAAAGCCATGATCAAAGAAAGAGCCTAGATATCATCTTTCAAGAAATTATGAAAGAAAACTGCCCTAGTATTCTAGAACCAGAGGGTAAAATAAATATTGAAAGAATCCATCAATTGCCTTCTGAAAGAGGTCCCAAAAGGAAATGTCCTAGGAATATTGTAGCCAAATTCCTGAGCTCCTAGGTCAAGGAGAAAATATTGCAAGAAGCCAGAAAGAGACAATTTGAGTATTGTGGAAATACAATCAGGATAACACAAGATCTAGTAGCTTCTACATTAAGGGATCGAAGGGCTTGGAAAATGATATTCCAAGAAGTCAAAGGAACTAGGATTAAAACCAAGAATCACCTACCCAGCAAAACTGAGTTTAATATTTCATCGGGGGGAATGGTCATTCAATGAAATAGAGGACTTTCAAACATTCTTGATGAAAAGACCAGAGGTAAGTAGAAATTTTGATTTTCAAACACAAGAATCAAGAGAAGCATGAAAAGGTAAACATGAAAGAAAAATCATCGGAGACTTATTAAAGTTGAACTGTTTACCTTCCTACATGGAAAGTTAATATTTATAACTCTTGAGACTTTTCTCAGTACTAAGGTAGTTGGAGGGATTATACACAGATAGAGGGCACAGGATGAGCTGAATAGGAAAGGATCATGTCTAAAAAAAAATAAAATAAGGCCTGAGGGAGGACTATAATGGGAGGAGAAAGAGAAAAATAGAATGGGGCAAATTATCACTCACATAAAAGAAGCAAGAAAAAGCTTTTTCAATAGAAGGGAAGCGAGGGGAGGTAAGAGGGAAAAAGTGAACCTTACTCTCATCACATTTGGTTTAAGGAGGGAATAACATGCATACTCAATTTGCCATAAAACTCTACCATACACTACCAAAGAGTATAGGAGAAGGGGATAAACAGAGGGTGGGGGGATGATAGAAGGGATGAGGGCTTTATTAGAAGCAAATACTATTAAGAAGAAATAAGGTCAAAAGAGAGAATAAAATAAATGGGAGGCAGAATAGGATAGAGGGAAATGTAGTTAGTTTTCCACAACATGACTTTTATGGAAGTCTTTTGCATAACTACACATATATAGCCTATATTGAAATGCTTGCCTTCTCAGTGGCGATGGGTGGGGAGAGAGGAAGTGAGAGAAGTTAGAGCTCAAAGTTTTAAAACTGAATGTTAAAACTTGTTTTTGCATGCAACTAGGAAATAAGATATACAGGCAATGGGATATAGAAATCTATCTTACCCTCCAAGAAAAGAGAGAATATGGGGATAAGGAAAGGGAAGGATATAGAAGGGAGGGCAGATTGGGGGAAAGGGTAATCAGAATGCATGGTGTTTTGGGATGGGGGAGGGGACAGATGGGGAGAAAATTCAGAACTCGAAATCTTGTGGAAATGAATGTTGAAAACTAAAAGTTAATAAATAAATTAGAAATTTAAAAAAAAATCTTACTTTCAAATGCAAGAATCAAGAGAAGCATGAAAAGGTAAACAGGAAAGAGAAATCATAAGGAACTTTCTAAAGTTGAACTGTTTACATTCCTACATGGAAAGATAATAGTTGCAAATCTTGAGGCTTTTTTCAGTATTAGGGTAGTTGGAGGGGATATATATGTGTACATATGTATGCATATGTATATATGTGTTGTGTGTGTATTATATATATACATGGAGGGCACAGAGTGAGTTGAACATGAAGTGATGATATCTAAAAAAAATTAAGGGGTAAGAGAAGAATATATTGGGACAAGGAGAAAGGGAGAAATAAAATGGGGTAAATTATCTCTCACCTAAAAGAGGCAAGAAAAAGCTTTTTTCAATGGAAGGGAAAAGAGTAAACGTGAAAGCAAAAGAGTGAACCTTATTCTCATCAGATTTGACTTAAGGAAAAAATAACATGCACACTCAATTTGGTATGAAAATCTATCATACACTACAGGAAAGTATGAGGGAAGGGGATAAGTGGGAGGGTGGGGCAGTGGATGATAGAAGGGAGGGCAAATGAGAGAAGGGGGTAATTTGAAGTAAACACTTTTGAGGAGGGACAGGGTCAAAAGAGAGAACAGAATAAATGAGAGACAGGATAGAACGGAGGGAAAGATAGTCTTTCACAATATGACTGATATGGAAGGGTTGTACTATACATGTATAGCCTATATTGAATTGCTTGCCTTCTCAGTGAATGGTGGTGGGGAGGGAGGAAGAGAGAGAAGTTGCAACTTATAGTTTTAAAAACAAATGTTAGAAATTGTTTTTACATGCATCTGGGAAATAAGATATGCAGGTAATGGGATATAGAAATCTATCTTGCCCTATAAGAAAACAAAGGGGAAGGAGATAGGAAAAGGGAGGGGGGTGTGATAGAAGGGAGGGCAAATTAGGAGAAGGGATAATCAGAATGCATGCTTTCTTGGGGTGGGTTGGGGGTTTGGGGGGAGAATGGGGAGAATATTTGGAACTCAAAATCTTGTGGAAGTGAATGTTGAAAACTAAAAATAAATAAATTAACTTTAAAAAGTTTTAGAGTTATCAATTAATTTGACTTTATATATCCTTATACAGTTATAATTTTAGAGCAACTTAACACCATGGAGAAGTAAGTTATCTTGCTCTCACTTTTTATATTTCTTCATTTAATTGTAACACAGATAACTATAAATTACTCTAAAATTACTATAAATTGACTTTTATTTATGTGGACAATATCATTCCTTAATTTAACTAGATGCACAATATAAACAAGCTATGTTGACATCATTGCATGAAATTGCTCCTAACTTCTCAAATGTGCTGCAATATGGCATGGCCTGGAGTATACGATCAGTGATTGCCAGTATCTGTCTTCTAAAGACTTGTCATTCATCCCCAGTATACCTCAGTTTCTTCATGGGTAAAAGGGGGTAATAATAGCACCTACCTTGAATAGTTGTTGTGAGAATCAAATGAGATAATATTTGGTAGTTGCTTAGCATAGTGCCTGACAAATCAATTCAATAAAAATGTATTAAGTGCTAAATATGTGTCAGGCACTCTTCTGAGAGGTGGGGGAACAAATAACAAAAAGAAAAATAGCTCCTGTCCTCAAGGAGCTTGCAATCTTAAGGGGAAAGACATAAATGATAGGAGATCAATTTAATCTTCTCAAGACTCTTATCTATGATCCCGTGTTATTTTTTTTCCCATGTGTACATTCATCCCTGAAATTATAGCTGGGAAAATAGGAAGACTTTCTTGTCAGTTTCAGGAATGAGAGAAGAAAACAAAGGAAGAAGCAAATAAAATTACATAGATATAAAGGACAGTAATTCATTAGTATGGACAATGGTCTTTTCAGAGAATTCTGCATCTAAAGTACCTGGCCACTGTAGGAATTTGTTTTACTTGATTATGTGCGTGTGTGTGTGTGTGTGTGTGTGTGTGTAAACATATATATGCATATATATATATATATATTTTTATAAGATTTTTTATTTCTTTTTATTTTCATTAAGGGAAAAATGTTGTGCTGGGGAGGAGGATGAATAGTTATAGAGTTACCCAAAAAATAAAGAAAAGAGTCACTGAAGAATTTTTAAACACACAGATGATAGTTAAAAAAAGCAAACAAATTATATGTTAAGTTTATTAAGTACTTGAAAGGAAATAGATTCATATATTCATGGACATTAATTTTCTGTTGTACTTTGTATATAAAATTCTTTTTTCATTTGTTTATTAATTTAAGAATAAAAAAATTATATTTAAAATAAACTGTTGTCTGACCAGTGCCAGAGGAATGGTCATGAATTTTTCTCTTAGAGGAAGACTCAAATGCAACATAAAGATTCTTAAGTTTACTTCTCTTGGAATTTTATAAGAATGCTAACTTGGTTCTTTAAGAGAAGGGGAATCAATTGCCAATACAAAATATCCAAAGAGAGAAAAGCTGTAATTAATAATATAGCTAGTACAAATAGATATTATATATATGCTTGTGTGTGTGTATATAATATTATATAGAATATGTAGATATAGTATATATTATATATAATTAAGCAATAAATAAATAAATGATCAAACATGAATTATAAATATAATAATAAATAAATATAAATAATTAAATATATTATATAATATAAAGTATATATATATATCTTTAGATGCTTATTTAAACTCAGCTATATTATACTATGTTATATTATATTTTATGCATGCATATATTTGCTAGCAAACAATATCAATTCCATTACTTTTTCCAGAGGAAGGATGGCATTTTCAGTCACAAAACTTTAAACAGCAAATACATCATCCTTATATGTAAGAAAGATCGTAGAAGCTACAAAACTGATACTATGAAATGAACCATTGATGGTTTTATTTATATATACATGTATGTATGTATACATCTGATATTGTAGACAGAGTGATAGTTTTATAATCATGAAGACCTGGGTTCAAGTTGTATCCCTGATGCATATTGGCTGTATGACCCTGAGTAAGTCACTTAATCTCTCAATACCCTAGGAAACTACCCAAGAAGGGATTTCCTCACCTCCTAGGAGTTCCCTACACTAACAAATACAATAGTACAAACCAAAAACAATATATACATAAAGCAGAATACTCTAATTGTCCTAATTTATTCATATTTTGGAACTACAATGAGTCATTCATTTTTCATCCTCCTAATTCCTGATTTTACTATCCTATTTAAAAGAGGTTATTAACCTATCTAGCTGCTATTTATTAAAATATTATTTTAAATTTTTATATTTCAGTTCCCCTCTATCTAAACCACTTCAGTCTAAAATCAGACTAAAATCAGAAAGACCAAAATATTTAGTATTCCTGATCTGCTATCAAAACAGTGAAACGCTTTTTTCGAATATAAATTTTTTTCTCACTAGTGAACAAGAGCACTAGAGAAATAAATCCAATTCATTATAATAGAAATCATCTATGTATAAATAATGCAATGTAAGCATCAAATAAATCATTAACTATTTTTGCACACCTAGGAAAAGTTTCTATTTATACCACAATAAAGTAGTCACATGAACAGTTGACACATGTAAAAGATCTACACATTAACATTCTTTAGTATCACAGAAATATTCACCTTTTTTGTGAACAAATTTTGCTTGCTTTTTTTTCCATTCTCTTATGTTGTTGAAAAGTTTCTCCATTGTCTCTAAGAAACCACTTTCCCTCCAGTGTGGTTTCTTAAAGTAAAGAAATGTATTTGGAGCTGGGCTACGTAGAAGTAGAAATTAGAACAGTTGTGTAAGTCTTCATTGAGGCTGATATAGCTGCCAATAACTGGCTCAAATAAGAAAAACTTTCAAAAGATGCCTATATTTAGCAAAAGAGCAAGAAATCTCCAACTTAGAAATGCTGAAAGAACATTAAAAACAAAATCTTTTCAATTGTAATGATATTATAATTGCACTAGAGAATATTTATTGAATACCTACTTGACATATAGTTTTAAGTGCTGTGGGGGACATGACGCCTACCCATAAGGAACTTAAAATCTACTGGTCTTTCTACTTCATCCTATCCTCCTGGCCCTGGCCGTCTAGAACTCCCCTAGGAAAGCTGGGAGGCAGGAATACCCACCTCTAAAGGCAGGCAACCTGGAACCACAACTACTGGAGACCCAGAAAAGAAAGTTCTTGCCTCCAAAGTCCTTGGCACTTTCAAATGGTATACACATCAGAAACTGATGTGATTTTGTCAGTGGAAATGGAATTAACGAAATAGCATTACTATCTGCTTTGCCCTCTGACTTCAGCTGAAAACTCCTTTATGTGTTGTCTCCCCCATTTAGTGTGAGTTCCTTGAAGCTGAGTTTGTTACATATTTCTACTTGTATCCCCAGTGCTTAGCACGATGTTTTCCAGAGTAATCTCTTAATGAATGCTTTTTAATTAATTCATTTTTATGAAACAAACAAATAAATTCTTGTGCTAAATAGCTGTTGTTAACTATGAATGCGACTAAAGGAGTTCAAAGAAGAGTTTAAAAAAACAGAATATTCTGGTGTAGTCAGGAAAATTTGATGGGGAAGGTATTTTGAACTGGGCATTGAAGGATAAGTCAAAATTAGGAAGGGACTTGATAATGAGCATAGCACATATGGGGATAATATGGAGACTGGCATATAGTTCATGATGGAAAGGAAAAAAAATAAAATAAAATGATTAAGTAGAATGCAGTTAAATTATGAAGTCTAAAAAAAAAAGAGGAGTTTCCAAAACGTGATGAAAAATGTAATCTTTAGTAAAATTAGTCTCACATATAAAAAAGATTTCAAAATAAAACAATCGAATCAGGGAAACTAGAAAGATATTACCTTAATTCAGGCATGAAATTTGAAATCTATCTACATAATATATAATTCTACATGCATGTATATATCTTATTTATCTATATACATGAACTCTATCAATATAATACATGAATTCATAAAAAGAAAGCTCTTTCCCCTTAACATCATTCAAGTCTTCTCAGTATCATCATCATGTTAATAGGAGAAACAAAAAGGGGGCATTTCATAGGTTTCCTCGTCTCACTTTTTCTTTTATTTATGTTGCTATAATGTTGCTATATTTATGTTGCTATAATACTGTGGGATTTTACATATATACACAGTATATAAACATATATTTACATATATACACAGTATATAAACCCTTTATAAAGGGTTTTATTCAGTTTTTTAGGTGTTTGGGTTCCATAGCTTAAGGTGGAAGAGGGGTTATAAACGGCATATTTTATTTTCCAATTAAATTTACCTGAGTCACATATCACATGGTATAAGTAAATTAGGCCATTAAAATAGGATAGATATTTTTTCTAGGATGATATTCTTAGAGGTGATAAGAATAGTAATGAAAATGGAGTTTATGTGTTGTTTAATTTGTCAAAAAAAAAAAAAAAGTAATTGCAGCTAGCTTTCCTGTACTAATTCATTTCTTACCAAGTCGTTTGATTATTACTTCTAAGAGTCATTGGGAGTGGAAGGGAAAGGCTTAACCAAAATGAAAGAATCAATTTGGTCCTGGATTTACTATTTTACATAAAAATTACATTAGATGACAAAAAGGTATATGTAGAAGACAGATTTCAAAAGAAAACAATGGAATTGGGGAAACTAACTAGAAAGATACTGCCTTAATTCAGGCATGAGGGGGCTGAAACAGGTTGATAATAGGAATAATGGGGATTAATCCAAGAGCTAATCCAAAAATGGATCAGAAATGTATAGTTCTTTCAAGGTTCTGTGTACAAGAGAAATATAAAAAAAAATTAAACGTTCTAGTTGCATCCAAATAAGATTTAAGTTCTACTTGAGAGAGAACAGAAGGCATCTTAACATCTTCTTAAGGGATGATCATAGTTCAAAGACAGAAACCTGAAGAGGAGTCAATCATTAAGAAAATGCAGGATCAGTGAGAGCAAAAGAAGAAAAAACTAATAAAGTTTCTTATTTCTAAGGTCTAAGAAGGGATGAAAATATGTAGAGGGCTCAAAAAAGAGTTTGTGGCAAGAAGGACTGCATCTGGGATGAGATTCACCAAACTCTCTCAATCCTTTTATAGACCAGAGTCAAATTAAAATAATACAATTCAAGGAACATTTTGAAGTTTTCATTATGTTCTACTCCAATTGTTTTAAAAAATCTATAAAGGTTGTGGTGGTTCAAAATGATTTAACGGATTTTTTAAAAAATTTCTATTTGAGATCACATAACAAATAAGGTTATAGAGTATTTGCTTTCAGCAACCCAAAAACCTCAGGAAAAGTAAGCATTCACTCTTATGCCAGTACCAGAAGTTGCATCCCCAAGATAAGGAGACAGAAATATCTCACAGCATAAGACCTCATGAAATAAAATTAAGGAACTTAAATTTCCTCACTCAGCATTTGACCCTCAAACCATTCCACCAGCCAGGTAGTAGTATCTGAGACAAACACTTCGGGGTCTGGCAGTAGGGATCACTATTCGCTGTTCACCTATGACAATGACTGAACCTGAACTTAGCCTCATCCATAAGAGTCAATAGGTTAACAATGATTCTGACATCTTTACACATAATATTTGCAAAAATGGCACTTATTCAATGAGCAGCGGCAGAAATGATTACAATATTGCACTGTTGGTGAAGCAATGCCTTGGTCCAGACGTTACAGAAAAGAAATTAGAATTATATCCAAAAAGTTACCAAATTATGTACTCTTCAAGGTGGTGATACACTCAGCAGTCATATACTCCATAAAAAGAAAGGATCCACATTACACATATATTTATAGTTGCAATTTTTCTTGCAGTAAAGAATTGGAAACTAGAAGTATCCATCAATTGGGGAATGGCTAAACAAATTATGCCATATGATTATAACAGAACGTTATTGTGCCATGTGAAGTGACAAAAGGGATGGGTTCAGACATAAACGAGACTTGCATGAACTAAAGGAGACTGAAATGAGCACATGTCATATGGTTATAGATAACTCATTTGTCCTCTTTTGAGAAATATGGGTATCCTTGGACCACATCTATTAGCAAATAGTTATTACTAGTATGCTTGGATCAGTTCCCAATATAGGTGTCTAAGTTACTGCTAAGAACATTCATCAAACTGTATAGGGTCAAACACTGATCTGTGAGGCACGCCAGTAAAGAAGAAATCCCTTTAAGTTGAGATTGAATAATCATATTTCACAAATAAACATTTAAACATTGAAGATGAAAGAGACTAATAAAAATGAGATGAACGAAGTAAATTAATCTCATGCTACTCCAAAGAAAGCATGTTCATTGTGTTCCCTTTTTTTACTGGAAAAATCATTAATTTTAGAGTCAGAAGATCTTGTTTCAAATTCCCAATAGACTGTTACTACCTCTATGACCTTGACCACGTCACTTGACCTCTGGGCTTTAGTTTTTTTCTACTGTAATATGAAGCTTAGATGATCTCTGAGTTTCCCTCCTGCTCTAAATTCTGTGATCCTATTTAAGAGTTAGTTACATTCTTAAACCAGGAAAATGAAACAAAACAAAAGCCACACATCAGAAAATGTTTTAAAAGGCATGGGAATAGTAAAAAGAATACTTTGAAATGTTTTAGATTTTCTAATTTCACCAGGGACAATATCTTATTCCTCAGCATCTGGCCAGTACTGGCATGCAACCAATGTGTGGTGTGTGTGTGTGTGTGCGTGCGCGCGTGTGTGCCTTTAAGAAACTATATATTAAAAGGCCCCTACAAATTCAATTCAACACAATATTACCTACCAAACTCTCCATTCCTCTGGAGTTCTCCATGATGCCCTCAAACCACTTGATCTGGAAGATCATTTCAACCCCAAAACTCATATCTTGGAAGCACCCTCTGCCCCTGGAGGCTCTCCCTCTGACTAGAGGATAGAGGATTCATCCCAGAACCTCAGTTTACAAGGAGGACAACCTGGTCAGTCATCTGTTCATTTCTTATCAGGATTATCAGGCTACATGCACTTCTCTATCAAGCCTAAGTCAGGTACATTCTGCCCCTACCCCTTTTCCACTTTCTTTGATATTTTGTCTTCCTCATTAGAATGCAAGCTCCTTGAAGGTTAGCACTGTATATCTTTTTATTTGTACAGTTAGTTCTCCTACAACACTTGTTTTGAAAATGTAAATTTGTCCCAATGTGATTGATGTATTGGGAAACAATGTGAAAATAACAAGAATGTTGTGCTTGCTTATTCAGCATTTTTTGGATGAGAAACAGAAAGGGAACAGAGAAAACTGGACCACTTCACAATAACTCACAAGCTGCACTCCTTCTGACACCCACTTCCCACCAGTAAAATTACTTGATTTTTCAAAATAAAGTGCCACATGTATTATTTGTCTTCTGGTGCAGTAGGAGCTGTGGGTTAAAAAAGGCCAGACCATTCCAACCCTTTACCCCACTTACCCAGGGTTGTGATACACTGAGGCTCCTCTCTTGCCCACAGTAACTCAACATTTGCCAACCTGAGTCCTGTAAGAACCAGAACTTGGGCCAACCTACAGCCTAAAGCTGCAGACATGACCACTATTTATTGGAGTATTCATGTATTTCTTAACCACTTAACATGTATAAAACTGAAACCATTTTATTAGATTCTTATATTTTTTAAGTGTCAATGATGGTTTTTATTGCTGTATCAGTTAGTAAACTCTTGTTGACTATTTCTAATAATACTTTAAAAGCAAAGTGGACTAAAATTGCCTACATATAATGGAATCTTCCATCATATTGACCAAGAATGATCAAGAATAATTCTTACTGTTTACAATATGATTTTATTTTCACAATTCAATTCCATTTTCAGCAAGTACTTCAGTGATGTACCTGCCAAGAAGGAAAGGAAACACTTGTCAAAGCTTCCTGAAATATTAGAAATGCCTGCTTTGTCTATTCTAAAATAAACTTGGAAGTCTGTTTTCTATGAGCTTAAGCTAAAAATTCACATATCCTTTAATTTTTTTTTCAAAAGACAGATTCAGATGCCATCATCTCAGAATTAATCAACAATTCGGATTCTTTTTTTTCTGAATATTCAGGTCTCATCACACAGCATAGTCCCTCATGTAGACAATTGTATTCATTCTTTTAAATCCTTTCATTTCAATCATTCATTCTTTTTTATTATTTATTTTTAACATTCTTTTCTTTTTAAATTTTGAATTCCCAGATTCTCTCCCTCCCTCACACACCGTCCCCAGCCACTGAGAAAGCAAACAATATGATATCAATTAAACATGTGAAATCATGCAAAACATTTCCATGTTGCCATATAAAAAAAGAGAAGAAAAAGAAAGTAAAAATTATACTTCATCTTACACTTAGAGTTCATCAGTTCTCTCTCTAGATAGCATTTTTTCATCACAAATCCTTTGGAATTGTCTTGCATCATTTTATTGATCAGAGTATCCAAGTCTTTCACAAATGATTATCATTACAACATTGCTATTACTGTGCAAAATGATTTCCCTGTTCCCACTTCAGTGGCATCCGTTCACATAGGGCTAGACTGCATTCTTTCAACAAGTAAAAATTATATTTGCCAAAGCAATCTCCCTTGCTTACAACAACGAAAAGGGCCCCAAACTGTCTAGTAAGTAGAATACACTTTTTAGGGGCCACAAGGAAATTTCAAAGGCTTCCTCAGAACTTGGATGGGCTCAGAAAATTTACAATCAGTCCAAGTTTTACTCATCAAATAAAGTCAGTTTCTGATGTAGGATTTGAAACTTCTATTTTCCTTCAACTGGTGAAAATACAGTAGAAAGACCATAGCATTTGAAGATGGATATTATATTCAATTCCTACATGTCCATTCATATTCCCTCCCACTCTAACTCAAAAGCTAATTGCAATCTCTTCACAACTCCTTCTCCTTCAGACCAAGTCCCACTCATATGTGAGAAATAGTGCTGGTGTTATGACTAATTGAAGGACTACTAGACCAGTACAGCTGTTCAGGCATTTTCAGGATCAACTTGAATCAACATGAGCCTCAACTAGATTTAACCACCTTAGAAAACGTAGGGGACCTTTAGAGGCCCTGCATTTAGGACTCAGCCTTAACTTATCCCTACTTAGGAATAATTGACCTCCCTACTTTAATCACTATTCAAGGTTTTTCTATTCTAGAAGCCTTCCCAGGCTGACTCACTTAATTACTGATAAAAAGTTATTTGACTTTCAGTTAAGTGCAATCCAACCATTAGATATTGGCTATCCAATATTGGATATTCAAATATTGGATATCCAATATGTGCAGATAATTTAGTGGGTACTTTAATACTTAACAGCACAGATCCCATACCCATAAAGAGTACAAATTCCATTTCTTCGGAAGAAATCTTTTCTCTGAAGGATTATCAAAAGCTGAATTTTGCAGTAAGTACATAGAAATTCTCAAACAATTTTTAAATATTAACAAACATCTTATAAATTTATTTCATAACAGAGTTGAATTCCCCCCATTTGTAATGTGCTTAAAACTTTACCTCAAATCTCATCTACTCCACAAAATCTTCCTTAAGTGAAGCAACAAGTTAAGTTTAACCCCTAAAAGAAGGGAATCCATCATATTTATGCTCTAAATTCTCTCAGCATCTAGTACATTGCATCTAGTATGTGCTTAATAAATGTATATTAAATGAATAAATTCACAATTCATTACAATATGCCACAAATCAATCACAAAAAAAATGCTCTCCAAGGGCATGAATGATTCATCCATAATTTTAAAACATACTAAGAAAAATATTCAAATACAGCTGATGAAAAAGAAAATCCTTACTATACCAACAAGCATGATGAATCAAATGGGAGAGCAGATGAAAGGTGTTTGAAGATATAATAAATTACATAAAACATGCTCCTATCTGTGGTATCATAGGAATTAAAGGAAAATCCATCAAGGCACATTACAAAGTTATCACACACCAGCTGTTTCAATTTCACATATTTTGAGTCCAATAAATATGAACTAATCTATTTGAATTCTCTATTAATAACAAGTTAGAGAACTACATAAAAGCTATAACTTCCTAAGGGGCAAAAAACTCAAATGAGGATTTCAGGAAAAGGTAATTTGAGAAGAAAATATTCATAAACCAATAAAATATGCTAAAATTAAATCCTATCTCCCTTTAACATTGATCCCAGCAGAATCATGGAGAATTAGAATACAGAAGAGTCAGCATAGGATGAGCATTTGTACCAAGTGGTCCTTAGCCCTATGAAAATGCATAATCAGCTGTTAACAGTGAAATTTTCAAACTCTGTTTTGAGTGACTATGGATAAACCACAATACAGTTCTTGTGGTCTTCTATTAACCATCTTGCCAGAAAGCAAAACAATAACAGCCTACAATGATTATTGAATAATATTAAACTCTCTGAGTTTAAAAATGAAAACAGAGATTTAAAAAGAAAGCAGGCCTACTTACTGCTTGCTTTTTTCGATAGAATTTTTAATTTCAAACTCAGCAGGAAAGAAGATAATCAGTGCAAAAAGCCAGCTAGGAGCCTAAGAGGTTTATTACAAATCTAGTTTTAAGGGACTCATTCACAGATAGCTTAAAGTCAAGACAATCACAAAGCCAATGGATGTGCACTATTAATGGATAAAAGGTTACATGCTGGTTGTACTTCACTTTTCCTCACATGCTATAATTTGTAATGTAGTCTACATAAATCACCTCTGAAGTCTACCAGAGAGCACTGTATTGTAATATTTTGAAGTTATCTTCTTCCTCTAGTTAAAGAAAGAGAAAATGAGATGAATTTCATGTAATTATAATGTAGAACTTTAACAAATGGTATGCCTATCATCTGATCCACAAGACAGTGAATTTGTATTTCTTCAATTTGTATTAAGATATCCTTTCATTTATCAGTTTGAGTCTTAGATTCTTGCTTTGAATTTAGTATAGAACTTTTTACATGCTCAGCTAGTGGCCCTAACCCAGGAATCTCAATTCAGAGATTCAAACCTAAAACTTTGGTTGCAAGGTTGTTAAAGGTCTAAGGATATTCTTCACCAATATAGACCTGTGTCCAATCAAATGGTCAGAAGAAGAGATACAAGGATATTCTCAAGGTCTCTCTGAAGAACTTTGAGAGACATGGGAGACATTGGCACAGGATTATTCAAGATGGTATGTCCATATCAAAGCAGGTGCTGTGCTCCATGAGCAAAGAAGAATTGTGGTAGCCCAAAAGAAATATGAAATGTACAAATTTAGAGACATCTCCCTCCCAAATGGTTATACAAACTATTTGTGCCCAACCTATGGGAGACCCTTCCAAGCTCCTGTTGGTATGATCAGACACAGCCAAACGCAAGGTATACTGACGCTAACACTGTGATGTCATTTGGTACTCTTTGAGCATGAACGACAAGAAGCAGGTCCAATCAAAACTCTAATTTAGATCATTAGGTTGCATCCAACAAAACCCCTGAAGTTTCAAAAGTATTCCATAATATTTTCATATCCTATGTTAAACTGCTATTCTATGTTGTGGCACTTCTTTTACAAAGAAAAAAAACTACCATTTTCAAAGGTAATGACTTTCAGTGTAAAATGATTCAGATGTCATACCTTACTCAACCTTAAGAGAAAAAAGAAAATATAAATAATAATCAATATTTAAACTATCACTCATTGTATACATGACATTATAAAAGTGCTATGAGACACTAATGGCATATTTAAGCTTATGAAGCACTTATGTCTACATACCTTTGTGAATAAGTTGTTTGTATAAATTGTATCCTAGGTTAATTCTGACTTACACTATAATTTCACATATACTTCTTCATTTATCTTCATACTGGTTGCAATTCCTAACATATCAGCTTTATATTTCAGTTACCCAACTACCCCAACCATATTTCTATGCTGATTAGTTGATGAGGAATTATAAAAGAACATTTAAACACACTCTGAAGCATTCTATTTTTTTTCAGATTCTTGCATGAAGCAATATAATAGGAGCAAGGACATCTATATTTGAGTCCAACACATATACTAATCTCTTAGATAGCCAATTATTTCTTAACCTCTTTGGTCTAGTAATCTCATCTATAGAGAAACTGATGATTTCTAAGGTTTGTTCCAGCTCCAAAATGAAATAATTCTATGAATCTTTTTTTTTTTGTAAATTTAGTAATGTTTCCCTATAGCATGTTTGCTGAAACTAGGGCTTGTTTACCTCTACTGTCACAAATGTATCCCATCTGCAAATCTCAAATTTGAACCTGATGATAGAGCTCACAGATCACCACAAAGATCTTATCTAGCTATAATGCCAATATATTCCAGAATTTTGTCAGTGGCAGTGATCCAGTCTAGGGGCCTAGAAGACAACACTGACTCTTCTGTCTTGCCAAACTGATGCTGTTGCTGTTATTATTATTGTACAGTTTTTTCAGTTGTGTCTGACTCTTCATAACCCTGTTTGGTTTTTTGTTTGTTTTTTTTTTGCAAAGATACAGGAGTGGTTGGCTATTTCCTTCTCCAGCTCATATAACAGATAAGGAAACTGAGGCATTCAGGGTTAAGTGACTTGTTCAGGATCAGAAATCTATCACCCGTATTTTCCTTTCTCTGTACTCATACTATGCTACTTCAAGTCCTTAACATCCCTCTTATCTATGCAACTGACACCTAATCAAAAACACAACAGCTTTCCCCTGAAGGAATTAGTGCTCTTTACAACCCTGCTTGTGTGGCAGAATTCCCTTTAGTCTAGAGGTCCTGATAAGGGCCTCTCCAGAAATACCAGATTAATTTGGGTTCCTGGATCACAAATGTAATTTCAATTCATTATACCTGATTACTCTTTAATTGTATTTAACAAAAGGAAATGTTATGGAAGACCTACAAACTTTCAAAAGATGAATAGTTAAGGAAGTAAGGAGGAAATATTTTGCCTCAGAAATCAAAGGGGTAAGAATAATAACAAAATTCATCTAAAGAACAAAATCTCAAGGAAGATAATGGAAAAAAATTAATGAAAAGGTATTTATTAAATACTTAGTAAGTGACAGGTATTGTGCTAAGCACTGGAGATAAAAATACAAAAAATGAAGATAGTCTCTGTCCTCAAGGAGATTACGTTTGAATGGAGGAGGACAATACAAATTAGTGGCCAGGACAGTATATTTCATTTTGGAAAGTTGATGAATAGGCCATTGAGAAGTAAATTTTAATACACTTTTTTCTAGGAGAAATGACAGAGTTGACTTGATTATGGTTCAAGACCTGGAAATATTAGGAAATGGAGAGAATAGAGGCAAGATATATTGTAAAAAGATGACTGGGAAATGAAGTGAAGCAAGGTATGCCTGGAGATGGGCCAAGAAATATGGGGAAATGGAGGCAACTGCCAATCAAGATAGCTAGATCTTAAGGCAAGTGGTCTCGAGGTTAAATATTAAATCCTCTAGGACATGCCTATGGAATGAAGTCAAAAGAGTAAAGATGAAGGAAGATTTCTACCTTCAAATCTCAAATTATATTACAAAGCAGTAATTCATCAAAACTATGATAAGCAGAATTTATTATGCATCAGTCATGACCTCAGAAAAGAAAAAGTAGACATGGTTAAAAGAGACATGCAGGAAAACTGTCATAATTGGGAACTTAGTAAAATGTTTGCAAAGCTAGAAAAATGTAGCAAAAAAGATTTTAAAAGGAAGAAATTAAGCACCCTAATAGATTTTTGGAAAGGTTAACTTTTATAGATCTTGAATTACTGGATGAGAATGAAAAAACAAAACCAAGCTGTGCTACAGCACTCAAAATAAAAAAGAGAAAACAAAACAAAATTAACACATTCTTTACTAAAACAAAATTAAAATTGTAATAAAGGTCACTTAAAGAATGTATTCAAACTTAAGTGGAGACAAAATAAAATCTTTAAAAACTGGTTTGATCAAAGAACATATAATAGAAATCACAATTTTATCAAAGAAAATGACACTTATGAGACAATATGTCAGAACTTTTGGGATGCAACCAAAGAAGTCCTTAGTTTAAAACACATCTCTAAACACTTTTAGCAAAATGAGAGAAAAAACTAGAACAATGCATTAGGTATGAAACAAATTTAAAAAGCAACAATCAAAAACTTCAAAACAGATACAAAAAAATTTAAATTCCAGGAAAAAAAAGAGAAGATATCTTAATTAAACACACACACAAAAAAGTTAAATTGATCACCAAAATTAGATGCTGGTTTCTTTAAAAACAATTTAAAGAGACCAACAAAAAATGAATAAAAATAAGAATTTACAACATTGACTAAGAAATAAAAGAAATGGTTTAGACATGTTTTTGTCCAATTGTATGCCAACAGTATTTGCAACTTAAATGAAAGAATGAATATTTACAAAATTTAAAAATATTACAATGGAAAGAATAAGAACAAGAAAATTTATATAGCTCAGTTTCAGAAAAATGAATTGAACAAACCATAAATAAACTCTCAAAGCATAAAATTCTAGGTGAAAAGGAACTTACATATCAATTCTTTCAAACATTAAAATAATAATTTATTTTAATATTTCATAAATTGATTGAAAAAATAGAAAAAGATGGCATCACACCAGACTTCTTCTTTGGGAAAATATGGTGCTATTAACCTGCCCAGAGAGGGATAAAGCAGAAAAAAGGAAACTATAGATCAATGTCTCTAATGAATATGATGCCAAATAATGAGTAAAATATTAGTAAAGAGATTAACATATTTAAAACATATGTTATGATAAGATTGAATTTATAGTTGGAATTCAGTGATAAAAAAGTAAAAGTATAAACATAATCAAGCATATAAACAAAAAAAGCCTGAAAGTTATGATCATATCAATAAATACCAAAAAAAAGACAGCTTTTGGCAAAATATAATATGCCCATTAAAATTGAGAAGGCTAAAAAGAGCAAGATGGTAAATAGTATCTAGCTAAAACCAAGAATTAGCATCGTATTTTGGAAAAATCCTAGAGGCCTGTATACTCTGACTAATGGTGAACACAAGGCTTCCACTTCCAACACTATAATTTGATTCCATAAATGTTAGTAATAGCAATAAGGAAGAAATTGAGAAATAAGCACAGGCAAAGAAGAAACAAAATTATTGCCAATCAAGATTAAATGGTTTACTTGGAGATTCAATCATATATTCAATTAATCAATATCTTCAATAAAATAGCATCTTATAAAATAAATTCATAAGAAATCACCAGTCTTTCTATATATTACTAAGAAAATCTAATATAAAAAAATGAAAAAATAAATTCCACTCGGAATAAACACAATGTATATAAAATTTCTATAAGTCTACTATATAGGACTTAAATGAATAAACCATTAAAATAATCTTTATAGAAATAAAGATTATACACATGTATATATATATACATATATATCACGACTAATATATGTATGATTAAAATGATAACATTACCTAAATTACTTAGTATATTTGTGGCCATAACTAATCATACAAGCAAGAAGATATTTTATAGAACTAGCCAAAAAATAATTTTTTTAAATCATCTCAAGAAATCAAAGATCAAAAAAGTCTACGGAATTTTTTTTAATAGGAATGAAAAGAATCTAGCAGTATACCAGATCTCAACATATACTATAAAGGACAGAGTAAAAATAGACATCAGAGTACCAGGTTGAGAGGGAAAGATCTAGGAAAGCACTAAGGAAGATACCATCTCAAGGTGCTTTTTTGATGGCTTAATATAGCCAGTTCCTCTTCAGGTGCCAAGATGGCAGAATGAAGAAGGAATCCCCCAGATACCTCCCAAACTGCCCTCCAAACAATCTTGAAAAACACCTCAGAATCAATTTAGAGGCAGGGAAGTCCTTTATCAACATAGCAGGAAAAGTCTGTCTCACTGGAATGAGATATAAACAAGCAGAAGGTAAATAAGTAGTGGTGGCAGGCTGCACCCCAGGCAGCCAGTGGTGAGGCTCTGAGCCATGTGGCAATCCGCCACCAAGTCCTCAACCCTATGCAAGTCAGCAGTCCCAGACCAGCACCACAGAGGAGCCTTACTCACCAATGCAGGAGACTAGAGAGGTCCCATTCCCATTGCTGATAAATAATGAGGCCCTACACCCAGAGCTGGCCAGCAGCAAGAGTCTATCCTTGGGGCCAGCTGCCAACAAGACCTCACTTCTATAGCAAGCCACAAGCAAGGTCCAGCACACCTCCCCCCAGGAAAAACCAGCAAGGAGGCCCCCACTCAAGTGCAATCCAACAACTAGGGCCTGAAGCCCAGTGAATATGCTGTGGGATTTCCTTCATGACAGTGGTAAATAAAGTTGGCCTCATAAAATAATGAGAAATGGTAAAGGGCTAAACAAGTTTAAAGGAAGTCTGTCGAGAGAAAACTAAGCAAAGTCATCCCAGGGGCATGCAAATATGGAAATAGGAGGATAACAAACACAAAAAGATTGACGATATGGACAAAGATTTTTACAACAAAAATCTTTTGACCAAGAAATACAATGAATCTATGACACTTGAACTCTGGTTGTCCTGGTTGTACTTATGACAGAAGCAGAAATGGTATTAATGATTCAATCAACAAGTATTTATTACATGGTCACCATGTTCAAGAAAGTACTCAAAGAAAGACAAATACATCTGCTCTGCTCTCAAAGAGTTCACATTCTAATAAGGCCAATAATGTCCAAAGTAATACATATGTACAAGATATATACAGTGAAGATAGAGAGGAAGCTCTTCTAATCTGGAAGGGAAAACAAGGGAGGTAATGACCTCCCACAGAAAGTGTTATTGGAACTAAGTCTTAATTGAAGCCAAAGAGGCCAAGAGACAGCAGTGAAGAGGAAAAGAATCTAAGGCATGGAAGACAGACAATAAAAGCATGGAATCAAGAGTATTATTTGGGCAAACAAGAAGGCCAATGTCACAGAATTCTAGAGTATACAGAGGGGAATAAAATATAAGAAAACTGAAAAGGAAGGAATGGGATACACTGTGAAGGGTTTTAAAAGCCCAAAGATTTTATATTGGATCCTGTAGATAATAGTCACTTGAGTTCATTGAGAAGAAGGGTAACATGGCAAGAACTACACTTTCAGAAAATTATTTTGGCAGTCAATTAAAGTAAAAATCAGGGTAAGATTTGAGGCCAGGAGACCAACTAGATGGTTTTGCAGTGGTCAAGGTATAAGATGATGAGGGCCTAATCCTGGATAGAGCCTGGGACTAGAGAGAAAGAAACATAAGCAAGGGATGTTGTGAAGATAAAAGGAAGAACATGTGGCAATGGACTGAATATGTAAGATGAACAAAACTTAGAATTCAAGGATGACACTGAGGTTAAGAGCTCAGGTGAGTGGTAGGAATTACAGTGCCATCAAGAGAAATAAGGAAATTTGAAAGAGAGGAAGTTTGGAGGTGGAATCAAGATTTTGAAGTGTTAGGAAGCAGAACAGTAAACTCCCCTCCATAAAACTCCTCTAGACATCTAGAGGATTATCAGATGTTTGTATCAGATTGAATTGTGATGGGTAAATACAGAAGAAGTTGTGGTGATCTATTTGTCCAGTGAAGCTTAGCATAAGGAGACTGACAAGAAAGTTAGCAAACAGTGAGAATGGGGTCAGGCCAGGAGACAGTGACACATGAGTGCTCAAGGAGAAGCTGTAAACCAAGGCAAGAAAAGTTACCATCACCTCTAGACAGGGATAGGTACAAAGTGGCAGTTTGTTACCCTTACCCAGTTTTAGGTCATAGATCCAGACAGGACTGAGGAAACTTGCACTTGGGTCAGTTACATGTGTACAGATGCTTTAAGAAGTTTATTTAGAAAAGAGGAAATTCAGAAGCTATCAGGATCAGCAAATTAGAGCTCTGGCTCCAGGCTCAGAGCAGGATCTTATTTGTACTGTCTACCCTAGCGTGCAGAGCAATAACAAGAACAGGAATCCCAAAAGGGAGCCTATAATTTTGTCATGGTGAATTAACAGGAACCAAATCCAACAATCCTGCTAGATTCAAACTCAGGGTCAGGAACTTGCAAAGCTCAGACCAGAGAGATGAAGAGAAAAGTAACAGTAAGACTGTGTACTGGATCAAACCAGGGAATTTGGGAATCACTGAAATTTTATAGACCCCCTATCTAGTCCCCTGAAATTCTGGAATGACTGAAACACTCAGTTTCTCAATAAAGCAGCAAAAGGACCAGCCCAGACACCTTCTTCAGAAATGCTGCTGAACTCATCCCTAACATCAAGTCTAATGGCAAGAAGGAGTTGAAAAAATTAAACAAAAAAATTCCACTGTAAAGAAGTATTACAGGGACAAAGAAGCTGATGGCATAAACTGAGAAGAAGAGAATGACTTCAAAACATCTACAAGTAACAGATTGTGGGGGAATCTAATGGCAAACAGGATACCCTCCCACCCATCTGGAAGCAGAGATCTATCTTGACAAAGAACTCAAAAGTCAGGTAAATGCCTGTGGAAATGAGCAAAAACTGGAAAAAGAATCATACTATAGAATCTTACTTTGGTGACAAGGAGGCCCAAAACATGCAAACAGAAGAAAATGAAGTCAAAGCTCCTCTATCCAAACCTCTAAGAAAAATATGAATTGGTCTCAGGCCATAGAAGAGCTCAAAAAAGATTTTGAAAATCACATAAGAGAAGTAGAGCAAAAATTGGTAAGAGAAATGAGAATGATGCAACAAAATTATGAAAAACAGGTCCACTGCTTGCTAAAGGAGACCCAAAAAATGCTAAAGAAAATAATACTTTAAAAAATAGACTAACCCAATAGGCAAAAGAAATCCAAAAAGCCAATGAGGAGAAGAATGCCCTAAAAAGCAGAACTGGTCAGATGGAATGGAACAGATGGAAGCTAATGACTTCATGAAAAATCAAGAAGTTGTAAAACAAAATCAAAGGAATAAAAAATAACAGACAATGTGAAATATCTCATTGGAAAAACAACTGACCTAGATTCAGGAGAGACAATGTAGAAATTATGGGACTACCTGAAAGCCATGATCAAAAAAAGAGCTTAGACATCATTTTTCATGATATTATCAAGGAAAACTGCCCTGATACTAGAACCAGAAGGTAAAATAAATAATGAAAAAATCCATCAATTGTTTCCTAAAAGAGATCCCAAAAGGAAAAGTCCTAGGCATATTGTAGCCAAAGAGCTCCCAGGTCAAGGAGTAAGTATTGCAATCAGCCAAAAAGAAACAATTTGAGTATTGTTGAAATACAATCAGGATAACAGAAGATCTAGTAGCTTCTACATTAAGGGATCGAAGGGCTTAGAATTTGATATTCCAGAAGTCAAAGGAACTAGGATTAAAACCAAGAGTCACATACCCAGAAAAACTAAGCATAATGCTTCATAGGAAAAAATGGCCATTCAATGAAATAGAGGACTTTCAAGCAATCTTGATGAAAAGACCAGACCTGAATAGAAAATTTGACTTTCAAACACAAGAATCAAGAGAAGGATGAAAAGGTAAACAGGAAAAAGTAATCATAAGGGACTTACTAAAGATGCACTGTTTACATTCCCACATGGAAAGATAATATTTGTAACTGGAGATTTTCCTCAGTATTTGGGTGGTCGAAGGGATTATATACATATAGACAGAAGCCACAAGGTGAATTGAATAGAAAGGAATAATATCTAAAAAAATAAAATTAAGGGGTGAGAGAGGAATGGATTTGGAGGAGAAAGGGAGAAATGGAATGGGGCAAATTATCTCTCATAAAAAATGCAAGAAAAAACTTTTTCAGTGGAGGGGAAAAGGGAGGAGGTGAGAGGGGAAAAGTGAAGCTTATTCTCATCTCAGTTTAAGGAGGGAATAATATGCACACTCAATTTGGTCCAAAAATCTGTCTTACACTACAGGAAAGTAAAGGAGAAGGGGAGAAGGGGGGGTGGGGAATGACAGAAGGAAGGGCAAATGGGAGGAGGGGTAATTCAAAGTAAATACTTTTGGGGACGGACAAAGCCAAAAGAGAGAACAGAATAAATGGAGGGCAGAATAGGATGGAGGGAAATATAGTTAGTCTTTCACAACATGACTTTTATGGAAATCTTTTGCATAACTACACATGCATAACATATACTGAATTACTTGCATTCTCAGTGGGGATGGGTGGCGAGGGAGGAAGGGAGAGAAGTTGGAACTCAAAGTTTTAAAAATAAATGCTAAAAATTGTTTTTACATGCAACTGGAAAATAAGAAATACAGGAAATGGGGTAGAGGAATCTATCTTGTCCTACAAGAAAATAGAGGAGATGGGGATAAGGGAAGGAAGGGGTGTGATGGAAGGGAAGGCATATTGGGGGAAGTGGTAATCAGAATGTATGGTGTCTTGGGATGTGGGGAGGAGACAGAAGGGGAGAAAATTTGGAACTCAAAATCTTGTGGAAATGAATGTTGGAAACTAAAAATTAATTAATTAATTTTAAAGAATCTACAAGCAACTCAGAGAAAAAGATGGTTTGGCCACACACTCAACTAGAACACCTGGAAGAAATTAAGCAAGAGTTTTTAAAAGAGTTTTAAAAACTGTTTTTATAAATAGAATATAAGTGCTAGAGAAAAAATAATGAAAGCTATAGAGGAAAAAAAACTAAAAGAATTAATAGCTCAGCACCAGCCAAGCAACAAACTGCTTGGAAATTTCAATGAACCAAATAGAAGCTAATAAGCTCATAAGGTCACAAGAAATAATAAAACAACATCAAAATAGTGAAAAATAAGAGCAATATAAGGTACTTCATAGCAGAAGCAACTGATCTGAAAAACAGAAGAGAAAAAAGCTCAGGAGTCATGAGGACTACTTAATGCCATGACTTAAAATTAGAAAGTAGGACTAACCTTCCAATCATCTTCTGAAGGAAACTTGAAAATGGCAAGTTCCAGGAATATTCTAGCCATAGTTTACCAGGTACATAGTTTCCAGGGAAAAGACAAAGAAATACTGCAAGCATACAGAAAGATTTCAAGTAGTGAGGAGCCACAGACAGGATTACATATAAATTAGCAGCTGCGATTGTAAAGAAATAGAGAACTCAGAATATAGTACTGCAGAAGGTAAAAAACATTATTGTGAGGTCAAGAATAACTTACCTATCAACACTGAGTATAATACTACAAGGCAGTCCCACTTTTAATGAAACAGGAATGCCAAACATTCCTGATGAAAAGACCAGATCTGTGTAGAAATTTTGAAGTTCAAACATAAGAGTGAAGAGAATCATACACAGGAAAACATGAAAGAACAAAAGTGAAGGACTAAGCAAGGACAGATGACTATTCAAATTTTAGAAGATGACACATGTTCCCTCAGAATCATAACATCATCAGGGGTCACAGAGGGAGTACAATTATACAAGGCCTGAGAGTAGTTCTGTCATCTTGATGATCTTTAGAAAAAATAATGAAAAGAGAGGGGAAGAAGAATACAAAGGAGAAAAGGGAAAGGAAGGGTAGGGGAAATTATCTCACATAATCAGGGCACACAAATAAATATCTGTACAAACAAGGAAGAGGTGGGGAGAACTGTTGACATTTGAACCTCAATCTCATCTGAATTAGTCAAAAGAAAGAAGAAATACACACAAAAATTCAGTGAAGAAATATATTCCATTCAATAGGAATATAGGAGCAAGAGGGGGAAAAGCAGAGAGAGGAATGATTAACAGAGGGATTAGTCTTAAAACAAACTTTAAGGATGTACAAAAATACAGCTCCTTTTGAGGTAACAAAGAATGAGAATGTGAGTGGGGTGTCCATAAATTGGGGGACTGATGGATAAGTTATGGTATGATAGAATACTAACTACAGTGCTAAATTCTTATAAGTAAAATAATGACCAAATGCAACTGTAGAGGACTAATGATGAAACATGCCATTCATCTCCTAATAGAGAGGGAAAGGACTCAAGGTGCAGAAAAAGACAAAAATAAAATTTTAGATATGGCCAAAATGATAAGTTGTTTTGATTGACTATACATGTTTGTATTGGGGTTTGTTTTTATTTTATTCTCAAATGGAGATGGAGGCACTAGGGGTTGAGAAGGAAGATTTTAGGAGATTATGGTATAATGAACTCTTCTGAATGGCTTCCTTTTAGAGGGTAAATACTGGACTCTCAATTCATTTTATTTTGCAACTGTTGCTTTGCCAGGTTTCAACTCCATGAAACTAGTTGCCCCCTAGTGTTTAGTGTCTCCCTCTATCCCTGCCCATCCTCACTTCCCAGTCACCTACTGTGTATTGTCTCTTCCATATTAAATTACAAGTTCTTTGAGGGTAGGGGATGTCTTTCTTTTTGTTCACTGTATCCACTATGCTTAGTACAATGCCTGGCATATAGTAGACACTTAATAAATATTTGTTGGATTGAGATGGATATTGTGACTCAAGGTTTGCAAAGAAAATATTATAAAACCTTATCTCATTTATTCATAGACAAATATTACCTCATAACAATTCTGTGAGGTATTTGCTATTACACAGAGGTTTAAGTGACTAATCCAAAATCACACAGCTAATCTGAGGCATGATTCAAATTTAGGTCTTCCTGATTCCAAATTCAACACTGTATCCACTGTACCACTTAGGTACTTCATATTAAGGTGAGCCTTACTTATACTTAAAAAGTCAACCAAGGAAATACTCATATAGATCACATAAATGAATGTATATGCATATATATGTATATATGTGGGAGGTGATATGTATACGTGCGAAAAAGGCAAAAATATACCTATAGATAAATTCTGGAGAGGAAAGACGATATAATTTTATTTTGATTATGCCAAGCACTTATTAACCTTTAAGTCTGAAAATTATTGATTACTATTAATAATTTATTATTACTGTTTGAACCTAGCTTTATGTGACTAAAAATTGTGTGGCTAAAAAATTATCTAACCCAAAAATATTACTATAGAGAGCAGGTTGACTGAGGAGATTTTCAGAGAAGCTGTGTGATTATAAGGATTGCTGAGATCTCACCCAATGCTTCTTGTGAATCCACCCAAAGCTTGTGTTTTGGGTTCCCCAAAATAAATTAACTTACCTCCTGATACACATCTCAAACTATAACTCTCTTGGAGACTACCTACAGTATAGGCTAATCAGGCAAGGGTCCTTTCATTCTTGTTTGAACTCATTGTAATGTAATCTCACAAAGATTTGGGGAGGGAGCTACTTATATTTTACAGCTCGCTCTACCAAATGACCTAATATATATTGTTCTAAAATTATTTCAGATTTGGGGGCTTGTTCTCATGAACTACAGAATCAATCAGGTAATATTCATTAAACTCCTACTATGTACTAGGCACTGTGCTAAGTGTTAGGAATACAAAAAGAGTAAAAAGACAGTCCCTGCTGCCAAAGAGCTTGCAATCTAATGAGAGGGGCAACATGCTAATAACAAACTATATACAAGATAAACTGGAAATAATTAACAGAGAGAAGGCACTAGAATGAAGAGGAACTGGGAAAGGCTTCCAGTATAAAGATGGGATTTTAATGGGGACTTAAAGGAAGCCAGGGAAGTTGGCAGGCATAAAGGGACAGGCAAAGAAAATTTCCAGAACCAAGAGACAGAGTATCTTGTTCATAGAATAGCCAGGAGACCAGTGTCGATGGATTGAAGAGTACCTGGCAGAGAGTTAGGTGTAAGAAATCTGGAAAGATAGGAGGGGCTGTATCAATAAGGACCCTCACATACACAGGAGAGGCTGCTGTACAGGTTCTTAGATCTGCTTTTCTGAAAGGAAAGCAACTTTTGAGGGGTCAACAATCACTTTAATCAAGCATATATATCATTCACTTAGTTCAGGGAAAAAGTCAATACCCTGAACTTTGGAGAAAATACAAACAGAAAGACAAAGATCAACATGACAGGGCTTCCAGCCCTCTGACTGTAAGCAATACATACATCACAGATCAACAGACAAATCCAACTGTCTGAACATACATACATAGTTACCAGACAGAGAAGCACCAATATCTGGGTTTTCAAAGCCAGCAAGGCTCCTTAGAGGCTGCCCAGAGTCTAGTCTGGCCAAATACTTCCAATGAGTAAGCCCCAAAACAAAACCTCACCTGATAATATTCACACACTTTTCGGAGCTGGAAGGCAGGGCCCTGTGACCCAGTGACTCAACAGAAAGGAAAAAACTGTATTTGGGGTCTATTAATGGGTAGGGAAGATCTAGTCAACATTACAGGGGACTAGATTATGAAGAGCTTTGAATGACAAATAGAACATATTGTATTTAATCTAGAGGTGAAAGGGAGTCATTAGAGTTTATTGAGTAGGGAAGTGACATGGACAGTGCTAAGCTTTAGGAAAATCACTTTGGTGTCTGAATGGAGGATGGATTAGAGAGAGGAGAGCTTTGGGGAAGACATTCTCTCCAGCAGGCTATTTATAATTGTGCAGGAGTAAGGTCATGAGGGCCTGTCCTAGTAACCGTATCAGAGAAGAAAGAGGCGACATATATATGAGAGATGTTACAGAAGTGAAACTGACAGGCTTTAGCAACAGCTTGGATATGGTAAAATGAAAGACAGTGAAGAGTTGAGATAACCCCTAGGTTGTAAGCCTGAGAGACTCGGAATATGGTGTTGCCCTCTATAGGAAAAGGAAATATAGAAGGGGGGAAGGCTGTAGGCAGAAAAACAATGAGTTCTGTTTTGGATTTTTTAAGAAGAAAATATCTGACCATTCAAAAAGACCATTTCCATAAATTATGTGGGCATACAATCCAAAGGATTTTCAGCATGACTGAAGACAACATGCTTGTCTTCAACATGCTTACATCAACATCTGAATATCTAAAATTACTGCACCAGTACTTTTCTACCTGGTTCACAAATATTAATAATAGAATAACTCAACATCCCCAATATCTTATCTCCCTATAACATCCCCACCACCAAAAAATGTAGAAATATAGCTAAGTAAAATAATAATAATAAAAATAACAGCACATGAGATATTGTTTTCTAAGTGATAGGCATTCATTTGATTCAAATATCTCAAAGTAGTAAGTTATTCTTAATAAATGTTTCCTAGAATCTCTAATTGTTTCTCTAAGAAAAATCAACACAAAAAGTTATCTTAAATTTTCTCATTCAATTTTAATACTACTGTAGTTATTATATAATTAAATAGGGATAGGGTCTAAGCCTATGATTTCGCTGATATAGGTAACCGCCTGTTAAAGAAGCTCCTAACACAGGTTTGCACCTTCTGTAAAACTTAGAAAGTTGCTGCCTAGAACTCTGAGCAGTTCAGTGGCTTAGTCAGGACCATATATCCTGAATCTTCCTGACTTCAGAGGCAGATCTGTATCCTCTGCACCATAATGCCTCTCTACGTAATATAGAGTATTCCAGAAAATGCTACTTAGTAAAGTAAAGCTTCATCAAAATTTATCTTTTTCTTCTTGCATAAGACTTTCTGTCTGAAGGTTGACTTCATCACAAAAATATTCAACTTGGTTCTCATTTCCAGAACTTTATAAATGAAAAGCACATGTCTTGTTGAATATATTTAGAATACTTAGTAAAATAAAACCTTTGTGAGTTTTACCTGCATTGAGGCTCCTTCTACTCCTGCAACACAGGCCACTCAATCCAGAAAAATTACTGTTACAGGCATAGCAACAAAGAAACTTCTCACAAAGGACTTCAAGTATCATCTCCCAAAGCCTTGTACCAATCCCATCCTTAAAAAGATGAATGAAAAAAAAGTAAAAATCACTCATAAGGAAAGCAGAAACTTTTCAAAAGAGGTCTTCTACTAGACATGTAAATTAAATACCATTCAAAACAATTAAATATAAGATATATATGTTATATATAATATATGACCAAACAATGACTTTCTTCTTCTCACACATTTTCATCCTTAACTCTTTTGTGCTACTAGAAAACCTTTGATTTACAGCCCTAATGACAAACTCATTAAGTCTGCTAAGCTGTTTACAGCAATACATCAAGATGAAGTCCAGCTACGTAACCTCAGTGAAAAGCTTCCAACTACAAGGTAGAGATAATTACAGAATGACAAATTAAAATAAAATAAGCATTCCAAAATTAAATTCTTCCACATTCCAGAATGGTAAGGAATCTATGATGGTTAAGAAAAATCCCAGTATACACAAGTGAAATGTAGAGCTCATTCATCTCCATTTAGCATTACTTACAATTGCTTACAATTTTAAGTCATGTTATCATCTCTATGATATCATGGTTCTCTTCAAGAATGAAGGACAAACCACAATCTATAAGTAGTCCAAGCTGCCTGAATGGGGACCCAGCTAGCTTCTTCTAGGTGGGCAATTCAGCCATTCTCCTCTTCTGTTCTCTTCTTCCCCTTTACTTGAGAGCATTCTGCCCAAATGGATAAATTTTGATGGCTGAATGCTTGGGGTTTATTGGCTAGATTTATTTCTCAAAAATAAATCTTTAAATCCAATTCATTCTGGATCTCATGGATTGGATAACAATAGGTCCCTGCCCAAGCACAACTTAATGATTATCACTTGGAAGTCTCCTGGCTCAGAGTGAATGTAAATAGTAAATGTTTTCCTTTTGGCCAGCAACACAGAAGGTCTTCCCCTCCCAGTTTTTTTTTTTTTTTTAATTATTAAAGGGGCAATCTCTTGATTCACTTCTTAAAGAGGTCTATTCACTGAATGGGCATTGCCTCACTCAAAGTGAGAACCTGAAAAGACTAGCTTAAAAGGGTCAAGGTCTCCCATTGTATCTTGGGCCATCTCTAGTCATCGTGATGGATATCTGGGCACCAGACCCAGATGGCTCTGCAGGAGAATGTGAGACTATTGACTTTCCACAGCCCTCACTCACTCAAATCAATTCCAAGTCATCTCCCTGAAGTTATGGTCTTCTCCAAGAACAAAGAACAAATCACAAGGCAAGCATTACTAGCAAAGAATTCTTATCACTGATCTTGGTTTACCAAAATTTAGAGTTGCTTAGGAATAAACAACCTGCTCAAATATCCCCCATTCAGGGATGAGGGAAACAGGTAGGAATAAGGTTCCATTCTATACTGATAATCTTAGACCAAAAATACCTACATATAAGTCAATAGAAAACATTTTTCTTTGTTGGGGTAAAAAAATTAATAAAATGTCCTTCACAGATCTTAATTATTATGTCTTTATTATTATTATATAAATACTACCTCTTAATTAATATATCTTAATTATACAAGCTCCATAGATGGCTGAATAGTGAAAAAAATTCACTTAGTAGAATATAAAGGTGTACCTCATTTTAACATTCTCTCTCTATCTCTCCTCCCTCTTTCTTTCTCCTTCCCCCACCCCCATGATGGTAGAGAACCAAATTACCAAATTAATCCTTAGGTATTGCCAAAGCCAAAATGGTTCCAATCTGACCTGTGATTTCTTCAGGTGCTTTTCTGGACAGGCCCAGAGATACAGTTTAGACTCCAAATAAGTGCAAGAACAGTATAAAGCAGAATACCCTTTGGGCTTTTGGAAAGAATTAAATGGTTACCCTACCAATAAGACTATATGACTGTTAGCACTTCAGAACAGAATTGAACAATACAAAGATGAAACAATGAAAAAAAATGGAGAAACTAGGAAACATAAGAATGACTGCAAGAAATGAAGAAAATAATTGTATAGGAGATGCCATAAGGGTGGAGGTCATGTTCTCTCATCTACGAATGTGGGATCCTGTCCAATGAGGTGTCAAATTTGCATTTGATATGAAAAATAGGAACCATTCTTGGTAAACAGATAAGCTATCTGAATAATGCATCAATAGCAATAATACCAGCAATAACTATAAATCATGTTAATTGAATGACTCCATATTTCACTTTACAAGATGTTGACAATTCATGTGTTCTCATTTTACAGGAGAGGAAAACAAGGTCCCAATGAATGTGGTACAATGGAAAAATCACCACTTCTGGAATTTTGACATTTTTATTTAAATGATGCCTCTGTCACTTAAAACTGTGTGATCATGGGCAAATCTCTCAACTGTTCTGGACCTCAGGTGTTTAATGAGACAAAATATGAGGGCTGGACCAGATAGCCACTAAGATGCTCTGAACTGAAAATCTCCCCTCACCTATCTACAGCATAGCATTTGACCTTGCGGCCCACTCTAATAAATTCTTTATTATGCATTTTTATGACACTATTCTCTCTTAATTCTCCCCTTGACCTCTCAAACTCAACATGCACAAAACAGAACTTAACATTTTCCACAAACCCACCTATATTCCAAACTTCCAATTTATATTGAGGGTAATGCTTCTCCTAGATTCCCAAGTTAACAACCTCAGGGTCACCTTCAACTCCTCATTCTCATTCATCCTATATATCCAATCAAATGCCAAATCTTGCAATTTCTACCTTTTCAAAAGAAAATCCTCAAAAGTATCTGTCATCTGTTCTTCACGCATAGAACTGTCAGTCTGAAATTCAGGCCCTTATCACTTCTCACTATTGCAATAGCCTTTAATTTGTCTCTCTGCCTTCTATTCCCACTCCCTTTAATTTATTTTCCACACAACTTACAAACTGATATCTCTGAAGTATATTTCTACTCATGTCATTTCCTTGCTCAAAAAACTATAGTGATTCTCTATAGGATAGACTTCAAAACTCTCTAATTGGCTTTAGAAGCCCTTTAGAACCTGGTTCCAGCCTACTTTTTACTTACTATGTATTATTTACTTCCCTTTATGCACTCTAATTCCAGTCAAAATGCCCTACTTGTCTTTCCTCCCACAGGACATTCCATTTCCTGTGTCTGTGCCCCAGTGCCTTAGACATACTCTATCCTCATCTCTACTGCTAAAAATGCCCTTCAAAGCTCATTTCATGTCACCATCTACACCAGATTTTTCCTTAACCTCACAATCACTGCTGACTCCTTCCCTACCTTTAGAAATTTCTGTGGATTTATCTTGTATATATTTTGCACTTAATGTATATTTGTACATATTGTTTCCTGAAATCAAGTACAAGTTCCTGCAAGGCAGAGACTGGGTTTGTTCATTTTGGTTTTTGTCCTTGTTTCCTCAATCAGTGCCTAGCACATAATAGGTAGTTAATATCATACTGATTTTCACTTTCCAAACATTTTGAATTTAAAAAATAAGAAAAAGTGACTCAGCATTTTCTTCCTTGTGCATATGTATGCAATTTTAGTTGTCATTAATGGTAGTGATGTGTATATGTGAAGAGGAATATAGACCTCTAAATTGCCAGTAATCTAATTTGTCTACCTGAAATGAGGATAACTTCAGAATAGTTTTAGATTGCATTGCTTTTAAAGTAAGCAATTTAACTCAAGCTTTATAAGCAATAGTAATTTTTAAAATTAGACAGTTTATTGGTTGACACATATAACATTAATAAAACATGGATGTTTTTCCAAAGATTCTAAATGCTTTTAATAAAATAATATTGTGGGTAGCTTCAGCCATTTGAATTCAGAAACAGTAAACTTACATGACAAGCCCCAATTCTATATTACCTATAAACCATTCTAAACATGAGTTCTTTAAAGAAGCTAATTTATTTTCAATGACATCTTTCAGCCAGAGAACTTAAACACCTTTGCTAATTCTTTTTATATCACCTACACATGAGATTTAACATTCCATTTCAATGGATTATTTCATAAGGATCTCATTTATCATTTTCCACATGCCTTGGTAATAAAAGAACAATTTTAGCATACTTATTAAATCTGTACTGCTCAGACTCAAAAGATGCATTTTCCCTAGTCTTAGGTTTCATTAGCTCAGTCTATATGAAAACAGTTCCAATTTACATCAACTATTTTCACAACAAGGAAAAAATGGCCAGAATCCAAAAGTTCAATGACCTTCACATATAAAGAATATTGTCTTCTGTTGCTTTTAAAGATTTAAAAAAAGAAACAAGTGAAACAGATATACCCAATCTAATAATATGCAGAGAACAAAATTCCCTATACTTTGGAGTAGAGATACAAATTAATCGATATATATGCTCCTGAAAAGCAGCTTGAAAATCATATTTCTGTAAATCAAATTTTATTTCAAATACAGTTTTGGAAAAGGTAATGGTTTTTAGACTCAGCAGACCTTGACTCAGATCTCTCTCTAGTGCTTACTGCCTATATGCCCTTAGTTAAGTCATCTGACCTCTGTGAGCATCAGTTTCTTCATATCAATTGAGGATGTTGAACTAGATAAACTTTGAGGTTATCTTCCAACTGAAATTCTGCAATTTTGTGAAACTGTCTTATAAGCTACTAAATTACTATGCCATCTAGTCTTTATGTTGTTTTCCATAACACTAAAGACACATTCAGAAAATATTTCAGATTTAAAAATAATTTGTAGTAGCAAAGATCATGGCAAAGGCATGCTTGCCAGACCTTTCTAATGCTGCTCCCTTATTGGGGGAGAGAGGAGAGATTGAGTGAGAATCTTCCTAATTTAAGTCATGGTCAACAACCTTGAGTACTTCATGTAGGCAGCCTATAACCTCTAAAGAACAGTGCTGTCAAATTTTCCATAAACTTCTAAGGTAGCCCCAATTAGATTGGCTTTTGAAATACCTTTCTATTCAGCAAAGGCAAGTAATTAATTAATTCTGAACAGGAAAAAAATATTGATTTTTCACTTTAACCCATGGGCTAGTCAAGGGCCAGGCTAGTGATGACAGGACCGGAAGGGAAGTGGGAGATGGGGAATGTGGAGCAGCAAATCCCCAGACTTCTTTTCTTTTTCTCCCCCACAGTTGGCTCTCCAGACCCAGCAGTGATCTCATCAGTCTTGACCCTGTACAAAGTCAGCTGCTTGTGCAGTCAGTCTCAGAGAATTCATGTTTAAACTTTGGATATATGTACATCCCACTTGCAGGGAATGGTGGTCCAGAAATACCCTACATGTGAGAACTTAGACATGGATGAGGAGTTGAGGCAGCATATGACCCATCTCCTTATGATATATGTACCAATCAACACACTTTTGCCCTTACAAGGAAGTCATTTACTCCCATATATAAAAGCAGAAAGCAGTTTGAAATCCATAACTGCTTCACCCAACTGTTTACTGCCTTTGTGTACTAATAAAATATGTTTACCTTCTTTTTCCTGAGTTTACCTTATTGACCAAGTCAAGACCCAAAGCAAGATTTCTTTTAACAACCATATCCTTTTTATCTCACCTCTTTATATTTCATCTAAAAGCACTGTTCTTTCTACCATGCCACCCTAGCTCTGGCAATAAATTCTCAGGATAACCTTAGCTTGCTTTTCCTCTGAAATGTAAATGAATTTTATTCTCCTTGTTCAGTGTAGCAAGGATCACCATTGATAGCTATATGTGGCTTTGCCTTTCCCTGCTTGTGTGGAAAGTTATGGGGAATGTAGAAAAGGAACTTCTGACTCCATTTCTCCCTCTCCCCTTTATTTATAAACATCCAAAGCAAATGAATCTCTTAAAAAAGTAGACTGCCTCCTTTTCATAGTGAACTTAGGCAAGAGAGAAGCCTTGATTGGAAGCAAATAATCCTAACAGTCAAATGGAAGAAAGACAGACCAATCTTCAGGACTTATGAAGAAAAAGAAAGGGATGACCAAGGAGCTGAGCTGGTAGTGTGAAGATTTCTACTGAGACTTCTGACCAACTGTGTTTCCCACCACCACCACTAGAGGTCCTTCCCCTATTCCACTTTGGTGCCTCTAGTCCCCATGCTGCAAAAGTCTGGAGCTGCCCTAAATTTGCACAGCCCACCCTCCCATGGCCTGTAGCTGGAAGAAAACCCCTTCCAACTCATAGAATAGTGGAAGGTGTGTTCTTGATATCTCCAGAGTTCTGAATATGTAACAATAGTTTCCATAAGTATCATTGCATGACCAAAGAGGTTAAGTACTACAGTGCCAAGAGCATATTGCAGGAAGCTAAGCAGTACAGGGGATAGAGTGCTGAGACCTGACTTCAAATCGTGCCTCAGATACTAGTTGTGTGATCATGGACAAGTCATTTAATCTAGTTATTCCACAGAATTGGTATGAGACTTTGTAACCCTTAAGGCATTATATAAATTCAGGCAATTATCAGTGGGTATCAAAGGGGTTTTCATAGGCTGGTCTGAGAACCCAACTGCCATTCATGACATTTTTTTCTTAGAAACCTAGTATATATTTTCCCCTCACAGATTTAAAAATCATCATCTTAGACACAATCCACTTAAAGTTTGTGTGTGAGTGTGACTTATCTCCCTTACTAAATTGGATTCTGTGAGAGCCAGCAATATGTTTTATTTCTCTTTTTATCTATTAAAGCATAGTACAGTGTATAGTAGGTACTTAATAAATGTTGAATGTGAATGTGAATAAAAAATAAGAAACATGTGGAAATTTTCCATTGGTTGGGCTCTTACAAGTTTTAAACTACCAGACTGTTTCTACTGTTGCTTGTACTTTGTTTCCGGAAGACAAATGTCATCACAGGGTGATGTTGATGCATGCTTGAATTGAATTTAAATGAGGCGGAGTTGCACAAAGTCATCAGCCTTACTCTGTCTTCCAGAGACATAGAAGTCCAGTGGCAAGAGAAAAGTCAAGCCAGCTGGCAATAACCCAGGATGCACTGGATGACCCTGGCATCTTCAATGTCTGACCAAGCTCTAAGCACTCACTCAACTGTGCCTGCTTTGGCCACTTTCATGGCTATTTGGAACAGACTGTTGTCATTTACCCATTATACTGGGGAACATCTTCATACACTTGGTGTAGACACCCCCACAATTCAGAGATGGGTTTGAGGCCCATGAGTTACCTTTGGCCTGGTTTAGCCCATCTGCCAAGATGGTTTGCTGAGGTGTGGCCACTACACATGCTACAACTTCTTGGAACCAAAGGTGAGGGCCAAGTGCCAGATAGACCCCAAAGAGAGAGGAGCAACCCTGAAAAGGGTTCACCAAGCCTTCACATCAGAGGTGTTAATCCTCCTTTAACACCCAATACCTCCCAAACTAACAGGCCACTAAAGGCACATATCTCTTAGGAAATATTTTCCTACCAGCAATAAGCCAATGCTTCAAAAAAGTCCTCAAAGGGGGGGAAAAAGAATAGTGTTTATCAGTAACCTGATTCCTCTAGTGATCATGAAAATTATATGCACTCAAAACATGAGCCCTGAGAAATTTATTTTCTTAACTAGCAAACAAACCTAGTTCATTGCTGCAGTACATAATTGTGAATAAAAGTGTCCAGATTCATATGAATCCTTAATATTTGCCATACTATTTATAATACTTACAGGTTAAAGTCCTAAGAAAAAAAGGGAAGTTCAAACCCAGAATTCCAATCTTAAAAACAGCTGAAGAAAATTTTCACAAATGGAGAGGAGTATCACATAAAGGGCATCACATAAGAATGTAAAATACTTCACACTAAATTCAAAATATTTTTCATTTGAGAATAAAACTTTTGCATTTCCCAAATGCTTTATTTTGCCTTTCTGAGCTTCCCCCCTTCCTCAGATTTTCAGTAGTGGATATATTTTTCCAAATAACACAGTAACGGTGGACAGGCATTATAATAATACAATCAAGTGTGTTGTTCTCACTACACATTTGACTCTACTCCAATGGCCTGCCTCAGTGTTTTGATAAAGAAAATATGTGAAATCCAGATCTTTGCTTGATATTCATCACTAAAAATAAGGTTTTTTAATTCAGCTATCAGTACTAGTGAAATATGTTCAATGTTAAGTTTTAAATTCAGAAATATGATCATTGAAACAATGCATATTACATTGGGGATAGGAGGAGGAGACTTGAAGAAGAAAAAAGAGTGCTCTTTAAACATATGTATCTGTTTATAGGTGTGTGTGTGTGTGTGTGTGTGTGTGTGAGATGAAAGCTATCTTCGCATACTTCAAATGCTTTCATAAGGAAGACTTGTTCTGTCTGACATAACCAAGAACAATAGCTAAAAGTTGCAAAGAGACAAATTTAGATCACATCAGGAGAAATTAGACAATTAGAGTAGTTCAACTATGAAGTTCACCATCTACCACCTCAAACAAGGTGATGGTCTCAAGATATGGAAAGAGTCACACTTCTGGGGCATGATCACTGGATCTATTTATTTTGGTTGACTATGCTTATTTGTTATGAAGATTTTTTTTTCTCTTAGAGGGTAAGAGAGGAGGGAAGGAAGGGAGAGGGAGATGGAGAGAGAGGGAAGAAAAGGGAAAGGGGGAGGGAAAGGGAAAGATGGGAAGAGAGAGACAGAGATTTTTATTATATATTGCATGAGAATAGGGGGAAGCACAGACAAGCAGGACACTTTTGAAAGCAATATGTGGAATTATATTCCCTTTTTTTAAGAAAATGGCAATAGTTTCATATGTAATCCTCTTTTTGTATTCTCTTTTATGTTTGGAAATTCTTTTCTGTGTGCCTTTATATGTGTGTTTCAGTTCAAGTAGAGTGGTTCAAAAATGGAGTATGCAGGTTCTAGAAGTAGTGGTTCCTTTTTCTTCACTGGAGGTCATCAAACAACATTTGGTAGACTTTATAGTTGACTTTAGTCAATTACTTTTCAGTGGGTATTCTTTTTGGCATAGATTACTGGAGGTTCCTTCCAACTGCTAAATTCTTTGAGTGAACTATGGTTTCCCAATCATGGTTTACCTTGATCAAATCAGCCCAACTTATATATATATGACATGACAGTGTATGAGAGAGTAAGGAAGTGAACTGCTGGTAAAGTTCCAAGAACTTGCAACGACACATGAGGAGGATCCAAGGATTTCCCCTCTGAATTTCCTAACATATGTTACCCTAGTTATTGTACCTCCAGAGAGGGTAGTCAGTCAAAATTCCATGTGATGTGTTGGTTTCAGTCAAAGCTTTTACTGAATGAAATCTGGACATAAAACAATCAGAAAAGAATCTAGTGAAGGTGATAGGGCCTGAAGACTTCTTTTTTCCATGAGCATAAAAAAGTGAACAAGTTCAATATCCTGGGAATATTGCCCACTGGTGAGTACCTCTGTGACATAGTGGGGTTAACCTTATAAATAAGGATTAAGTGACCTCAGCTGTAGAGGTTAGAAGGTTGTAGGGGCAGAAAGTCAAGCAAATTATTAAACTGCTACTGATATTAGCACAAGAATCAAGTAGCTGATGGCAAATAAGTAAGATGGCAGTCACTATAAATGAAGGTCTGTAAATGCAGCCTTAATTAAACACTTGGGAAAAGGTAGGCACTTGGAAGAAATCTAAAAGGTCACAAGACAGCAAATCACAATAATGTTGGCTACAGTGAATCAGCATCTTCTAGGGAAAAGAACACTGGACTTGGCATCAAAAGACCTAGGTTTTAATTCCTGCTCTTCCATTTATTAGCTGTGACTTCTCTGAGTCTCCATTTTCTGCTTTCTAAAGTAGGGATAAAAATACCTGTAACTTTTTCAAAGTTCTTTTAAGGATGAAACATGATATAAATAAAGCACTTTGAAATTGTGAAGTGAGTTCTTTTTTTCAGAGCTACTAAAAAAAGAGTTAAGTAATCCACTATCACCAAGTAAAATGTTAAACTTATAAGATTTTGCCCTGCTACTTTTATGTTACAAATAATCACTCAAATACTTAGACTTATGCAAATGTGTGAAAAGTAACTCCAGTTTCTAAACATGTCACTTTTTTAAAAACTTGTTTGACTTACCAGTTTTTGTCAAGAAAGTCTTCTGAGGAACAAGAAGGCAAGAGGAAATATACAAAAAGTAAAAGTGGGCCAACATAATTGGCCCATAACTGTTGAAAAGGGAAATGCAGCACACGTGGAGTCCCAAAGCAAAAGTCAATCATTACAAAAAGACAGTGCTGACAATGCCGAACAAGATGAGGATTCTCTATCTTGAACCTGAACTGGTTTTGTTAGAGGGAATTCCAATCCTCCATCAAAAAGCTGAGGAGCTGCAATTGATTACTAAAAGAATAGATGCTTAAAAAATTAATCTGTTAGACAGAAAAATAGGAACATATGAAAAACTGGTCAACTCCGAGGGCAGGCTTTTATTTGTCTCTCCTTATAAACCAATAGTTAGCACAAGAGCTGATACAAAAATGATTAATAAAGGCTTATTAACTTGATTTAAATATACAACAAAATATAAAACAATTAAAAGAAAAAAACAAAGAGATAACAAATGGGTTCTGATTATTCTCATGAAAAGAAAAATGTTGTTACAGTAAATCCTGGAAAAAGTATCAGAGGGATTCTACTGCTATTTTTAATTATTTATTTTCATTTGTTTTTTGAAACTTTTACTGATGTCCTTTGTTTTCACATCAGTTTTTTTCATAATATGCCTCCTTTTTTATAACAAAGAAAAATAGTGAAAAGTGACCAAAAAGCACTTGAACCTGAGAACATACATAATATTCTTCACCTAGAGTCCCCCACCTCATTAAGAGGAAAGAACAGTGTTTCATCATTTGTCCTTCAAAAGTAAGACTAGTAATTTTAGTAATTAACTAAGCAATCTACTATAATCAAGTAGCAGTTTGCTAGTCATTTTCACAGTAACATACAGTTTCCAAGTATATGCACAAATACTGTTTTTATGCATATTTATTCCAATTTAACAGAATAGATTAATAAAAATATTACCTGTAAGTGATGACATGTGAATTTTAGGCTAATGAAATGATAACCCTCATCCATGTGTTAACTGTTCAGATATAACACAAAATAATTATAGGAATTTCAGCTATTAATCCAAATTGGAGCTTATTTCTACAATGATGCTATTCTGAATTAGCAAAAGTTTACTTTCTCTATCCAACATACTTGCTGAAATTCAAAATAAAAATCTTGGATTTTCATATTGCTATTTAACATTTCTAAAATGTTTGGCATTTCTCTTTTTAAAAAAATATAGCTTCTGAGGAAAATTGGCATCATGGTAAACTGGATATAGGAATGGCTTTGGAGACTAGGAAATCCGAGTTCAAGTCCTGTCTCTGACAAACACTAATTATGTGACCCTGGGCAAGTAATTTAACTTCTTGGGCATCAATACAAGTGGGAGTACTTATTCTTTTTTGTGTCATGGACACTTTTGATAGTCTGGTAAAGATAAGGACCCAGGCCTGGACCCAAAATTTTTTTATGATAAAAACAAGGCCTTTCCTCAAAAAAAAAATGCTCTAAAATCACTACATGAGAATGCTCAAAAAACAAAAGCAAAAACATTATCATCCATTCAATATCATCGTTAAAAATAGGAGAACCATAAGAAGTAAGAATAAGAGATGAGAAAACAAAGAAAGGAGGAACGTAAATAAACAAAAGGTGGAATATAAGAAGGTGAGCAGTTTAAAAATGCATCTGGTAATGGGAAATTTCAACCAACAAACAATTAAAATGAAAATTTCAAATCTGTGCAGTTTGCATCCTACACCAGGACCATCTGGAGTCAATAGGTTCCCAGGTAGGTGATACTGTCCACTGAGAGACACTGAAATATCCAGGGGGGAAGGAGTAGCCTCAGGTGCAACTGGGAGACATTGAATTAAAAATAAGAAGGCAGTGGAATAATAAGGACAAAAGAGAAGAAAATTCTGAAAAATCCTTTGTGTATGTATCCTCTGTCGTGAAACAGAGTTAAAGTCATAGCGATTACACTGTTTTCCAAATAAACACACAAAATGATCAGTGGTCAAGTTCACTGACAGGCAATTTAAATATATTGACTGAAAATTCATACTAAAATATAAAGGACTGATGTTAGATTATTTCTTGAAAGATTTCAAGCAAGGGAAAGGAGAAGAGGGGAAAGAAGAAACTACAGATTACTAGAGTAATCAAGAGATCAAGCCATGTTGGAGAAATGAAGAAAGAAAAGAAACATTTATAGAAAGCAGAATTTGAGGGATCACAGTTTTGCCCAGAATTAGCCCCTGGGCAAATCTCGCCTCTACTACTCTTCTTTAAATGGACCTGGGGCAAAATGAAAAAAACATTCTCAACCAGCAGATTAATTTTATTACAGTCCCGAGTAATCTCAAATATGCAAGCAATTCAACATACATTCAAAGAAATTTTTTACAGTGCATCCATAGCTCACAGACCCTCCAACACCAGAGGGAATATCATATTTATTCAAAAAGAAGAAGTAGCATGTAGGCCAAAGACTAGATGCTGGAAAAGTCCACCATTAAAATAAATTATTAAAATAAGCTTAGGCAATTTAAAGTTAAAAAAAAAAAAACTACTTGTAAATAAGTTGTGTCCTTCACACTTAATACAAGGGAAAAAAACCAAAAGAGCTGCTATACATGTGGTCCATATAAGATAGTCTAGAGATCAAAGCAGAGAGAGGACAGCACTAACTCTTCTGAAGTGTCTGCTGAACAAAAAGGTGAAGGATTTTAAGGAGTTTATGGTGAACATTGTAACTGAAGAACAGAGGTGAGTATTTAGATTGCACTCTACATAAGAATGTTTCTTTTGTATATTTGCCTGCTCACTACAAGTTACTGTTTATGGAGTTACCCATAAAATTTAACAATAAAAACACCAAGTTATGATACATTTACCAATTAAATCTTACTCAATGTAAGGCATGATGTGAGACAACTAAAAAAAAAACAGTTTAAGGAAACAAAATGGTTCCAAATGTATTATCAGGAGTTGAGGAGAGAACATACTCATTTAAACACTAAATCTTAATATGTCATTGGCCTCTTCCAAAAAGTCTTCAGATAATTTAATGATGGTTGGTTGTTGTCCTTCATTCTCAGAGGACCAAATGACATCACCATGATAAAGTCAAGTTTCAGCGTGTCCAACTGTGGCTGATCAGACCAATAGGAGCTCAGAAGGCTCTACCACAGGTTGGGTACAGATAGTCCATGTGAACATTGGGGTGGATACTCCAAATCTGCTCATCCGACATTTACTTTGTGCTGTCTCAACTCTGCTTTGCTCAAAGAACACAGCACCTTTTCTTATGTGGGCACACCATGCTGAGCGATCCTGTGCCAAGGACTCCCTTGTTGCACAGTCAAATTCAAAGTTCTTGACGGAGACCTTGAGAGTCTCCTTGTATCACTTCTTCTGATCACCATGTGATCACCTACCCCAGTGAGTTCTCCATAAAATAGTCTTTTTCGCAAGCATACATTTTACATTCAAACAACATGGCCAGTCCATCAGAGTTGCACTCTCTGAAGCATAGTTTGAATGCTTGACAGCTTAGTTCAAGTAAGGACCTCAGTGTCTGGTACCTTATCCTGCCAGGTGATCTTCAGAATCTTCCTAAGACAGTTCAAATGGAAGCGATTCAGTTTCCTGGCATGACACTGGTAGGCTGTCCATGTTTCACAAGTATACAACAATGAGGTCAGCACATTGGCTCTGTAGATCTTCATTTTGGTAGTCAGTCTAATACCTCTTCTCTCCCAAACTTCAGAGCCTCCCAAATACTAAGCTAGCTCTGGCAACATGTGTGTCAACCTCACTGTCAATGTGGACATCTCTGGAAAGTATACTACCAAAGTAAGTGAACTTATCCACAGCATTCAAAACTTCTCCATTTGGTGTAATTGATGGTTCCATGTATGGATGGCGTGGTGGCTGATGAAGTACCTGGGTTTTCTTGGTGTTAATTATTAGGCCAAAATTAGTACAGGCAGCAGAAAATTGATCCACACTTTGTTGCATCTCGGCTTCAGAGGCTGCATTGAGTGCATAATCATCTGCAAACAGAAAATCATGCACCAACACTCCCTCCACTTTGGTCTTGACTTGTAGCCTTTGCAATTTGAAGAATTTACCATCAGTACTGTAGCTGACCTTGATGCCTTGTTCATCCTCATTGAAAGCATTTGACAACATGCAGAAAACATGCTAAAAACCACTGGAGCAAGCATACAGCCCTGTTTCACTCCACTGGTAACTGGGAAGGCACAAGAGCATCGTCCACTATCCAGAACCCAGGCATACATGCCATTATGAAATTGACAAACGATACTGATGAACTTCTCTGGGGAACCAAATTTTGACATAATTTTCCACAAGCCCTCACAACTAACAGTGTCAAAGGCCTTGATCAGATCTACAAACGTTGTGTACAGACCTCTGCTCTGCTCCTGTCATTTCTCCTAGAGTTGTTGGGCAGCAAACACCATATTGACTGTTCCTTGACCCTTTTGAATCCATACTGGGGCTCATGTAGATATAACCATCTTCCAGGTGAAGGATCAGTCTATTAAGGAGGATTCTAGCAAGAATCTTGCCAGAAATGATCAAGAGAGAGAGAGACACCCCTGTGATCGTCACAGGGACAATCTATTCCCTTTACCTTTATAAAGATAGACAATGGAGGCATCCTTGAAGAGGATAACCTCCTCTTGCCATATAACTTAAAAAATTTCAGTCAGCTTTTGTATGAGCAATAGTCCCCCTGCCTTGTAAATCTCAACTGGAATAGAATCAGCACCAGGTGCTTTGCCACATGAAAAGAGCCTAATGGCCCTCAAAACCTCTTCTTCAGTTGAAAGTTCTGCTAAGGAGGGATTGACTTCAACCTGAGGTAAATGGTCAGTGGATTCAGTATCGATTGATAATTTAATGATATATTCATTGTAACAGACTGTGGCATAATAGCATGTGATATATACTTACTTTGAAATATCAAGTTCCCATATTTCAGTCATTAAAGATGTTTTGTACATATTTATTACACTGTGCAAGAAACCATGTAAAGTATTACGGGATACAAAACAGCATCTATTCTCAAAGAGCCTGGAGGCTAGATGCCCAGGCATTCTTTCAAAAGCAGAAGATAAAAAGGCAGCATAAACCAGGCACTGGCAGCCTGACCTAAGTCAGAATGTCAAAAATATCAAAAATAATTTCAGGGATAATAGTGGATTTGGTCCAAAGCACCAAATATGAGAACAGGTCATATATGGCAAATAAGTTAAGAAGAAAACTGAGAACTTGGAATGTTGAGCTAAGGAGATTCTATTTGATTTTGTAGGAGGCAATGTAATGTAGTAGAAAGAATATTAACTGTACTGTCAAAGCTACTAGGTTCAAATCTGCCTCTGATTCTCACTGCCTATATAATCTTAAGTCAAACCACTGAGCTTCTCTGAACTTCAGTTTGCTCATCTATAAAAGAAGGGGGTTAGATAGATGGCCTCTAAGGTCCCTTCGAGTTCTAAATCTATGATACTAGGTATTCTAAATATCTAAATGACATGATAACTATGAATTACGAAGATTTTTCAGGCAGGTATATTGGAACAAGAAGAAATCAGAAACAAGGAAACAGATATAAGGCTATTCCAGTAGTCCATTGAGGAGGTTATGAATCCTCAAACTAGAATTGTGTCAGAAATGGAAAGGAGAGAATAGATACAAAAGATATTTTGCAAAATAGAAATGAAAATACTTGACAGCTAAGTGAACACAAAAGGGGAGAAAAGAGTAATTTTTAAGAAAAAATTCTAGGTAACTTGATTAACCACTTATTAAATGAATGAATATACTAAGCACTAGAGATGCAAGAAAGCAATATCACCCTTGTCCTCACAGAAGTCACATTCCAATGAAAAGGGTGAACATAAAATCATTAGGTATATACAAGATTGTTGCTGTTGCGTTCATCCTTCGTTGCCGAAGAAGATCACGCCATTAGAGAAATGATGACATAATTTGCACTTGACTGTTTTGAGTGAGGGAGGGCTGTGCAGGTCACCAGCCTCATTTCCCCTCTAGAGTCATCTGAATCCAGTGACCAGATATTCATCAGGGTGACTAGAGATGGCCCAGGACGCAATGGGAGACTTTGGTCCCTTGAGGTCAAGGTCTATTCAGGTACTCACTTAGGGTGAGGTAATGCCCATTCAGTGAATAGGTCTGTTTAAGACAGGAACGGCCTCTTTAATGAGGCAAAGAGAAATAACTATATCAGGCTGGGAGGGAAACAGCAAAGTTACTATTGATATACATAGAGAGTAAATGGAAACTAATCTCAGAGCCAAGGGAATTGGGGAAAACTTCCTGGAAAAGTCTTGCTCACTATAAACCGAGTCTTGAAGGAAGCCATAGAAGCTAAAAAGTAGAGGTAAGGAGCAAGAGCATTCCAGGATAGGGTATAGCCAATGCAAAGGCACAGAGATGGGAGATGTAGTGTTGTGCACAAGGAACTGAAAGTTAGCATTATTGAATCAAAGAGAAAAAATAAGAATTCTTTAAAGTAAGAAAGGGGGCAGTCATGAAGGGCTTCAAATGCCAAAAAGATGCCTTTATATCTGATCCTAGAGGCAATATATTATCTGATTGTAACCAGAATTTATTGAGTACAGATATGATATGGTCAAATCTACCATCTACTCTATGAACATATCTTTGGCAGCTGAGTGGGAGGATGGATTGGAGTAGAAAGAGACTTGAGACAAGGAGACCAATTATGCTATTTCAATAGCCCAGGTAACAGGTGATGAAGGCCTCAACTAAGTTGGTAGCTGTCTGAGTGAAGAGAATGGGAAAGATAAAAGAAATATTGTGAAGACAGAAACAGCAGGATTTGGCAACCAAATGCATATATGGGTCAAGTGAGTAAAAAGTGGAAGACAATCCAGGTTATGAGCCTGGGTGACTGGGAGAACACTGATGCTCTCAACAATACCAGGGAAGTTGGAAAGAGAGGCATGTTAAATTTGAAATGCCCATGGGTTACGTAATTCAAGATACCAACTACCAAAAAGTAGTTGTGATACATGACTGAAGCTCAGGAAAGAGATTTGGACTACACACATACACATACATATATGTGTGTATATGTACATATACATAGGTGAAAAAAAATATATACACACACACACACATTTGAGAAGCACTTGCAAAGAGATGATAAATGAATCTATGGGGCTTGATATCACCAAGTGAGCATACTGAAAAAAGGGAAGAAAGCCCAGGACAAAGACTCTGGGGACCCCCGCTGTTAATGGGGAATAATAAGAATGAATATCAGCAAAGGAGACAGAATGGTCAAATGTCATGGTCCAGTATCATGGAAAGTAGTGAGGACAGAGTATCCAGGAAAAGGTGACCAATAATGTAAAATTCAACACAGTGGTCAAGAAGGATGAGAATTGAGGAAAAAGTCATTTGATTTGGATATTTAGAGATCACTAAAGTAATTTTGGAGAATCATCCGCTCTTCACTGGTCTCTTCACAAAGATTGCCTTCTACTCCACCTGTTAAGTCTTATCTGTCCCTCAAAGGCCCAGTAAGAATGCATTTTTTTGTAATGCAGGCTTCCTGCATCTCCTTACTATCCTGACTAGCAATGTTCATTTTCATAGCAATAGGTGGTAAAGGGTCTTGGGTACTAAAAAAAAAAAATACTTACTGCACCTGAACACTAAAAATTGGTACCTTTTCCTTATGGTAATTCTACATTTATGTAATTAAATTTTGAAAAGAAATGAGTTGTTTCAGTAAATGCAATCAGGAAATTCAAGGTTAATCAACTTTAACATAACCTTATCAAATAAACAAGAATGAATTTGGAATTTTCAGGAGTATCACCAAACAAATGTGCAAAGTATGGCTGTTTTTTTAGTCAGAAAGCAACAGAGAATTGATCAGCACCAATTGACATGATGAACATTAGGCCTATCATGAATTCATTAATGAAAAACAATACAATTCTCTAAAAGACTAATTATTTTACTATATTAACATTCCAATATTCTGTTCATGCAGACATGAAATAACCAACATATTTATACAGAACAAGATGATCAAGATGTCAAATCAGTGAAGTTTATCAAACAATTACTTAGAGCAAAGTTTGTGTAGAATATGAATTCCACTGTTGTAGATACCTCTCTTGTAAAAAATGAATGGTTTTACTTATTTTGGAAATGAGGCACTCCTGGAAGAATAACAATAATTTAAGTTGTTTTATTTCTTTGAACATGATTTAATTTCAGTAAAAATCTTTGTTTTGTTTAATTTGAGGTAAATCACAACAGCATTTGTGTAACATATGTATATATGCATAATAACAGAAAAGACCAACTAATTTTTTTTCATAACCATTCCCCAACATGTTATGAAAGAGTTATTTTGAATTCAACCACTTATTTCAAGGATGTTAGAACATTAAAAAAAATACTCAACTATATGTTTAGTATTGAATCCTGATATCTTCCTCATTCCTTGGAGGTAATAAATTAAGTACTGTTGTATTTGTATGTCATTATTTATAACAGGATAAAAATATAGTTCTAATAAAGCAAACAACAAGGAAGGAAATACAGAACAGGTCTTGGAAAAAGTATGCTCATTCTGAGATGCAATTGTTTCCCACATTTTTAGCATGCTAGACCTAGTAGAATGAATTGTTTGATGATCTTTAAATGCAAAGTTCATTGACATATAATACCAAAATGAGTTAACTGAATAAAAAATTACCAACTTTTTAAAAGATATAGGTAAATATCCAATTTCTTTGCCACAATCTTTGATTATTCTAGTGAGGATAAAATCAAAATCAATAATGTAGTCAACAAATATTTTACTAAATTAGATCTAGTTTTCCAATGTCTAGAAGTGAATAGTATAACAAAAACCAGGAGTTTATCAAAAACCATCATTTATTACTATAGCAAACAAATACCTAAAAGGCAAAATCAGATCTGCCAAGGCCACATACAGTGGGATAATTAGTAAGAATGTAACTTCCCCTAAAAGCAAGGAATCTGTCTGCTTCTTATTTCACTGTCCCTTAATGAGCTTGAATATGCATAGAAAATAGGTTCAGTGAAATCCATAAAGAGAATGAATGGTAATTGACACGGCAGTCATTTCAGAATAAGCTGTCTCTGCGTACTCAAATCATCAACTAATTAAGGCAAGCATAAAATTAGAAGAATGTATGAAGGTGAGAAGATTGTGTGATTACAATAGCTCAGAATAGTTCTATCCAAATAATTGAAATTTCTGTTAATATAAAAAAACTAAAAAGTAGATAATGATAAAAGATGAAGATAAAAACATTGTCTGCAACTATCACCAAAGAGAAAGTTTAAGCTAAAGTAGTCACTGAAATAAATAAAAAACAAAAAAGCCCAGGAATCACCTCAGCCAGGAAATATCTACTACCTTTTTAATCTTAGACAAATCATAGAAGAGGAGAAGGAGGAGATGGAGGAGAAGGAGGTTTACTACATTCCCACTGGGGTGCTTTCAGACTAGAAATATATGGCCACCAAGGTCAATACTGATTTATAAGCTTATATGTAAAACATTACAAAAGAGGATGGAAGACAAGGAATATCTTCTCTCAAAACAGTGAAAAGCAGGGGAGAAGAAAATCTACACAAAGATTCATGTGTGATCTAATAAAGACAGATCATCCCAATAGCATTTATAGATGAACTGAAAAGAGAGCAATAAATGGAAGTAAAATGAAATGGATTGGCTAGTATTTCCATATTGATATACTATCATCATCAATGATACTAGAGATACATTTGGAAACTAACATCTCTATACCTAGTATGCTATATAGAAGGAAGCAGGAATAAGAAGAAAAAGACACTGGGGAAGTACATGGTTAGGAAAGACAAAATACATACAGAAGAAATCCCTGCTGGAGCCACAACTGAAATTGATTTGCCAGATATTTCAAAGAAAAGATACCAAAAACAATGGGGAAAATTGCAGATGGGGAGGGTACATGGCAAGGAGGAAGGCATTAGTATGTCAGCATCTATTCACTCATATGCCTACTTCCTCATCTACATAAATTGAGAATGGTCTACATAGACAATATTCTTTTTTTAGATGTTTTTCATGTTTTTCTAAACTTTTTAAAATTTATTTTTAGTTTTCAACATTAACTTATTTTGAGTTTCCAATTTTCTCCCTCCTCACTCCACAAAATGGTGTGCAATCTGATACAGGCTCTACTTATACATTCATATTAAACATATTTTCATATTAGTCATGAGGTAAAGAATTAGAATTAATGGGAAGAACCACAAGAAAGAAGAAAGAAACAAACTAAATAACAAAACAAAAGGACAGTAAATAGTATACTTCCATTCCATCCACATTCAGGCTCCAAAGTTCTCACTCTGGATGTGGATAGTATTTTCTATCATCAGTCTTTTGGAATTGCCTTAGATACTTGCATCTCTGAGAATAGCTAAGTCTATACAAGTCACTCATCACACAATGTGGTTGTTACTGTGTAAAATGTTCTGGTTCTGCTCATTTCACTCAGCATCAGTTCATATAAGTCTTTCCAGGTTTTTATGAAGTCTGCTTGCTCATCATTTCTTACAGCATAATAGTATTCCACTACATTCATATACTATAATTTGTTCAGCTGTTCCCCAATTGATGGACATCACTTCAGTTTTCAATTTCTGGTCACCAAAAAAAGAGCTGCTATAGATATTTTTGTACATGTGGGTTATAAACAATATTCTTGATGAAAATATGAGAGGGGAACAGACAGCCGTTCACAAATAACTTAATGCAGAAAACTTTTCCTCATGGATTGCCAGAATCCTAATTTGAGCCTTTGTAACCTCTTGTTTGTTCTATAGCAATGCCTTCCTAATTGGTCTGCCTGCACCCAGGTTTTCATCTCTCCAATCTGGTCTTCATATAGATGCCAAAGTCATATCCCCTTAATTTTTTTATTCTAATTTTAAAAACAAAGTATTTCTATGTACAGATGAAAATTGTGCATGAAACCACAAGTTTTCATTATATGCAGCTTGCTTTTTCTTTTAAGAACCTAAGAAATTCAGTGCTACTTTCAAAACTGTCCTGCTCATCTGGGTCTTTCTGAACTTCCTTCTATTCAATTTAGTGCATTTTTAAATACTTCATTAACTCTCTTCTCCTCTAAAAAATAAAACCAATATTATAGCTAGACCTCTTCTGTATAACTTCACCTCCTTCTCTACCCTGCTCCTACCCCCACAGATGGAGAGGAAAATGAAAAAAATGTTTTAATAAATATGTATGATCAAGGAAGGATGTATGGAGTGTTCAAAGAGGAGTAGTACCTTTGATGTGAGGGCTTGCTGAGACATTTTCAGGGCTGCTTATCCACCTTTGGTGTCTACCTGGCACTCAACTCTCACCTGTAACTCCAAGAAGCTGTAGTATGAGCAACAGCCACATTCCAGTAAATGGTCTTAGCAGATAGGCTAAACCAGGTTAGGAATAACTTGCAGGCGGAGAATGTCTACCCAAAGTACGTGAAGACTGCCTGGCAGAATGGGCAAATGAGCAATGTGTTCACTGGCCATGAGGGTGGCTGAAGCAGGCACTGTGGAGCACTTAGAGCTTGGTCAGACATCAGACACCAAGGTCATCTAGTCATTCTGAGTATTGTCTCGCCACTGGGCTTTGATGACTATGGAAGAGAGTGTGAGGCTGCCAATTTTGTGTAACTGTTCCACTTAAATCCAATTCATCTACAAATAATTTTTATATTTTATCCTCTTTTTATGTTGTGTTGTATACAGGGAAATCTTTTTTTGTCTTTTCTATTTAAGTTCAAAGTCAATTTTAAAAAATTCAAAATAGGAAAAAAGAAAACTGCCTGTTTATATCCTTTGGTAATTTCTCTATAAGAGAATGGGTTTTTCTTTAAACTCTATTTGAATCAGTTTTTTTATGTATCATGACTTTTAGATGTCTGTCAGAGAAAATGACTGAAAAGATTTTTTTCCCCAAGTTAAATAATTCCCTTTAGAATTTGTATATATTTTTCATTTTATATAAATAAAAAGAATACATTTTATCTTCTGTGGTACTCTTTATTCCTTATTTGGTCAGGAATTTCCCCCAATTATAATTATGAAAAGTATTTATTGTGCTTCTCTACTTTGTTTATGATGTGAACTTTATATCATATTCATGTGTCCTTTTGGAGCATATCATAGCATATTGTATATGATGATAGTCTAATAAAATGATAATCTCATTGAGTTTTTATTTTTCCCCAGTTACATTTAAAAACTATTTTTAACATTTGTTTTTAAAATTTTGAGTTCCAAATTTCCTCCCTACCTCTCTTTCCCTACCCCCAGCCCCCACTGAGAAGGCAAGCAATTTGATATAGGTTATATATGTGTAGTCATGAAAAAGGTATCCATAATAATCACATTGTAAAACAAAACATAGACAAAAAAACTCAAGAAAAATAAAGTTAAAAAATATGCTTCAATCTGTATACAGATACTGTCAGTCCTTTCTCTAGGGATGGATACTATTTTTCATCTCAGGTCCTTCAGAGTTGTCTTGGATCACTGTATTGCTGAAAATAGCTAAGTCATTCACAGCTGATCATCTTATGATATTGTTGTTACTTGGTACACAGTACATTTCATTTTGCACAAGCCCATGTAAGTCCTTCCAGGTTTTTCTAAGAGCATCCTTCTTATCATTTCTGATGGTCAATAGTATCCTATCATAATCACATTCCACAATTTGTTCAACCCTTGCCCCATTGATGAGTATTCCCTAGGTTTCTAGTTCTTTGCACCCAGAAAAGAATTGCTGTAAATATTTTTATACATATAGGTCCTTTTCCTTTTTGTTTTGTTTTTTTATCTCATTTTGAATACAGAATTTGTAGTAGTATTCATAGGTCAAAGGGTATGCGTGGTTTTATAGCCCTTCAGTCACAGTTCCAAATTGCTCTACAGAATGTTTAAATCAGTACAACTCTACCAACAGTGTGTGCATTAATGTCTCATTTTTCCCACATTCTCTCAAACATTTGTTATTTACCTCTTCTATTAGCCAATCTAATAGGTATAAGGTAGTGCCTCAGAATTGTTTTAATTTGCATTTCTCCACTCAGTAATGACTTAGAGTATTGTTTTATATGACTATAGATAATTTTGATTACTTCAATTGAAAACTGATATCTTTTGATCATTTATCAACTAGGGAATGATTCTTATTTTTATAAATTTGACTCTGTTCTCTATAAATATCTGAGAAATGATGTCTTTACCAGAGAAACTTGCTTCAAATTTTCTTCACTCTTAATGTTGCTAATTTTTTTCTGTCACTTCCTTATTTTCCTAGCCCATTACTTGACTTTTAACTCTTTGAAAGTGAGGCTCTGCTTCCAGAGTGGTGGTTATAACTGCACCAAGCTTCAGGGGTTTTGTGCAGCTGTTTACAGGATACTTCTAGAAAGCTGTAAGTTTTCAGTTCTTATAAGTGGTATGATCTGAGGAGAGGTGTTTACTACTCTCCTGGCCTGTGCTCTGGTCTGTGAGTGACCAGAAGAACTCTTTTCTGCCCTAGAAATGTGAGGAGGGCTCCCCCTCCACTGGGTCCACAAGCTCTGCCGTTGTAGTGCTCTTTCTCACCCTGGGACTGCCACCGAGCACTGTAACCTGGATTTGAGTATAGGCAAAGCAAAGAGTCCTGTCTCAGTGCTAGCAAAAAGACCCCTGTAATCTCCTTCTGACAAGTTGTTCAACTCCCTTACGGTCTGTGAGCTGAGAGCTCCAGAAGTAGCCACTGCCACTGCCACTGTCACTGCTGATTCAGAAACTCCCAAAGTCATGTTTACTGTAGCCAGGGCTTGCTGGGGCAGCCTGCACTGGACTGAGCTCCACTCTCACCCAGATTCAACAGACTTTTTCTGCCAGTCTTTGAAGTTGTTTTTGGTGTCTGTGGGCTGAGATGTTTAGAAACTACAACTGCTGCCACTGATTTGGAACTATGCCCAAAGAGCTATAAAATTGCATACCCTTTGACCCAGCAACACCACTCCTAAGTCTGTATCCCAAAAAGGTCATAAAAATGAGAAAAGAACCATATTTATAGCAAAGAATACTGAACTTAGAGCCAAGAGAGACCTCAAATTCTACTTCTAATATTCACTGTATTAGCAGGTTACCTGAAACTATTTCAGGTTCAATCTGTAAAATGGAGATAATATCAACAGTATCTACTTGTAGCATCCAAAGGCTACATGACTTCAATATTAAAGGTCACATCATAAACAAATCAGATTGTTGTAAAGATCAAATTACAATGCATTTATTAGGTGCCTAATAAGTAAGTGCCAAACACTGTACCAAATGATGAGTTTACAAAGAAGGTCAAAAAAAGTCCCAGCTCTCAAGGAGCCCAAAGTCAAATGGGAGGAAACAACAAGCAAATAATGGCATGCAAACAAAAACCATACAAGATGAATTTTAAACGACCTCAGAGAAAAGTTACTAGTATTACAGGAGTCTAGGAAAGAATTCTTGGAGAAATTGAGACTTTAGCTAAGACTTGTAGGAAAATACAGAAGGTAGGTGGCATAGATTAGGAAAGAGACAGTTACAGGCATAGGAGACAGCCAGTGAAAATTCAATCTGTTTTACTTAAGGAACAGTAGAAGGCTCACATGACTAGATTATAGAGTACATAGGAGAAAAGGAGATATAAGAAGACTAGAAAGGTATGGTGGGGGGGACAGGCTAGCAAGGATTCAAAAGTCTAACAGAATTATACATTTGATCCTGAGGGTAACAAGAATCCATAGGATTTGGTTAAATGGGAAGAGTTACATGGTTAAACCTGAATTTAGGTAGATCAATTTTATACTAAGTGGAGGATAAACTAGAAGAGAGACTTGAAACAGGGAGACCAATCAGCAAGCTATACTGCAATAGACAAGAAATGACATGACAGTGTAGTAACATTTTCAGAAGAGAGTAGTGGTGTACATAAAAGAGATGTTAAAAAGGTAGAAAGAACTAAAGTTTGTAGCTGATTTCATAAGTGAGGGGGGTACGAGTGAAGAGTTGAGGATGACACCTATGTAATGAGCCTAAGTAACTAGGAGGCTGGTGATATAGATGAAGAGTAATAGGAAGCTATAAAGAGGGAAAGATTTGAGGGAGAAAGATAATGATTTAGTGAATTTAAAGTGTCTACAAGATATCAAGTTCAAAAAGTCCAGGGAGCAGTAGGAAATGAGTGAATGGTGATCCACAAAGAGGTTGAGAGTGTAGAATTGGACACTGTATTATGTAAATGTCAGTTATTTTTACTATTATTGAAAATCAAGACTGTTTCCTGTATTTACTCAGAAACACCAGTCTGAAATGAAAGACTCAATTACAAAAAAGAATTATTTCAACTTATCCATCCAATATAATCCTACAAAAAATGCTCTTATCTTTATATTTTATAAGGAAATTCTAATTCCAACTAAAAAGGCATTTGGAGAAAGAGTACAGGCCCACATATGAAAAGATTTAAGTTCTAATCTTGTCCTCTTGCTAAGTAGTTACATGACTTCAAGCTAGTAATTAAAATGAGTGAGTTGGGTTTAATAATTTCTTAAGTTACTTTCTGTTCACCAAAAACTTCCAAACCCCAAGAACTAGCTCTGAAAACAAGAGTGTGAAAAGTCTGAAACTTAAAACAGTACCTCTCTCTCCCTTCCATACAACCCAACTTTAACATAAAGTTCAACATCAAGAAATAGGGTAGAAAAATTGAACAAACAAGAAAAGAAAATCTGACCTTAAAACTCTACTATAGTGACAGAGAATATCAAAACAGAAACTCAGAAGAAGACAGTGAAATCAAAAGAGCTACAAACTAAACTTCAAAGAAAAAAATTGAAATTGGACACAAATCCAACAAGAATTCTAGAACTGAAAAAATTATTTTCAAAATCAAATAAAAGTGGTAAATGAAAAGTTAGGCAAATGAACTACAGCAAAGGAAGAGATATACGAAAAAACAACAGCTTGGTAAAAGAGGCACAAAAATAAACACTGAGGAAAAGAACACCTTAAAAACCAGAATTGACCAGAAGGAAAAGAAGATACAAACCTTAACTGATGAAATAATTCCTTATGAAGAAGAACTGGACAAATGGAGAAAGAAGCAAAATACTCACTGAATAAAATAATTCCTTAAAAATTAAAAATTTTAATTGTGAAAGTAGAAGTTAATGATCCCATGAAACATCAAGAAATAATAAAACAAAATTAAAAGAATTTTTAAAAGAAGAAAATGTGGAAAATATCATTGGAAAAGCAACTGATTTGGAAAACAAACTGAGGAGAGATAAGTTAAGAATTATTGGACTATATAAAACTACGATCAAAGAAAAAGCCCAGATACCATATTTGAAGAAATTATAGAGGAAAAACTGCCCTGATATCCTCAAACCAGAGTGTAAAAAGAAATTGAATCCACAGACCTCCCGAAAAAGATTCCAAGATGAAAACTCCCAGAAATATAAGAGCCAAAATGGAGATCAAAAAGAAAATACTTCAAACAAACAGAAAGAAACCATTAAAATACTATGGAGCAACAGTGAAGATTATACAAAATTTAGCAGCTAACACATTAAAGGAGCAGAAGGCTTAGAATATGCTATTCTGGAAGCAAAAGACCTGGAATTATAGCCAAGCAGAACCTACCTAATAAAACTGAGTATAACACTTTGATAGAAAAAAATGGATAATTAATTAGAGAATTTTTAAGCATTCCTGATGAAAATACTAGTGCTGAATAGAAAATTTGACTTTGAAACACAAGACTCAAGAGAAGTATAAAAAGATAACCTTAAAAAGAAATCATAAAAGATTCAATTGTGTTTAAAAAAATGTTTACTTTCCTCTATTAGAAGAGGATACACGTAACTTCTAGGAACTTTATCATTATTAGGGCATTTTGAAAGATTTTATATAGACAGACGGCATGGGAGTGAGTTGATTCTTAGAATAATACAAAATAAAGTTGTTAGGTAAGAAAGAGGGATGCCCTGGGAGAATGGGAAAGGGAGAAGGAGAATGGTGAACACTTCCACACAGAAGAGAGACACAAGGAAGAGCTTTTACAGTAGAGGGGAAAATGGTGTAGGGATAATGCTTAAACCTCATTCTCATTTAAATTGCTTCAAAGGGAAAAATATATACACACTCAATTTGTTTTGGATATTTCTAACCCAACAGAGAAACAGAAGGAAAAGGGGATAAGAGAAAGGGAGTAGTGACAAAAGGGAGCAACAATTGTCCCAATACTACATAAACTATTTGAAAAAAATAGGTAAAGAAGGAGACCTACCCAAATCCTTTTATGTCATAAATAGAGTTCTGATACTTAAATGAGCTAAAGCAAAAAAGAGAAAGTAAACTAAAGACCAATTTCCCTAATGAATATGATGCAAATTTTTTAAAATAAAATGCAAGCAATTTGATTAAAGCAATATATAACAATGGTCATACACCATGACCAGGTGAGATTTATACTTGGAATATAATTCAGTATTAAGACAACTATCAGCATAATTGACCATATAAATAACAAAAACAACAAAAATCAGAGGATTACATAAATAGATGTGGAAAAAGTCTTTGACAAAATACAACACCCATTCCTATTAAAAACACTAGGAAGCATAGGAATCAATGAAGCCATATTTAAAATGATAAATAGTAAGTATCTAAAACCAAGAGCAAGCAATATCTGTGATAAAGTTAAACTTGAAGCCTCCCCAGTAAGATCAGGTGTAAAGCAAGAATGTCTATCATAAACACCATTATTCAATATTGTACTAGAAATGCTCACTATAGTAGAAAGATAAGAAGAGGAAACTGAAGGAATAAAAATAGGCAATGAGGAAACAAAACTATCACTCTTTGCAGATGATATGATAGTATACTTAGAAAATCCTAAAGAATCAACTAAAAATAGTTCAAACAATCAACAACTTTAGCAAATTTGTAGAATGCAAAATAAATCCACATAAATCATCACCATTTCTATATATTACAACAAAACATAGAAGGAAGAGATAGAAAAATTCCTTAAAAATAATTGCAGTTATATAAAATACTTGGAAGTCTAACTGTCAAGTCAAATCCTGGGACTACATGAAAATAATTATAAAACACTTTTTACAAAAATAAAGACAATCTAAGCAACTGGAGACATTAATGGTTCATAGCTAGGCCAAGTGAATATAATGCAATTCTAATGCAATTCTACCTAAATTAGTTTACATAATCAGTGCCACAATAATAAACTACTAAAGAACTAGAAAAATAAAAACAAAATTCATCTGAAAGAACAGTAAGTCAAAAATATCAAGGGAATTAATGGGGAAAAAATCTAAAGGAAGATAGCCTAGCAGAACCAGATTAAAAATTATATTACCAGGTGGTGATATTAACACAATCTGGTACTGACTAAGAAATAGAGTGGTGGATCAGTGAAACAGATTAAGTAACACAATATGCAGTAGTAAATGACCATAGTAATATAGTATTTGATACACCCCAAGATCCAAACTTTGGGGGTAGGGATGCACTATTTTGACAAAAATTGCTGGGGATAACTGGAAAGCATTTTGGCAGAAACTAGGTATCCAACATCTCACATCATATAACAAGATAAGGTGAAAATGGATAAATGCTTAAGACATAAAGAGTGATATCACAAGAAGTAATATGGATAATTCTGATTACATTAAATTCAAAAGTGACTGAATGAACGAAATTAATACAGCCAAAATGAGAAGGAAAACAAGAAACTGGGGGTGGGAGTAGAATTTTTATCAAGTTTCTCTGATAAATGTATCATTTATTAAATACATAGGAAACTGAGACAACTTTATAAAAATAAGAGCCATTCCTCAATTGATAAATGGTCAAAAGATACATACAGGGAATTTTCAGAAGAAGAAGTCAAAGTTATTTGTAATCATATGAAAAAATACTCTAAATTACTACTGATTAAAGAAATACAAATTAAAACAACTCTGAGATACCATTTCACACTTATAAAAGTAGCTAACATAGAAAAAGAAAAATGACAAATGTGTGCTGGAGGGGATATGGAAAATTTGAGACATTAATACGCTGTTGGTAGAGTTATGAACTAATCCAACCATTCTGGAGAGCAATTTGGAACTGTGCCCAAAAAGCTAAAAGAGAGTGCATACCTTTTGACCCAGCAAAATCACTACTAGGTCTGTATCCCAACAAGATCAAAGAAAAAGAAAAAGGATCTATTTGTACAAAAATATTTATAGCAGCTATTTTTGTGGTAGCAAGAAACTGGAAATAGAGGGGATGCTCATCAATTATGGAATGGCTGAACAAGTTGTGCTACATGATTGTGATGGAACATTATTTTCTCCAAGAAATGGTTTCAGAAAAACACCTAAAAAGGCTTATATGAACTGAGGCAAAATGAAGTGACCAGAACCAGGAGAACAGCATACACAGTAACTGCATTACTGTAATGATGGTCAACTGTGAAAGACTTAGCTACTCTGATCAGGACAATGACCAAGAAAATTCCATAGATCCCATGATGAAAAATTCTATCCACCTCCAGAGAGAGAACTGATAAATGTTGAATGCAGATTGAAGCATATTTTTTATTTTACTTTTCCTGAGGTTTCATGTCTATATTTTTCTTTTTGCAACATAGCTAATATGGAAATATGTCTTACATGATTTCCCATGTATAATCAAAATCAAACTGCTTTCCTTTTCATCAAGAGGAAAGGGGCTTGCAGAAGAGCAGAACTTGGAACTGAAAATTTTGTTAAATGAATTTTAAAGAAATTTTTTTACATATAATTGGGAAATAGTTAATGAAATAAATAAAAATACATTGAAAAAGAGTCAATTTCAAAGGACAGATACTATATTAACAAAATTCTTCAAGACTGACTTGCAGATTTGTTTTTAAGCTAAAAGTATGATAATGTTATTGTATTTAGGATTCTGTATTTAACATATAAAAAAAAACAACCTACCATACACACTCTAAATTTTTTCCTGAGAGTAAAATTTAATCCTTAACCTAAAAGAAATACAGTAGACAGCAACCCCTCTGCATCAGTCAAGGTTCTGACGTAACTGGTTTCCAACAAAAAACTACAAGTCTGTAACTCCATTTAATCCATTATAGGCTAACAGCGAAACTAGCTATATTTAGGGAATGAAAGAAAACTATAAATAATTTTCTAGATAAACTTATGGAACAAAAAATGTTTCATCAGTCTCGCCAAGAACATTTATTCTTCTGTATTTGAAAAAATTAGATCACTATATTAAGGATTTCAAATGTAAGGAATTTTCTTTATCATTTCACTTATTTATTATTCTCACTGTGTTCATAAGAATGAGTTATCATTTCATTAGTTGTGCTGCTGGAAATTGAAGGTAATACATTTGGAAACAGTGACTTGGACATTTTGATTAATTTAATCCATGATATATTAAAGCAAATGCTCAAATCTCATTAGCTCCTGTTAAATTTTCAAATAGGGGAGAGGAAAAACACACAGCTACTATAAATAACATCAATTAGTAGAGAAATATAGTTTTTGGACATCTAATTAGAACTGTCACTGGGCTTAATAAGTCCTAAAAGTCCTTGTTTCATGCAGAACCATCGATTTAACAAAGTCAATCACCTCTTCTAAGGTGAAATGTCACTTTTGGAAGAAAAAAATCTGAAAGATAAGTTTATTTCCCAACAATATAGACCTGCACAATTTCTTGTACACATTAACAGCGGAATTTGCAAGTACATCAAAAAGCCACACTCATTTAAGTGAAGTATGTCTAAAGTGTAAAATTGAATACACCAGAAAATCAATAAGACCGTCTTAGTTCAACATTGTCAAAAAGCATTCAGAAGGAAAAAGAACCCTGATAGTAGCATCTTACACCAACTTACATGTTTAATATTCTCAGAAAATGTTTTAAAAACTAATACAAATGTGCAGGTCATACATTTATTAAATGTCTACTATGGCTTATGAGAATCAAAAGACAAAAACAAAACAGTCTTTGCCTTCAAAAAGCTTATATTCTATTGAGGAGATACAATAGGGGTGGGGAATGGGTAAAAAGTATGCAATAGCTAACATCTATATAGCTCTCACTATGTGCCAAGCATTGTGCTAAATGCTTAAAATTATTGTCTCATTTGGTCCTCATAATAACTCTGGGAAGCAGGTTCTATTATGATCCCCATTTTACTGTTGAGAAACTGAGGCAAACAGAGATTAAATGACTTGTCCAGGGTCACACAGTTAGTAAGTGTCTTGGGCTACATTTGAATTCAAGTCTTCCTCACTCCAAGTCCAGTGTTCCATCCATTTTACCACTTTTGTACCTATATCTATATACATACATATGTGTGTTGATAGATATATACATATATGTGTATGTATATATACATACATAATTATAAAATATATAGAAAGTAATTTCTTGACTAAGGTAATAGCTGGGAAAGGGGGAGGGGGAATCAGAAAAGATCTTTTGTCAGAGCTGTGTTGCAAATGAAACAGAATTCTACTAGGTGGAAGTTAAGCAGGAATGCATTCTAGATATGGAAGACTGCCTGTGCAAAAACAAGGAGGCAGGAGATAGCATGTTGGGTAAAAGGAGTAGCCATCACACTAGTTTGACTTAAAATGAGGAGTACAGGAAAGTGAGTAATGTGAAATAAGACTGGAACTATAAGTGGATGCCAGATTGTGGAAGGTTTGAAATGCAAAGCTAAGGAATTTATATTTTATTCCAGAAGTAATACAAAAACCATTAAAGATTTGAGGGGAGAAAGGTTGACATAGTCAAATATATGCATTTTCTTTTTTTCATCAACTTGGAAGGGCAAGACAGGAGGCAAGAAGACCTACAAAGAGGTTATTGTAGTAATCTAGGTTCAAGGAGTGATGGGATTTGAACAATAAAATAGAGGATATATAGGCAGATAATAAACAGATATGAGAGATGTTGTAAAGGAAAGAGTAAAAAGAAAGTCAAAAGTTTATTACAATTATTTTATTTTCAAAAAACTAGGGCTGAAATAAATTCACAATTATTTTTGGACATTAATCACATTTATATTACTACTAACATTTTAAATTTGCATATTGCTTCATACTTTAAAAAGCACTTTTCACTGTTGTTTTTTATCTCCTGTGATCCACAAAACAGCCCACAGGAATAGGAAGGGCAAGAATTACCCTTAGCCCCAGTTTACAGACAATGAAACTGAATCTTTAATCCCTTACCCAAAATTACATGTAGTTAGCAGTCAGAATTTGAAACCAGATCCTTTAACTCCAAATTCTAGAGTATTTAATATTATATAATATTCATCATATTATGTTGACATTCATGGAACCACTCAGTATTTTTAAATGCTGAATTTTGTATACCAAGATGACTGGACAGATACCCTATGTGTAGGGCTCACACTAAGTGGTTATTTTTTCCAATAGCACTGATAAACTTACTCAGACTCAGAGACAATTAAGAGCTGGAGAAAACTTCAGAGATCATTTACTCCAATACTTGTATTTAAAAGTGAGGAAAGTCAGTTGTAAAAAGTAGAATTGATTTGCCCAAAGTGACAATAAATAATTCCACTAAGCCTCAAAACCAAGTTTTATTCAAGGTCTGCCCCATTTCTCATCTAACTGTAAGCTAGAGACCAACGCCATAAACTTACAAAACAATCAGCCAGGTATAGGTCTACAGTCTTTGAGGTAACTAGAGTATAGTGAAATTGATTTCAGAATTTTAGCCACGTTAATACTATTAGCACAGTTTTGTGACCAACTTATCAGATGTATATACTACAGAAACTGAATCAGTACTTCCAGAATATTTAGTTTTGTCTGTATTAACGTGCATAAGACTGAATTTACAAATATTATAAGGTTGTACGTCTTTACATTAACCTGAATTAATTCTTTTCAAAATACGACTCTGGTAAGATGCTCAAATCAATTTTGATATGATTGCAAACCTAACCTCTGGAGGATAGGATTACATTCACTTTAGCTCATTTATTCATTAGTCATTCAGTAACATGAAGTTCTCCTGAGGAATCTCATGTTTCTAATTCTGAAATCAAGTTTCAAGTTAGAGGGTCTATCTTCTTCTCCTCTTAATATTTTAATGAATTTATAAACTTTCAGAAAATATACCAGCCTCAGAATTATTTTGGCCAGACAACATTAGGGGAAAAGTTAGTAATCTATGAGATAACAGCAAATGTTATGAATGTGATCAAGGAAAAAGTGACCTCAGAAAAGCTGTTTAATTCTACAATTATCCTCCAATACAAACGGCCATATCTGCTCACTGACCAGACTAAGACGTGACCTTTCAGAAGTTCTTGGGGTAAATAAAAAAAAAAAAAAAAAGAAACAGTTCATCTATCCCTCCTGCCTCTTCCTGGAACTCTGAATACTATTAATCATAAAGAAATACACAAAATTACAACATTTCACTTAGCACAATGCTTGGCACAAGGTGAATACTTAAACACTTTTTCATCACCTACATAAGTAAACTATTATTTACAATGTTCCCCTGGTCTACCAGTATATAACTTGCCCAAAAATGAAGTTACCTTAGTGATTACCACTTCCTTTTCTAACCTTCATTAATCCATCCCTTTAATAATATATTCTAAAAATTTACCAGGAATCAAAGTCAAGTACCCTGCCCTGTAGTCTCCCAATAATCACTCTCTTTTTCAAAAAAGCCATAACATTTGTCCATCTTTCCTCCTTTGGGTCTTATTCTGCTTTTTCAGTTTTTTAAAAGATCACTGACAATGGCTTAGCCATCATATCAACTAATGTTTTTCAATACCCTGGAACAAATACATCATTTGGGTCTTGTGTTCTCATCATTTCCTTATATAATTTGTGCATAGCTTGTTCATATTAGAATAAAATCAAAAACTATAAGCTTATTAAAAAATAAGTGTAATATCTCAAAAACTATTTTTATAACTAAAATTAAAATCCTTCCTTTAGCTAAACCAGTAAAATTGCTTTATTCTTCTTTTAAAAATCTGGATGAGACTCCTTTATCAAATTTTTTTTTAGATAAAAATTCATTTATTTAACTTTTTACATTCATTTTCACAAAATTTTGGGTTCCAAATTTTCTCCCCTTTTATCCCCTCCCCCCCACCCCAATACACCGAGCAATCTAATTTTCCCTATCACCAATCTGCCCTCTCTTCTATCATCCCTCCCTTCTCTTGTCCCCATCTTCTCTTTTGTCCTATAGGGCCAGATGACTTTCTATTCCTCATTAACTGTATTTCTTATTTCCTAGTAGCAACAACAATACTAAACAGCTGTTCCTAAAACTTTGAGTTCCTACTTCTCCCCATTCCTCCCTCCCCACCCATTCCCTTTGGGAAGGCAGGCAATTCAATATAGGCCATATCTGTGTAATTTTGCAAATGACTTCCATAATAGTCGTGTTGTGTAAGACTAACTGAATTACCCTCCATCCTATCCTGCCCCCCATTGTTTCTATTCTGTCTTTTGATCCTGTCCCTCCCCAAGAGTGTTGATTTCAAATTGCTCCCTTCTCCCATTACCCTCCCTTCCATCATCCCCCCCCCTTGCTTATCTCCTTCTCCCCCACTTTCCTGTACTGTAAGATAGGTTTTCATACCAAAATGAGTGTGCATTTTATTCCTTCCTTTAGTCAAATGTGATGAGGGTAAACTTCTTGTTTTTTTTTTCTCAGCTCTCCTCTTTTTCCCTCCACTAAAAAGTCTCCTGCTTGCCTCTTGAATGACATATAATTTACCCCATTCCATTTCACCCTCTTTCCTCCCCCTACATTTCTCTCTCACCATTTACCTTAATTTCTTTTAAGATATGGTCCCATCCTATTCAATTCACTCTGTGCTCTCTGTCTCTGTATGTGCCTGCATGTGTGTATGTGTGTGTGCGTGCATGCGTGTACATGTATATGTGTGTATGTGTGTGTGTGGTCCCACCAACTACCCAGATACTGAAAAGTTTTAAGAGTTACAACTATTGTCTTTCCATGTAGGAATGTAAACAGTTCACTTTTGGTAAGTCCCTTATGACTTGTCTTTGCTGTTTACTTTTTCATGCTTCTTCTCATTCTTGTGTTTGAAAGTCAAATTTTTTTTTCAGCTCTGGTCTTTTCATCAAGAATGCTTGAAAGTCCTCTGTTTCATTGAAAGACCATATTTTCCCCTGAAGTATTATACTCAGTTTTGCTGGGTAGGTGATTCTTGGTTTGAGTCCTAGTTCCTTTGACTTCTGGAATATCCTGTTCCATGCCCTTCGATCCCTTAATGTAGAAACTGCTAGATCTTGAGTTATCCAGATTGTATTTCCACAATACTGGAATTGTTTCTTTCTAGCTGCTTGCAAGATTTTCTCCTTGACCTGGGAGTTCTGGAATTTGGCCACAATGTTCCTAGGAGTTTCTCTTTTTGGATCTCTTTCAGGCGGTGATCGATGGATTCTTTCAATACTTATTTTGCCCTCTGGTTCTAGAATCTCTGGGCAGTTTTCCTCGATAATTTCATGGAAGATGATGTCTAGGCTCTTTTTTTGATCATGACTTTCAGGTAGTCCCATAATTTTTAAATTGTCTCTCCTGGATCTATTTTCCAGGTCAGTTGTTTTTCCCATGAGATATTTCACATTCTCTTCCATTTTTTCATTCTTTTGGTTTTGTTTGGTGATTTCTTGGTTTCTCAGAAAGTCATTAGACTCCATCTGTTCCATTCTAATTTTGAGAGAACTATTCTCTTCAGTGAGCTTTTGAACCTCTTTTTCCATTTGGCTAATTCTGCTTTTGAAAGCATTCTTCTCCTCATTGGCTTTTTGAACCTCTTTTGCCAATTGAGTGAGCCTATTTTTCAAGGTGTTATTTTCTTCAGCATTTTTTTTGGGTCTCCTTTACCAAGGTATTGACCCGTTTTTCATACTTTTCTTGCATCTCTGGCATTTCTCTTCCCAGTTTTTCCTCCACCTGTCTAACTTGCTTTTCAAAATCCTTTTTGAGCTCTTCCAAGGCCTGAGCCCACCAGACATCCCCCTGGGATGTCTGGGATACAGAGGCCCCGTCCTCCACGTCTTTCCCTGATGGTAAGAATAGTTCCTTGTCATCAGAATTGAAAGGTGGGAACATTTGCACCCGCTCAACGAAGCTCTCTATAGTCTTATTTTTCTTCCCTTTTCTGAGCATTTTCCCAGCCAGTTACCTGACTTCTGAGATTCCTGTCCACCCCTGCCTAGATCCGCCCAGCTAGTGCTTGGGGTCTGAGATTCAAATGGGCTGTCCGCGGCGGCTGTGGCTGCTATTCAATGTGAGCTTAAGTTCTGGTGCTCAGGTGGGGGCAGGGCCGCCTCCCAGGCTCAGCTCCCTCAGGGGCTTTATGCAGAGACCTGAGCTTCTGCCTGCTGCTCGGGGCGTTTTGGGCCACCGCTGCTGCCTCTGCCGCTGCCCCTGCCTCTGCCTCCGCTGCTTCCTCCCGAGGAGGCCCAAGCCACAGAGACACCCCACTCACCTCTCGGCCAGCCCAGACATCTCTCTCACTGACCTGTAGCATCTGTGGGCGGAGGGACCTTCCCGGCCTCTGGAGGTTCCATCCCTGAAGCCTGCTCAGATCTGCTCCTCTGGGGCCACGGCCAGGGCAGCTCAGGGGTGGACTCTGCTTTCCGGGGTGCGACGAACCCTGGGGATGGCTCTCCAGGGCTCTCTGGGATGGAAATCTCTTCCACTGTGTTTCTGCGTGCCCTGCAGTGATCCAGAACCTGTGGGAAGTTCTTCTTGCAGGAAATCCATGGGCTGTGGTTTCGGAGCTAGCACACGTGAGTCTTTCTACTCCGCCATCTTGACTCCACCCTCCTTTATCAAATTTTTAAGAAGTAACTCTAACAGTCATGAGCAGAGCTAGGGGTGAAAGTGCTAGTTTTCCTCTCACCTAATTCTATGAACTAAACTAACATTTATCCTAACTTCTACAAGTGAAAACAACTCAAATATATATACCAAATCACTGCCTTCCCTGGGGGAAAAAAATTTCCCATCCCCAAATCAAAATTGTGTATTCCTTTTCTTTTTTGGTATTGATAATTCCTTTGTGCCTACCCACATGCCCTCCAGTACTAATATTTGACTACAAAAACACTTTCATCCTTAGGCATAAAAGCATACCATCTTCTTGTCATTAGATATATGTTCCATTTTGGAAGTAACAGAAAAAAAGTACATTCCTATTGCTAATGACTTAGGAATATATGGAATGGAAACTACAGTATAGTTGTCAACAATGTTGACAAAAGCAGCCAATTACACTTTTATCTCTAGGTAAGAACCTTGAAGATTCACCAAATATTAAAGTTTACTGTTTTCTACAATTGTAATTGATTAGGCCCACAGAGGTAGAGAACCTGTGGCCCAGAGGCCACATGTGACACTCTAGGTCCTCAAGTGTGGTCCTTTGACTGAATCCAAATTTCTCAGAACAAATCCCTTTAATGAAAGGATTTGTTCTGTAAAACTTGGACTCAGTCAAAAGGCTGCACCAAAGGACCTAGAAGGCTACCTGTGGCCTTGGGGCCACAGGTTTCCCACCAGGGAAGCTCGACTTAACCATTTTAAATTAGAATAACATTTTCATTGAACTGAAAATCATACATTATCCATCTCAAAAATTCATCTGCAAAAAACTATTTCCTTCAGTTTTTCAAAGTACTTCAACTAGCTCTGTCTTATTCTAGGCACAGAAGGAACAATCAAATTTATTGGCATGAATTCTTTAGGAGCTAAATTTTTACATATATCCATGGCACACAATATAAGTCAGCATACTTTTTTGGTGGGGTAGAGAGTAGGCTAACTACAAAATGCAATGACGAACAAGAATAGGCAACATATAGAGAGAGCATTGAGCTTTGCAAGGCACTTTACATACATTATCTCATTTGATCCACACAACAGACCTATGAAGCAGGTGGCACCATTATCCCAATTATATAGATGAGGAAAGTGAGTCTAGGAAAAACTAAGTGACTTATTAAGACCCTCCCAGCTAGAAGCCTGGTATACTTATGGAAAGTTTCAATATAACTCCGCTTTTAAAGGCATTTGTGACATGAAAGTCCTTTAATAGGAAATTGCTTTCACACCTGTATTCTATATTTGAATGCTGTTCTCAGTGAATCTGGCACTATAAGTTCCAAACAGGGTAGAATTTAAAGAAACAGCTAAAACCTCATTGTAAAGCTCATCAGAATCAACTTAAAATAAAATGAGCCAGAATCTAACCAACCAACTCCCTGTTGTTAAATTGAAGCAGCTTCTCAAGTGTCTGGAAAGAACATTGGACTTACAGTTAAAAAAAAAAAAGATTTGAGTCCCAATTTCACTGTTTGCTGGCACTGTGCCTTGATCTAGTCAAGTGAACATCTATCAGGTTCCTTCTCTGCAAATGAGGATACTAATACTAGTAACCATACATATTTGTTGCAAGGAAAATACTATGTAGAGCCTAATATTTTCATGGATCTGTCATCTTGATTTGCTCTCTCTCCAGTGGTAAAGAATGCAACTCATCTACATCTTGTGATCCTATTCTACATCCATAAGGAGTCTACCCAATATGCTGGGGGAGGGAGAAATGGTGGTCTTCTTTTAGGTCTTTTAATGTTCTGTGGATGCCAGTGCATCAGACAGGCTGTCTATCCAGTAAATTGTTACATAAGCCTTTGTCACAAATTCTCAACATGTCCACTAGATACAAACAAGACTATTCCTCAGAAGTTGAAAATAAATACTATGACCATTTTTTCACTAAGAGAACATATAACAGGGCATTTGTCTAAGCGAAACAACAATGACCTCTCTCTCAGAATAAACTTCTGGACAAGTCTGTAAAGACTCAATGTTTCTGATTTGTGTGGGTGGTAGCTACAGACTTCTCTCATTTGAATGGTCTTGATGAAAACATCTTCTTTGAGTAGACAAGAGCTATTCAAAGAAGTGGTTGGTATAACCAAATAGATTCTGACCTGAAACCTACCAGTTCATTCAACTGCCTTTCTGAGTAGCTTCTCATGCACTTGTCACTGTTTTATTAATATTGAGAAATAATATGATACAGTATAGAATATGAAGTTTATCCTTGTCCTGAGGGCTTCCCTTTGCATGAACGAGTTTTACAATCAACTTCCTGTCCAATCAAGCAAATTTTTTTTATCAAAACTACTACTAATAAAGCACTTTTTAACATTCTAATGTTTTAATCAGCATAGAAATTAGTTCACCCAACCCGAACCTTCCCTTTCGTTTTATTGATGCTGCCTAAGAATATTTTGTAACGCAGTTTTTTAAATGAATTTAAATATATGATGGATCAAACTACATCTCCTGCAATATAACATATATCAAAAGCCTAACAAGGATTGCTGTTGGCTGTCAATTCAGAGAATACCAGCTGTCCTCTCTCACTGAGTCACTATGTGTCCCCAAACATAGGTCACTATCTATGTCCATTAGACAGTGTGCTCCTTGAGGGCAAGGATTGTTTTTGTCTTTCTTTGTATCCTTAAATAGACAGCCAGACAGATAGACAGAGCTTTGCATAGTGTCTGCCATATAGTATTTTTAAAATGCAACTTGAATGACTGAAAAAAAACCCCAAATATCAGTGTTATTTCCTATCACCATTATAAATTCCAGTGCATATTAGAAAGCCTGTAAAAGTTGAGCCATGTAAATGACCCATTCCAAAGTTCAACAAATGCTGGACATCAAGTCATCACAGTGCCTCAAAATTTTATTGCAGTGTCTTACACCTTCAATAGCAATTACTTAACAGGAAAACAACAAGCTAACACCCAGGAATAAGTTTCACTATTAGATATATTGATAGAACATTAGATTTAGAGCTGAAAGGGACCTTGGAAGTCATTAGAATTACTGAGCATGCATGTTATCATAGCAAATATTGAACCAGGAAGGAACTAGAGAGGGGACCCAGTCATAGTTGCTTGGTTCTGGCTCTGTCTCCTGCTATTGACTAACATGAGGTGTCAAAATCAGTACTACTGCATCAGAGGTTCCCCTCCATGGGATCCTAAGATGTACATAGTTTGCTAGACTAGACAAATGGCAGGATGAACAACATTAAATGGGGAAGTGAAAAACTGCATATTTTGCAGTAACACAGCCTTGATGTGCCCATGCTAAATCCTACCCTCTAATCCAGCCCCTACCAAAAAACACCTATAGCAACGCTTGTTTCAGCATCTTGCTCACAAGACTATAGATTTAAAGGTGGAAGAGATCTTAGAAGCCATGCAGATCACTCTCATCATATCACAGAGAAGGAAGCTCAGGGTACAGACAGGTTCAGTGATGTGCCTGGTTCACATAGTTAAACTACTTTCTGAAGCACAACCGAAACTGAGTCTTCCTAACTCTGAATATGTGACCAGTACACTGCTTTTTCCATCCGCATTCTCCTCCTCCCAGTGGCTCTCAATTTCTAGTTGGCTTCAGATGAGACAACCATATTTTCCTTCTTCTCAACTACCTCCCTCAAGCCACCTACATAGAAAAGGATGTGAGTGGAAACTTGAGACCTGCCCCTTCTTTACTGAGAAATCCATCATTTGGTCTTTTGTAGGTTCGTAAAAGGAAGGAAATTTTATTCATTGAAGAAGAAATTTAAAAAAAAATATTTAAGGTCATATGATCATAAATCTAGAACCAGAAGAAACTCTAGAGGCCATCTAGTCTAATCTCTTCATTATTTGGAAGGAGAAACTGTGGCCCAAGGTAAGCAACTTCCCCAAAGTCACTGAAGTAGTAAGCCTCAAAGGTAGGATTTGAACTCGGGATTTCAAATGACTTCAGATGAATCACAATGAATCACAATGACTCCTTAGGAGGTCAAAGTAGGCATGACATTCTCCTGGCCAGGTTCATGAAAAACACACACACACACACACAATGACACATTTGTTTGGCCCCTACATCCAAAGTAAATTTATAATTTTAGAATTGTGACCTTAGAGATCTACTTGAGAGGGAGTTTTAAATTCTAATTCCCTCCCTTCACTGTGCAAATTCGTAAACTTCCAAACAAGTTTAGTGACTTCTTCACTGTTATAGTTATTGAATTGCTGAGCTAGGATTCCAAACCGGAGCATCTGATTTCAAATCCAGTACCAATTTGCCAAGAGGTAGACTTAAAAATATCTATCATAAAGAAGTTGTTCAGATGGCGTTCAAAGAACATCCTCCAATCTACAGCTCTTTTTTATCTGTGTATTTGCTGTCACTCAAATCAGTCAACTGCAAGTCATGTCATCATCTTGATTTCATGGTTCTTTTTCAGAACAAAGGACAGACACAACAACCTGAGTCCCTCAAGTAAAATGTAAGCTCTTTTAAGGGCATGGACTGTTTTTCTCTTACCTTTGTAATTCTAGCACAGAGCATAGTGTTCTCAACGTAGAATTGAGTATTCTAATTCAATACGTAGTATTAAATTGTTGCTTAATAAATGTCTGTGAAATTGAATCAAAACTTAACAGAGGCCTATTTTTGATTCAACCTCTTTCCTCAATCCCAAGTCCTTCTTACTACCCTTTATCTCAAAAACAACATACAGATGTACTCAAATACTCATCCTGGCCCAATCCAGTTCCTCCTCCACTTCCTGCACTGACAAGATCATCTAACACTTCTCTTAAGAGGATGTATGTTGTCCTTCAGAATAGACAAGGAATAGCCAGCTGATTACCTGAAAAAAGGTGGAACATAGAGGGAGAAAACATGTCCTTCTCCAACAGATACTCATCTACTCTTACCCAACAGCCAAGTCACTTCTCTCTGATAACACACTAGGACAAACACTTTCCAAAGCCCCCAGTAACCTTGACTTCTCTACACCAATTGTAGAATGATATAAAAAGAACTTATTCCTCTAATCAGTGCCTAGTTTTATAAAACGATAAATGGAAAGAAGAAAGCTGAGAACTATATGACTAATTTATTTTGCAGCATTTCATCTTAAACATGAATTTAACTTTGTATTTCAACAATCTAAAACTTTACTTATAATTTATGAAATATATAATCAAATGAAATCAACATATCAGACTAAAAAAATTTAATTGTCAAATACTATTTTTAATGTTTTGCCTTTTCCTTTAAATCTTTGTTGATTTAATCACAGTTAAGTCTCAGTAAAATATTACAATTCTCATGCTCATAATAATGAAACTCTCCAAGTCCTCCATATGATAGCTAATATAACACTAAGTGGATATTATTTTCCTAATGACACATCTAAATTTGGGAAATATTTTGTCAAACTGTTTCAAACTAGTATTTTTTATAGTACTAAAAGAAGGTTATTAACTCAACATCAAACAATTGGTGCAACATGAAATTTTTTCCTTGAATGTCGTTTAACACTGTACTTTCACCTATATACTCTAGATGGCTGGCCCCTACACAGTAAACTGGCACTGGTGAATCACTGAGAGACACAGGGCAAATTTAAATTTCACCTAGAAGTGCTTTTATCACCACAAGCAAACAGAAGATCTCCTTCTCCCAGAATTCAGTTCAGTAAGCATTTATTACAGGCCTACTCTGTACGGGGCACAGTGCTAGGTACTGAAGAAGAGACAAATTTTCTCTTTGTCTGATTGACCCTACACCTCCTAGAACTTCACAGTCCAGTAAAAGGATGTGACACACGTAGATAACCATAGTACAAAGTAATACAAGATAAATATATTAGCCTCTCCTCCACATGTAGCCATAACCTATACTTGCCCTACCACCACCACTCTCACTAGTATCTGGAAAGAAGGAAATAAACATTTATTAAGCATCTACTATGTACCAGGAACTAAGCTATGTAATTTGTAAATATTATCTCAAAACAATCCTGGAAATTATTAATATTATTATTTCTTGCATTTTACAGTTTAGAAAATTAGGGCAAACAGCAGTTAGATGATTTGACTACCACTAGTAAGTATCTGACGCCGAATTGAACTCAGTCTTCCTGACTCCAGGCCCAGCACTCTATCCACTGTGCCCCCTAGTTGTCTCTACCTAGACAAAGAAAGGTTTCCATGGCAAACCTTGTGAACATATCCCCCCCACCCACCTCCACAAAACTACTATCCTGAATCAGCACTTCTGAGAAGGGCAAAGCTAAAAAAGATAGATAGGAAAATTGGAAGGAAATAGTGGAAATTAGGTGAGGATTTTAGTCCTTTCTTGCCTTCCTTTATATATAATAAATAGCAGTAGTATCCAAACTACTTAGACAAGTTATTAAATTCACTCCAGAGGAAACAAAGTAGGCAACCAAAGGATCAGGCATGGCAGGCTGGTTTCATTTTACGTGGCACAACCTTAGCAGGAGCAGTCATGAAACAGAAGGCAGATAGCAAAAGAATTTTAGAAAGGACATAAAGACCTGTGCTACTCAAATCTTATCAAGCAGCATTTATCAAGTGATCACTCTATGCCAGGCACTGTACTGTGGGGATACAAATAAAGATTAAAAATAGTCACTCAATTGTCCTTAAAGAGGAGTGGCTAGGTGCTGGGCCTGAAGTCAGAAATACTCATTTTCCTGAATTCAAATCAGCCAGTCTCAGACACTTACTAGCTGCGTGACCTGGGCAAGTCACTTACCCATGCTTACCTCAGTTTCCTGAGGCAAGATCATCACAAGTCAGACACAACTGAAATGACTGAACAACAGCAAAAATGCCTCAAGGAGCCCCCCTTCTAATTCTGGTCCATCCCAGTGAAGGACATCAGAATCCTGCTGCAGGAGACTGAGTCTGACAATGAGAGTAAATCATCCAGTTTCTACAGAGGAATCAGCTGAAGGCAGTAGCAATCAAACAACCTAATTAATAAGGTACCTTCTTTTGGAGGTTAGCTGAGGCCCAGGGAGGATAAAAGTCCTGCCCAAGATCACACAAGTTGTATGAAGGAGCTGCTATGGTCATCACAGATACCAGTCAGGAGCCTTCAATGAATCAAAGGACCTAGAAGCAAGGAAATGACCTGACATTCAACCCTCCCTAAATTCCCATTTCCCCTTCACACCCCACCAAGGAGTCCCTATCCTAGCAGGGCCTGTCAGTACCATCAGTGTCATTCTTATGAAACAAGTCAAGTCAGCAAGTATTTACCAAGTGCTCTGTGCCAAGCACTGTGCTAGGTGCTAGGAATACTTATAGAAGAAGAAAAAAAAAGACAATCTTTGCCTCCAGAGAGTATTCATCCTAATACGGGAAAACAAAACATAAAAGGAAGCTAGAAAGGGGGGAGGAACAAGGAGAGAAGTAGGTAGCCACAAGAGGTCATGGTGGAGAAAGAAGTCTGGCAAGTCAGAAGCAGAGCCTAGAGAGAAATAAAGATGTGAACATGGCCTGAGTCCCTCCTTAAAATGCAGTTCCATGCAGAACTGATCAATCAGAGAAAAGAGGCAGCAGAGACCGAGGAAGGCTGCTGAGATTTGGAAACGAAAAGATTTTTCCAGGATGAGAAGGCTGCTAGGACACAGTAGTCAAGGGAGTCCAGAGAGTCAAGAGTGAAGCACCTGTCTAAGGCCATGAACACCACTACTACCAATAGCTTAGAACTAGTATGTAACTCGTGCCTAAAGCCTAGCACTGGAAAAAAGAAGTTGGAGGTGAAGAGAACCACTCCTGTTAATAAAACTGCAACAGAAACATTCCTGGCATACCAAATTGAAACCCTTAAATGTATTTTCCCATAGAAACAATGTTATAAATAGTAGTTAAATTTATAGTACTGTACTTCAGGTGTATTATGGGCCGAGTAGGCTTTTGTGGCCTGGAAACATATCACCATTTATAACAGTGATTTTATAAGAAAATGTTTGAGTGCCCAACAACCGACAAAATCGAATGATTGAAACATAACACATTCATAGTAGAGAACTGCCTATAACAGTATCTCTACATATATTCTATCAAATAAACAAAAAATTTACTAAAGATAGAAAAAGTTTCTCCTTATTAACTCGGAGTGATATCTATGTGACACATAGAGGAAATGTGTATGTCTACCAGGAACTCACTTTCAATAAGTTGTCATCTTAAACCCAACAGACCAAAATTTATTGAAATGCTACCATATACAACAGAACAGCTGATAATACTTTAACTAGTATCAAAATGTACTGCTTTGTGAAGTGAAATACGTCTAGTATAAAATGAGATTTTGTAGAATTGTTTTTTTTTCAGCACATGCAGCTCAACATCACTATAATATGGAAATTTAGCCCAAGAATTTTTAGAGTACAAGGTACTCCTCACACAAGCACTTCTATAAGTGTAGTTGTGATAAAACTAATACCCACCAAGATTCCCCTCTTTACCTGTAATAAGCTAGACTAGGGTTTTTTCCCCCTTAAATGCAACAGCTGTTCCTAATACTTGACTAGGGGCGAGAGAAGAGGTCAACTCTCCAGCTACCTTTCTTGATTCAGTTTCATGGTAGCTTCTGGTTCTATCAATATGACTCCCTGGTCACCTAAGAGCATGAAGGCTTCTCCTCTTTCTACTTTTCTTCTACTTCTACTATTTTACTTGACAATAGCATCAGCTCTCAATTGGTTCAGTTATCATTTCTTTGCAAATGATTCTAAGATCTATATAACCCAGCCTAGTCTCTCCGCTAAACTACATAGAGTACCACTTAATCAACTGCCTTTTAGATACCGGGAATTGAATGCCACATGGCCAGTTCAAACTCAACACATCTAAAACATATCTAAATCTAATTAATATTCTCCAAAACTCCTCCCCTTTTCTGAACTTCCTTATTAGTTTCAAGGATACCACTATTCTAGTCATTCAGATTCACACCCTACCTTACCCCCTATATATAATTTATTGCCAGATCTTATCATCTCTACCATTACAACTTCTCTCATTTACATTCCTTTCGTTCTTTTCACACCATTCATCACCCTAGTTCAGAATCTCAACACCTCCTGTATGCACCATTGCAATGACTGGGAATTGAGGAAGTTTCTGCAAGTGCTACAGTGATAGAGGAAGTTTCCATTCTGTTGGTTCCCTAGAACCAATGAAATAACAAGTGGTCCAAAATCATTTTAAAAACTTTAAGTATGGTAAGAGATAATTATTGCAATGGCTGTCTGGCTAGTGTCCCAGCCTCATCTCTCCACACTTCAATCCACCTACCACTCAGCTGCCAATGTGATTTTTCCAAAACATAATAATGGTGATGATGATAGTTTGCATTTATATAGCTTCTACTATGTGCCAGGCACTGTACTAAGCACTTTACAATTATTATCTCTGACCAGCACATCAACCCTGGGCCATAGGTACTATTATGATTTCTATTTTATGAGAAAAGTGAAGCAAACAGAGGTTAAGTGACTTGCCCAGGGTCAGAACTAGTATCTGATGCCAGACGGAACTCAGATTGACTCCAGGTCAGGCGCTCTATCCACTGTGTCATCTTGCTACATGGTCAGAACAAGTCTGACCATGCATGTTACACCACTCCCTCTCTCCACAAGGAGCACTAGGAACTCCATCTTCTTTTCTGTGCCTTTGCACTACACAGCTCAAATGGTCTGCCTTCTCATCTTATCTCTTAAATTTCCCTGGCTTCCTCAATACCCAGCTTAGATGTTACCTTCTATAGAAAACTTTTCCTTGGCCATTTAAGTTCTTAGTACCTACTCCCTCCCAGTTTTTCTTCCATCTCTTCGGTATATCTTGTATGTTTCTAGTTATTTACATGTTGCTAACTGTATCACAAAGGAAGGTCTTTGAAAGCAGAAGCTGTTTTGTGTCTTTCTTTGTATTCCCAGTGTTTAGTTGAATAAGGAGTAAATAGTGGCTCATAATAATCCCATAATAAATCCTAGCTGTCTGACTGATTATAGCTTCAACTAAGGTACTCCAGTCCCTGAAAATATACATCAGAGATTTATTCCTCTGAATTAAGTATTGGCATCTTCTCACATCTTTTAAAATGCAAATACCACTAGGAGGATGCTATTTAGGTGAAGGTGTCAAATAAACTATGTAAAGCACTTTGAAAACCTTAAAGTGCAATGGGAATGTGTGTTGCTATTATTACTATTTCTATCTATTTGAGTTTTACATTTGAAAACTCCCAAAGAATTGCAATGGCAGAGAAAGTTTCCATCCTGATGATTCCCTATAACAATTAAATCATGAGTGGTCCCAAAGTCATTATTAAAACTCCAAGCATAGTAATTGATAAAAAAAATTGTATTTTCAAAAGTAATAGTGTGGTTTGAAAATTACACTTACCATTGTTATCAGTTATACATTAAATCATTATTTCACTTTTGACAATATACTGAAATCATGCTATATTCATGCTCAATAAGCTACTTGCTAATTCTGGAACTCAGCACTCCATATCTCTCCATTGAGCCTTTACAAAGACAGTACCCATAATTCAAGCATGAGCTCCCCCCTCATCTCTACTTTAGCTTCCATCAAGACTCTGTTCCATGTCATTTTCTAGCCTTTCTCATCCTGCAGCTGTCTTACCATACCAAATTATGTATATTTGCTTATGTTTACAAATTATATCCCCCAACAGAATATAAGTTCTTTGTAGTTCAGGGCTGCTTTTTATTTTTGTCTGTGTGACCCTAAGGCTTAACATAATCTCTTGCTCAGAGCTGTTACATAATATATGTTGTATTATAGAATCTGCTAAGTTCTTGACATTTGAGGATGAATTAGTCTTAAATTGCTTTCCTTCCTCAAAGAAAGTAATAAAAAAAGATAAAAATGATGTAGAACTAGGGAGTGAAATTAATTTTTTAACTCTGCAATTTAGTCTAGGATCAATCCCCTTTTAAGAAATAAAAGACTTTGGGGGGATGGAGCCAAGATGGTGGAGTAGAAGGATGGACCTGTAGAAGCTCCCAGCCATAGCCCATAAAATACCTGTAAAAAAATGACTCTAAACAAAATCTAGAGCAGAAGAAGCTACAAAACAACAGAGTGAATTAAATTTCCAGCCCAAGACAGCCTGGAAGGCAACAGGAAAGGTCTATTGTACCAGGAGTGAAGCAGAGCACAGCACAGCCTTGGCCACGTGGCTGACCAGAGCAGGCTACTTCAAAGTTCAGTGAGAAAGCTCTTTCACTTGGGTACAAAGGGAACAGGGTCTGGCCCAGCCATCAGCAGCCACTGTAGCGACAGCATCCATTTTTGGAGCCCTTGGTTTAAAGACCCTGGGGGAATCAAGCTGCTGATCTTGGTCTCAGCCCTGAGTAGTGATCCTGGGGAAAGAAGGAGCACTGGCTGGAGGAGGCTGTGGAGAAGGAATGCTACTCCCAGATCCTGGGCAGAAGAGTGCTTGCAGTTGCTCCCGTATCAGAGCACAGACCTGGAGAAGAGTAATTCCTCTCCCTTGACTGTGCCACCTTGCAGGAACTAAGAACTTACAGGTCCCCAGAGTATAACCTCCTCTTGACAAAGGACTCAAAAGCCAGATAATGGGCTGGGAAAATGCCCTAAAAAAGGAAAAAAATAAGACTATACAAGGCTACTTTCTTGGTGGACAGGTATTTTCTTTCGTCCTTTCAGATGAGGAAGAACACATATCATCAGAGGAAGACCTGAAAGTCAAGGCTTCTGCATCCAAAATGCCCAAAATAAATGTGCAATGGTCACAGACCATGAAAGAGCTCAAAAAGGATTTCGAAAATCAAGTGAAAGGTGGAGGAAAAATTGGGAAGAGAAATTAGAGCCATGCAAGAAAATCATGAAAAGTGAGTCAAAATGTTGAAGAAAATAACACCTTTAAAAATAGGTTAACTCAGTTGGAAAAAGAGGTGCAAAAAGCCAATGAGGAGAAGAGTGCTTAAAAAAGCAGAATTAGCCAAATGGAAAAGGAGGTTCAAAAGCTCACTAAAGGAAATAGTTCTTTAAAAATTAGAATGGAGCAGATGGAAGCTAATGACTTTATGAGAAACAAAGAAATTACAAAACAAAACCAAATGAATGAAAAAATAAAAGATAATGTGAAATATCTCATTGGAAAAACAACTGACCTGGAAAATAAATCCAGGAGAGACAATTTAAAAATTATGGGACTATCTAAAAGTCAAAATCAAAAAAGAATCTAGACATCATATTTCATGAAATAATCAGGGAAAACTACTCTGATATTCTAGAACCAGAGGGCAAAATAAATATTGAAAGAATCCACAGATCACCTCCTGGAAGAGATCCGAAAAGAGAAATTCCTAGCAATATTGTAGCCAAATTCCAGAGTTCCCAGATCAAAGAGAAAATCTTGCAAGCACTTAGAAAGAAATAATTTTATTATTGTGCAAATACAATCAGGATAATACAAGATCTAGCAGCTTCTACATTAAAGGATCGTAGGACTTGGAATATGATATTCCAGAAGTCAAAGGAACTAGAATTAAAACCAAGAATCACCCACCCAGCAAAACTGAGTATAATACTTCTGGGGAAAAAATGGTCATTCAATGAAATAGAGGACTTTCATGCATTCTTGATGAAAAGACCAGAGATGAATAGAAAATTTGACTTTCAAACACAAGAATCAAAAAAAGTATGAAAAGGTAAACAGGAAAGAGAAATCATAAGGGATTTACTAAAGTTGAACTGTTTACATTCCTACATGGAAATATAATATTTGCAATTCTTAAAATTTTTCTCAGCATTTGGGTAGTTGGAGGAATACACACACACACACACACACACACACACACACACACAGGGTGAGTTGAATAGGAAAGGATGATACCTTAAAAAATAAAATTAAGGGGTGAGAGAGGAATATATTGGGAGAAAAAGGGAAAAATGGAATAGGGCAAATTTTCTCTCATAAAAGAAATAAAAAATAAGCTTCTTCAGTGGAGAGGAAAAGGGAGGAAGTAAGAAAGAAAAAGTGAAACTTACTCTCTTCATATTTGGCTTAAGAAGGGAATAACATGCACACTCAATTTGGTATGAAAATCTATCTTACACTACAGGAAAGTAGGGGAGAAGGGGATAAATGAGGTGGGGTGGATGATAGAAGGAAGGGCAAATGAGAGGAGGGAGTAATTAGAAGTAAACACTTATGGGGAGGGACATGGTCAAAAGAGAGAATAGAATAATTGGGCAGGGGCAGGATAGAATGGAGGGAAATATAGTTAGTCTTACACAACATGACTATTACGGGAGTCTTCTGCAAAACTATACATATGTAGCCTATATTGAATTGCTTGCCTTCTCAGTGGGATGGGTGTGAAGGGAGAAAGGGAGATAAGTTGGAACTCAAAGTTATAGGAACAAATATTGAGAATTATTTTTGCATGCAACTGGGAAATAAGAAATACAGGTAATGGGGTATAGCAATCTATCTTACCCTATAAGAAAAGAGAGAAGACGGGGATAAGGGAAGGAAGGGGTGTGATAGAAGGGAGGGCAAATTGGGGTAAAGGGTAATCAGAATGCATGGCATTTTGGGGTGCAGGAGGGGAAAGATGGAGAGAAAATTTAGAATTCAAAATTTCATGGAAATGAATCTTAATAACTAAAAATAAATAAATAAATGTAAGAAATGTCAAAAACCCCCCATAAATAAAAGACTTTGTAGTTTATGTCAGAAGTGTAGGAGAAAGAAGTGAAGCCAATAGTTAAAATGAAGAGAACTGAAGTTTATATTGTGGATGTAGCTCTACCAATTACTAACTGCATCTTGTGAACCTTCACCTTGTAAATATGATATATACACACATACACATGAACTCTCTCTACCAAAGCCCTGGGATTAGAAGGAGGTCACATTGTTCAGAAGTCCATGTAATTTAAGAGGCACATATGGTCCATATTTCCTTGACATTCTCTATTTTTTTAAACTGAATATTCCTTTACAGAATTACTTCCTAGCTCAAAAGGTTATCTTCATCTAATTATTGTATCACTATTAATAAGACTTGTAACAGTAGGTAATAGGTATGCCCTTCAGTATAAAACTCATTAAGGTAGCTCAGAGTTTATGACTAGAATTATAAGTAGCATGTTATATAATATCATTTGTTTCTACCAAGAAAAGTGTTATGAAGCTAATTTATTAACATTTGTTAAGAAACTCAGAAAGATCACAAAAAGTTCCAAACCTGGGTCTTCCCAACCTCATCAATATCACTACAAATAGCAGCCTAGGCACTAAATAAATGCGTTGAACTAATCTATTGGTATTTATTGTTCTCTCTTGGGACAAATGAGATTACCTTACTGTAATGCAAATCTAATAAACTGACAAATCTAAAACAATTGCAAAAATGTACTAAGATTTCCACAGATGGAAACTACACATCTTCCTCACATAACCTGTACCTCTAGGCTAATTTGTCATATTTCTCCTCTTAAATAAACTCAATTCCCATTACTCCATTCACAAAACTTTTCTGTAAGAACTTTCACGTAACATAGCTCTGAAAGGAATGGGAAATTGTTGGAGAAGAGGGTTGCTACTGGCAAAGTCCTTGAACAAAGCAAGGATTACTAGGTAGGAGGGAGAAGGGGAGAGGGAGGGGGAGAGACTCCGTGAAAGTTAATTTTCTACTTTATCAATTTATCTGAAGTTGGTCTTAGTACTGTATTCAGGTTCCAGGGCTATTTTCAATTGTCTATAAGGGTTTCATCAGTTACTTGTGACTTTTTCATGCTTAATCTACAAGAATTAAGTTTTTATTATGTTTTATTATGGTCTTCACACTACACTTGAAAAGTGAAAATACCAGGAAAGGCCTACTGTAGAAGATGGTCCTTGAACTGACTTCTGAATGGAGCTGGGGATTCCAAGAGGCAGAGGTGAAAAAAGAATGCTTTCAAAGGCTCAAATAAATGTAAGAGAATATTAAGTGCTTACTGTGTATTAAGTGTATTAAGTGCTTACTTCGTTTCAGGCACTGTGGAAGACATTCAAAGAAAAGAAGAGGGAACGTTATGCACAAGTCTCAGATTTAGAGCTAGAAGGGCCTTTAGAGATTAAGTCCAACCCCCCTCATTTTACAGGGAAGCAAACTGATGCCCAGAGACTTAAGATAGGTAACTTAGCCAAAGTCACAGGAGGATAAATAAGAGAGACACAATTTGAACCCAGCTGTCATCTCCAAATTCCAGTGTCTTCCCACACTACCAAATTCTTCTTGAAAAGTTAAAGTTACTACAGAGCAGCCTCAAAGGATGCTAGGAAAGTTCTTGGCTAGGTCTCTTTAGTTAGAGTGTGTTCTCTCATCCCTAGGGTTTGGTATCCTCCAGAACTGAGGTTTGAAGGCCAGATTTACCCAGGGGAAGTTAGAAATCCATGCAGTCAAACTTTACTCTTCGTTCTTTCACTTTGTAGGGAAAAAGCTATAACTCCCAGGCCTGTGACTCCTTACTTTTCCTCCCGTTTTTCTTCGAAGAAAAGGTTTAGGTGGGTTTTTTTGTTGCCCATGCCCCCCAAAAGTGAAAAAAAAATAGACATGTCCTTAAAAATCCAAATAACAAAGCCCAAAGAAACCCACTTGCCCCGTGCAACTGTGGTTAGCAAGACCTTGAGGAGGAGTCCCAGTCGGGGAATAAACAGGGCTGGAGGAGAGAACTCTGGTCTGTGTGTGTTCGTCCTTCGTTGCCAAAGAACATGCCATTAGAGAAATAGTGACGTGACTTGCACTTGACTTTGTTCGAAGTGTCAAGTGTCTGAGGTGAGTTTTGAACTCAGGTCCTCCTGACTCCTGTACTGGTGCTCTACCCACTAACTCCGGTCTACCTCTATGTGCAAAGCAGAAGTTAGGAGCTCTGGTCACCGCTCCAGGGGAGCATAGTGGGATGGGGCAGCGTGGGGGTGGGGCGGCGTGGGGGGGTGGAGCTTGCTTGACTACGTAAAGGTAAACTGAAGGAAGACTGGCGGGCGAGGTCTCCTTGCCCTCCACCTGCACACAGCCGAGTAAGCTGACGGAAAAGAGAACTTGTAGCTGCAGGCACCGCTAGTCTCGCCCCCGCCTTGTCCCGCCACCCCCTCAACCGTCCAGGACTGCCAATGATAACGACCACCCGTATTCTAGGCCTAGAACCTGAGCCTGACCATGCCCATGCCTCGGCTCCCAGACCTGGCCGAGATGGAGGCCCAAGCAGTCCTCTCTTTCTCACACCTTAGTCAGCTCTGTCCCTGGGGCAGAGAGATCCGCCCCCGTCCCACCTGTGCCTCTGCCTCCATGAATCACCTCACCCCGCCCCTTCCACGCCCCGTGGTGTGGGAGCCCCTACCACCTGCGGCAGCCCACTCTTCCCTCCAACTCCACCAGCCATTTTTGGGCAACTTGGGGGTGCAGTGGTTAGAGCACCAGTGCAGGAGTCAGGAGGACCTGAGTTCAAATCTCACCTCAGATACTTCACACTAACTAGCTGTGTGACCTTGAGCAAGTCACTTAACCGCAACTGCCTCATCCTGGGTCATCTCCAGTCATCCTGATGAATATCTGGTCACTGGATTCAGATGGCTCTGGAGGAGAAGTGAGGCTGGTGACCTGCACAGCCCTCCCTCAGTCAAAAAAAAAAAGTTAAGTGCAAGTCATGTCATCGTTTCTCTGACATCATGGTCTTCTTCGGCAGCAAAAGGTCCCTATCCTTCCTTATGGAGCAAAAGTTTAAAATCTGGTCTGGTACAATTGTTATATAGAAAGAAGTAGAAGGCTTATTCCAGAGCCTCTGCAAAGGATTTTGAAATTTTAGACCAACGTCGTCATTTTGCAGATGAATCTGCCTCAGAAAGGTGGAGCACCTTGCCTAAGGTTACAGGTAATTATAATTGTCACTGACATTTACAATGACCGTTAAGAATTTGCAAATCATTTTATACACTTTATCCCTCTTAATTGAATCATCACAAATGAACAAAGAGCATCGAAGTAGAATGGGGACCCGACCTGTGAATTCATTGACATAGGGAACCCTTAGGTGAGGAAACTCCCTCTGCCAGTGCTGGTGGCTCTCCGAGACTAGCCTAAAGCACTGACTGAGAAATGACCTTCCCAGGATCACAAGGTCAGTGAATGTCAGAGGCAGGACTTCAATCTGTATTTTCTTAGTTTTAAGGCTTGTATTCTATCCAGCATACCAGTCAACCAATCAATAAAGATTTATTAAGAATCTACTATGTGCTAGGCACTGTGCTAAATACTGGAAAGTTCTAGAGTTCCTGTCTCCTGGAATTTGAAACTACTGTGTCCCCAGTGGTTCAGTTATCTAAAGACTATCAAATATTTTAAAAGGCAAATTTATGTTCCATAGAGGGGCTTCAGAAAGACTCCAATTTCTCTGGCTTTTTGAAAGGAGAATAACTCTTGTCTATTCTCTTCCTACCCTCCCAGAATGTGTCTTATATTCAAATCTGAACACCCCCATGTACAGACTAGCATCTGCTTATTTCTTGAGATTTATTACACAACTTTTTCCAAAGAGAAGAACTGAGGGGGAAATATGACATCTTGAATTTCTCTCATATTTGTATCTACTATGTTCAATCTGCCATCTTATCATATCAAGTTTCTTTAAAATGTCTCTTGACTTTAGCATTTGCAATACAATATCCCAGTTGCCCCCTTTCCTTACTAGTTTTACTAACAACCTTCTGAGTGGTTTAACTCCCCTGACTTGCTCTTTCAATCTATTCTCCATACTTCTACCAGAATAATTGTACTAAAGCATTACTTCTGTCATTTCAATAAACTCTTGCTCAAGAAGCCAAGATGGCAGCTGAATGCCTACCACATCATATCAAAAATTCTCAGTTTAGTTTTCAAGGACATTTTTAATCTGATGTTACCCTAGCTACCCAGCCTTATTACCCACTACCCTGAAACACAAACTTTCTAGTACAATCAGGAATTAATTTGAATGAAAAATGAAGTAAATATCTACATATTCATACTACTAATAATAGTAGTGGCTAGCATTTTATAACATCAACTATGTGCCAGGCACTATGCTAAGCACTTCACAAAAATCCTCACAACAACCCTGGGAGGTAAGTGCTATTATTATCCCCATTTTACAGTTGAGGCAAACAGAGGTTAAATAATTTGTCCAAGATCACATAACTACTAAGCGTCTGAGGCTAAATTTGAACTCAGGTCTTCCTGTCTCTAAGTCCACCACTCTATCCACTGTCACCATAAGTGCTATGTGCCTGTACTTACTTACAATATGCAAGAAGTTTTTTGGGAGAGGGCAAAGAAGGGGAGTAGGTAATCTGGATTTGTGATTGCAATGGTTTGTGACAATCCCTGTACAGAAATTCCCTCCAAAGTTGTGTATTAGGCACCTGTTCATAACTTACAGTCTTCAAGAGTTATTTGGGGGTACCAAGAGGTTAAGTGACTTGCTCATGATGACCTAGCCAGCATATGTCATGAAGACCTGAGGTCTTCATGATTTCAAGACCAGCCATCTCTACTGACACTCCGCCTCTCAAGTAAGAGGTACAAGACCCTGTATAGTACTCTTTATTTCACCCTTTACATATCCTGCATTCTGTAATCAGTAATCAGTACATCCTGTAAAACACCTGAAATTATAGCCCTTCACTATTTCCAAGTTAAAGCTTGAATTTGACACAGCCCCTATTGAGCCAGCATATTTTTAAATGTTTCTCAGGAAAACTGTTACTATAGCAACTCTGGTGAAACTTGTATTCTTATTTGAATGGATAGTGAAACTTTCATAATTCTGCTTCCATCTTTCATTTCAAATGTTTTATGAATAGTTGAATATAAATCATGCCATCTGGAAAAAATAAGATACTTTTTGTATAGTTGTTACTCAATTTTAAGTACATTCATATTGGTAACTCTGCAATCTTGTTAAAAATAATTAACTCAAAATAAATATTTGCTAACAATCAGTCCATTGTATTTCTATATGTGATATACTTAGGAATGTAACAGCTATTTGTATCCAAATGCACATGAATATTAGATTCCAGATACTTAAGATGGATTTTTAAGTTGTAACTGAGAAATAACTGTTAGATATGTACACTTCACGTATCAGTGAAGACAGGAAAACTCTAGGGATTATTCAATCAAATTTATTTGTTACCATTTAAATGGCAAATAATCTAAATTGTCAAGAATACTTAAAATTAGTGATGATTCACATCGAAGATTTTCATCCTCTTTTTCAAAACTGGATGCTCCAGACTCTCTTACTTTCCTCAATTCTTTGTATTCTTCCACCAACTTTCCTTGCCAAACTCAAAAACAGAATAGGCATATATGGGCAAAATCGACTTATACATACATCTCTGTGAAAGAGATGCTTTATTGGAAAAGAGGCTGCTCTACTGGAATCACTATTTTCCTTTATTCCCCTCTTTATTTGGGAAGTACCCTTCCTTAAGGATGAAAGTGAGAGAAATCATCTTTACTCCATCTATACATTCTCTCTCATAACTGAATGAAAGTTTATGTCAAGCTCTAACCCCTTACAAAATAATTTATCTTTTTGTTCAGTGGATTTAAGATCTCATCAATTTGGATATCCCTTTGGAGGATGAATACCCTTGATGGAATAATCAAAAACCCATTTACATCTTTGCATCCTGTGTGAATCTTGTCCATATCTCCCCATACATCCTCCATAAAGCCCCTACCCAATATCAATGTGTATATTTACCACACATACATGTATATACACATGTACACATATTTATACATATACATCTATGAGTGCACATGTAGTACATATAGGACCCTTCTTCTGTCTTTGATCTTCCTTGGGGTATATGACCAATTGTCATAATGGTAGGCTGTTCTGGACTGGGCGTGGTTCAGGCCACTTCTCCTAGTTTAGGATTCATATTAGAACAAACTGAGACACTCAGGTCATTCAACAGTTAACAAAAGGAGCTTTATTCAGCTAAAGCAAGAGAAGGATATTCAGCAAGGGTAAACATTGGAACACCTTTGAATTGCTTAGGCTGAGCAAATCTCTCGTCTTGATCCAATGGTCAAGCATCAGGGACCCCCTCTAGCTCATCATAACTGCTTTGTACCCAAAGGAGGAAGAAATGACATCAACAGTCTGTGCCCTTTGTCCCTGAGTCAACCAAGCCTTAAGGAATATTTCAGTACTATTCAAGGGAAAGCTAGCTTAACCTGCGTGGAGGGAGGGACTAGGCTGTTACTCTTTTACCACATGGGGCAAAGAGTTCTTTGCCCTGTTGTCTTGGTTCAATCTATTGCATTTAAAGAAATAACATGGTCAAACACAAAAAGCACACTCCTGGTTAGTTTGTATGCCTAGGCTCTATTAAAAGATGCACAGAGGGAGAGAGATGTTAACAGCCTCTAAATAACACCAAACAGCTGAAGCAGCTATTCCCAAGCCCTGGAGATGCAATGACCCGGCATTGAGAGTCTGCTTCTTACTGATTAGGCCTTCAGTTAGAGCCAAGAGAAATGTGCCTAGGGGACAGAATGGTGATAGTTTAAATAAGGTCTCTAGGCAAAGGACATCTTTAGAAGAGGTCTTGGTACAAGCTCAGACAGGAAATGTATAGGCATGTTGTACATTTAAAATGATATTTCTTGAAAAAGAAATATATATGTATACATGCATGTATATGTTTGTATATATCACATAAACATATGCTTATACACATATATGTAACATTCTGAAAAGTAACACTGAATATAGGTCACAGTGTACAAGGACTAATTAAAACCAGATTTGAGGATCAGAGAGGGAAATTCCTGTATATTAAGAATAATATAGTATTTATTAATAAATTCATGTAAATAGTACCTTGATAATATTCATGGGTAGTATTCAAACTTAAAATCAAAATGTATGCAACTGTCTATATTGACAAATATAATGGATCTTGTTTAAACCCCATCCTCTATGAATTATTAGCACTGGTAATTAACTTTTCTCCTAGATCTACTCACCTCTCATTTTCAGGCCCATGCTCTGTATTACTTCTGTCTGATCAATCATTCTCAGCCTGCTTTACTAGATCCATATGCATATCATACCACACCACCTAATTATAGGTGTGTCCTAAGATTCTATCCTAGACCCTTTTCTCTCTTTATATTCTCCTCCTTGGTGATCTCATTGGTTCCTGTGAATCTAATTACCATCTCTTTGCAGTTGTTTCCCAGATCTGTACACCTGGTCCTAACTTCTCTCCTGAGTTCCATTTCAGAATCACCAGCATCCTACTGAGTATTTTGAGTTGGGTATACTCAACTTTGTATACTTTGAATTGGGTACCCTATAGGCATCTCAAACTTAGCAGAGCTCATGAATGTTCCCCCAAAGCCTTTCCCTATTCTGAACTTCCCTATATCTGTGAAGAGCTTCACTATCCTTCATTACCCAGGTTTGTAACCTCAGTGCCATCCTCAATGCCTCATTCTCCCTTATCTCACATAGTCAAAAAGTTGCCAAATCTCATCATTTCTATATCCCTCATATCTCTCACCTCACAGAGGCACCACTCTATTTCAAGCCTTCATCACCTCTCACCTGAGCTATTGCAATAGCCTCTTAATTGTTCTAAGTTAAAATTTCCTCCCTCTAATACAAACTCCACTCATCTACCAAAGTAATTCTACCATACAGCTATGATCATCCCTTGCTCCACAAACTGCTGTGGCTCTCTGTTCTAGAATCAAGTACAAATTCTTCTATTTGGCACTTAAAATCCTTTGTTACCTGAAGCCAACTCCCCTTCAATTAGTACCTGTACTTCCCTTCACCCACCCTATGGTCCAGCCAAACTAGTCCTCTTGCTGCTTCTCACAAACCATATTCCATTTCTAACCTAAGTGTCTGCCTCCATGCCTGAAATGCCATGCCCTACTCACGTTTACCTCTCAGGGGCCCTTGTATCCATCAAAAACTCAACTAAAATGCCATTGTGTCTATGAAGCCTTTAATAATTCTCTCTCCGACCACCACTGCTCCAAGTACACTCTCTAAATTAGTGCCTATTTATTTTGTATATACTTATGTATGTGTGGCAACAGAATGGCTTAGTGGATAGCAGGCTGGTCTTAGAGCCAAGAAGTTCTAGGTCCAAGTTCTGCCTCTAACCCATTCTGGCTATAAATCCTTGGGCAAGTCACTTAAACTCCCAATGCTCTAGGTCTTCAAATCCATAGCATAGACCCCAAGAGGAGGGAAGAAAGATATAGCCAATCGTGAGACTTCTTTCTGTTATAAGCACATCTACACTTCATCTATTATTCCTCCACCACTTTCCTGTTCACTCCCTTTCTTTGATATGCAAGTTCAACACACACACACACCCATTTTCCCTCCCATTAGGATCTCAGAAAAGTTTTTACCTAACTGCTACCTCAAAGCCCCTAGCAGTAACTTTAAAGGTGCCATAGGGAAAATTGTCCCTCTCCCTTTTTCCTTCAGCTTATATACCCCATCTCCCAAAGAGAGTGTCATCACCAGCGAATGAAAGTCCCTACCTTCAACTCCCATTTTTGTTTTGGTTGCAAAGAGTGATTTGCATGGTCATGTATATAGTGCTATAAGAATTAAACCTGGGATTTCACTGGTATGGAGAATTACATGGTGAGGAAACTCCCTCTATAAATTCAGATCAGCACTTTTCCTGCAACTTAGCATCTTAGAGAATTTCCTAGAGCAGGGGTGTCAAACACCACCAGAACCAGATTAAATACAATTGGAAAATATTCAACAAAATAAATAATATTAACATGTGAATTGCTAAGTCAGTATGCAGCCTCCAGAGACCCTTCTGTATGGTTTAGTGACCCCTATTTCTATTCGAGTTTGACACCATTGGCCTAGAGTACTGAGAGGTTATGACTCGTTTAGATCATGTAGGCAATAAGTGGTAAAGATGGGATTTGAACACAAGTCTTACGACTCCAAATCTACTGATGTTTCCACTGGAGCACACTTCATTCTCACTTACATTATTTTATATCCCTATGACAACTCATCTAATCTACCATCTCCCAAACCCTGCTTGTAGTCTTTCTTCCATGATTTTGTTCCTAAAATTCCTACTCAAAAGCTTAGAACTGGAAGATACCTGAAAGATTATCAATTCAAACTTCCTCATTTTACAATTAAGGAAACTGAGATGCAGGAAATTTAAGTGAATTATTCAAGTTCACAGGCAATAAGCTTCAATTGTGGGATGCAAGTACACTTCCTTTGGTCACAAAGTCAGTGTTCTTTCTATTGTTCTATATGATTTCCTGCACCTGACAGAGCATTTCCTCAAATTCAAATATAAAAAGCCTAGTGGCACAAATGCACTGATCTTTTATTTATATGTGAGATGGACATATGATCTCACCTTTTGATGTATTCTTTGGTTTATTATTCTTGGATCTATATACCCTCTTCATATTCATCAATATGGGGGATTTATGACAACAAATAAGAGCCTGGAGAAGACATGTATCCTCATAATACTGTGAATCCTAATGTACCTTATACAAATCATAAATCAACAACCTAATGTCCCAAATGCTTTTTGACATATCAATAGTTATCTTAGAGTCTAGAAAGTGCAAAGTATTATGAGTGTTGAACCTGTGTTTGAGTGTGTGTGTGTGTGTGTGTGTGTGTGTGTGTGTGTTGATCAGGAAGGTAAGAGACAGTTTAATTCTATGCCCAGTACTTTAATTTAAAATCAGTTATTTTTCTTGTATAAACGCAGACTTTTTAAAAATCATTTTTATAGGCAATGAGTATAAAAATCATCTAACAATAAGAACATCATACACACAGCAGAAGCTGCTGAGCTCTCAGCAAATTTTCGACTTCTCAGTCATATCACCAAGACGGGTTGCCCCATGTATCTGTCTGTCAAGTATGGGCCAAGTATGCATGTGCATATGTATGTGAATATCTTTATATGGATATATGAGCATATTTCTGTCTATGTATATATGTATACATGTTTGTATGCTGAGATTATCTATGACAAAGTTATATAGGACAGTCAACATACTTTCAGATTCAGAAGTATTATAAGGTGGAATAAATTGATATAGGAAGCCAAAAACTATGCCCAAAAGACTTTAAAACTGTGCATACACTTTGACCCAACAATGCCACTCCTAGATCTACATCCCAAAGGGATCATAAAAATGGGGAAATGGCCCACAGGTACAAAAATATTTATAGCAGCTCTTTCTGTGGTGGCAAAGAATTGGAAATTGATGGGATGCCTTTCAATTGGCAAATGGCTGAACAAGTTGTAGTATATGAATATTATGGAATACTATTGTTCCGTAAGAAATGGTGAGCAGGAAGACTTCAGAAAAACCTAGAAGGACTTACACGAACTAATGCTGAGTGAAGTGAGCAGAACCAGGAGAACACTGTGCAATGACTATAATAGCAACAATAACAGCAACATTGTGCAATGACTAACTTTGATAGACTTACCTCTTCTTGGAAATGCAAGGATCAAAGACAGCTCCAAAAGACTCATGAAAGAAAATGCTAACCACATCCAGAAAAAAGAACCGCGGAGTATGAACACAGATAGAGGCATACTATTTACTCTCGTTTTTTATTTGTTTTGTTTCTTCTTTCTCATGGTCCCTCCCATTGATTCTAATTCTTCTATACAACATGACTTATGTGAAAATATGTTTAATATGAATGTATATTAGAGCCTATCTCAGATTGCATGCTATCTTGAAGAGAGAGAGAAAATTCAGATCTCAAAATCTTATGAAAGTGAATGTTGGAAACTAAAAATTAATTAATGCTTAAAAAAATATAAGAAGCCAGAAGAGTCACCAAGTTACAAAAAATAATAATAAGCACAGATCCAACTTGTAAATGAAGTCAATGACTTCTCAGAGTCAAGGTAGACCCTGTGGGGGTCTTTCCCTGAAAGCAGAGAAGAGAAACTTCCTGAGGGGATGCTTGTGGGGGGTAGGAACAGAGCTGTCTTCTGTTGATGGTTGAAAATATTTGCTTTTGCCTTCTTCTAGTGCAGAAACTATTTTTATTCTAGTAAAATCATCTATTAGCATTCATTGATCCTAAAGTAACATTTATTGTTCCTAAGTTTCTGCAATCTTTGGCTATGCTGAGGAAAGAGGGTAAGGATACCTTCCAAGAGAGAGAAGGTGATAGCTCCACTTCATCAGATTTCACTAGAAGTATTGTGTTCAATTCTAGGTTTGAGTTCAGTTCATGACTTAAGGACATTGATAACTTGGAAAATTTTCAGAGGAGAGTCACCAGCATGCTGAACAGAGTACATTCTTGTCTATTAAAACAACTTTTTTATTAAAAATATTTTCATATCTGAATTTCATTACAATTTGGTTTGGTTTGTAATCCTGTATATTGAGTTTGGGGCATTTAAAAACATTTTTCTGAGAAGTGGTCTATAGATTTCACCAGTCCGCTGAAGGTGTCTATGACATAAAAATGTGTCTAGCAGTAAGAAGGTCAGCAAAGATTTTTGGTTGATGTCAAAAATGTAGTCCCTGGTGTAAGCCAAGCTTGAGAAATGCATGGAGACAATGAAAATGAGAATCTGCAGAGATCAAGTCACAGATTAAATAAAGGGATAGCAGCCTGGGAAGGTGATCCTAAAGATAGAGGCAGCATTCAGTACTTGGCATCATGTCCTCAGCCCTTAGCTGAAGCCTTCATCACAGACCATCTAGGAATGCTCTCAAGATAGAGAGAAATGGAGTCCATGCCTTCAGTACCAGAGTCAAGAGTCTGGAGATTCTTGAATCCCAAACTATCCTTGAGGACTACATAAACATAGGTTAGCTCAAAGAGTCTATTAGGGAAGAAACATCATTGACCTAGCATGTACACACTAACTTAACATACATTCAGTAAACATACTCACTCATGCAGAAGAATGATTGGACTTGCTTCAAACGCCTGAATCCATAATGCTCAATGTATCAAGTAGTTACTATTTGTCCTCAGCTGCAATGAACTCTTCACCAAAATAAGATACCACATCCTTCATGTCACAAGTTTTTCCTAGTCCCTGCCTCCCTGAAAAGCCATGTATACAACTGACCCAGAAGTGGAGTTATAAGAATCCTGGCAGTATTTTCTCACCCTCCTTTGGGTATAAATCCTCTATTTTGTGCAGAGTTTTACCTCAAAGTCATCTTTGATCCTTCCTCTTCCCTCGTCCCTAAATTGCCAAATCTTGTCAGTCCTATCCTTACAAAATCTCTTACATCTGTCCTTTTATTCCCTCTCACATGGCTACCACCAAATTCAGATCTTCATTGCTTCCAGCCTGGACTCTCCTCCAAGAGCCTCCTAACTTGGTCTCCCTACCTCCAAAACTTTGCCTTTTCTTATCTATCCTCCACACAACCCCCAAATTACATTATGAAAACAAAAACCTATTCATGCCAGTTCCCCTTATTAACAAGCTTTTTGTTGTTTTTGTTGTGGTTGTTTGTGTTTGTTTGTTTTCCCCTGGGTTCCCAATTGCTTTCAACACAAAATACAAATCCTGCCATGAAACAAACTTGAATACCTACTTGCGGCTCCCTATATGTGACATCTCGCATTCTACCTCTACAATTCTACACAGGCTTTTCCTCACACTTCTGACTACTCTCCCTCCTCACCTATAAACTTAGTGGAATCTCTAGTTTCCTTCAAAACCAAACTCAAGTGCTACTCCCTACAAGAGGCCAATCCTGATCCATTCACCTGCTAATGTTCACACCTCTGATAGGAGTTCTGGTTCTTTTTTTTTATATTTATTTATTTTATTCTTAATTTACAGAATAAAACAAGCATTTCCATAACATAGTATAATGAAAAAGATGATTGCACATAAAACTGCAAATCCAATTGAGTTATGTAAATTTCTTTTTTCTTCTTCTCTTCCCTCCCCCCAACATAAAGATGGTTACCATTAGACACAAATATACACACGCACACACACACAGAGAGAGAGAAAGAGAGAGAGATGTAAAATTATTTTATACATCCTTCTATCCATCAGTTCTTTATCTGGATGCAGATATCAACTTTCTTAATGTGCCCCTTATGGTTAATTCCTATATTCATAATACTCAAAATTACTTATTCTTTCAAAGTCCTTCTTGAAATAATATTGCTGTTACTATATACAATGTTGTCTTGGTTCTGATCATTTCACTTTTCATTATTTCATGCAAGTCTTTCCAAGTTTTTCTAAGATCATTATACTCATCATTTCTTACAGCACCATAGTATTCCATCATAGTCATACAGTACAACTTGTTCAGCCATTCCCTAATTGATGGGCATCCCTGAAATGTCCAGTTCTTTGCCACCACAAAGAGAGCTATTATAGACATTTTAGAATATGTAGATTCTTTTCCTTTTTTCCCTAATCATTTTTGGGAATAGATCTTGTAGTGGTATTTCTGGGTCAAAGGATAGAGGACGTTTCATAACTCTTTGGGCATAACTCCAGATTGCCCTCCAAAATGGTTAGATCAGTTTACAATTCCACCAACAATGAATTATTGTCTCAATTTTTCCACATTCCCTCCAACATTTTTTACTTTCCACTTCAATAATTTTAACCAATCTGGTAGGCATAAAATGATATATTAAGGTTGTTTTGATTTGTATTTTTCTAATCAATAATGATTTAGAGCATTTTTTTCATATGACTATAAAATTCTTCTGATTTCTTCATTGGAAAACTACCTGTTCATATCCTTTGACCATTTATCATTTGGGGAATGACTCATGCATGTTCTTATAGATTTGACGAACTTCTTTATATATTTGCGATATGAGATCTTTATCTGAGAAGCTCTCTATAAAAATTTCCCAATTTTCTACTTTCTTTCTGATCTTGGCAACATTTATTTTATTTGTACAAAAATATTTTTAATTTAATGTAATCAAACTTATTCATTTTATACCTAACTTTGCTCTCTATCTCTTCTTTATTCATAAATTGTTTGCCTATCCATATCCAATTGTATTTCCTATGTATATATTTTGTATTTACATATCTGTCTTCATGAACTTCCCTCAAACAAATACCAGGTCACTCAAGTTACTGTTTTTATTTTTCTACCACCAGTATCTAGTATATTTCCTAGTGCTCAATAAACACTTATTGAATGAACAGGATGAGTCACTAAGTCAATGGAGAGTAGTGCCCTCCTCTCTGAGAAGGCATTCCACAGTTGGATGGAAGTACAGGTTAATATTTTCTCCTTATAGAGGTGGTTCTTCGGGAACTACTTGAAGCAACTTGAAAATGACAAGAGGAATGTCTCGTATGTCATTTATTATTTTGTGATGAAAGAGAGAGCCAAAACTTAAGATCTCCCCTGCCCCAAGACATGAATGTAGTCACTTTGGCCTTTAACAATATTAGCAAGTACTCATTATGTCTCTCCTATTTGCTCAATGCACCTGCCAGTTACAATTTAAAAAAAAAAAAGGATCCCCAGGAAATGGTCTAAATCCTCAGAGAGTTTACAGTCTCTTGGAAAACACACACACACACACACACACACACACACACACACACACACTATATGATATTTATGAATTAACAACAAAAGGAGCAATACAGACAATGAGAGTTTTCATAAAGTAGTAAAGTGGAAAGAATGCTGGATTTGGAGTCATAGTCAAAGAACTGGGGCTGTAAGGAAGGAAGGAAGGAAAGGAGGAAGGAAGGAAGGAAGGAAGGAAGGAAGGAAGGAAGGAAGGAAGGAAGGAAGGAAGGAAGGAAGGAAGGAAGGAAGGAAGGAAGATGGAAGAATTGAAGGAGAAGACATTGCCAAATACCCACTATGTTCCAGGCATGGTGCTTGGTAAGAGAGATACAAATACATAAGTAATATAGTCCCTCTTCTCAAGGGGGACTTTTTACATTTTAAGAAAGGGAGATGACTCAGTGGTATCAAGAGAAGGGAGTTTGAGGGACTTATAGAGAGGGTGAGGGGAGCCATAAATGGCTATTGTCGCAAACTTTCTGGAGTCACTGGCAATTGATTATTGTTTCCAAGGTAATAGAAGGCAGGAAGAAAAGGAGAGGGAGATAGATATGTGTGGGGTACAGAGACCCTTATCAACGAATCAGACTCAGAGATATTAGCAAAAATAATAGTTCATTTATTGACTTTCTGGAGAAAGGGCTCTCTCAGAGTGCCCCAAAGATGGTACCAACTGAAGAGAGTGAAGCTGTGTCTAGCTCAACAGATTATATAGGCCCTAACCACAATCTCCCCTCCCTAACCCCCTTCCTCAGGGCTCATTGGTACAAGCCATGAGGGTACAATCTATTTATGGCAATCTACCTCAGCAACAGAGAACAAAAAATACATCAGTTTCACACATTAGCCCTAAAAAAAAAGAAGGGGGAGAGGTGTTATTCCTCCCTGCTATGTATCTAAAAACAAGGAGGGAAAGGGGAAAAATACAGAGGGAAGTCTGGGAAAGCAAAGGGGGTAATCTTGGGAAAATATAGGGAGTAGTCTGGGAAAGTACAGAATATGTTGAAATATTTCTTCTACAAGGTCAACCTTCTGCAAATGTTTCAACAAAACAAGAAACAACCCCTTGAAGATGCTTCACTTCTGAGAGAGATCCTCAGAGACCATCTCTCACAGATATGGCAAAAGAGAAGAAAGTAAGATGCCCAGGACCTCTAGCTGGCTGGCTGGGATAAGGTGTCCTAGATATAGTGGGTTAGGTATATTTTACTCCATGACCAATCAGAACTGCTCAGTCACAGGGTGGTAGTTCCAAAGCTTATTCCTATGTGACCTTGGGAGATTCATTTCACATTTTGACCCTTAATGTCCCCATCTCTAAAGTGAAGAGATGGAACTAGATGCCCTTTGAAATCCCTTCTACCTCTAGGCTTATCATCCTATAATCCTCCCAGTCCTGAATTGTGATCCTATTGTCCTGTTACTGTTTGCATGTTCAGAGAAGAGAGCAATCAGTTTCAGACTGCAAAAATAAGTTGGCTGTTCCTCTAACAGCCTTTAGCACCTCTTCAGTCTTTCTCTCTATCACGTCCCCTGCCATCATCCTTTGGGACTTTAGTATTCATTCTCCCACTGACACTGACTACATGTCAATAAGAAAAATGGATCCAGAACATATATAAGGAGTTTCAGAACTAAGAAAGTTAAGGACCCCAGGAGGATGCGACAGCAGTTTAGATGACAAGGTCAGATGGTCCAAACTTGCCTCATATCACCAATTGGTAGTTAGAGAGTACAAGATGGCTTCTCCAACTTTGGTCACAGCCAGATAGATTCTAAGAGAGACCCTCAGAGAAATATCCACTTCAGGGAAATCTCTCATCAATAAAGCCCTACTCTTTCTGAATATTGCAGGCTTACATGAGTTTGAGTTGCTCTAGGAAAGCAACTAAAACTTCAACAATGTTCTATAATAACAATTAGTACATTTTTAAAGGCATTTAGATACTATTGTACCTTCTCCTGAAATCTCCAATTGCAGTCCATACCTGTTTGCCCACAACAGTAGCAAATCCCAAATCTGCTGCCATCTCAGTCCTATTTCTTGCAAATTACGCATTCAGCTTTCTGCCCTCTGCTTTGTCAATATCCTTGGTAATAGTTCTGATATAAAGGTCAGGCTCAAGAGGAGAATGAGAAGCCAGCAAAAAGAGATATAAAAGAAGTGGCAAAAGGGAAAGAAAAAGAAGAACCATGAGAGTTTAGTGTTATAGATGCCAAGGGGAAAGAGAATACCAAGAAAAAGGGAGTGGTTAGCAGTTTAAGATGCTTCAGAAAGATAAAGGAGGATAGGGGATTTAGGTTTCATTTATTTTACTGGTGGCTTCTCTTTCCTATAAAGATGTTAACATATCCAAGATGAATGTATTGAATCTAACAAAAATTTTAGTAATAATAATATCTTATATTCAAGTAGGACTTTTAGATTTCCCAAGTACTTTTATACCTCTGATCTAATTTCATCCTCATGACAATCCAGTGATAATTATTAGACAGCTAGGTGATGTTGTGGATAGAGTGTTGTACTTGGAGTCAGGAATACCTGAGTTCAAATCCTGGCTCAGACATTTATGCATCTATGTGATTCATCCTTTGTATCTTTATCTGTAAACAGTCTCTGTTACTAATAGCACCCACCTTACAGGGTTGTGTTAAGGATCAAATGGCTTATATGTTAAGTCCTTTACATACCTTAAAAGCTATGTGAATGCTAGCTATCATTATCTAGTGGCTGACACATAGTAGGCACCTAATAAATGCTTGTTAACAACTCTAAGGAGTGGATATCATTGTTCCTATGGCACAGATGAGGAAATAGGCATGAAGATGTGAAGTAATCTTCTTAATGTCATCCAGCAAATTGGCATAAAAGCTGAGAATACAAATATATCCTTTTACTCCTGGCCCTCAGTTTTTACTGTTTGCCCTAAGACTAATTGATTCTTTTCTAACTTACTTCTAATGGGTTAACAGTAACTAATGAGGATAATTAAGAAAATAAATTATTAGGCTAAGAACAGAAATATCAACAAAAGAAAAATCTTAATTGAATAAATTTGCTTTTGTTAATGGACAATAGCATGTAATAAACATATCTACAAAAACCAGCTGAGGTAGGTGGATTAATTGAAACCAATTTTTTAAAAATAACTGGTTGCTCCATTTAAACAAAATTTAAATACTGCCTCAGTAATGTGGGAACAGTCAAAGGAAGTTCTGATAAAGAAAAATCACGGCTAATCCAAAAACCTTTTTTTTAAGATATGATTTAAGAAACAAATTGTCTGATTTAAGCTTCATTTTTCACATTCTTGTCTACTTGCCTTCTGGAGAGGCACTAGCAAGTGATGGAACAAATAGAAAAAAGGTGAAAAGCAACAGCAGAAGCAAAAAGGAGAGCTACAGAATGAGCAATCAGTCCCTGATTAATCAAAAGCTGTTTATATTGGAGCCTAATTTGACTTTTCTCCGTCTAAGACAAGACTCAAAGCTGCAAAGCAAATTGAACATGATGGGCAGAGATTAGCCCTACACAGCAGCAGCTGAACTGAGCTAGTAAGTGGAAACACACCAAGGAACCTATTCTCTGGGTTTAAATAGTGCTTGGAAAACACCACTATCTTTAGAATGTACTTTTAATAATCTTCCACTCACGTTGAAAGTACCAGTACCTAAACTACTTTGTAAGAGGCCTAAGAACTTGCATTGAGTGCTTTTTGTTGCTGTTTCTCACATAAAACTCTCTGTCTTCTGACTTTGGGTATTTTTACTGGCTGTCCCTATGCCTCGAACTCTCAACCTCATTCCCCTTGCCTTCCCTGGCTTCTTTCAAGTCTCAGATATTTCCATCCTCATAAGCTTCTCACCATCCTTCCTAATCTTATTCCCCTTTCCCTGGAATCATCTCCGATTTTTCTTGTCTTTATCTTGTTCATACATGGTTATAGTGCCTCCCCCATTAGACTGTGAGCTCCTTGAGAACAGAGACTGTGCTGTTTTATTATTGTCTATCTTTATATTCCCAAGTTCTTGGAACTTAATAAGTGCTTTGGGGCTTGACTCAAAATTTGCTTTCCAGAACAATACCAAGAACAGTTGCTTTTAGATCAATTTTAAAGTGGATATTGACTTGAAGTATAGACTTTCAAGTCAATTCAACCAATATTTATTAGTACCTATTATGTATAGGTCACCATGGGCACAGAGACAAAATAACCCTACTCCTGCCTTAAAGAGCTTTGAAGGGATGCAACAAGTATTAAAAAAAAAAAAACATTTTTCTTTGGGAATTCATCAAATAAATCCCATTCTTCTGATGGACTGCCAGGGCCCACAAAAGAAAGGAAAAAATGGGGATCTGTAGGTTAATTATGTGTGTTCCCTGTGATTATAGTTTGAAAGTACATTCAATTCGATAAGCATTTATCCAGTGCCTCCCTCTGTATTGAATACTGAAAAGTGGCAGTCTCTGCCCTCTAGGAGTTTACAGTCTCTTAAGGGGAGAAAACTACCTCCAGCAAGTTGAGGTAAATTGGACATATCCATTTTATTCTTTATGAAGAAACATTAGCTGAGCAACTTCCAAATCCCAGATTCTCCCTAGATGGGTGCCTGTCATTGCTGAGGTATCAACGAACCCAGAACAAATCGCAGTCTGGCACTGTGCATCTGACCCTTCCTTTTTACATCCTCTGGCCTCCCACATTTGTATTCAAGTGACATGAAAAGAGAAGGAAGCTGCACTTGATTTTCTTTGGCGATAAATGTGGAAAGAGAAACTTCAGGTCTTTTTAGGCAACCGTTGGTCATCTCTAGTGATTTGCTTCTCCAAGTTGCTACTCAGCTGGTATTATTTCAAGGCCCTCCAAAGCACAGGGCCTTGAGCACTTAATAAGTACTTGTGGATTGATTGATTATTACCCCAAAGACAACACCCTAAGGGGAAAGCTGAAAGAAGCCTCTGGCTCTTCCTTCCCACTATCTCTGCCTAAGTGCCTTGGGTAACAGCCAGAAGAACAACTCATCAAATAAACACCTTTGACTGTTTTGACTAATAGACTGTTACTGACTAATTAATCAGTTTAGCCAAACAACCAGAGTTATAGCGCAATTAGACAAACTGGTTTTATGTGCTTAGAAACAAGCTTTGATGGTCTTTTCAAGGGTTTGCAATTCAATAATGTTTTTAAAAGCATTCACAAACAGGACAGAGCTGGCCCTCAAGAAGTGTATAGTCTAATGAAAAAGGGAGGGGAAAACTGAAAGGGAAGGTTCCCCAAAACAGAGGCTTGATAGAGAAGTCTAGATGACTGTGGCTAGCTGGCAAATGAAAAAGAGAGCTGGCATGGGCCCCCTCCTTAAATGGAGGTTCAAAGTAGTCAAATCAGTTGATTTGATGCTACAAGATAGATCACTGAAAGTACTTGCAAGCATAATTCTCCCCAATGAGTTTAGGGAGTGTGGACAAGAAATTAAGAAAAAGGAGAAAAGTGGTATGATCAAAGTGGTTCATTAGGACTGTTAGGATTACTGAATTGAGGCTAAATTGAAGGCTGGCAGAACACTTAGGAGACTCTTACACAGTCTAGGCAAGAAGAGCTAAGTATATGAACTAGGGTAGTTGGAGTGGGAATGGAGTAGAGGAGATAGATGAGAGACATGTTTTAGTATTGACAGTTAACTGATTTAATTTCTGGTGGAGATGAAAAAGTAAAAAATAACTGAGATTATGAGTCTAATGATCTGAGAGCTTATGTGTTCCATCAATAGAAATGGAGGGGAGGGGGCAAACTGTTAGAAACTTTGCTTTGCAGGGAGACTATGCACAATCCCACTAATCAATTAATTCTGAACCTCTAACCTCAATTCATTAATAAACCAGAGAAAATAAGTAAGCTTTCATCTCTTTCTCTCTCCTCCTTCCATTCTGTTTCCCTCTCTGGGTCTATCTCTGTCTCTTTTTGTCTCTCTCTCACTGTCTCTTTCTCTTTCTGTCTCCCTCCTTTTCTCCATTCCCTTCCTCTTCTTGCCCCTCCCTATACTTGGTCTTATAGTCTCAAAAATATAATTTAGTGGCTATACAATTTATGAATGAAATAACCAATATAAAGATATATTTAAATATTTTATCAATGTAGAATGTTGTGATATGGATAATCAGGGTGATGAGGGTTGAAGCATGTATATCCTTTACCTAATTACTGTCTATTTGGTGTTTTTTTGGGGGGAGTATACATCTGGCCATGTACAAGGGCTTGCACCTCATGACAGTCCCTTAACCACACTCTATCAGCTGGAAGATGACAAGCACAGTCACCCAAAGCAGCTTCAGAGAAGGTGACTTCTTATGGAGGAGAGAAATTTCAGTAATGAATGTAAAAGAGTAATGAATGTGAGAAAAGGTCTCCACTCAGAGGCCAGTGGAGCCATATCTCCAGCAGAGATGTGATGTCCTGTGAGGAACAAGCCCAGTATAGAAGCAGACCAACTCAACCAGAACAGGTGCCATGCCCAGCAGTGAACTTTGTGAGAATTCCACAGATCATGAAAGGACATTGAAGTCAATCAGAGTTAGAGTATTTGACCTACTACAGTCACAGATGCTCATTAGATGTGTGCTTCATTACCATATTATTCTCATTTTGAGCTCACTATTCCATGGATAGCATGTGTAGGGGAATGCAGTCTAGATTGAGAAGAGGATATGTTTATATGCCAATTATTCTTACTGTGACATTTGTAAATGCTTTTGATAAAAGCTCATTAAATCTACTGTGATCAATATTTGGAAGCATAACAATGGGGGAAGAATAGGGGTAGAGACAAGGTGGCAGAGTAGAAAGACAGACCTGTAGAAGCTCCCTGACATAGCCCATAAAATACCTGTAAAAAATGACTCTAAACAAATTCTAGAGCAGCAGAAGCCACAAAACATCAGAGTGAGAGATTACCAGTCCAAGACAGCCTAGAAGGTCAACAGGAAAAGTCTATCCCACTGGGCATGGAGCACAGCCTAGCGTGGGCCACTTGGTGTGGCAGGGATAGGACCCATAACAGGCTTCAGGGAGCCATCGGCAACAGTAGTTCCCAGATTGCTCAACCCACAAATGCTACAGATATCTTCAAAGGTCAGTGAGAAAGCATTTTCATCTGTGTGAGAGGGGAACTCAGTTTGGCCCAGCTGGTAGCAGCCACTGCAGTGAAGCCCTCTGCCTAAAGCTCTTGGAGGAATTAAGCAGCTGATCTGAATCTCGGCCCTGAATGTGGCCCTTGGATAAGGAAGAGGAGTTCTGGTGTGGTAAAGCTGGAGGAGGCTGTGGAGAGGGAATTTTACTCACAGATTATGGGCAGAAAAGTTTTTGGTTGCTCTCAGACCAATGTGCAAGCCAGGAAAGGAATAAACTCCTCTCCCTTGATTGTGCCACCTTGGAGGAACTGAGAACTTACAGGTCCCCAGAGTATACCCTACACTTGACAAAGGACTCAAAAGTCAAGGAACTGGCTGGGGAAATGCCCAAAAAAGGGAGGGGGAGAAAGAAGACTCTTAGTGAGCAGGTATTTTCTTCAATCCTTTCATATAAGGAAGAACAATGCATACCATCACAGGAAGTCAAGGCTTCTAAAACCTCCAAAATAAATATGCAATAGTCTCAGGCCATGGAAGAGCTCAAAAAGGATTTTGAAAATCAAGTAAGAGAGGTGGAGGAAAAATTGGGAAGAAAAATGAGAGTGATACAAGAAAATCATTAAAAGTGTGTCAACAGGTTGCTAAAGGAGACCCAAAAAAATGCTGAAGAAAATAACACCTTTAAAAATAGGCTAACTCAATTGGAAAAAGAGATCCAAAAAGCCAATGAGGAGAAGAGTGCTTTAAAAATCAGAATTAGCCAAGTGGAAATGGAGGTTCAAAAGCTACTGAAGAAAATAGTTCTTTAAAATTAGAATGGAGGAGATGGAAGCTAATGACTTTATGAGAAACCAAGAAACCACAAAACAAAACCGAAAGAATGAAAAAGCAGAAAACAATGTGAAATATCTCATCGGAAAAACAACTGACCTGGAAAATAGATCCAGGAGAGATAATTTAAAAATTATGGGACTACCTGAAAGCCATGATCAAGAAAAGAGCCTAGACCTCATCTTCCAAGAAATTATCAAAGAAAACTGCCCTGATATTCAAGAACCAGAGGGCAAAATAAATATAGAAAGAACCCACCCATCACCTCTTGAAAGACATCCAAAAAGAGAAACTCCTAGGAATATTGTAACCAAATTCCAGAGTTCCCAGGTCAAGAAGAAAATATTACAAGCAGCTAGAAAGAAACAATTCTAGTATTGTGGAAATGCAATCAGGTAACATAAGGTCTAGTAACTTCTATATTAAGGGGTCACAGGACTTAGAATATGATATTCCAGAAGTAAAAGGAACTAGCAACAATAATACTTCTGGGGGAAAAATAGTCATTCAATGAAATAGAGGACTTTCAAGCATTCTTGATAAAAAGACCAGAGCTGAATAGAAAATTTGACTTTCAAACACAAGAATCAAGAGAAGCATGAAAAAGTATACAGGAAAGAGAAATCATAAGGGACTTTCTAAAGTTGAACTGTTTACATTCCTACATGAAAAGATAATATTTGTAACTCTTGAGACTTTTCTCAATATTTGAGTAGTTGAAGGGATCACACACGCACACACACACACACACACACACACAAACATATATATAGAGACAGAGAGCACAGAGTGAGTTGAATAAGAAGGGATGATATCTAAAAAAAATTAAATTAAAAGTTGAGGCAGGAATATATTGGAAGGAGAAAGGGAGAAACAAAATGGGGTAAATTATCTCTCATAAAAGAGGCAACAAAAAACTTTTTTAATATAGGAGAAAAGGGTGGAGGTAAGAGGGAAAAAGTGAAGCTTACTCTCATCACATTTGGCTTAAGGAGGGATTAACATGCTCACTCAGTTTGGTATGAAAATCTTTCTTACATTACAGGAAAGTAGGGGAGAAAGGGACAAGTAGGGTGAGGGGGATAATAGAAGGGAGGACAAGTGGGAGGAAGGAGTTATTAGAAGTAAACACTTTTGAGGAGGAACAAGGTCAAAAGAGAGAATAAGATAAATGGGAGGCAGGATAGGATGGAGGGAAATATAGTTAGTCTTACACAACATGACTATTATGGAAATCTTTGGCAAAACTGCACATATATGGCCTATACTGAATTGCTTACCTTCTCAGTGGGGATGGGTGCAGAGGGAGGAAGGGAGATAAGTTGGAACTCAAAGCTTTAGAAATGAATGTTGAGAATTGTTTTTGCATAAAACTGGGAAATAAGAAATACAGGTAACGGGGCATAGAAATCAATCTTGCCCTACAAGAAAAGAGAGAAGATTGGGATAAGGGAAGGGAGGGGTGTGAGAGAAGGGAGGGTATATTGAGGGAAGGGGCAATCAGAATGCAAGGTGTTATGGGGTAGGGGGTAGGGAGAGATGGGGAGAAAATATGGAACTCAAAATTTTGTGGAAGTGAATGCTGAAAACTAAAAATAAACATTAAAAAAAGAGTGGGGAAAGGATTTGTGATTTAGAATAGTGCGTAGCTATTAACAGAGTCATTCCTGGAACCCAAAGTATTGTTCAATTACCCTCCTGTGGACCCAACTTGTGACCGTGTACAAATTTCAGGGAGTAGCAGCCCCTTCTGGGGTGGGCAGGTACTACAAATATATCAAAATGAAGATCATGTTTAGTCAGCTCTGACTATTAACTCACCTACACTGGAATAGTATTCCTACCATTCAACTCTCTCAGGATAGTGGTGGCAGTCAAAGCCTGTCAAGAATCCCTTTTTGTACATCTTCTTTGCAAGATAAGAATTAAACTCAATTCTCTCCAAATGTAGCTTTCATTTGAAAGATGATAATAAATTCACTGTTAAGAAAGAGGTTCTTGGAATCCTTTTTTACTGTACCTCAAAGAGCCTGTCTCAACCATGACAGTTCACTCTCTCCAGATGATAGCTAAACTGTTTTTCCACAAAATTCCATCCTCTTTAAGGGATGTATGAAGTGTTCAAGAAAGACTACCTGTGGTGTGAGAGCTCTAGGGGACTCTTAATGGACTGTTAGTGTCCACCCAGTTCTCACCTGTGACTTCAAGAAGCTGTAGTATGCACAGTGGCCAAACAGGCCAAAAGGGAACCAACTGGCCTTTAAAATGAAAGACAAATAACAATCCTCTTTATATTAAAGACATAATAACTGTATTTATATTCTCTAAGGGAAAGGTTATTGATGCTGGTGTTACATTTGCAAACCCTTTATTTTACTTCCTCAGGCTGGCAGGGGGATGGGGGGGGAAGGGCAACATCTGAGTAAGCAAAGGTTAATGGTAACATGTAGTTATCTGTAACAGAAAAAGAAACTTGCTTGACATATCTGTTTTCTCAAGGCAGCATTATATAAAACATCTATTTCATTTCTTGGTTTTTACCCACACTACTTTTTGGATATTTCTTTCTGTTCTTGCCCTGCTTTACAAAACATCTCCATCTGATATATATCTCTTCCAGTTACTTGGCCTTATATCCATAGGGTTGAGCTTATTTCTTTGTTAATTCATTCATTCAACATGGGACAGTATGTTATAGTAGATGGAGGGCATGGCCTTGAAATCAGAAAGACCTGAATTGAAATTCTGCTTATGATACATATATGTGTCATGGCTATATGATCATAGGCAAGTCATTTAATGCCCCTGGTAAATGCCAGTGCACCTAGGCAACTCCCTAAGACTGTATCAGTAGAGAATATTCCCTCTCTGGGAGTTCTCCATACTAATAAAACCACAGGCTTGGACAAAACAAAACAATAAATCTATTTGACTATCTGATATTTTACAAAATTTCTCCTTTGTTTCTTTTCTATTTCTAAAGGTAAGATGATTATATAAAGAGTTAGTATAGATTGTATATATACACATATGTATATAAATGTATTCACACATGCATATGTATGTGCATGTATCCCCTTCTCTCCCTTTTCCATGGTCATATGAGTCTGTATGCATGTATATCTGTATGCACACTATAGATGTATGTATGTACACATATGTGTCTAGACATGCATACACATGTGTATACACACATGTATTGCATTTTTATCATATACAGTATATAAATAATATTATATAATAAATAATAATTATTTATTTTGTAATGTTCCTTAATTTTATATATGATATATAATTACATACATTCATGTGTGTGTGTATTTATAAATAATCAAGCATGGCTTGAAAATCATGACTTGTTTAGGGAGGGGAAAGAAGGGCACTTTGTATGTCATATATTACCAGGTATTTTCCTCTAAACAGTATGACCTTGCATTGCTGGGGACTAATCTTTGTAGTATTTCTTTTAATCCCAAATAAAATTCTATAGCTTCTACTGAAGTAGAAGCCTAATTGTATACAGTTTTGACTGAAGTCTTCAAAGGCTGTACCAGTAGAAAGTAAACTCTGGTAGGTCATGTCAAATTGGAAAGTTTTTGAGTATGAGTCTGACAATGGACTGCCATTCTTCAATCTCAGAACTGGCTTACAAAAGTTCAGAAAGGCTTGTTACCAAAAGAATGGCTAATAGACAAGGTAATGGATTTTTTTTCAGGTACCACAACTCATACAACCCGTCCACTAAGGCATAGAAAGTTCATCTTTATGGATGGACGGAGTACATTGAAATCAGAGATCTCTGAAGTGCTGAATTAAGTTTTGTTACATCCATGTAGTATACCTTCATGGTCTTATGACTCAGATCTCTTCAGTGGTGATTACCTCATATTTTTCTAAATGCTTACAAAATGCTCTTTTAAGAATTGGTTGCAAATCAACAACTATGATGAGAATAAAATTGAATCCATTACTTATAGTGACTAAATTTGGCTCCAAATAAGAGATGAGAAAACTCAGTAAACTCCCTTCCATTGCAGAGATGGTAGTTGTGTCTGAGAGAAGAGAAATATGTATATGTAATACTGCATATACTTTCAGATTCAGCTGATTTATTGATTTAGCTGAACTGCTTTCTCTCTACTACCTTCCACCTTTCTCATGTTAACCTTTGTCACAAAGAACAGTTCACAATGGGGCAAAAAAAGGGGGAGGGATATATGTTCAGAAAAGAATATTGTATAAAAATAAAAGATATTTGGAAATTTACCTCAATTCTTTGGGTTTAAGTTTCTTCATCTTCAAAATGAAAGGGTTAGTTTAGATGGTCCCTGATGTCCCTCCCAAACTTTAAATCTATGTATCTATCTATCCAGATTTAATAGTATCTGTGGGAAGAATGGAATTCTCTTTGGAAAAAAAATTAAACAAGAAACTTATTAATTAAATGGAAATTAGTGAGAAAAGAGAAAAATCCAGTAGGATTATGGAATATCTTTTCCTTTCAGACTCTTCATTTTAGCATAATCAAATAAAATTTATTAAGCACTTAAATATATATGGCGCTATTTTCAAGAACTGGGAATTGAAAAAACTGGAAAAAGAAACCATTATTATTAACAAAAATGCACAAACTCTTTTCATATCCTTCATATTCGCCTGGCCCCTCCATGAAAAAACATGTTATATAACTTATGGTATCACATATGCTCAAATGATCTTTGACAAGTTCTAGAAACTCTTTCCCTCCTCTAATTAGTATACTAAAATATCATTGGCTGAAAGTATGCAAATTTTCAGTACTCTTTCAGTGATCCAAATATTTGGAATGGCCTATATTCTTTATATTTTCTCATTAATAAATGGAGCAATCAGTAATTATTCATTGAATGCCTACTTCATACTTGGCACAATACTAGGCACTATGAGAGAGAAATTGTGTAAGTCATGGTATCTACCTTCAAGGACTTCACAATCCAGATACATACTTCAATAACGAACAATTTAAGACAGCTTGTTCTCCTTTTCCCATTTCCAGGTTAAAACTGAAAGAACTGTAATATGTCTTAAGGGTGACAGAGATAAATTCTGACACTTAATAAGGATTGTTGAGTGCAATACTATTAGCAGCTAGCATTTTAAAGTTTTCAATGAGTATACAATCTCATTTGATCCTCATAACAACCCTATGAGATAGGTTTATTATAGCTGCTCTCCATTTTAGAGATGAGAATACCATAACTGGGAGATGAGAAGCAATTTGCCCCAGGCCTTAATAAGGAGTTAAGATATTTTTTGAACTTAGGTCTTTCTGACTCAAAAGCCAGCACCCTATCCACTCCTGATTCCTCTCCTCTGACTGTAGGTCCCTGACCAGAACCATCATTTCATGATATGGTCATATAATCAATCCATCCCTTCTCTTCTGGCTCCATTCTTTATATTCTGGACAAGGGTTCTACCATCTTTACCACTTACCATCAAACTACAAACCAGACTAGCTGAAGTACAAGTATCCTGAGGGAGATACAGGATGTGGTATGTGCCAGGTGGGTCAAATTATTGTCACTGCCTTGGCCACCACTTTTTCTTATATCATGGTGGATTGCCCAAGAGCCTAAGAGCCCCAGGAATTTCAGTAGCTTCCCACACCCTAAAAATTAGTCCTTCTTTCAGCCTGGACCTTGAAGCAAATAAATAACACTTTTTAATCAATGTAAGTGGCATTTTAAATCCATTGCCATCTACTTCATTGATATATCCTAAGGACAACTAGGTCTTTCTGTCTAATTTGTAGCTGAAACCTCCTACAATGTGAGCTTCATGAGAGAAGTGACTGTCTTGCTCTTCTATTTTTACCCCTAGAACTCAGCACAATGTTTTGCACATTTTAACCTTTATTCATTTGTTTTCCACTTTTGATACTTACTAGTTGTATTACTATGATAAAGTTACATTACATCTTGGAGCTTCATAAAAATACCTAGTATTTACCTTACAGAGTTCAAATAAAATAATATGTATAAAGCACTTACCAACCATTATTGTCATCAATAATAATAGTAATAAATACAGCAATATGCCAGGAATATAGAAATGAAGTATAAAGTCATCTCATACATTCTTTAGTTCATATTGTATTCTACTGAGTTTAATTAGAAATGTTTAGCATGTAGCATTGTCAAAAGCAATTATGTATGACCTCCTTCCTCCATCACTCTTCAAAGGTTAACAGTAATCAGGGTGGCAGTCTACAGAACTACCATTTGTCTAAGTGAGAGAAATTATCCTTCAGTTTCTAAGGTTCTTCCTGGAAGAAGGCCAGTAATATTAATCATTAAGAATATATGCTTATTTCCAGACGTCAATCTCAGTGGTCCTTGTTTATAATTTTCACACTCTCTGCTTGCCTCTGTCTTTCTCTGCTGGATCTTTAAGAATACTTGTTATATCACTATTCATAGCATGCATTTTTAAGGGTTAGTCTGATGGAGGTTACCTGTTGTTCCATGTCAATTTCCTTCCCTTATTATTTATGTGTCATTGTTTGATGCATAAAAGATAACACCAGAACACCTGTATTTTGCCCACATTATTGGAATAGCCTTTTCTAAAATACTATTCTGATGCCTCATGTTGGTGTGGAGATAATCTTGGATTCTCAAAGGCTAGACCTGCTGAGGACAAACTCTGGAGCATCTTGCCAAATGGGAAAACTTAAGAGTGCAGTTCAGCAATGGTCTGAAAATTTGTTGTCCAAAGAATTTATCCTAGCTGAGCTCAGTGAGGTTTGTCACTAGGCTATAGAAGAACTGCAAAGGATTGCAGTTTTGTCAGTGACATACCCATACTAATAAAAATGTAGTTTTTTGAAGTATTAGGCTATCAAGAGCATTCATAAAATCATAGAGTTGAAGGTCATCTTCCCTAAACAAGTATTCCCTAACAAGGGGCCATTCCCATTCAAGGGGCCATTGAACATATCCAAATTCACAAAATTTAAAATGAATGGAATAATTTAAAGTTACGGAATCAAAATACAAAATGCAACATTAAACCACTACAAATGACTATGGATATTTACAAGTTAATTTGTGTTGCTGTTTGTCATCTGAATTTTTATAGTAGGATTGCATATTTAAACAGTTTAATCTTCTTTAGAATACCATCTGTGACAATCTACAAGTGCCCAAATCAGGAAGGATGGGATCAGTTTTCCATTTCTTTAAGGTCACCAAGGACAGACAAACTTGGGACATACTGTATTTGTCAGAAGCAAAAGAGATGACTGGTGAGGTGGCAATGACAAATCTGTTCCAGGCTCAGCTCATTTTACTGAAGAATGTTTGTTCCCCTCTGACATTTATCAAAAGAAATTCAATTTTATAAAAAGAAGGATGTCAAATAATAGTACATTGCTAACACTCATTCTACTCCTGTCAAAGGGGTAGGTAGGGGTGAGAGGAGGAGGGGATTCCATTATGGTGAGATATAGGCAATCAAACAAGATGGAATGAGACTGCTAATAGTACATGCATCTTTTAATTAACTTCTAATTAAAATGCTAGGTTTGAAGTATGGGTTAGTGCCTGGTTCACACTCTAGAATATTGTTATATTTTCCTGCTCAGACAAGATGAACATCTTACCTAAGACTTTGTTGCCTGCCCCTTAACTAAATCAGGGACCGTAGCTAATGAAATTTAGCAATCCCCATGGCAATCCTCATTGTATAGTGACATATACCCTGTAGGCACTTAATAAATATTTTTGATGTTGATGATGATGATATGATGACTTTTTCTCTGTGGTCAAAGAGGTCAATGCAAGTTGTCACAGAGGGAAAAGAAATATGAAAGTCAGACTAAAATCAAAGGGAAGGAATTCTATTAAGTGACTGATGCTGAAAATGATGAAATGTTGAAACAAGTAATAGTATTTTTACTATTTTGCATAAAAATATTGAATTAAGGTACAAATTAAATCTTTTTCTCTGTAAGGGGTTCCTGCAGGACACATGCAATCAGGCTATTGTCTGAGGGAAGGCAGAAAACTTGATTAACAGATCCAAAAAAGACCACATAGGAAAGATGGGTTTAACACTAGGAGAAAAAACACCAACTGTTATGCAGATTGGTTTTCCCCAACATATTGGGTAAATTAAATCAAGAGCTGAAATACACAGATATTAAAACTCATATACATGTATAAATATACTTATGTTCATGTAGCCACATACCTATATATGTGTATACACATGTATAGTACACACACACACACACACACACACACATGCACACACACATATAGGGCATGTACATCTGTATATATAGACATATACATAAAATATTCTCTAATCTGAAATCAGCCATTTGTATCAGTAAGCACCCCAACATACATGGGGCGGGGGGGCTGTTATCACAGGTTCTTAGATCTGCATTTATAAAAGAAAAGCAACTTTCAAGGGGTTAACAATCACTTTAATCAAGTCCATGTATCAGTCCTTTAACCAAGTACATATGTCATTCACCTATTTCAGCACTCCAAACTTCAAAGAAAATAGAGAGAAATTAAAAGCCAACAGACATGGCTTCATCTGCCTGAATTCTACAGACAATGGGACTCCAACTGTCTGATCATAATTACCAGAGAGGGAAGCATGATATCTGGGTTCTCAAAGCTGGAGGTGCTCCTTAGTGGCTTCCCAGAGTCCTCATCTGGCCAAACGGACATTTTCAGTCAGTAAGCCCCAGAGTAATCAACAAACTTGGCTTCCTCTATCTAACCATAATTCAACAGACAGATACAGCTTTCTGACCATTGTTACCAGAGAGGGAAGCATGACATCTGGGTTCTCAAAGTCAGGGGGCTCCTTTAAGACTTCCCACAGAACACATCTGGCACTCAAACCTTCTTAACAAAAACTAAACACCAAAGTAAAACCTCAACTCAAAGTGTTTATACCTTTTTTAGAGTCAGAGGGCATCACAACCCTTTTACCCAGAGTCTCAATAGAAGAAACAAAAGGCACATGGGACCCTCCTACAAAACAACTCCCCTAATCAAGCTTCCCACAATGAGCTGGCCCATCCATGGGTGGGAAAGATCTTTAATCACATTAAAATAATTAACAACACAAATACATAAACTGTTTCTAGTTAAAGAAACTCTTGCTTCTCTACTTTACTCCCTGTTAAGACTCTTGTTTGGTAAAGGCAAGGTTCAGAGGCACTTGATTATACTGAAAAAAAAAACAGCAAAAGATCCTATTTTAATTGCTATCACACCATTCAATATTAAATTAAGAAGAATCAAGAATATTCTTATTTAAGTAAGTGGCATTGAGACATATATATGTATATGTATATGTGTGTATATATATATATTCTAGTCAAAGTTTCCAAGAAAGACCATTATTACACTGAAAGGGGAATTTTAATCATAAAATAAGCTTTTTATTTTAATTTTGTGTAAACTAGCTTTCAAAAAGTCAAACAGGGACATAACAAGAAAAGGCTAACTGAGATAATTGCTCCAGGTGCAACCCCTGAAGGAACATGGAAGGACTAGCTTGGCAGTGGAGAAACAGCAGCAAGAATCGATTGTGTTTATAGAATATCAGTACCACTGGCTTCCCTATCCTGTGAAAACTATACCCTTCTTTTGTTCTAGAAACAGAAAGTTCATAGTGCATTACCAAATCAGAATAGAATTGTGAATAGAAAACTACAGTCAGACATAGAAAAATGAATTCTGTTCTCAGTTTCTATTACAAAGACAAGTAAAGAGGTTTAACCTAATCTTAATTTCTAAATGGATGTGATTTAATCAATATGAGTATTCCCTATAGTACTGTTTTCCATCTATATATGCCCATCCTCTTATCTGTGCTCTCCTATAAATTCATGAGAAAGGGTTCATTTAATGTGCTTAGAGCCTTGTTGAGGTCTTCTGGTTTGCTGAAGATGGTTCCAGCAGGAACCATGGGTTTTCCATCAGTTGTCCCATGCTCTTACTACATAGCAAGCCCATTTTCTTTTTTCAATTGCACATTTTGTTAGCAAGATCTTCTTGTGTATTGTAAGCTGTCGGCTACCACCATGTACTTTTCCAGTGTTTTTTATGTGATCCTCAACTTAATTTCTTTGGAAGCTATAATCTACCATATAACATCACAAGAAAAATATTGAGATTATTAAAAAAAAAAACTACAGGCCTTAACCTTGCTTTCCTCTTTATAAAGGTGAACAAATATAGGTGTGCAATATTGCCAATACTGTCAAAATCCTTTGATAAACATTTCAGTTTAATAAACATAACAGTTTTTCTGCACTTCTTTCTTTTCCTCAATTTTCTATTCTTTAAAAAAGGGATAGTTCCAGGGACAGGGGAGGAGTAGAAGGAAACATTTGGAAATAAAGATGATATATAAATATCGATAAAAATGAAAAGTTTAGTACTCTTTCTGATGTACTACTACTTCAAAATATATGTTAAACCAATGAAGAAAAATGTTAAAAGGGATAAAAACCCATACGATCAAGATGGAGAAATATGAATTTGGTCAGGCATCGACTAATTCCATGACTCTGTATCAGGGTGATCATCTGGCCCAAAGATAATACCTGGCTCAGAGTCCAGAATTGGACAGCTCCCATTGCAGTTGTACCCTAAGTTAATGTTTCTTTCTGGATGTGCAAGAAATAATTCAGTTAGAACAAAATCTCCTCCTCCAGACATTGTTTACCAATCATTTAGGTCTTCTTGTTTTAATGAGGAAGATTTGTTCATTTTACATTATGTTTTTCATATTAGTGTAGGATGAAAAAATGATGAAAGAAAAAAAGCGAGTTTTTCTGGCTCTATGTGGTTGGCTATATTATATACAATAAGTTGTATATATGTACATATATGTGTAGTATGCATTTATATATGCATATAATAGAAGTAGATAAAATAGCATTATTACATCCCAGGGAAATTTTAACTTGTATAATATATTTACGTATATGGCATTGAACATACATATACATTTTATATATGTATGTGTGCATTGATGTATACAACAATATATATACATATGTCATATGTATATATATTGTACATATATATGCGTTTGTGCTATTTATACACATACTTTGTACATGTAATATGCAGGTAAGTATATTACAATAATAAATGAATAAATTATATAATACAACAGATTACCAAATGAAAGGATAATTAGATTGGGCATACAGATAAAAGCAAAACCCAATAAATTCTACTATACTTGGAGAATGAAAGGCAATTGGAATCAAATTTAAGATTCTGTCAATAGTATTTAGTAGGTCATTTGAAGCAATACCACTGAGTAACATTTGAAAGCTTTGTAACAGTGATCAGTGTGTAGTTTTATACCAGGGGTGAAATAGGGAAGACACTCTAGATTCCACAATATCTGACTATGCAAAACAAAGACATTAACAAAACAAGAACCAATGATACTTTAAATAAATACGTCATCATTTTAGTAACTAAATGCATATGTGTAGACCACCTTCTAGGAGATTAATTTATCTAAGAGTGGCATGTCACTGGGGTTCAATTGCAACATCATGTCGTTAAGACAAGGGTGACTTCCCTAACTTTTGCTTTGGTCAGCGACTCTAGGTGCAGAAGCTTACTTTGGGTTAGTTCAGGGTCCAAGTTGTGGCAGAGAAGTTCATAAACCTCTTGAGGTTCGTCTGAATAAAGGATCATTTCTGAAGTTGTGTTCCCATGTTCAACAGTGGAAGATGGATTCCCATCAAAGAATATAAAGAGAGGAAAGACTGTGTACTAAATTAATTGCCCCTCTGATTTGAACTTAGAATTTTTTCCATCTTTCGAAATAAAGCCAAATTAAGTTTCTAATATATAAAACACCACATCATGACACCACTAATTTCAAACTGATTTCTAATTGCTGAAAGGAATCTATAATGGTAGACAAGGCAGAGTCATATTGTAACAAGGCCAAGGGAAGGAGAATTTATATGTATTGATGGGGATATGCACAGGTTCCTGATTTATAACATCAAGGAAGAAAGACACATATCATCAGATATCTTTGATGAGATCTTTGTTATTTGTCAGTAGATACTAGTAGTTGTTGAGGCAGCTAGGTGGTACAGTGGATAGAGCCCTGGCTTAGGGTCAGGAAGACCTGAATTCAAATCTGACCTCAGACAGTTGCTGTGTGACACTGGATACCTTATTTGTTAACTTTATCTCATTTGCCTCGGTTTCCTCACCTGTAAAATGAGCTGGAGAAGGAAACGGCAAACCACTGCAGTATCTTTGTCAAGAAAACCCCAAAAGGGGTCAGGAAGAGTCAGACATGACTGAAAAAGAACTAAACAGTAAAAATAACAATCAGTGATTTGCCAGTAGTAATTATTAATATGATTATAAATTATGATTGATGGTCCCAGAGCACTTTAAATTTCAGAAAGTGTTTTTAAAATCCATTCTCTTATTTGAGCCTCACGACAACCTTGCTAAGTATATATTACATGTCATCAGTAGACGTTGTGAAATCAGGACCCTAAGCCTATTTGACCCAAAGTCAAAGTTTGCTTTGCTTAAAGGGAGGGTGAAATCCCTGCAAAAGTTGCAGGTAGACCAGATAACATCCACACAAAGAAACTATGGGGAAAACATGTTCTAATGGGAAATTATTTTGTCCCTGTGCGGACGAATGGCAAGTACCTGTTCAGTGTGCAACACTTGTTCCTAGAACATGCCAACTATAAGTCAACTGCTATGTCCTGTTAATCATGCCTACATCAGTCTTCTAACTTTGTACTAGCCCTTATCCATCTTTCAACTCAGTATCAACTACCTCCCTCCAACTTATTGTTTGTCTCCTCAATTCAGTCATAAATCCATCAGTTGGCCAGCTACCTACATTTCACCAGAGGGTATGACTATGAGATCTGCCTGTATGTCCATGGTCTAATTCTCTCCTTGTATAAATAATTAATAAAAATACCTTTGCTAAGGCCTGAATTAATTCTTTAACAACATGGTGTATAAAGACTTGTAAAAAAAAAATCTGTGCAGTATATTTTTAAAAGAATGTATAATTAATTACGAAACTACATGGTACAGTCAGTGTCATAGGATGTCAGATGACGCTGAAATCAGGTCTTTATATTTAGGAGTTTATAATCTAAAATGAAGAATATTGATTTAGGTGAACGTGTAGCAGTGCCAAAGACATTTCCATAGTAAAAATGGAACCAATGCCTACATTGTCTTGTGCAAACAACAGAATTTCTCCACATAGGACAAAACACATTTTTTTCTCCTGCAAACCTTTTTATTAAAAATTTCCAGGGGTGGATTGTAATGAACTTTGTACTGATTCCTGTCTACACAGAATTTTGTTTTGTCTTTTTCAGATTTTTCTTTAAAAAACATTTTTAACCTTTATTTTAAAAATTTTGAGCTCCAAATTCTCTCCCTCTTTACAGCCCCTTCCCCACTGCCTGAGAAGGCAAGCGGTATACATGAGAAGGCAACCTATTATACTTGGACCATAGTGCATGTTTATGATGACTTGAAAGCACTTTATCTAAACTTCATATCCCACTCTGTGTGGAACACAGTTCTCCATGTCAGGTGCTCAAAAAGTATTTCTTGAACTGAATTTGTTAAAGACATATATTAATTTATATACATAAATATCCCCTTCGAACTCAGAGGAAAGGGAAGTAATGGAGTTTTTGTTTAACCAAGGAGAAAACTCCAAAAACTCCCTATAACCTCCAGGATCAAATGCAAAATCCATTGTTGGGCTTTCAAAGTCTTTCATCACTTTACCTTTCCTTACCTTTCCAATCTTCTTACATTTTACACCCCCCTTTCTCCCTTATACTCTTTAATCCTGTGGCACTAGCCTTCCTGCTGTTCCTTGATGGGCATTGCTACTTGCTGCCCTCCAAGCTTGGAATGCTATCCCTCCTCATTTTCATCTCCTGGTCTCCCTAGCTTCTTTTAAGTCTTAACTAAAATCCCACTTTCTACAAGAAACTTTTCCTAATTCCCTTTAATTCTAGTACTTTTCCTCTATTAATTATTTCCATTTTTTTTTGTATATAGCTTATTTGTGCATAGTTGCTTGCATGTTGTTTCTCCAATTAGACTGAGCTCCTTAAGAACAGAGACCATTTTTGGTATCTCCACACCTTTGCACAATACTTGACACTTGCTCAATACATATTTATTAACTTAGGGTCACACAGTTAATGAGTGATTGAGATGGGATTTGAAACCAGGTCTTCCAAATTCCAAGTTAAATGTCCTATCTACTACAAAACACTTCTCAAGGGGGGAGGAGCCAAGATGGAAAAGTAGAAAGATTCACATATGCTAGCTCCGAATCCACAGCCCATAAATTACCTGTAAAAAGGAACTCCCAACAAATTCTGGAGCAGCAGAAGCCACACAACAATGGAGTGGAGGAGATTTCTGTTCCAGAGAGCCCTGAAAAACCGACACCAAAGGTCCATCACACACTGCCCCAGAGTGAAGCCCAGCCCTGCCCTGGCCACGCAGCACCGTGAGGAGCAGATCCGAGCAGGCTTCAGGAATGGAATCTCCAGCAGCCGCGAAGGTCCCTCCACCCACAGGTGCTACAGGTCAGTGAGAGAGACTTCTGGGCTGGTGGAGAGGGAAGCAGGGTGTCTCCATAACTCAGGACCCCTTGGGAGGCAGAAGCCTACGAAGCAGCAGACGGGAGCTCCCAAAGCAAGCAGGAGCTTGGATCCATTGTTGAAGGTATCTGCATAAACCCCCTGAGGTAACTGAGCCCCATGAGGTGGCCCTGCCCCTACCAGAGCACCAGAACTTAATCTCACATTGAATAGCAGCCCCACCCCACACTGAAAGCCCTGAGGCTGGGGAGCAGCATTTGAATCTCAGACCCCAAGCACTAGCTGGGTGGAACTGGAGGTGAGGTGGGGGTGGAGAGGAATCTCAGAAGTAACTGGCTGGGAAAATGCCCAGAAAAGGGAAAAAAAAATAAGACCAGAGAAGGTTACTTTCTTGGCTAACAGATATTTCCTCCTTTCCTTTCAGATGAAGAACAACACTGCTTACCATCAGGGAAAGACATATAAGTCAAGGCTTCTGTATCCCAAACATCTGAAATAGATATCCAATGGGCTCAGGCCATGGAAGAGCTCAAAAAGGATTTTGAAAATCAAGTTAGACAGGTGGAGGAAAAACTGGGAAGAGAAATGAGAGAGATGTAAGAAAAGCATGAAAAACAGGTCAACACCTTGCTAAAGGAGATCCAAAAAAATGCTGAAGAAAATAACACCTTGAAAAATAGGCTCACTCAATTGGCAAGAGAGGTTCAAAAAGCCAATGAGGAGAATTTCTGAATGCTTTCAAAAGCAGAATTAGCCAAATGGAAAAAGAGGTTCAAAAGCTCACTGAAGAAAATAGTTCTCTCAAAATTAGAATGGAACAGATGGAGGCTAATGACTTTCTGAGAAACCAAGAAATCACAAAACAAAACCAAAAGAATGAAAAAATGGAAGATAATGTGAAATATCTCATTGGAGGAACAACTGACCTGGAAAATAGATCCAGGAGAGACAATTTAAAAATTATGGGACTACCTGAAAGCCATGATCAAGAAAAGAGCCTAGACACCATCTTTCATGAAATTATCAAGGAAAACTACCCTGACATTCTAGAACCAGAGGGCAAAATAAGTATTGAAAGAATCCATCAATCACCGCCTGAAAGAGATCCAAAAAGAGAAACTCCTAGGAACATTGTGGCCAAATTCCAGATTTCCCAGGTCAAGGAGAAAATATCACAAGCAGCTGGAAAGAAGAAATTCAAGTATTGTAGAAATACAATCAGGATAACACAAGATCTAGCAGCTTCTACATTAAGGGATCGAAGGGTGTGGAATAGGATATTCCAGAAATCAAAGGAACTAGGACTAAAACCAACAATCACCTACTCAGCAAAATGAAGTATAATCCTTCAGAGGAAAAAAATGGTCTTTCAATGAAATAGAGGACTTTCAAGCATTCTTTGTGAAAAGACCAGAGCTGAAAAGAAAATTTGACTTTCAAACACAAGAATGAGAAGAAACATGAAAAAGTAAACAGCAAAGAGAAGTCATTAGGGACTTACCAAAGTTGAACTGTTTACATTCTTACATGGAAACACAATATTTGTAACTCTTGAAACTTTTCAGTATCTGGGTAGTTGGTGGGATTACACACACACACACACACACACACACACACACACGCACGCACACACAGACAGAGAACACAGAGTGAATTGAATAGGAGGGGATCATATCTTTAAAAAAATTAAGGTAAACGATTAGAGAGAAATGTATTGGGAGGAGAGAGGATGAATTGGAATGGGGCAAATTATCTCTCATGGAAGAGGCAGGCACGAGAATTTTTAGTGGAGGGAAAAAGAGGAGAGCTGAGAGAAAAACATGAAGTTTACTCTCATCACATTTGGCTAAAGGAAGGAATAAAATGCACACTCATTTTGGTATGAAAACCTATCTTACAATACAGGAAAGTGGGGGAGAAGGAGACAAGCAGGGTCGGGGAGATGATGGAAGGGAGGGCAATGGGAGGAGGGAGCAATTTGAAGTCAACACTCTTGGGGAGGGACAGGATCAAAAGAGAGAATAGAAACAATGGGGGGCAGGATAGGATGGAAGGAAATATAGTTAGTCTTACACAACACGACTATTATCGAAGTCATTTGCAAAACTACACAGATATGGCCTATATTGAATTGCCTGCCTTCCCAAAAGGAATGGGGGGGGAGGGAGGGATGGGGAGAAGTAGGAACTCAAAGTTTTAGGAACAACTGTTGACTATTGTTGTTGCTACTAGGAAATAAGAAATACAGGTAATGGGGAAAAGAAAGTTATCTGGCCCTACAGGACAAAAGAGAAGATGGGGACAAGGGAAGGGAGGGATGATAGAAGAGAGGGCAGATTGGTGATAGGGGAAATTAGAATGCTTGGTGTATTGGGGTGGGGGGAGGGGACAAATGGGGAGAAAATTTGGAACCCAGAATTTTGTGAAAATCAATGTAAAATGTTAAATAAATAAATTTATATATATATTTATATATAATATAATATATAAATATATTATACATATTTATATTTATATTTAATAGAATATATAAAATATATTTATATATATATAAACACTTCTCAAGGGTACAAATGCCTTTTTCCAGCTCTGTGTGTCATATGAAAAAAGTGTTAATTGGATATATGAATAATCTCCAAATTGAGAATATGAACCCACGTTCAAAACAAAAACTAAATTATGAAATAGAAATTTTAGCAATAATTTAATTTAATATATTTTTAAGAGCTAACATCATAATTTATTTTTAAATTACAAAGAAATGCATTAAATCAGGCAACCAATCAAATTTCAAGATCGATGCCTAATAAATATATGTTTCATTCATTACAATGATTTGTATTAGTTACTCCTCAAAGCAGTCTTGTGAAAGATATTGGGATTATGCTATTTTTTTTTCCAGAATAGTACCTGAAATCCAAAGGGATAAAAGAGCTGCCAATGACAGTGTTGTAACCCAAGGTGTAAAGGAGAAGCACAGATGAAAAGCCATATAAATACTTTATTATTTATAAAATCATTTGCTACTATGTACTTTTTCAAAGCACAACATGCCAAAAAAAAATCACTCAGTGAGAATGTGTGCATGAGCTAGATAACATTCAGCAACTTATATTGATGGGCTTAAATACAATTTTGTTTGCTCTTCAGTCCCAGGTACACAGTGGCCAACTGTTTTCTATTTACTCAGAGAATAAAACAAGAGGAAAGAGGCTTAATTCAGTGGGAGGGTGAGCTGAAAAGCTACAGAGATCTTCTTTACAGTGTGGCTAAATTATTCATACTATAAGATTATTAGATAATCATAGAGTTGGAAAGGACGTAGGATTACAGAGGGAGAGTTAGAATGTAACTTAGAGGCCATGTAGCCCAACAATTTGATTTTACAGATGAGGAAACTGAGACCAAGGGTGGTTGTTATTTACCCAAGGTATTAGGAAGCAGACGTGGGTAGAAAGGAAGAGAAGGGAACAAGTATTTATTAAGCACCTAAGATATGCCAAGCACTAGGTAAAACACTTTTTTACAAACATCATCCCATCTGAGATGGGATTTGTATCTAAATTTTCCGAGCTAATGCTTGTTACATTTTAACAGGTTGATTCCCTTTATATCACAGATTTAGAAATGGAAGGAATAAAAGAAATCCTTTAATCTAAGTCTTTCATTTTCATAGAAAAGGAAGTCCTGGCCCCAAGAAGGCTAAATTTGTCCTGGATTCTAACCTTGCTCCTCTATCTTAAAATTGAAAGTCTTTCTAATTTATTGAAATAAGTTAACTTCAAGCTTGGATGTTTCTCCAGCAGCTTTGATTCTTCCCTTTACTTCCTTTCTATTTTTTTACAATACATTTTACTTAGCAGGTGTTCAATGCAGGTTACTGATGATGGCATAGCTATAACTAGAATTTTTTTCAACTGGCATGGAAGTTATAGATGAAAATCTAAGTTCAGGAATAGCTGGTTTGGTTGAACCATTAAGTATGTGAAGGGCAATAATGCAAAAGAAACCTGGAAAGGAAAAGGAGGAGCCAGATGCTGAGGAGTTTGTATTTTATACTAGAGGCAGGAGGAAGCCACTGAAAGTTCTTAAGTAGGCTAGTGACGTGCCAGCTAGGTGGAAGATGAATTAGATAAGGGAGGGATTGGAAACAGGGTATCATTAGAATTCTGTTGTAATTGTTGAGGGAAAGACTAATGAAGGCCTTAACTAAAGTAATAGTCATATCAGTGGAGCAAAAATAGCTGTGAGGTATTATGGAGGTAGACTCTTTAAGACTTGGACAATTGATCAGACATATACGGGGTGAATGATTGGGAAGAACTGAAGATGCCTTGCCAAGTTGGAAGTATGGTGATACTCTCAACCAAAATAGGGATATTTGGAAGGGGATGAGTACTAGGGTGGGGGAAGGATAAAGAGTTCTTTTTTTGACATATTGGGTTTGAGATGCCAATGGAATATCCTGTTGAAAATGTACTGTAGAGAGTTGGCAATGCCGAATTGGAAGTAGTTTTGTGTCCCTTACAAAAGTAAATCCATGGGAGATGAGGATTTCACTAAGACAGAGAAATGGGTGTCTTAGAAACACTGACTCTTAGAGGGTATGGAACATGTATGATCACCTAAAAAAGAAGCCTAAGAAGGAGGGGCTAAACAAGTAAGAGGATAAACACAAAAGAAATGTATCATTAAGACCAGGAAATGAGAAAGGATCTAGCAGGAGCATATGGTCAACAACTTTAGAAGCTGTAGATAAGGCAAGGAGGCTGAAGACTGAGAAAAGGCTATATTGGTTCAAGTAACCAAGACATCTCTGCTAAGTTGGGGAAGAGGCCAGAATGAGAAGGGAGTAAGAGGAGGAATAGAAATGAATATTGCTTCTTCTTCTAGGGGTTTGAGTATGAAAAGAAGGAGAAATGTAAGTACAAAGTTTTATTTTGAATTTTTTTTCCTAACTAGTTAGTTACCCCTTAGGCAGCGCAGGGTTAGTGAGAACTAACCCTTTAATCATGAGCTCTTAGGGGGCAAGGACTATTCTTTGCTTTTCTTCATCCCCAGCTCTTAGCACAGTGCCTAGCACATAGTACCTATCTAATAAATTCCTAGTAAAGTAATAGTAATTGTTTCTCTTTTACCCAGGAACCCTGAAGGTCTTCTCCCAGTTTGATTTGTTTTTGTTTTTGTTTTTTTTGGTTAAAGGGACCATCCCTTGAGAAACTACTTAAAGAAACCTATTCATTAATGGGTGTATCTCACTCAAAGTGAGAATGCTATAGGACTTTAGCCTGAAGGGGCCAGGGTCTCACATTGCATCCTGGGTCATCTCCAGCCATCCTGATGAATATCAGGCAACTGGCCCCAGATGGTTCAGGAGAGGAGGGGAGGTTGGTGACCTTGCACAGCCCTTCCTCACTCAAATCAAAGTCAACTGCAAGTCATGTCATCATCTTGATGTCATGGTCCTCTTCAAGAAAGAAGGACAGACATAACAAGTAAAGTGATTGACTGACCCAGGCTAAGGATATTTATACTAAAGTCAGTTGGAAAGGGGGAGGGAAGGGAAAGGGCCAACAGGAGGGAGCATATGGTCACTTGGTAGGTGTCCCTCAGTGCCTTCTGTTTCCTCTAACAGCAGGTTACAGGGAAAAGGAATCAGGACCTAGTGAGGCTGAGAGAGAGGGGCTTATGATATCTCCTTCCTCCAGATATACCAATAGGGAATCTCATCCTCCCCAGAAATCTGTTTCTGCAGGGGGATTGTTGAGGGGTGGCCAGTCCTTTGAGAAGGGATTTGAATCAAATTTTCTGATTCAGGAGCTAATAATGCTTGTGCTGTTTTATTGAGGTGCTTCCCTTTGTATCACAGGATTTAGAACTGGAAGGAATAAAAGAGATCATCGAGTCTAAGCCTTTCATTTTCATAGCAAAGGACTGTGGACTTGATCCTTTCCTCAAGTCAATGAGAAGGTGGTCCCAAGCTATTGGTGCTGGACAAGCCAAAGCGGGGTGTGGCTCTAGTTCAGAGGCAGGGAATCTCCCTACTTTCCAGGGTATGGAGAAAATCACTTTTTAATATGGTGAAGGAAGCAGAGAATGAAAATCATCATGTTGTCTTGGGCCCAAGTGGTCAGGTCCTCTCCTACAAGAGGCTTAAAGATCAGGGACCATCTGCCATTTTCAACCTCAAACTCCCCTACCTGTCACAATTTGAGTGAAAGGCTCCCAGAGTGTTGAAACCCAGCAGAATCTCAGAAGAGGAGAGACCTAGGACTTCCATTATACCAGGTTCTTAACCTGGGGTCTTAGAGCTTAAAAATAAATATGTTGATAACTGAATGTAATATAACTGGTTTCCTTTGCAATCCTATGTAATTTATTTTACGTACTTAAAAACATTATTCTGAGAAGAGATCCACACGTTTCACTAGACCACCAAATGAGTCCATACCATGAAAAAAAAATAAGAATTTTCTGTCTAGTCCCTATTAGAGGGAAGGTGGCAATCAGAGTTAAGGCTAGCTGGTGGCTGATAAATATATTTTTGATGACTGAGGAGTATCAATGGTCATGCACATAAGCAGGCCTAAAAGTTAGCCACTATCTCTCCTCCTCTCAACCCCCATGCCTTTGGTGTCCTCTAAATTCCTGACAAAAATTGTGGGCACCTAGATGACACAGTGGATAGACTGTTGGTTCAAGTCTGGTCTCAGACATTTGTTAGCTATGTGACACTGGGCAAGTCACTTAACCCTGTTTACTTCAGTTTCCTCATCTATAAAATGAGCTGGAGAAGAAAAGGGCAAATCACTCCAGAATCTTTGCCAAGAAAACTCCAAATGGGGTCACAAAAAGTCAGACATGATTCAACAAAGACAACGACAATAAAATTACAAAATCTGGGACAAATCTGCCTTAACTGTATAAGTTAGGGTTCTAACTTATTGATTGATTAAATCATAGTATGATGCTATATATTGTATGTATACTGTATAATGTATAATGATAGATAGATCTAGAGCTGGGAGGGGCATCTAGTCCAACTTTCTAATTTTATGTATAAGGAACCCAAGACCCAAGAAGTGACTTTAACCTAGGTCACACAGGTAGTAAGTATAATAGTCAAGATCAGGTTTTGTTAGTTTTATTTAATTTTATTTTCCATTTTTAATTCTTTCCCTCTTCTACCACATCCCCCACTCATGGGGAAGGGAAGAAATACAAAATCTTTACAAATTTGAAGTAATACAAGACAAATTTTCATATTAGCCAAATTCTGATTCTTTGGAATTGTGGTGGGTCATTGTGTTGTTTATTATACACTTACAGTTTATTATAATATTGCTGTTTACTGTGTACATTGTTCTCACCTCCCTTTGTATTGCTCTATATAAGGCTTTCCAAGTTTTTCTGAAACCATTCCCTTACCATCATTTCTTCCCACATGATTGCAGTCTATCACATTTTTCATATACCATTACTTGTTCAACCCCCATGAATGGGTAAAGAAGCAGGATTTAAACTCAGGTCTTTTGACCTCAGAGCCATTTCTCCTTCAGGTATAACATGTTAGGTCACAAAAGAGAGACTAGAGAATTATTTCCTAAAAAATAATTAACAGAAACTTATCTGATCAGAATGAGTTTATGGTGGAGAGACAGTTTATGGCAGGAGTTGTTTAAATTTATTTTATGCCTTGGATCATTTTGCATGTCTGGTGAAACTTTTCTCAGAATAATGCATCTAAATGCATAAAATAAAATACATAAGATTACAAAAGAAATCAATTATATTGAAATAAAAATTTGATTTTTTTCCCATGCAAGTTCTTAAATTCCCCACCCCCCCAAGTTCAAAGATTCCATCTTAAAAACTCATGTTCTAGGTACGGAGGCATGGGTGAGGCAGGGGTATTAGATTCTCTCTAATCCTAAAAATGTGTATTGAAATAATACTATTGAACTGATCTGTTGCAAAATAACCTTCTTTCACTTCCACTGCACCTCCCCAAGTAATTTAAATGGTTAAAATTGGTCCTACTCAGATAAAACACTTGTCTGCCACTTCCCCTCCCCACCTAGTAGAAACTTCCTTCTAAATAATTTCTCTTGTACTGCACTTTAAAGGTGTGTAATTAACTGGTAACAGGTTGTTAGGTAGCTGATGAGGTGTGAACCAGCCCCTAATTTGTTTTCTTTATTTACAACTTTCCTTGCACTTGAAGATGACAGCATGATGTTTTTCCTTCTCTGCTTCCTTCACCAGATTAAGAAGTGATTTGTGAAGCCATTTTTAATTCCTCAAATTCCATTAAAAAGGAATATCCAGGGGAGTCTTAATCAAGACATAATGGGCTCTAAAATGCAAACCCAAGTGCACTTTTGATATGGCCCTAAGGTAACTGCAATGTCAAACAACCACCACCAGTTAGTTTTCTGATCCTGAACCCTCAACCCTGGGCTTTTTTCACTTTTGGAATGGCTGCTAGGTGACAGACCTTACTTACAACTCCAGTGTATGGAACAAGCATTAGAATTTGCTTGGTAACTCAAAGGCAAAATTTGTTATAAGATGATGATGATTGCATTTTCAGGAAAATTTGCTTTTCATTTTTAATTTCCCTGACTTCTATTAAATAAAAATCAGGCTGAGAGCAAGAGAAAAATCAAGATACAATATAGTGAGAATTGCTAAAATGCAGGAATGGAAGCCTGAAGGTCTCTAGAATACACAGCTGAAACAAATATGGATAAGTGGAAAACAAGGGTAGCACTGAAAGGAGACAAGACAAGAGCATTAATGGAGACACTGGGAGGATCTGAAAAGATAAATGACAAGAACAATCTTTCCTCCAGCATTTCTTAAGTAGGTTCCAGGCCAAACTCCACTTTGGCTTCAGTGAACAGACTTCATTGTTTGTGCCCTGATTGGCTCTGAGTGAATATAAATAGCAATTGTTTTTGTTTTGGCCAGAAACCCTGAGGGTCTTTCTCTCCCAGATTGATTTTTTTTTTCTTTTTTTGACTAGGTAAAGAGTTTCTTCTCTGCCTCATTTCTTACCTAGCCTTAATTACTGGATGGGTACTCCCTCAGTCACCTGAGACCTGTTGAAGATCTTAGCTTGAAAAGGTCAAAGTCTCCCACTGTATCCAGGGCAATCTCCAGTTATCCTGATCTATATCTCTCCACTGCAACCAGATGACTCCAGAGGAGAAAATGAGGCTGTTGACTTTGCACAGCCCTGTCTCACTTAAATCTAATTCACCTGCATGTCATGACATCACCTCCATGATGTCATGGTACTCTTTGAGAAGGAAGGACAAACAACACAGAAGAGGCTGGTTGTTGTCCGTTCTTAAAGAAAACCAAAATGACATCACTATGCTAGAGTCAAGTTTTGGTGTGTCCAAATGTGGCTGATTAGTCCAATATGAGCTTGGAATGCTCCATCACAGACCTGGTACAAATATCTGTATGAACATTTGGAGTGGATACTCTCAGTTTGTGCACCTTGCATCTACTTTGAGCTGTTTCAATTCTTTTTTGGTCATAGAATATAGAACCTTCTCCAATGTGGGCATGCCATGCCGAGCAGCCCTATGCTAGTAACTCCCAAGTCACACAATCAATTCCAAAGTCTTAAGAAAGACTTTGAAAGTGTCCTTGCATCACTTCTTCTGACCACCATATGAATGCTTGCCCTGTGTGGGTTCCTCATAAATGTCTTTTTGGCAGGCATACATTTGGCATTAGAACAATGTGGCCAGCTCATCAGAGTTGTGTTCTCTGAAACAGAGTACGGGCTAGACTGAAACAAGCTTGCAATAGACAGATATTCACAGAGCTTAACTGAACTCCCCTTGCCAATTTTGTGGACAGCCAAGTTGAAGGATTTAGGGATGATACAGAAATCCCCTGGGTCCGTGATAGAAGGAGGGTGAGAGGACTACATCAATGAGGACTGGCCTCTGAGTCAGGAAGACCATCTCAGTTCAAAAAAACGTAAAAGGAGTGACTCCTCCCTCTGATTTCTCTTTTAGTATGCTGAGAATGTAGAAGATTCCATCAAATCAGTCGACAAGCTTAAAAAGATTGACTGGCTGACATGACCGACTCCTTGAATTTCCAGTGCAAGGGGGGAAAGTTTACTCCTTCCTCCCACCTCACATTCAAGCTGCTGAAGCTTTTCACTTATTAACAATGACTCCTGGGTCTGGAGGTGTCTTAGTGTTTTTTCTAGTATGTGACTCTTTTCCTGAACATGAGAGGCAATTGTGGCTTAGTGGGTTGACAGCTAGCCTGGGATTCAAATCCTTCTCTCTGACGCACACCAGAGTTAGTCATATAATCTCTCAGAGCGCTAAGCTTTTGAGACTATAGGTTGTAGAGAAGGTCCTGACCTGCATTTTGTCACCAGGGAGTTCCCTAAATATTTTTAAAAAACACCTTTATTTAAAAATGTAAAACAAAACAAAACAAAAACATTTTCAGCTCACAGGTTGTAGGCTGAATTTGGCAGCTGGCATTTATTATGACAATGAAATCACAGGTTCAGTCCCTATTCCTGTCATTTGTTAAAAATAAGTGACATTTCCATCCTTGAAGATAACTTCTTGCATTTGAGGTCATAACAGCTGGGTCACGCAAATGGAGTCCAGAGAGAGTAACAAGAATTTCTGCAACTACTCTTCTTAAAATAGACTACCACAATCAGGAAAATAATTAATCTAAAGTAATCACTGCTTTACCAGAAGATATGGACCTTGAAGAAGTAGTTCGAACAGTGTAGAACTAAGGTTTAGTTGAGCCATACTTAAGCTTTAAATGACTTTCCCTAGAGCATCTGGGTGGGATCACAAAGAACTTGAGACAATAAAAAATAATCCTTCTTTTTACATAGCAGGCTCCTTCTCAACTAAACATGAGTTTGGCCCAGAGTTCTATCCCTTTATTGGGAGAAGGTAGTTAAAAGACCCCTTTACTACTTCATCTGTTGCATCACACAGATACACACATATAAATGTACATATATCATGACACTTAAAACATAAAGTATACTAACATCTGCTAGATCTAGAATTGCACAAAGCTCTTCAATGGTTGCTGTTATTAAGTTGTTCAGTCACATCTGATTCTTCATGACCCCACGGACCATAGCATGCCTGGCCCTTCTGTCGCCCCTACCTCTTGAAGTCTGTCCAAGTTCATGTTCATTGTATCCTTAACACTATCTATCCATCTCAAACACTATCCATTTCATCCTCTGCTATCCACATTTCCTTCTGCCTTTAATCCGTCCCAACATCAGGGTGTCTTCCAACGAGTCCCATCTTCTTATTATGTGGTCAAATTGTTTAAGCTTCAACTTCAGTATTCCTCCAGTGAAGAGCCTGAATTGATTTCTTTAAGTACTAACAGATTTGATCTCTTTGCCATCCAAGGGACTCTCAGAAGTCTTCTCCAGCAACACAATTTGAAACTGGTGATTCTTCAGTGCTCAGCTTTCCTTATAGTTCAACTCTCACAGCCAAATACATTGCTATTGGAAAAGTCATAGCTTTGACTATATGGAACTCTGTCAGCAAGATAATGTCTATTCTTTTTAGTATGCTGTCCAGATTGGCAATAGCTTTTCCTTCTAAGGAGCAAACATCTTTTAATTTCATGCCTGCAGTCACCATCTGTAGTAATCTTTGAGCCCAAGAATATAAAATCTGACGCTGCTTCCATTTCTTCTCCCTCTATTTGCCAGGAAATGGTGGGACCAGTCAACGAGATCTTTACTGTTGATGTTTTAGGTTAAACTTCAAGCCAACTTTTACCCTCTTCTCTTTCACCCTTATGTGAAGAGGCTTCATAATTTCTCTCCACATTCTGCCATTAGAGTGCTATCATCTGCATAAAAGAGATTTTTGGTATTTCTCCCAGAAATCTTATTTCCAGTTTTTGATTCATCTACCCTGACATTTCTCACAATGTACTCTGTATGTAAGTTAAGTAAATAAGGTGACAATATAAAGCCTTCCCATACTCCTTTTCCAATCTTAAACCAATCACTTGTTCTGTTTCTTCTTGGCCTGCATACAGGTTCCTCAGGAGAAAAGTGAGATGGTCTGGTACTTCCATCCCTTTGAGGACTTGCCATATTTTGTTGTGATCCCACAGGCAAAGGCTCTAGTGTAATCAATGAAGCAGAAATAGATGTTTTTCCTAGAACTCCCTTGCATTCCCCATAATCCAGTGAATGTTGGCAGTTTGTTCTCTAGTTCTTCTGCCTCTTTGAAAACCAGCCTATTCTTCTGGTAATTTTTGGTTCACATTGCCAAAGCCTAGCTTAACAAATCTTAAACATAACCTTGCTGGCATGTGAATGAGTACAACTCTTCAGCAATTTGAACATTCTTTGTAATTGTCCTTCTTTAAGATTGGGATGTAAACTGATCTTTTCCAATCCAATGACCACTGCTGAGTTTTCCAAAGTTGCTGATGTACTGAGTGCAGAACTTTAACAATGGTTATATTATATACAGGCCTTTGGAGCATATCACTATTTTTCTTCAGATACTTCTAAACTTGTATTTTGTTCAAAAAAAATTTATAACAAGCAAATCTAAAACATAAAATAAAGTGACATTTACAGATATTTACTGATTGATAACATCCTTCATAACTTCACATTTATAACATGAACAGCTAACATTTATATAGTACATTAATGGTTACTTAAAGCACTCTACATATGTTGTTTAAGTAGAGTCTCACACCAACCCTGTGAAGTAAGTGCTATTATTATATCCATTTTACAGATGAAGAAATTGAGGTATAGAAAGGTGAAGTGACTTGTCCAGGGTCCCATAGCTAACAAATGTCTGAGGCAAGATTCAAACTCAAACTTTTCCAAGTCCAACACTGCACCATAATAACAACATTGTTAGTGTCCTGGGTTAACTTTTGCAGAGGATAGGAGTGGGGTAGTGTGTAGTTTCTCAAAATGCACTATATTGATCATATTGCTACTAGAAAATCTTTTTTCCAATCACCAAATAACAGATTTTCATCTTGTAATGTTGAAAGCAGAAAACTTCTTTTCAGCCTAATAACAGATTATAAAAGTAAAACTTCTATCATTTCTGTTTGATAAGAAAACTTTTATTTACCCATGGTAATAGAAGTTTCAGGTTCAACTGCTTATTTCAACATACTGTCACAGATAATTCTATTAACCCTTCTTGTTCAAATGGAGACATACTTAATGTAACAGACGTATCTCAGGCAAATGAGATCTTTATTCAGTTATACTTAGAAACATCTAGGTTTTTTAAATAAATGATACTTGACTCCATAGACTGATCTAGTGAATAATAATAAGATCTTTACTTTCTTTCATTTCTTATATAGGACAAATAATTTTAAAACAGAAATATATGAAAAATGCTATTTTGTCAATGCATTATTCATACATCTAACTTTTTAATAAATGTAATTACATTATCTCTCTGAATCAGAATAGGAATTTGAGTACCTTGCATTGGTTAATTGAGAATATTAAATTTTTAAAAAGTCAACTAAATATTCAAGTTTCAGGAGCATATTTTTGTTCTAAAACAAATTTGCTTCATCCTTATTACAATTACTAAATAAAGCAAAAATTCTTTGTTTATGCACTTCGTGTTCAAAAACAGTAAGCATTGTCATGTGAATGATACAACTCATTTGTGTCAAGAGCCTACCCACTTGAAATTAGCAGATTGCATCCACTGTTGAGATTTAACATGTGCTAGCGCTAATTTGACCTCATTTGCACATAACATTTCAAATAACCATTTCTAGGCTGGATTCACTGTCAGATGATATGAATTTGATGAGTTAGTCTTGCTGTTGTTGACCCTGATTGAACTTTGTTTTCAATGAAACAGTGGATGTATTTTTATGGGAATTCTATTCAAAAATTTTCAATAATTTTGGTCATTTCTTTGTGTTTCTCCTGAGAAAGGTTTGGCACCCTCTACTATCTGTGTGATCTTAAGTAAATTACTTAAATTCCATGGTCTCAGTCTCCTCATTTGTAAAGTGAGGGGATTATATTTAATACCTTCTGAGACTTCCTCTTGTGCTAAATTTATAATCCTATTTCTCTCCCCTTTCCCCCATGGGGCATGCCTTACAGTTATGATTTAAGCTATTATCAGTCACTCAATCCTTATTGAGATTAAGCTTTTAGGACTACTTTCTTTCTTGACAGACTTTAGAGAGCACAGCATTATGGGAATGACAGACGATTTTGATGGGAAGAGAAAAAGAAATGATACTTTTGAAATTTGGGGTACTTATGTTCATATCCTTTCTTTTTATGTTTTTTAAATTAATTTTAATTTTTATTCTGAATTTTAACACCAAACAGAATGGGTATTTGCATTTATATATGTACACACATATATACAGTAGAAAAAAGAGGATTGTTCCTTTAAATTACAAGTCTCTATTATGTACTGCTTGCTTTTCTTTTTAAATATATAAGATCAGCTTTCAAAGTTGTTCTGCATTCTTTAAGACTTTCCTTTTGTATTTTTATCACCATTAAAAAATGTCTCAATATACCTATTTTTTTTTCCTTTTGGCTACTTATTTCTATTCCCCTTTGCCCTCCCAACTCCACCCTGTTAGGGGAAAAAAAAGTCTTTATAACCAATACTCATTAGCTATCTGAAAATGTTTTTCATGCCCTTTCACCATTTATCCTTTAGAGCAGACCTGCATAATTTGTAAACTATGTCAGGCCACCTTTAGATTAGACTGGAAGCAGAGTGATGACGGTTGGTTGCAATGAGTCATATGACTGCCATCAGAAATCTTTTCCTAACCTGTGGCCTTTTGTTGTGCAGTTCTGTTTTAAAGCATATATTGCCATAGATTATCACCCCCTGGGGGATGCTAGAGTGATCCAGGGGGACAGTAGTAGCCTAGGGTGCAATTGTGGGGCATCTAATAAAAATAAGGGGTGGTAGAAGCAAAAAGAAAGAAGAGAAGGAAATTTTAAAAAACTGTTCACACGTTTCATCTGTTGTGTAACAGCGTTAAAGTTGTAGTGATTACATTATTTTCCAAATAAACACACAAAATGTAAGTCATAACCAGTCAATTGTCAAGTCTGCCAACAGATTCAGCAAGCAAGTATTGGCAGGTGACATTATCAGGAAGTCCAGCATGTATCAACAGGAATACGAACATGTGATGACTTGTCTATAACACTGCAAGATGCAATATTTTGTCATCAAAATTTCAGTGCAGGAAAAAAACCCACAAATTTACAATAAATTATTAAATTTAAGATGCATTACTTAAAAATATTTTATAGTTTTTGAAATGATACAAATTTCAAAAAAAAAGTGAAAGAGTTAAAGAGTAGATTTTTGAAGGGGTAATGAAGAATTTTTCTTTTGAAAAGAGGGAATAGGCCAAATAAGTTTGGGAACCTGCACTTTAAAGGATGACTTTTGTTCCTGCATTTTTGTATTAGTTCTCCATGCATCTTGGATATCAGCCCTTATTCAAAAAAAAATTGATCCAATTTCCCTCCCCCAATTATAGCTTCCCTTCTTATCCTAGTTGCATTGATTTTGTTTATGCAAAAACTTTTCAGTTTCATGTAATTGGCACTATTTATTTCATCTTTTGTGATCATCTAAATCCTTGTTTAGTTAAGAATCATTCTCCTATCCATGAAATGTATCTTGTTTTTCTATTATTTTCTATGTGACCTTTAATATTCAGGGTGCATAAGTTTTGGCCTTATTATGGCACATGACATAATTTAAGCCTTATCTGTCAAAGTATTTTCTTGTTTTCTTAACAGTTCTTGTCAAATAGGTAGTTCTTTCCCAAGGAAGTTATGTTTTGGGATTTATCAATTGCTGGGATACTGAGTCCTGAATGTGTGTGGGTTGGTAGGATAACTTTCAAATATTCAAAGCATTATTTTGAATGTATTTTTCCATTATTTTCTCCTGACTTTTGTTAGTCCTGTATAAAAATGTTGATGTTTTTATGAATTTATTCTGTATTTGCTATTTAACACAATTATTAGTCCTTTTAATTTTTTCCTGATTCACTGGAGTTTTCTGAATAAACCATCATGTCATTGGCAAATAAGGATTAATTTTTTTCTCCTCTTTGGAGATTTAATTTTTTTTGTCTCATTGCTATGACTAGTATTTCTAGTTTTAAGTTGAATTCTGTGGGAAGAGCATCACCTTTGCTTTACCCAATAGTTATCAGAAAACTTTTCAGCACTTCTCATTTTTTAAAAAAGACTAGTCTTTGGTTTTAGATTTGTATTTTTGATTATATTAAACAATGATCCTTCATGCCTATATTTAGTATAATCATGTGGTCCATGGTGTTCATGCAACTGATCATGAAAATTATTTTCCTAATACAGACCCATCCTTGTATCTCTGGTACAAATTCAACTTCAGACTGTTTGACCCTTTCCCCCATTCATTCCTATGATATTTTCTCCTTTCCAGACCTCCAAGACCTAGTGACTTCAAAGCCAACTTGTTGAAGGATAGAAATGCCTAGCTGGCTTCCTGCCAGTTTCCACAGGAAGAAATCAGCTCCTGTGTTTATAACCCTTTTTCCTTCCTTCAGCAGAGAAGACAGGTTCCTCATTTCTAGGTTCTTCAAAGAACATAAAAATCTGGAATGAGTAATGCATTTGGATATTATCAGTTTGGCATGAAATGGTTGATCACAGAATAAGACATTTTTGCAAAGCTCTGAGGGGATGACATTTTGATTGAGGAAAGAGCAAAGAACTAAATCCTAAGGGTATGGTGTTGATCAGCAAGTGTAGTCCTGGGTGAGGCTCCACAACTGGGAGGCCTGGAGAACAAAAGGGTACTGGGTTCCAGTAGAAATGGTGAAAGTAAGTAAAGGCAGTGTGGAAGATGAAGGTAGAAGAATCCTTGGGAAAAGCTTTGTCTATTTTTCTTATAAAAGGTCCATCTCTGTCAATATGTAACCTTGTTTTCTTTAGTTACCTTCCTTGGAAAACTTTTGTCATTCACCTTTGTAATAGAATTTCCTTTAAAAAGTTCCCCAAGTTATCAAGTTCATTACTTATTTACAATTACCTCCTTATAGGCATATCTATAGACTCAGGTATAGCAATAGACAAAAATACTATTTCAGAATACTATTCTGAATAGAATACCTTTCAAAAAGTTTCAGGAAACCTAGAGAGCACTTGCATCACTTTCAGAGCCTCTACAACTCCAACAAAAATATTTGTAATATTTTGCCAGTGCAACCATCCACTTATATGATGAAATGTTGGCCCACCCCCACACCTTTAAGAAACAAGTGAAAAAATAAAGGATAATAAGAATAAAAAGCATTAACAAATAATGGCATTTTACATTGCTATCATTTATTTTAGGTTACTCAAACCAGGATTGAATTCATCTCTTTCATGGAAAAAAAAATCTTGTAAATTGCATCATATTGATTGTAGATTGTTCAGGGGTAAGCATTCAGGATTTGTTCTGTGAAGTTTGGATTCAGTGAAAGGGCCACCCTTGAGGACCTAGAGGCTACATGTAGCCTTTTGGCATTTGGTTCCCCACCCCTGGTAGCATGTATGTCAGAACAGACTTCTGAAAGTAGTTATGGAAGTTCTCCTTTAGAATTATCAGTTAGGCTTTATATTACTCTTAATTCATCCAAGGAGAAATCAGCACAAAACCTGTTTACCAGCTGTGGCATCTGATCACTCTACTCCTCTGGACAATTTCAAGGATAAACTAAGGGACATGATGACCTTAGTTCTACAAACACACATAAATAAAGACATACACATACTGCATATGTATGCATATATGTATGTATGTATGTATAATATAGACATGTATCAAATATACACATGTATTTATATATGAAGTATATATTTGTTATCCTTTTATAATCTTTATTAAACCTTCCTTCAGAAAATTAATGTTTTTTTAAGTGCTCCAGATTGTTATTTTCTTTATACATTTTTGAAAGAAACACAGGTCAATGCAATTTCGAAATAGCTTAAAGCTTGGAAAGTTAAATTCAAATGATATTTTACACATTATGTATTAGGCATGTTTGAAGAAATTATCAGTTAATTCTGCTTAAATATGTCCATATTGAGTGTCCATTTCAGGGACACTGAAAAAGATAGGAAGATAGCAATTTCTCCCACACTTCTGATGCAACAGTCAATGGCTGTTCACATACCTGTTGTCTACATGCAATATTTTATCAGGGGAATTCAATTCAAAAAATATTTATTAAATGAGTACTATGTTCAGGTCACAGTACTATTTTTGGAAAAATATAAAAATTAAAATTAGCCCTTGCCCTTAAGGATATCAGAGTCTAGGAGTAAGACATGAAAACAAATGTGCTACAAATGCTACAGAATGCGTTACGGGCAAATAAAAGAAGTAAGTGCTATCCGAAATAGGAGAAGAGAAAGCTCACTTTCAGAGGTGAAGGAATCAGGGAATCCTTTGAAGAGATGGTACTTCAGCCAGACCTTAAAAGATTTCAATCAACAGAGATGTGCAGAGAATGTGTTTCAGGTATAAAAGAAAAAGACACATTGTACTGAAGCATAAGGACACAGAAGACAGGATAAGATCAGGCAACAAGAGTTAATCCAACCTGGGTGGACTTTGGAGTGCTCTAAGTAGAACACAGGGAAATAAGGTTAGAGAGAGAGGCTAGAGGCAATAGTGCTGTAGTCTTAAGTGTCAGGCTAAGGCAGAGTAATAGTAATAGTTTGTTAGATAGTGTTTTAAGATTTGTGAAAAATCAAATAAGAAAATGCATTTAAAATGCATTGTAAATCTCAAAACAATATATACATTTCAATGGCTATTAATTTTCTTAATATTAAAGGCTCGGTATTCCCCTCAATACTCTAAGTTTAGTTTGAAATAGTTATCCAAGCTCTCATTCAGTGGATTTGCTATGAATAGACTACAGAAGAACTAAAGGTCAAATAGCAAAGCATTTAATTATATAGCAGAGTAGCCAAATAAATGGAACAGTTAGGTGGTGCAGTGGATAGAGTGCCAGGCATGGATTCAAGAAGATTCATTTTCCTGAGTTCAATTCTGTCCTTAGACACTTAGCAGCTGTGTGACTCTGGGCAAGTCACTTAATACTGCTTGCCTCAGTTTCCTCATCTGTAAAATTAGCTAGAGAAGGAAATGGCAAATCAATCTAGTATCTTTGCCAAGAAAATCCCACAGGGTCATGAACAGTTGGATATGACTGAAATGACTCAGCAACAAGCCAAATGAATAAGAGTAAATCAAACAACACAGTCATTATCATCTTTCTTTTACAGGAAAGTATAAAATCTCAACAGAGTTGGGAGGCAAGAATACTCTGTTGATAAAGTAGAGGTGTTTATGTCATTACTGAATGACCTCTCATAGTTCAGTGTGCTAGGAAACTGCTGTACCTCACCGTTTCTTGTTTCTACCTCTTAGCATGGCTTCCTAGGGACAAATAAGGGTTAAAGATAAGCAATAATCCTTGAGAGAAAATGTGATATGCTAGAAAGTGCACTAGATTTGGAGTCAAGAAGACCAAGATTTCCACCATACTTATTTCCTGTGTGACCCTGGACAAGTCACTTAATGACTCTATCACTTTTTTTCATTTGTAACAATAAGGACTGTTATATTTGTAGCATTTAGGTCACAGGGTTGTTATAAAGATCAAGGAGAAACAACAAACATATAAAATGTTTCATAAATGTCAATTATGAAATACCTGATATCCCTGGAAGGGGAGGGGTAGAACTGGTAATATTTCTGTCACTGAGGCAAAAATTCCTATTCTCCTTATAATAAGCAAAGTTGTTCATGGTCACATATGTGAATTAGGAATATAACTTATGCAATTATATGAAGGATGAATTTGAAAAGGTTGATTGAATTTGCAGGCAAAAGGACAAGTTAGGAGACTTTTACAATAGTCAAAGAGAGAGAATTAAGACTTGAACTAAAGGGCTGGTAGTGTAAATGCAAAGACAAATGCAAGAAATATTATGAGGAAGAATCAGATAATTTAAAGACTGTAGAGACATGAAGGAAAGAGAACAATCAAGTATAACTTCTAAGTTTCAAGTTTAAATGACTGGGAGGATAGGGATATTAATAGAAATAAGGATATTTGAGGTAGAAGATATTTTTGTGATGTTGTTGCTAGTGAGGAGAAAAAAAGCAAGTTTAGTTTTGGACCAGTAGAAGTTTTCAGAACAGCCATGTATAACTATATATAAGCAATGAGAAATGTGGACTTAGAGCTCAGTGGAGAGAATATGATGTATAATTAGAAAAAAAAGATAGAGAGAAAGAAAGAAACATAGATAGATAGATAGATAGATAGATAGATAGATAGATAGATAGATAGATAGATGGATGGATGGATGGATGGATGGATGGATGGATGGATGGATGGATGGATGGATGGATGGATGGATGGATGGAAGGATGGATGGATGGATGGATGGATGGATGGATGGATGGATGGATGGATGGATGGATGGATGGAAGGATGGATGGATGGATGGATGGATGGATGGATGGATGGATGGATGGATGGAGTTTTGGGAGTTGTAATCATAAAGATGGACAGTGGAGCCTTGGAAATAGTTGAAATAACCAGAGGAGTTGGGGAAAGGAGAAAGCTGAGCATATTAATTTAGGGATCACATACTCTAAGAGATAGGATGAAGTTGAACCAATCAAGCACCCACTATGTTTCAGGCATTGTGCTAGGCAATGAGGATAAACAGACAAAAATGAAATAATTTCTATCCTCAAATAGCTTTCATTCTATCGAAGGGACATCTTGTATATAGATAAGCATATACAAAATAAGTAATTACAAAATGTATTAAAAAGAAGGTATTGAGGGAGATGGAAATACCAGTAACTAAAAAGATTAGGAAAGGCATCATGTAGGTGATGGCACTGAGCTTTGAAGGAAACTAAATTTTGCTAAGAGGTAAAGGAATGATAGGAGATGCAATACTCTGTGCTAAAAACATCAAAGTCAGTTTGACTGAGTTAAAAAAGTAAATAAGACAGAGTAATATATAACGATCATAAAAAGAAAGGGTGGAACGCAGTTGTGCAGGAATTCAAATGCCAAATAGCATCACATGCATAGAGATGATAATTATACCCATAGGAACTTAGGAGGTCACTAAGAGGGTATTTAAAGAGAGAAGAGAAAATGGCTCTGAACAGTACCTTGGTGGCATAACTGTGATGACCAACAACAGAGACTGAAGAGTGTTCAGACAGTTAAGAGAAGAACTAAGAGAGATGTGTTGTAACAAAAATCCATAGAGAAGAAAATATCCAGGAGAAAGTGGTAAGGAATGTCAGTTCTGCAGGGCAGTCAAGAAATATGAGATCTGAGAAGAGGCTATTGGGTTTGTCAGTTCAGAGATTCATAAATTTGAAGAGTGCAATTTCAGTTGAATGAAGAAGTTAGATGTCAAATTGCAAGGGATTGAGAAGTGAGAGGGAAGAGAAGAGTAGGAAATAGCTTTTGCTAGGAGTTTAGCTGATAAAGGGAAAAGTTCTATAGTCTTGCATTTTGAAGGGGTGGTAAAGGCACATGAGGGATTTTTTTAAATTTTAATTTAATATATTATTTTCCACCATAATATGTCAAAACAATTTTCAACATTCATTTTAAAACTGAGTTCCAAATTCTCTCTCTCCCTTCCAACCTCCCTCATTGAGAAAGCAAGCAAATTTATTTCTTACATATATGTAATCATGCAAAACATATTTCCATAATGGTCACACTGTAAAATAAAACAGAGACCAAAACAAAAACATAAGGAAAAATAAAGACTGTAAAAAAAAGAAGTATGCTTCAATCTGTATTTAGACTCCATTAATTCTTTCTCTTGGGATGGATAGTATTTTTCATCACAAGTCCCTCATGGTTGTCTTGGATCATTGTGTTGCTGAGGATACCTAAGTTATTCACAGTAGATCACCTTACAGTATTGATATTACTGTGTAAAATGTTCTCCTGGTTCTACTCATTTCATTTTGCATCAGTTCATGTAAGTTTCTTCAAGATTTTCTGAGAGTATCCAGCTCATCATTTCTTATATGACAACAGTATTTTATCACAATCATATACCACAAATTGTTCAGCATTCCTCCAATTGATGGGCATTGCCTCAATTTCCAATTCTTTGCCACAAGAAAAGAACTGCTATAAATATTTGGGCATAGTTCCAAATTGCTCTACATAGTGGTTGAATCAGTTCACAACTCCCCCAATAGTGCATTATTATCTCAATTTTCCCACATCTCCTCCAATATTTATCATTCTCCTTTTCTGTCTAGTTAATCTAATGGGTGTTAGGTAGTAACTCAGTACTGTTTCAATTTGTATTTCTCCAGTCAATAGTGATTTAGAGCATTTCTTCATATGGTTATAGATAACTTTAATTACTTCATCTGAAAACTGTTCAGGTTTTTTCATCATTTGTCAGTTTGGAGAATGGCTCTTTTATAAATTTGGCTCATTTCTCTATACATTTAAGAGATGAGGCCTTTATCAGAGAAATTTTCTTCAAAAATTTTTTCACAGTTAGGATTGCTGTTTCCTTCCATCCTATTTCCACCCTGTTTATTCTATTCTCTCGCTACTTTCACCCTGTCCCTCCTCAAAATTGTTTTGCTTCTGACTATTGCGACCCCAATACAACCCTCCCTTCTATGAGCACCACCCACTTCTCTTATTCCCTTCCTCTCCTACTTTCCTGTAGGGTAAGATAGATTTCTATATGCAATTGAGTGTGTATGTCATTCCCATTTTGAGCCAATTCCAAAGTGATTAAAGTTCAAGCATTGCCTGCTGCTTTCCCATCTTCCCCTCCACTGTAATAGTTACTTCTTATCTCTTTTATATGAGATAATTTACCCCCATTCTACCTCCCCTTTCCTTTTCTCCCAATACATTCCTCTTTCTTACCCTTAATTTTATTTTTTAAGGATATCTTCCCATCATATTCAACCCTGTGCCCTCTGTCTATATATACTCCTTCTAACTGTCATAATAATGAAGAAGTTCTTATGTGTTACAAATATCATCTTCCTATGCAGGAATGTAAACAATTTAACCTTATTAAGCCCTTATGAGTTCCTTTTCCTGTTTACCTTTTATCCTTTTCTTGAATCTTGTATTTGAAAGTCAGATTTTCTATTCACCTCTAGTCTTTTCAACAGGAATACTTGAAAGTCCTCTATTCTATTGAATGTCCATTTTTTCCCCTAGTATAATTGTGCTCAGTTTTGCTGGGTAGGTGATTCTTCATTGCAATCCTAGCTATTTCACCCTGCAGAATATTATATTCTAAGCCCTCCAACCCTCTAATGTAGAAGCTGCTAAATCTTGTGTTACTCTGACTATAGTTCCACAATACTTGAATCATTTATTTTTGGCTGCTTGCAATATTTTCTCCTTAACCCGAGAGTTCTGGTATTTGACTGTAATATTCCTGAGAGTTTTTATTTTGGGATCTCTTTTCCAGAGTTGATGAATGAATTCTTTTAATTTCTATTTCACTCTCTAGTTGTGGAATATTAGGACAGTTTTCCTTGATAATTTCTTGAAAAAAATGTCTAGCTCTATTTTTTAAATCATAGCTTTAAGTCCAATAATTTTAAAATTATCTCTCCTAGATCTGTTTTCCATGTCAGTTCTTTTTCCAATAAGATATTTTACATTGTCTTCATTTGTTTCATTCTTTTAGTTTCATTGTTTCCTGATGTCTCAGAGTCATTTGCTTCCACTGTCTCAACTCTAACTTTTAAGGAATTATTTTCTTCAGTGACTTTTTTGCATATTTTTCCATTTGGTCAATTCTATTTTTTAATGAGTTCTTTTCTTCAGTGAATGTTTGTGCCTCTTTTTCCATTAGGCCAATTCTGCTTTTTAAGGAGTTCTCTCCAGCATATCTTTTTCCATTTGTCTAATTCTGCTTTTCAAGGCATTCTTACCCTTATTGCATTTTTGAACCTCTTTTACCATTTAACCTATTCTGTTTTTTAAGGTGTTATTTTATTCAGTATTTTTTGTGCTTCATTTACCAAGCTGTTGACTCTTTTTTGATAATTTTCTTACATCATTCTCATCTCTCTTCCTAATTTTTCCTCTGTCTCTCTTACTTGGTTTTCAAAATCCTTTCTGAGCTCTTCCATGGTCTGAGATCAATTCACATTTTTCCTAGAGGCTTTGGATGTAGGAGTCTTGACTTGGCTGTCTTCTTCTAGATGTCTGTTTTGATCTTGTTACCATAGTAACTTTCTAGGGTCAGAATTTTTTTCTGATGTTCACTCATTTTCCCAACCTATTTCTTGACTTTTAACTCTGCTAAATTGAGGCTCTGCTTTCAGGGTGAAGGGTGCATTGTCCTAAGCTTCAGGGATTTTGTGCAGCTGTTTTCAGAGATATTTCTAGAGACTTCTAACTTTTCAGTTTTTGCAAAGTGGTATGATCTATGAAGAGGTGTGTTTACTACTGTCCTAGCCTGTGTTCTGGTCTGTGAGTGACCACAAACACTCTTTTCTATCCTGGAACTGTGAGGAGGGTCCCTATGTTACTGTGGCCACAAGCTCTGATGTGCTAGTGCCCCTCTTCATCCCAGGACTATCACCCAAGACTATTACCTGGATCTAATTATGGGCAAAGCAAGAGAGTCCTGTCTCTAATTCTAGCAAAGAGACCCTTGTAATCTCCTTCTGACCAGTTGTTTGACCTCCTTACCTTCTATTGTCTGAGAGCTCTGGAAACAGCCACTACTGCTGCTGATTCATTCACTCCCAAGGCCTGCTCCTGGTTTGCTAGAACTGAGTCTCACATAGCATACATAACATGGCACTCTACTCTCACCCTGGTGCAACAGACCTTTCCTACCAAACTTTTAAGTTGTCTTTGACTGGAAAATTGTTTCATCCCATCCTTTTGTGGATTCTGCCACTCCAGGATTTGTCAAAGGCATTATTTAAAGGCCTTTGGAGAGGTTTTGGGGAGAGCTTAGATAAGTCTCCCCTCTCTGTGCCATCTTAGCTCCACCCCCCAAATGAGGGATTTGTAAGGATGGAGAAGAATTAGGCATGTTTGTAAGAAGCAGGGAATAGCCAGCAGAATGGAAGAGAAAGAGAAGGAATGATTTGTCAGAGCAATCTTCTAGAGGAGACGAGGAGAAGGAATAAAAGCTAATGCCCTCTGGTGAAACAATGAATAGCTTTGAGAAGGGTCATAAGTTAAGGGAAGAGAAGAACCAGGAGAAAATGTTATCATAGAGTACAAGGAAGGAGAGATTATCACAAAGGTGGGGGTGATGTCTACTTATTTTTCTTTGTTACAAATAAGATTTTAATTTGCAGGTGATTCTCCACTGCCCCTTCATTTCACAAATAATTGAAATAAAAGACAAAAGACTTCAACAAAATTATTTTTATTAAAATAAAGTGCTGATCAACAGTATGAGATGCTGCATGAAAGTAAAGGAGAATAAGAATTGAAAAAAGGTCATTGAATTTGGCAATGTAGAGATCATTGAAGACCTCTGAAAGAGTGATTTCAGTTAAGTGATGGAAACAGAAACTCAACTGCAAGAAGTGGGGGGGAACGAACAGGGCAATAGCTTGAGGGGGTGGTTATTTAGGATAAGGGAGAACAAATATGTTTCTAGGGAGCAAAATTTGAAGAGAGAGAGGGAGGGAGAGAGAAAGGCAGAGAAAAAAGGTAGAACAGCTAAGAAAGAGAGGATGATGAATGCAGTTTGCATTGTATTTGTGACATGGGAGTGACCTTGCAATCTCAAAGGATATTGCAGTAGAGAACAATGTTTGGTAGCTTGCATCAGTTTGGAAAGATTCTGGATACAGTCCTGATGACTATTTACTATCTAAGGATCAAACTAGTTAAATATCACTAGGAAGGTGAGCACAAGGGCTCATGAAACTAACTCATGAAACCATTTACTAAGGTGTAGAGGAATTACAATCTGCATTAGTAGAAGAACTATCCCATCAATGAAATTACAGTCTTGGGGAAAATTTAGAAAAGCATACTTTGAGTAGAATTTTTTTTAAATATTAAATGTAGCATTTTGAAATCTACTTACAATATTTTACATTCCCTTTTGCCAAAATTTTCCAAGTTAATTATGTATCATAAATCAGCTAAGGAATAAAACCTTACCTGGAAGTTTAAAAAGAAATTATATTTTCCTCAGATCACACATTCTGAATCAAAACCCACCCTACTTCATTCTTTGGACAACTGCTGAAATTTGAAGTATTATTTAAGAATCTAAGGGACCTACCAAACAAGAATGGATTCAATTGCTCACATTGTGATATTGCATTAACTCTCTCAGGCTAATAGGGCACCATTTTCTAAATTACCTCGTCTAATAGACTGAATCTCCAGGACCCCAGAAACAGAGGTTAGTGATATTTTAGAGTCATAATGTCAGTTTTGTTAAAATGGAGGTCAAGGAACACTATTAGAAGTATAGAAACCAATCAGAAGAGGTCACTCCTTTTAGAGTTGACAAGTTCCAAAGACATATGAGATAGACTTGATTCTGTTGGTAAGAAGCAAGTAAATTGCTCCCTTTGGAAACATGTATGAATTCTTTCAGGCCAGGTTGGTACAGTTTGTGAAATTATTTCATCTTAAAAACCAGACCTCCTTTGCCCAGTCTCATTTACAAGGCACTCTCAAATTGAAGAATGGTCTGTATTTAGGGCAGTGTCCAACTTTTTTGAACAGAAGAGTGACTTTACATTTCTTCTGAGCCTTAAGATGAGTGTGAAAGTGGAATGGAGGTGGAGGGGGAAGGGGAGTTATGTAAGATATGGGAATAAGGGACTGAGAAGATGAAATCTTTTGGCAGTGAAGTCCCAGAGCCTCTGTCTTTGAACCACAAAGAGATGAGCATGTCAGTAACCTCAACACATTATGGGTTTTGATTTTTTTAGAAGTGGAAAGGGTCTTGAGGGAGTTAGTCTAACCCAAAAAAATCCACACTATACAATATTGGACAATCCATCATCTAGCACTTGAATAAAGACTATATACCTCCTCCCTCCATGCTATTATGAATGGGAGAATGATAGCATTTGCCATTCTGCAATTGAACAGGTGGTGGTTTCTTATCTTATCTTATCAGTTGGGGACCAACTAATTCTTCATTCATTATGAGGAACCAGTAGTTAGCATATGAATAATAGGACCCCTATGTTGTTTGTCACTTGCCTTCTTCAGGACTTGCAATCTCTTCAATATAGGAAACTCTAAAAGAGCTAACTCCTTCTAACAATAAAGATTATCACCTGTTCTGCAATTTATTGTCTCAGAGAATTGACTGAGACCACTGAGAGGTTAAGTGACTTACTCAGGATGACAGCTAGTTTGTCAGAGTTGGGACCTGAACTCAGGTCTTCCTGACTTCTAACCTGGCTCCCTTTCCACTACTTCGTGCTATCCCTCATGTTAGTTGAAAAGAAGAATGGTCCACCTTGCACTCTTGCAGATGAGAGTTAGCAAGGGATTTAAATAAGAATTCAACAAAAGGTCTCTTTATACAAAAATCAGCCTATCTTTATGCTTCATTCCCACACATTAAAGACACTTTTGAATTAAGATACTGAAGATCTCTCTTAAAATATATGTCTATTGTTCAAAGCAATTATAATTGAATCATTATCAACTGCTAACACATCAATTAAACTAATTCATTAGAGAAACAAGTATCTACTATGCTCAGAAATTTATGGTTGGTTCTAAAAGAGACACAAAAATAAATGACATGGTTTCATCCTTCATAGTGCCCTAAAAGTTTAGCAAAGAGACATAAATGAGTAACAAAAGTTAGTAAGCATAGTGGATTGGTTGGTTGGTTGCTGTCCTTTGTTTTTGAAGAGGACCAAAATGACATCACCAAGATAAAGTGAAATTTCACTGTGTCTGACTGTGGCTGATCAGACCAATATGAGCTCAGAATGCTCTACCACAGACTGGACACAGATAGTCTGTGTGAATATTTGGGGTGGATATCCCAAATTTGCGCATCCTGTGTTTACTTTGTGCTGTCTCAATTCTGCTTTACTCAAAGAGCATAATATCCTTTCTGATGTGGGCATACCATGCTGCGTGGTTCTGTGCCACTGTCACCCATGTTGCACAATCAAATCCAAATTTCTTGAAAGACACCTTGAGAGTGTCCTTGTATTGCTTCTTCTGACCACCATGTGATTGCCTGCCCCATGTGAGTACTTCATAAAGTAGTCTTTTGGGCAAGCATACATTTTGCATACAAACAACGTGGTCAGCCCATTGGAGTTGCGCTCTCTGAAGCATAGTTTGAATGCTCGGCAGTTTAGCTCGAGCAAGGACTTCAGTGTCTGGTACCTTATCCTGCCAAGTGATCCTCAGAATCTTCCTCAGACAGTTCAAATGGAAGTGATTCAATTTCCTGGCATGATGCTGGTAGACTGTCCATGTTTCACAACCATACAACAATGAGGTCAGCACAACAGCTCTGTAGACTTTCAGTTTGGTAGTCAGTCTAATACCTTTTCTCTCCCAAACTTTTCTTTGGAGCCTCCCAAACACTGAGCTAGCTCTGGTAATATGTGCATCAACCTTATTGTCAATGTGTACATCCCTGGAAAGAACACTACTGAGGTAAGTGAACTTAACCACAGCATCCAAAACTTCTCTATTTGTTTAATGTGTTAATTATAAGCATAATGGATAGGTTCCAATGAAATACTCTTCCTGGTTCTAAGAAGGAAAAAAATCATTTCAACTTCAAAGATCCAAGAACTTTAAGGTAAAAGTGGCTGAATCTTGAAGGATATGTAGGAATTCAACAATCAATCAACTTCTAGGCATTTATTAATGATTGCTATGTGCCAGGTACTATGCTAGGAACTAGGATTCAAGTGGAAATAGAATAATTGGCAGCACCTATACAGCACTTTCAAGTTTGCAAAGCACTTTACTAGTATTGTCTCATTTGATGCTTAAAACCACCATGGGAGGTAGACATTATTATTATACCCAGTTCACAGTTGTTGAAACTGACTCAAACCAAAGTTAAAGTGATTGGACAAGGGTCATAAAACTTCTTAAGTGCCTGAGGCTAGTTTTGAACTCAGATATTCCTGACTTCAGGTCTTTTGCTTTATCCATCCTACCCCTGAGCTATCTCTAAATGGCTGGGGCAGGATGGGGAGGTACACCAGGAAGAGAGAAGAGCAGAAGCAGAAGTACAGAGGTGGGAAAGAGGAGAATCTGAAGCTTAGCTCTGCCTCTTTATTACCTGTAAGATTGTGGGCAAATCACTTAACTTCTCATTTTCCTCATTTGTAAAATGAAGGGGTTGGATTAGATGACCAGTTAGGTCTCTTCCAGTTCTAAATTTCTAATCCTATGATTTATAGGGTCAAGCAACAGAAACTATAATGAATGCTAGTAAAATATGAGGAGTGTAAAGAACTCTTCTTGGAAGAATACTCATGGAACTAATCTTTTTTCTTTTCTTTCAAACATGTTCAAAGAAACATTGAGGACTTTTTCATCCTATAAATTGTTCTGCAGTTGTTTCCTACATGTAGGGGGCTATTTTCAGTAATCTTTAGTACAAATTATGAAGATATAGGAAAAAGACAATACTCCTATGTTCTGTGTCTCTTAAAGGTCAGCTGGGCAATACAATGGTGGTCCTGCTTCTCCAAGGATGAGACTTGATTTTTTTCTTATCTTTGTTTTTAGTCTGTCCCTGCTGGAATTTCAGGACATATTTTGTTGAAACTGTTTTCATAAAAATTAATAATTTGAGCTAACAAGGAAGCTTCTCAATTGCAGTTGGGAGTTACTTTTTTCTCTGCTGAATTAAGTAACAGGAACACAGCTATCTAGAGGTTTATTTGTCTATTTAGAAAGATGGGAAGCAGAAGAAGTAAAAATAGAGAATAAGGCAAAACAGAAGAAAGGAAGATAACACTACGGCAAAACAAGAAAGGAAGATGAGAGAAAGATGACAGATGTGGCCGTCTGAAGAAAAATTAAAAGGAAAAGATCACCAGCAGAGACTATTTCAAGCATCTATTTCAAGTTATTTAATGTGGAGGTTGAATTAGAAATGTAATTAATTTAATTATGCACAACTGTTCCCCACTGAAATTAATTGAAGAAGGTCTTCCTTAGAAGACTTTCCCTAGAGGCCACCTTTCTGCTCCAGGCTCTCTGAGCCAGGTTGTCAACCTCCCACCTCAAGCCACATCAATCTGGTAGGAGAGAGAAAAGAGCTCCATGGGAGGAGACACTTTGGCAGAGGCTCTCCACACCAACGCTCTAATTAAAGCCCTGGGGACATTCTAATTAGAACCCTAGAGCTAATTCACTAAGTTTGGTCCAAAGCTAACACCTTTAATTCCTTTAATTCAGAACCTTCTCCTAGACAAGCAAAAATATCTTTTGTTAGCTTCCTTTCGGAATTCTTGTAGCTAGACAATTAAGTCCTCCCTCTCCAGTACCTACCTTTCTCTCCTTCTGGTCCTCTACTTCTACAATACCTTCAGAAATTCCTACCCCCTTGTTTAAAAAACAGACAACTCTCCATTCACTTTAGTATCTTCCCAAATTCCTTCCGTTCTCTTCCTGATGGAAAGCTGACTTCCTTCTAAACACACTTGAATTCTTACAACTGTTTCCAGGGTTGGTCAGGCAAAGTCCAGAAAAATGACAAGACTACGAAGAAGCAGCGTCACCCTACTCTACCACAATGATATAAAGATTGAAGAGCAATAGACCAAGTAGAAGTGAGGAAACCCCAAAAGAACCATAGCTTCTCATACCATCCTACAAACATAGGGCAAATGCTTTGTTCCACACTGCCTTTCCTAGGCTCTCCTTTCTGTCACCAGCAGTCAGCAACTGGTCCTTCATTGAAGGTCATGACTTGCAATTATATTACTCTGACCAGATCCCAATGGTCAGTCAACCAATCAATCAACATTTAGTTTAGCCTATTACATGCCAGGTACAGTGCTAAGCTTTTTATCAGTCACACTTTCTCCTCAGTTAGAGTCTTCCTTTCCACTTCAATCCTTGAATTTTTTCTTGTACACTTCCCTATTTATATTGATCACTCTTTTGAATAACCTTGCCTTTGAATTCATCAGCATCCTCAGTTGCCATGACCTCCATCTCCACTCTACATTACCCACCCTTAGAAGCAGTGGTCATATTTAAGATCATCACCCAAAATATTCAGTTTCCAAGATCTTGAAGTCTGAAAATTCCTTCTCTGATCACAGTCTGCTACCCTTTCAACTATCATTCCTAATAACAAAAGATGTAATTTATGTAATTCTTCAAGTTTTGCAATGAGCTTTATATGTACTATATCATTTGATGCTCAGCAATTCTATGCTAGTACTAATGTGCTGCTAATGATGTAATGCTAAAACTATTACTATTATTATCCCCACTGTAGAGAGGAGCAAACAGGAAAGAGGTCAAGTGTCTTGCCCATGGTCACAAGCCAGTAAGTATCAGTCGGGATATAAATGTAGTTCTTTTTGACTCCAGTGTTCTAGCTTTTTCTACAAGCATGAACAGGTCTCCCCTTTCCTTAAAAAACAAAAACAAACACTTTCACTTGACATGTGGGTCAGCCTAAGTCTCTTCCTTTTCATCAGAAAGAATAATCTTTTTATATTGCCTCTATATTCTTGCCTATTCACTCACCCTCTTTGCAACTTTGCTTCCCATCCCATACTCTACTGAAATTACTCTTTGAAAGACCACCAAAAACATTTAAATTGCTAAATCTGATGATTTTTTTTCTCAATCCTCATCTTCCTTTACCTTTCAGCAACATTTAACACTATTGGCTGTTCACTTTTGGATACTTTCTCCTCTGCTGACTTTTGCAAGGATACTGGTTCTCCTACCTGTTCATCTTCTTTAGTTTGCTTTGGTAGTTTACTATCTCTCTCTGCCCTATTGACCATGAGTGTTGAACAGGGTCTTCCCTTGGCTCTCTTCTCTTATGTCTCTGTACTACATCCCTTTGCAACTACTCTGTTTCTACGAGTTGAATGATCCTTTGTATGTGGGATCTCACATCTACCCACCCATCCTTACATATCAAGGTTTGTGTTGTATAGAGCTACTCAGTTATCATACTTCTGTCTCTAATGTCCCATTCCTGAAAATGAATTCAAAAGCTTCTTGTATAAACCAAACCCTCCTCTTTTTTTTACTTTTAAAAAATTTATCTTAATTGATATCTTTTGTTTTTACTTTGCCTAGATTTCTCCCTATGTCCTTCCCTCTTTTCCCTCTAAAACAGTCATCTTTATAATTAAATGTTAAAAAGTTTACTATTCTTTTTTGCTTTTGAATAACATGTTATTTTTTCCAATTACATGTAAAGACAATTTTTTACATTCATTTTTAATAAAATTTTGAGTTTCAATTTTCCTCCCTCCTTCCTTTTCCTCCCTCCTCCCTAAAATGGTAAGCAATTCAATAATAGATTATCTGTGCTCAATCATGTAAACCTATTTCCATATTAGTCATATTGTATAAGAAGAACCAGAGCAAAAGGGGGAAAAGAACTATATAAAAAAGTGATAGGATATTTAAATCTGCATTCAGACTTGAGCAGTTCTTTTTCTGGATGTGAATAGCATTTTCCATCATGAGTATTTTGTAATTGTCTTAGATCATTTGTTTACAAAAAAGAGTCAAGTCAATCATAACTGATCATCCCACAATGTTGCTGTTACTACGTATAATGCTCTCTTGGTTCTGCTCACTTCATTCAGTATCAGTTCACATAAGTCTTTCCAGGTTTTTTCTGAAATCTGCCTGCTCCTCATTTCTTATAGCACAATAGTATTCCCTTACATTCTCATACTACACCTTGGTCAGCCATTACCCAATTAATGGACACCTCAATTTCCAATTCTTCACCACAACAAAAGAGCTGTTATAAATATTTTTGTATGTGTAGGTCCTTTTCCCTTTTTAATAATTTCTTTGGGATACAAACCTAGTAGTAGTATTGCTAGATCAAAGGGTGTGCATGGTTTGCTTGCCCTTTGGGCATAGTTCCAAATTGCTCTCCAGCATGATCGAATCAGTTCACAACTCCACCAATAGTCAATTTCTCCTCTTAACTTCTTTATTTTTGTTGAGATAGCCACCATTCTTCCTGCCCCTCATCAGTTGCCCAGTCCTATTGATTTTACCTCTACAACATTTCTTCCATGTACCTCTTTCTTTCCACTCACTCTGCAAACACCCTAATTCAGGGTCCCATTACTGCATTTGGACTATTCTTCTAATTGACTTCTTAGACTTTTCTCTCTTTTCTCTTAGACTTTTCTCTCTGTTCTTCAATTAAAAAAATATATTGCATGCCTATTGTCTGTCAGGAAATATGTTAAATGATGGAAGAAAAAAGACAATAATATCTGCCCTCAAAGAGCTTACATTCCATTTGGGAAGAAGAACAACATACAGACAGATAAGAAAAGCAAAATATATTCACAATAATATCAGTGGGATGGGAGGTCTCTAGCATCTAGATGTACCAGGATAGGCCTCCTGTAGGAGGTCCCACTTGAACTGAGACTTAAAGGAAACTAGGGATCATGCCAGGCAGAGATGAGGGGGAGAATATTCCCAGCATGAAGGAAAGCTTGCATAAAGGCATGGAGGCAGATGATCATATGTTGTATATAGAGAGCACCAAGTAGGCCAGCTTGGTTGGAATATAAAGTAGGGGAGATGAGAAGCAACAGAAAATCAAAGTAGAAAGATAGGTTGGAAACAGATTGTGAAGATATTTAATTGTGAAAGGGAGGAGTTTGTATTTTGTCTTAGAGGCTACATGGAACTACTGAAACTTCTGGACCAGGGAGTGATATGGTCCAACATGTGCTTCAGGAATATTAATATAAAGCTATGTGGAAGATGTATTGAAGAAAGAAGAGACTAGAATCAAGAAGACCACGTGGGAAGTAGTTGCAATATTCTGAGTGAAATGTGATATGGGTGGGTCTGAACTATGATGGTAGTTATGTGAGTAAAGAGAAGGGGATATCATGGAAAATCTTGGAAGTAAAATTCGTATCATGGAAAGTAAAAAAAAAAATCATGGAAGTAAAATTCTTAACACCTGGAAACTGATAGCTATAGAGAGGATTTTGAGGGAGAGAGAAGAGTCAAAGATAACTTAAATTTTGAATGTGGATGACTAGAAGGATAGCGATGCTCTAGGGGTTAGGTATTAGAGGAAAATAACGAATTCTCTTTTAGATATGTTGCATCTGTGATGTCTATAGAACAAAAAGGTGTAACAGTCCAGCAGAGAGCTGACAATATAAAATGGGTACTTAGGGGACTGAAGGAATGAGGACTGACTGACTGTAAATTTGGAGGTCATTTTCATAGAAATGATAACTGAACCCATGGGAGCTAATGAAATGACAAAGAAAAGAGTGTAATAGAAGGAAAACAGAGGATGCAGGGGCTTTTGGGCACATTGATGCATAAGGCGCTTGACATAGATATTTAGTCAATCAAAAAAGGCTGAAAAGCAATCAGAAAGGAGGAGACTCAACAGAGACATCACAACAACTCAGAGAAAAGAGACTATACAGGAGGAAAAATGCTCAATAGTTTCTCACACCCCCAGAGAGGTCAAGAACAACGAAAACTAAGAGAAGTTCCATGGACTTAATCATTAGGAAATCCTTGGTAAACTTGGAGAGTTCAATTTCAGTCAAAAGGGAGAAGGGTAGATTACTACAGTTTGAAAAGTGAATGGGATATAAGAAAAAGAGAAGCAACAAATGTAGACAGCTTTTTCCAGGAATTTGGCAAAGAAAGGAGAGAATGCTATAAAATGTTAGCTTGAAAGTCAAGGGTGGGATTTTTAAGGATAGGACATGCCTGTAGGAAGTGGAGAAGCTAGCGAGTAGAGACTGAAGATCCGAAAGAGAAGGGAAGATGAACAAAGGAGCAACCTGACAGCAGACATAAGAGGATATAGAATAAAGGAAACAAATAGAGGGTTTGGCATTGGTAATGGGTACTTTCTCTTTCTCTGAAATTAGATCATAGGAAGAAAAAAGTGGGGGATGATATTGAAAGTACCATTCTATGTTGTCTTCTACTAAAAAGCATCAATTTCTCCCCATTTCCAAGAAGGTAAAATACAAATCCATCATAGCAATTATAGAACCCTGAAGTATTCAGAAGATTCCGTTTTCATCTATGCTGATTTCTGGGAGTTGGTCTTGAGTCTAAATGAAGGATTGGAAAAATTTTGTCATTTCCTCCCACCACACGCAGTTATTTGTGAGGCATGTTAATATCCATAAAAAATATAACAAACTATGTGCTGAACTGAATAATTAGTCTGGAACCCTTATGAGTCAGACTAGTATCTTGATCTGTCATTAACCTGGATGGTGGGGGGCTTTGATATTATGTTTTAGGGGGCTCAAGACCACATGATTACAATAATCAGAGATCTTTTTATCCTTAATGCCTTGCATAAAATAAGTAGCTTATGAAAAATTGTTTAAATGAATTAAATAAATTTATGCATACATTAAATGAGGTTATTCTTATACACAATACTTTAAGCAGAAGAATATAGCAATGATTCATTGGAATGAACACAGGAATTAGACAGACAAGACCAAGAGTATTGTATCTCTTGATCTTGGGTGATAAGAGTGTTAGAACTGGCATACCTGGTCAGGCTATGGCACATCTAACCCAATATTCTTTTTCTGATAGTGACACCAAGCAACGGTTTGGGGGGGGGACCATTTTTTTCTTTAAGATATAGAATTTAGACTCAAATATCCTAGTTTATCTTGGTAAACCCATTGTACATGAATGTATCTATACTTTTATGAAGCTATTTTTATTTTTTTATTGTATTACCTCTTTATTTCTAAACAAAAGAAGTATTTCCTATCTCTGGTGAAGGTCTCCAGATGCTCTTAATTGCAGATGGTACCATGTTAATTCCATTGAGCTCTGCAACAATATAAAGGCTGTTCAGCAATGTTAACAATATTGTGAATGAGAGTGGTCCAACCATCCACAGTGTAAAAGCAAACTAAATGAATAAAGCATATTGGCTGAACTCTGACATGCAGCTGGATGGACAGCCTGGCAAATTAGCCCATCAATATGCATTACTTGAATAAGTGGGTTAGATGGACAATATACTTGGCCTACATTTGAGTAGGAGGAGGACATTGAACTGGATTCGATTTAGAAAATTGCACAATGCTTTCAATAATCCCAAACTGCTTGCTATTGGCAAAAGCCCATCTTGTTAATAGCAGTATCATGAAATGCTATTCCTTTGAAAGAATTAAAATAATAAATAATTCAAATGTCAAGGGAAATATGCAAAGTGGATGTAGATACTTTGTGACATGTGACCATCATCAACTTGCACTTGAAAATTGTCATGACAGCCAATATTACAGATATTTATCACATGAAAATGAAGTGGGTCAGTCACATAGCAGAAATGAGAGACAATAGACAAAGGGTACAAGCAGTACAAGAGCAAGAAGTAGAACAACTGGGATATAACATCAGCAGAGAATTTATTGGAGAGCACATACAGTAATCACACATGATAATATGTCATGGAGAGGCATATAGCATCTGTGTGGTACAGAGGAAATAGCATATAATTTGGGCATCAGAGCTCCTGGGTTCAACTTTCAGTTTTGGAATTTACTAAGTATGGCAGATCTCTGGGTTTCTCTTCATTTGGGAAATGAGGGGATCAGATGAGATCACATCTTACAATTTCTACTAGCTCCAAATCCAATCCTGTAGTAGTTATATGCAGCAGTAGAAGTAACAATTTTGATGAAATTATGGATCTCCAAAGTATTAAAGCACAAAAATATTAAAGCACATTACCCATTAGAATAATGAGCATCTTAAGTTTGCCACCTAATGGCATAATACAATGAGCAACATAAATGGAATCAGGAGACCTGGGTTTGAGTTCCGATTTTGTCACTAACTTGATGTACGACACTGGGAAATTGATTTAACCTAGGTAATCAGGTTCCTCATTTGAAAAAATGGAGTCAATAACACTTTAACTATATCACAGGGTTATTGTTATGATTAAATGAGACAAAATATATAAAGCCCTTTGTAAATCACAACTGAAGATCCTGAGATATTGAAATAGTTCCTTGATGTCAGTGGCATCTCTCTCAATCAGTTTAGACTGAAGTCCTTTTCCTCCTTTGTGATTATTGGCATGAAACAAGAAAGAGGGGGAGAGGGAGTGATAAAGGAAGGAAAGAAAAAAGGAAGGAAGGGAGGGAGGAAGGAAAGAAGGAAGGAACAGAGGAAGGGAGGAAGAGAGGAAGGAAGGAAGCCTCCTTCAAAGTGGAGGAACCCAATGTATAAGAAGCCTTCTTCAAGATATTTTAGCCCTTTAATGTGTCTGGGCAGAACTTGGATTGTCTACCTATTACTTCTTGTTCACATTATGTTATTGGTACATTTCTTTTTCTGATCATGCATGTCCTGACTGATATTGTTTATGTGACTACTTGAGTACAAAATGTCAGTTGTGTGCAACTCATTGTGGGTAACATGCTTCAATATACTTTTGCATATCACACTTCTCTCCATTGCCTTCTATGCTACCAATACTTCCGATTCTTTGGAAATTGTGATGTTCTATGATTTGCAGCTAAAAGATATTACAGAGAGAATACTAGTCTTAAAAGATGGGATTTTGTAGAGAAGAAAAATTCAGGAGATGACCTGGTGATTACTATCTTCTTGATTCCCTTTTTGGGGTAGTTTCCAAAGTTTGGGTATCTTCACTTCCCTGACATGTCTTGAAAATCATTCCTTTAAATCTTCAAAACTGGGTCAACTTGAGCACAGATCTCATCAGTCTACATGTGTTCTGATTCAACTCCTCTTCCCAGGGTCATCATCTTAAGTTCCTTTCCACTTACTCATAAAATATTGGGTACTGAGGATCTGAACATGCTGATTTCACTGTCATTGATGGTGGGAACAGGTCACTATAAAGACAATGGAAAATCTGTCACTGCTACATTTGTGCCTATTTTTCAGCTTCCAGTTTTTTTCCCTGTAAATGTTCTCAGTATAACCTGATTTAGCTGGGTTTCATGGCAAACTTTCTATAGGTTTATTTTTTTCCTTGTGCCTAACATTGCATTGAAGTTATTGAGTAACAAAAGATTACAGATTTAGAGCTAGAAGCGATCTTGCTCTTTATCTGGTTCAACTACTTCACTTTAATAAAGAGTAACTCAGGTCCACAGCAATCACATAACATGTTCAAGGTCGGCAGGAGCAGAGTTGGACTTCCAATTTAGGTTATTTGCCTCTAAATCCAGCGCTCTTTCCACTCTACCATGCTCCTTATCACATACATTGCCAAATTCTTTATAAAATCTCCCTACCACATAAGTAGCAATCTTTCTCACTCCCCTTCTCTCTCCGTCTCCATGTCTGTCTCTGTCTCTCCTTTCTTTCTCCCTTCTCTACCCCACCTCTCTCCCTCTCTCTCCCCACTTTCTCTCTACCCTCTCTTCTTGTCTCTCCTGTCCCCCTCTTTCCCTTTTCCCTACTCTCTGTCTCTGTTTCTTTCTCTTCTATTCCACGCCCCCGGTCTCTCCCACTTTCCCTTTCTTTTGCCTCTTTACCTCTCCTTTTCTTTTCTTCTCTTCTCTCCCCTCCTTCCCTCCCTTTCTTCTCTCCTTTCTCTTTTCCCTTTCCCTCTCTCTCCCTCCTTCAACCTGGTCGTACTTGCAAGCAGCAGAAAATGAGCCAGCAGATGGAAATATTGAAGATGAGAGAGGGGAAATGATTGAGGGGCCAAGCTCCTGGGTGAGCAAATTGAAAAGGGCGATAATAATAATTATTCACATTTATATAAAGCTTTAAGATTTGCAACTGACTTTATATGGATCTCCTTAGATAAAGGGCACAGGTGGAGAGGTTAGTTTTGGCCAGGAGTAGATGCACTCCATCATAGATTGGAGCAAAAGAAAAGAGATGTGGAATGATAAAGAGGGTTTTGCAATTTGAAGTGTTAAAGGGGCAGCTCACAACTGACAGTTTCTCTTTTCTCATAAAGTAGGAGGCAAGGCCCTGAAGTTTGCTCCATTTTGTTTTTTTCATACAAATATATCATATAAGAGCACATAATATTCTCAAGGGATTTATTAAGTGAAGATAATAATGTAAGATTCACTCAAGCAACTAACTTCCTTTGGGGGAAAAATTAATCTTTTTTTTTTCCTGAAAAGGCTAATTATGCTTTTAGAAGTCATATCTCCATCCTTTTCAACTGTCCATTTGGCTAAGAAACCAGCCCACAGAAATCAGGAATAGGAGGGTTTAAACTCCTTTAACACATTTTAAATTTCATAAATAATCGAGGTGCAGGTTGCTAGGCTGCAGATGATTTCCATTTCATCGTATCCCATTATAATGTAATTTCATCTTGTTTCACTGTTGTTGAGGGTTTTGTTTTTTTGGGGTTTTTTTTGCATCGTTCTAATCTTAAGAGCCTGAGTTGCAATATTTAATTGTAACTATTGTAAGAAAATTACTCTAGGTCTTTTATTTACGTTATTTCTTTGCACATATTTGAACAGGAAAAAGAAATGTCTATAGCATTACCCTGTTAAATACACTAAGAATCCCAAAGAAGAGAAGTGATGGGCTTGATTTCTGCTTTCCTGTTTCCAAAACTTCTCTTGGATTCATCAATTCACCTAAAGACATAAACAATTCCCAGCAGGGCAGCTGGAAAAGGGGTGGTGCTGTTGATATTAAGGTGTCTTTCCCATTAGAATGTAAGTTAAGTTTGAGGACTGTCTCTCCTTTGTATTTATATTCCATAGGCTTAGTGTAGTGCATAAAACATAGTAAATAGCTTAATAAATACTTTCTCATTCATGCAACTCACTGATTTCTTTAGATAATTTTATAGTTAAGAACTGACACCTTCATTTCCCACCAGCTGTGCTACTTGGTTTTGACTCCTCCATTATTATGCTTCCTCAGGATAAGCTCATCACCAGAAAACTCATCATCATGGAGATTGCTTCAGCTGTGTTACTCAGGCCTCATCAGCACCCTCAGTTGACTTTCCCCTTTGATTGAAAAAAGGTTGGAAAGCAGAGCAAAAAACTCCTCCCAAAGCTTCCCTTTATAGAAGCCTCAGACATTCTAGCCAAGACTTTATTCCCCACCAGGTGTTCTCGGTCTTTCCTAATGTTCTATTCCCCGTTCCGGTGACTCCCCAGATAAAATCCCTATTCCCTGGCCACTACTTTTCTACACTATCATTCATATTAGAATGTAAGCTCCTTGAGAGCAAGAACTATCTCATTTTGCATCCCCAGCATTTAGCATAATCCCTAATACATAGTAAACTTAAAATACTTTTCATGAATTAATTCACAAACACATTGTAATGGTTATCACTTGTTTAACTATTTGAATGGGGGAAATTCTATGGAAGAATTTACCCCTCCTTAGCTCTTGCCAGTACAGGCACTTTCTTTTATTGAATGAAGTAGACTCCTCTTTAACTCAATGACTTGAGGATTGGTATAGCCTGGACTCCACGAGATCAATTTCTGTTCATTTAACATGAGCTAACTTTCCCCCAAACAAACGGATTCCTTCCACTGGCAAAGCTTCCAATAGTAAGTAAGCTATGCTTGAAGTTGTAGCTGAGATACAATCTTGTCCTCTGAATTGGTAAGTTGATGTCTGTCATTCCATAAGCATTTATTAAGCACTTGCTATATACTAGAAACTGAGCTAGAAGCAAGTGACTGAGTTTGATTATAAGTAGCAGAGGTAGTTTTCAGTCAGATTCTTCGCAATGTTCACTCATGATCTTTGCTTTCTCTCTTCCTAATGGACTGTCTGGTTCCGTGAAACAATGAGGTAGAAAGGAAACCCAGCAGGCCCCCAATGTCTCTGGACAGAGGTGGATAGGTGGCTGCCTTTCTGGGTAACAGTGAAGTCATTGGAACTGTCTTCATTCTCTCCTTCTCCCTCCCTCTTTTCATTTTATATAGCAATCATTTTCCTCATGGCATGTATTCCATAAAAGAAAAAGCTCTCTTTCTAGATCAAACCTATCTTTTCATGGAGGGGGGAGGATCAGCCTTGCAGGTGCTCTGATCAAGGCCTAAATATCTCAGGAGTACTGGCACCCCTAGTAATTTTGAAGCTGGTAGAAGCTGATGTTTTTCCCAAATTCAGTAGAAATAGAAGAAGAGGGAGTGGTACAAAACAAAATTAGAATCAGATTTATGTGGAAAATAGAGATTGGATTTACTAATGAATCAACAATACTGAAATACAATAAACACCATACTAGGGAGAGCCCAAATTTAAGTAATGCATTAAATTTTAAATAATTGTTTCCTCACAGTAAACCTAGGAAGAATCTTCCATCCCACCCAGAGAAAAGAAGAAGGTGGCACACAGGGAAAAAAAAATATCCACATACCTCAACTCCATTAGGACCAACGTAGACACTGAATAATAGGTTGAGGCAGTTGTTTCCAGGACTGTGGGAGATCAGGTAAGTCTGGGTAACCATGGGAAATCATGAATAGAATTTCAAGATGGAAGAGTCCCTAAATATCATCTAGAGATCGTTTTATGGATGAGGAATTGGAGGCCCTGAGAAGTTAAGTAACATGACCCAGGTCACACAATCAGGGTTAAGGTTAGAGTCTGAGGGTTAGGATTAGGGTTAGAGTTGGAGGGTCTGAGGCAGAAGGGGAGTTGGAGTCCTGAACAAAATTATGGTTAGAGTCCAAGGATTAAGGGAGTGATAAAATGTCTGTTATGAGCAAGGCACTGTGCTAAATCCGGAGAGCACATGCGCATTTCATTTGGCCCTTACCTGGAAACACTCCAGGTTTGTAGCAAGTGCTAGAGCATGTGTTGACTTACATAGCTTTCAGGAAGTTAAAGTCAGATCAGTACTGGGATGTCAGCACCAAGGTAGGAGCTCTTCTCCTAGAGAACTGACTCTACATTCAAAATATTATAGATTCACAATCCCGTTGTAGTGCTAAACCTCAGTACAGGGGTAGATACAAATCAACTGCTGGTTTGCCAACTAGTAGGCGAACATGAATATTCTTGGAGAGTAGCCAACAGTCTTTACAAAAAATAAATCCTGCCAGACTAATTTTTTTTTTTCTTTGACAGACTGACAAGGGGGAAGTGGTAGATGTAATATATCCAGACTTCACTAAGGCCTTTGAGTCCATTTCACATGACATTTTTCTTCCATAAGCCAGTAATGCATGGTTTGACTCACACTACTGTCAAGTGAAGGCATAAGTGGTTGGAAAGTGGCAATCAAAGAGGGGCTATCAGTGACTTTATGCCAGCCCAGTGTGGTCTGCTGGTGCTGGCCTTGGAGTCAGGCTTTATCTAAAGGGTGGTGAAATTGAGAGCGAATTCAGTAACTTGACACTAACACAATTTGAGAGGATTGCTGACACCTTGAGAAATAGGTGGAGATTATAATGATCTTTAAAGTAGGGGGGTCAAGAGAATCAGACAGTTGAGCTTCAAAATCGTGGTATCACTCAAACAGGTTTTGGAAGGACTGATGGGGGCAGGAAGAGAGATGCTATATGTGACACATTTCAGAATAATACTAGTTGTGTATTTTCCACCTTTTTTGAGGAGGGGGCAATTCTTTAGTTAATGATTTAGACTTTTTTGCTTGTTTGCTGTTTGCCAAATTGGTGACTTCTGAAGTAGATACTCATCTGACTCATGCAAATTAATGCATCTCTAATTCTCTAACGTTTTGATCTTAGAGAATTTCCAGGCCATTGAGAGGTTAAATCATATGGCAAGTCTCATACTGACAGTGTATGTCAGAGACAAAACTTGAAGCTCTATCTTCCTTACTCCAAGGACTTGTCTCTATCCATGATGCTATCCTCCCTGTGTCCTGAGTCACTTAGTTTCCTGATACTAAACTACAGTCAGTTCTGTGAAAATGCTTAAAATGAAGAATTTGTTACACTGCAATGGATGTATCAGGGAACAGTTTGAACATAAAGCATTTTTTCCTGGACTATTTCATCCACAAGAAGCAGAAAACAGCCCCCAGCTACAGAGACAAAGGACAATGAGCCACGCCCCTCTACATCTGATGTTACCACTTTCTGATTTCAGATCACCCTCTTTCCATCTCTTCAAAATAACTCACAAGCTACAACTCTCCCAAGGCTCACTTCTACCAGCAAACCTCAGTTCTTCTTCAAGGTAACGCGCTATATTGATTGTTTATCTTTTGGTGCAGTAAATGCTGTCGTCAGAGGAGGGCTAGTCTGTAACCCTCTCTCCCCAACCCCCCCAAATCTTCCTCCACAGTCATGCTCAAGGCTCCCAGCCCCCAGTCCCTGAGTTGCCTATCAGGAGTCTCTCAAGGTCCCCTTCCTACCAATAAGGGTCCATCACCTTTGCCAGCCTGAGCCATGGGAACTGGGGCACAGGCCTAGTGATAGCCAAGACTGCCATTATTTATTATAGTGTTTATGTATTTTTAACCATTTAACATATATGAAATTGTGGTGTCATTTTTTAAATTAGGTCCTTATCTTTGTGTGTGAGTGTCTCCAGGTGTCATTGATGAAGGTTTTGAGAGTTGTGCTCCAAACCCTATTTCTGCCATAAGTCCTTTGATTTTTATTGCATAGTTTTGCATAGAGGGGTGATTTTTAAGAATGCATGTGTTGTGTTATAGCAGAGCTGATTGTACTCTGTAGGTATTGCTTGTAGAATCAAGGTATAGCCAAAATCGTGGCATAGAGGAGAAGGCATTAGGAAGGAGAAATTGTAAACACACTGATACCTATTTTTTTCTCAGGCTCTGTGTGCGACCTGTTTTTGTACCCTCCATAAGCTGTTTGTTGGAGCCCTGGTCTGAATAGCATGCCCAATGTCAGTAATAAAGAGATGTGCTTGTGCAAAACACGGGCTGGTTATAAGTATTCTTGTTACCTCGACACTTCCTTAGGCTATGTCCCTATGTAGCCACAGAATGAGGTGGAAATTGAACCAATTACCTCGATAATGAATCTACAAACTACCTTTGCCTGAGGTAGAGAAATAAATGAGGCAAAAATGGCTTGGGCTTGGTTTTGGCTTAAATTATTCCGGTAATTACTTCAATTCTCCTTTTGCTGTATGTATGTAGACTCAGGCTTCAAATCTACAGGAGTGGGAATATCCACCTAAGGGCTATTTGTATGCTTTGGCATTTGAGGAATCTTCCAAAGTTTAATTCAAACCTGCTTAAAGAAAAGTTGCTTTCTAGCTTCTTTCTTTTGAAGAAATAACACTGCAACTGGCATTACCCAAGAAAGATGAGAATCTTCCTTTTGGTCTAAACCTGATTTCTTTATTCTTGCTTCAGACATGATTTCTGTTTTTGATGTCCCAGGGTTAGGGATGAAAAGAATTTTGGATTTAGTTAAGTGAGTCACCAGCATCTACCTTCTTAGAGTCTCAGAGGCTGCCCACCGAGTGACTGATTAGACGGGAGCAAACAAAGGAAAACAAGACTGGCATTGTGTCCTATTCAGAAATCAGCTGCTCTTGAATGGGGGATTTGAGTGTCACTTGGCCCCACTACTTACAAGGCAGTTGTCATTTATTTATAATCAGTTCCCAAAACAAGAAGAAAGGGGAGAAATGAGTGGCCCCTCCCCTAAGGCTGCAGCATGTCTCTCAGGGATGGAATAAACAGTGAGCACACTGCAGAGAGTTAAGCAGTAATGAGTGCTGCCCAACTGGCCAAACAAACCCTGGCCCTCCTTTCTTCCTTCTTCTGTCCCTGTCTTCCCCTCCACCTCCTCCACCACCACCCCCTCCTTCAAACTATAATTTCTATTTCATTTCATTCTTTCAGCCTTTATATCATTTTATGGCTTACTCCATGATAAGGGGAGCCTTTTGTAAAACTCGGAGGCATGTATGAGATCGGTTTCTGTAGCTTTTACTTATCCAGTGAATTATTATATTCCCCAGGAAAGGATATTGTCACCAGATTACAAACAATTCCACTAGGTAAATAGAATCATGATTATCAATTGACATTGCCCTGTCTGAAAATGTCCCATCAATCCCCCAAGGGTGCAAATAAAATGATTCCGTGAAGGCAGAGATGGAAGAAAAACAACGTTTGCCTTTTCTCAGGTACTTGGGGAAAAATGTATGTAACTTTTGTTCAGTCTAAGCAGTCAGCCTTTGATGCTATAAAATCAGATGCAATCAGCTTTAGTTTCTACCAAAGACCTACTTTCTCTTTGATTCTACATCTTGAGTTCCCAGAAGAAGTTGCTTACATATTTAAGAAGATCATCCTCTCTTTACTCGTAGCAACAACTGTTTATTCATAGTTGGTTTATATCTGTGTAAATATATACCCTTTCCTGATTAAAAGAAAAACAACTTACTAACTCCTACTACTAAGGTTGCCTCAGGATTTGAATTCGTATCTTCTTGATCCCTATTATACAATATTGCCTCTCAAGTTTTATAAATATGAATATATATAACATAGATAAGCTATATAGAGGAAAACAGAACTGCTGTGTGTGTATATGTATATGTATATAGTGTGTGTGTGTGTGCAGGTGCACACGCATGCATACTACCATAATAGTTTCAGTAGAACTGGAGAAAAGCAGAACAGCAGAAATATATACACACATATGTATAAATATATATATATATAGACACACACACATATACGTGTTTATATTACAAAATAAAATCTGCTAGCACTCTGATTTCTAGTTCTATTTTTTAAAAGGTACTTTAAATGATAGAACAAACAAAAGATTTATGTCATATTCTGGATTCAAGTCATGAGACTTTGTGACCCTGGACAAGTCATTTAACCTCTCAGTGCCTCCATTGAGTAGTTCTCCATCTGCACTGGAAGAGTGAGTTTTCTTACAGGAGTTTTCTGTACCAACAAATAATAATGATGATAATGATCACTAGTTTTTATATAGCACTTTAAAGTTTACAAAGTACTTTACAGATATTATTTCTTCATCCACACAGCAACCTGTCAAGGTAGGTACCCTTCTTATCCTCATTTTAAAGATGAGAAAACTGAGGTAGATAGAGCTTAAGTAACCTGCCCAGAGTCACATAGTAAATCTATGGCTAGATTTGAACTCAGGGATTCCTGACCTTAGATCCAGTGTTACTGTGCCACACACTGTCTAGTCAAGAAAGTGGACCAGCAAATTTGAAAATTTAGTTACTCAAGTAGGTAATCATAAAATCAGGAAATTTGACAAATATTTTCACAACAATCTCATTGTTTTATTCATTTACTTCCAAGGAAATGCTGCTGTAGTGTTGCTAATTTAAAAAAATACTTTTAATTTATATGGCCAGATTGCTACAGGAATATTTTTCTATCTCCTCAGAATACATTTTTGGTCGTATAGATAGTCCAGACCATTTGTGATCCAAATAATTGAGTAATTGGTTCTAAGTGCATTATAGTATACACTAGTGTATGGAAACAAATTTTTACCAGTGATAACTTTCACTTTAAGAAAATTTATCAAAATTTAGTTACATGTCATAGGTCTTGTATATACTTTAATTTCATGTATATTATATTAAGTATGTATGTATATATTTTACGTATTATATTATGCATATGCATATATTATATATATTATGTCCTATATTAAGGTAGGCCAATTAATTGTAATGTCAGACAAAATGATAGGCTGAGTCATTAACACAGGTAAAAGATGGGGCTGGTATTAGAAATATTCCATTAAGCACTGAAGCTCATGTAACACCTTGTCTATGTATGTAACCAATATGGCCTTTATCTAGAAGTGCTAGTATTATCTGCAATTGGAACTTTAGTTGAAACAAATATTCTTAAAGAAAAACAGCTGGTAGAAATCTGGTGTGATCCATTTAAATGTGTGCCTGCTCTGAATGGAAATAAACATCATATTGAATCCTTTGTGTTTCAAAAACTAGCATTCTTAGTCAAAAATGAGGAAAGAACATGAAGAGATTCAGAAATCTTTTCAGTTTGAAAATGGATCTTTCAAAACAATTCACCTGCAAAATTCAATATAGTCCTAATAGACCCAGACAGTACATTCTTACTTTCAAGTACCCAGATTTCTAGCCTATTATCTCTTACTTGGAGGACAGTGGCACATCAGGATGAGTCTCTTTCCTTTTTTTCATAAAACCAGAGCAACTTGTTACTTTTTTTAAAAAAATCAGTTTGAAAAAAAAATAATTAAATCAGTTATTTAATATCAAATGGACAAAATATCAGGAATCTATATTTTTCCCTTCTTATCAGATAGCTTTGGTGTTGAATATAGTCACAATGTGAGGCTTGTGGGGGAAGGAAGTGGGAGTGGGGGAGGAAGATCAGAGTGAGAAAGGAGAGAGGGAGGGAGAAACAGAATTATTTTAGAGAAAAAGGCACCCCATCCTCCTTCAATAGAGTACACTGACAGCTCTGCATCATCTGCATTTCTGGCAGAATCAGCACATCCTTTACTCCCACAGGTTAGAACACCATGTGCTGATGCTAAAAGACAGCAACAAATGTCATTCATTCTACCACCTCAGCAACAGAGGACTACAGGGTATATAATATTTGTCTCCTCCCTCACAGAGGTAGGGCAAGACTTAATTAATGATTGCAAAACAGTTGGAGGTCTACATATAAAAGTTGCTGTATAATTGTAAAGGATTGTGGTGAGGCAGGGATAGTATTAAAAATTTATTGAGGAAGGAAGGGAATTTAACAGGTGAATTTTATGTTTTACTCTGAAAATGACACCAGAGAGAAATGAACTGGCTTTCTAAGTACCAGAGGAAAAGAAGGGGGTGAACTTAAGAAAAAGTACTCTATAAATCCTAAAGTATTATTATTTTAGTTTTATAGCTTAGATTAATCTAGTTTTAAAACACAATAACAATAACCAGCACTAGCCGAGTACACTGTAATGATTTGTTATTGAGATTAAAATCTCCCAGTTATATGATGGTTATCTGTCTCTTGGAATGTCACTGTTGTATAACAAATTCCAAGTTCATTAGATGTTTAACAAGGATACCTCAGCCACTGAGATGATAATTGGACTTTCTTTGATGCCCCTCAGTTTCCAGTTGGTTTGTTTCTCTGTCAGTCACATGCTTATTTTTCTTATTTGCATTTGTTCTAAGGCAGCTTTTGCATAGTAGAGAAGCAATATACACATTCTGTTGAGTTATTAAAATTTTCTCAGATATTTGGGCAAAATTTATTTCCATACCATAAAATTTATGAGTTTTTTTTTTATCACAGCGTATCTGTGGGTTTATATTCATAATGGAGTCAATTCTTTTGCTTGTCTCACATTTGAGGACCAGTCAGTTATGCGAAGGATCAGCAATAGTGTTATGCCTATTGGCAGGATCGTCAGCAATCTTAAAGCTTACCTATATCAAATTTTATGGTTTAAAAGTCACTTTGTAAAAGTAGTACGGCATAGAGGATAGCAATCTAGTCTAAGAGTGAGGAAGACCTGAATTTGAGTCCTGCTTCTGACAGATATGTGCTAGGTGGTGTAGTGGATAGAGACTGAGCCTGGAATCAGGAAAATCTGAGTTCAAATCCAGTCTCAGATACTTATTAGCTGTGTGAGCCTGGGCAAGTCACTGAACTCTGTTTGCCTCAGTTTCCTCATCTGTAAAACGAACTAGAGAAGGAAATGGCAAAACACTTTGCCAAGAAAACTCCAAATAGAGTCATGAAGGGTCAGACGTGACTTAAATGACTGACCAATAATAAATCTTACAGGTATTATTTGTGTAACCTTAGCAAATCATATAAACTCTGTACTCCATGCAATTCTCTAAGACTATAATTTGTAGAGAAGGTATCAATTGGCATTGGTAGAGGAAATTTTTTAACCAGGAATTTCCTTATGCTACTGAAATCATGATATTATGTGTACACACACACACACACACACACACACACACACACACACACAACACACCCCTAGGAACAAGGACTACAGCTGTGAATTCACTGTTATGGGGAACTCCCAGAAGAAGAAACTTCAGCTTGGCACCTTTTCTGCAATCTGTATCCTTAGAGACTTTTCTAGAATCCTGTGAGGTTAAATAACTTATTCAGTCAGTAAATGTCAGAGGCACTTCTTGAACTCAGATATTTTCTGACTCCAAGGATACCTATCTATCTCTCTATCTATCTATCCATCTATCCATCCTTCACATATATATGTATATACATACACTGCATATATAGAGGTTCAGTTGATAATTTATTATGAAATGGGGCAGGCATACCAAGTTCTTTGGGTGCTGAAGATTTCATAGTCTTCATAGCATACCATCATTGGTAGTGGGAAGAGAGACTGAAATCACACTTTAATAAGGCACAGAGGATGTAGGGGTAAATAACACAGAAAATACAGAGACAAGTGAGGAATATAGATGCAGATGTGGAGAGTGATAAGATGGTGGAGGAAGGCAGGCATTGTGGGGAAGAGCACGTGTAGGTGGAGAGGCACAGAGAATCACCCATGTAACCATGAATTAGAGTTGGGAGCAGTTGGTAGCATGTACCTAGATGGTGATGGAAGAGTGCTCAAGGGACAGGAGTTTGGGATCCCATTGTATAGGGTTTTGTGGGGGACAGACTGTGATCTGGGCCACCTTGGAGTTACTTCATTAACTTATCCAGATCATCTCAAAGTTGTCAGTAAAACTTTAAAGATAGCAAGTACATGTCATCTCAAAATTTTCAGCACCATTTGCTGTTCTGTTGCTCTTATTGAAGATGACTGGAACTTGTCTGAGATTTATATATCATAGCGCTGAAAGGTCGTGACAGCAAAGTCTGGATGACTTCACCAGATTTGGCACATATTATCAGGATGTGATGTTTTTAAGTAAATATATGAAATAATTTGCAAATCATGCTCTTTTGATCTTTGGGACAATCTGTATGTGACTTCTAGATTTCCCATTGAAGTCTTCTTGCTATTACTACTTATAAATTCACTATACTGACTAGAAGTGGGAGGCAGTCAGAGGGACCAAAACAAGATGCAATTTTAACACAAGTATGTGTGTATTTGTGTACATGTGCACACAGACATTCATGTAATCTGAGGGTCAAAACTCTCATTGGTGGAGATTGGTTATTTAGTGTTCCACATCCACATAAGGGACAGAGTTGGTGAAAGCTTGGGAGAAGAGATAGTCTATCTTCTGACTCCTAGCTTTTACAGAAAAGCCCTATGATTCTAGAATCTCTTCAAGCCCCTGAAAGAAGAAGAAGACTGGAAAGAAACCAAAATGTAGAGGAATGGCACTTCAATCGTGTCCCTATTCCCGGTGAACTCACTAGGGACTTTGAAGAATTGGGCAAAAACTGAGATGTTGCCTTTGTTGAGATGAGTTATCTTGCTCCTAGTGGCAGAGCTTATTCACTTGGTGTATTTTCTGATATATTCTTTACTGTATAAGATTTCTGATTTCTGTTTCAACAAATAAACCCATTTTGGTAAATGGATTTATTTGCTCTATGGTTTCATTACGGAACAAGCATTCAGTGGGAAGAGTATCAAGTCTATACACATATCTCTGTGTATAAATATATATGTATGCATGTATTTGATATGTATATATATTCATATGTATGTATAAATACATACATTACATAAATTATGAATATTTTTACAGCAAAAATGGAAGCATTAGACCAATTTTACAGATAGAGAAACCAAACTCACTTAAGTGAAGTAATATGCCCAATGCCACAGCTTGCAATTAGTAGAACCAGGACCTGCATCCAGGGCCTATGATTTCAAATCCACTGCATTTTTTACTATATAACAGCTAGCTCTACATGGCTATTTCAATCTATATCTACACATAATTACTGGTTTATCTATTTTTGACAAGCCATGACTTTTGTTTTAACGACTTGATGGATTGAAGCCTTTCTCAACCCGTATATTCTTAGAATTGGATATTTAACTCTTTGTTGCAGAGCCAATATCTGATAATATGCTTACCCTGATTTCTTATCTTTGAGCAATAACTGGTCCTTATTTAGCTTTCTAGATTGTAAAATGAAAAATAGAGTATATGGATCTCTGAAATTTTTCCCTATTCTTTAAGTATGACTTGACCATCATTTTGCCAATTGAAAACTGTACAATAATGAGAAATTTGCTCATTACTTAACACAAATAATCATAATATGAAGTCAGTTTTATAAAGTTTGAAAATTTTTTGTAGATATAAGTGAAAACTACAGCATGATCATAGAGGGAGTACTATTTCCAAGGGCCCTAGTTCCTCCTAGAGCCCTAATTCTCACAGGCTAGGAAGCTTTCTCCTTAAAAATATTTTAATCTATTCTTGAGTTTTAGCTGGTCTGGGGGTTTAAGGCTCTAGTCCCAGACCTAGCTTCCTGGCCACCCAAAGGAATTAAAGAGACCAGCTTATGAGGAGTCAATGCCCTTCAAACTAGATCCATGTCCCTCGGCTGCTGACCAGATTTTTGGTGGTTTTGGGGGCATTTCTACTGCTACTCTGTAGTTCTCCATCTTACAATGAGGTTTGTAACTTTGTTGTATGTCATGTACCTTTGACAGTTTAATGAAGTCTTTGGATCTCTTCTCAGAACACTGAGTTTTTAAGTATATCAAATAAAATACAAAGGGTTGCAAAGAAAAACAATTATATTGAAAAACCTTTATATTTTTTTTAATTTCATGAACCCCTCTATGTCATAGTAACTAACCGTTTATGGAATCAAGTTTAGTAGACATATGTAGTCAGTTTTCTCTCCCCCACTTTGAGTTTACAGTTCTATAGATCAGAAAAATTGCCAAGCAAATGTCCTTGACTGATTCTCACTAGATGTAATCCATATCTTGCCAACAATCTATATTTTCATTTCTATATTTTAAATGACATTGGTGCAGAAATCCAAATTCTCATCTCATATATCATCCTCCTAATGAGCTGTTTACTTCACAAAACTTACTTTTCTTTCCAAAGTCCAATTCTTCAACTGGCAACAGTGATGGAAATACTCCTTTACCCCCAGAGTCTGTATTTTAATTGCTAGTACTTCATAATCCCATCAGCATTTGGCATTCAAGACCTTCCACCACCAGTCACCAATCATAACTCATACAATTTTCTCCTATTGCCCTGTGTTCTGAACTGTTTTGTACCCACATACGTACCATGTTTTTCTGCCTCCTTGTCTGTTTTTTCTCTTTCTTTTGTCCAGGATGCCCTTTCACCATCTCTCTGAAGGTTCTATGCATGTTCTAAGGCTCAACTTGAATGCCACTTCCAGGAAGCCTGTCTGAATAGCCTCTACTTGATAATCTCTGTCTTTCCTCAAACCTCAAAATTTGTTTGAATTTCTCTTACCTACTTAATGTTTATAGACTAGTATTTTTATTTTCATAAGTAGCTCTCTACTAGACTTTATACAGAGATTGTGTTCTAAGATTTATATCTCCTCCCTCCCCTTGTATCTAGCATAGTACTTCATTCTTGGTAGGTATTTACTAGATACTTGTTTGGATCAATTCAAATATTTTATGTTTCAATTAAGGCTATTTTTCTCTTTTCCTAGCCTCAACAAAAGGGACCACAAATAGTTGACCTCCTGGCCATTGTGTGAGGCAATGTTAAGTTCTAGAATGTGTAAAAAAATGTTATCACTTTTGAAGGCTTTGTCACATAATGTAAAAGGAAAAATTCTGAGAAATATTCAACCCTTGCTAGCATTTTATAACTAAAATGTTATATTCTTGGTCCTTGAATACTGGTTCATTGTAAAATGTTAAGTCTGAAAAACTAAAAACAAAATTACTTGCCTTCAAAGTTGTGATATTTTTCTGAGGGGGAAAAAGCAATAGGATGTAGAAGATATATGTGACAAACATAACTGAAGATTACTACTGATAATAAAGGACACATGTATATATAGCATCCCATACATACATACATATGTATGTATTAATTCCCACATTAACTAATGAACAAGTGATCAAAGAAATGTATAGTTTCCTCCAGTGGACATCCAGATTATAAATCATTGTATGCATGACAATTCAACTTCATTAACAGTTAAAAAATTAAAACTATTAATTAAAACCATCTTAAGACACTACTAATTAAACCAGCAAAATAAATTAAAATGATTAAAAACCAAATGTTGACTAGGCTATGAGAAAACAGGTAGAAATGCATTTTTGTAACATTTTTAAGGGCTAGGGTGCTATCCCCACCCCAATTAATCATAGAAGACCCAGACATTTCAATTAATCAAAAGTTTTAACTAGGTGTGAACAAGTCCTTAATCAATTTGAGCAGATTAAAATGCTTCCACTGTTGGATGAAATTAGATGAAGCCACATAGGAATCTTGTGTTTGGTTAAAAGAATAAGACATACTCTAGGATTACTATATTGTACATATGTGTATATATGTATACACATATACAGTTATACATATATATATATATACACACATATACATATATACATATATATGTAATTTGTTCAATGGTGGCCAGTACACTGGGGAAGGACTCCAGGCTTGGAAGCACCATGAGGAGGCAGACCCTCATATCTGTACCAGAGATATCAAGAGAGCCCAGATTAGTGTTACACCCCCATCTCCTATACTTACCATGTCAATAGAGAGACTAGACCAGAGATAGATACTGCATCCAGAAGACACATCAAGTACAAACTAGTTACTAGACTCATTGAGGAAAACCTCTTCCAGAGAACAGGACTCCTTGGAGAAGAAAGAAAAGCCTTCTAGTTACTCTACAAAGGTACAAGCCTTCCAAGTCAAGCAGGGTACTACATCTAATGGAAACTTTATGAGGACTCTACAAGGAGAAAGAACTTTCAGTAATCAAGAACTGTGAGGCAACATTTTGCTATACATTATCCTTGTGTCTCATCACCATTGTATCTTATTTTGAATCTTGGTGGTTACACAGAATCTTTTTTTTTTTTTGCATTTCTATCATCTTAATAACTCTTTGCTTACATCTAGAATTGAAAGCAATTTCTTGCTGAGATGGTGTGCTCTACTAGTATAACTGAGCAATCTTCTAAGATACAAAATTCCTTAGAGATACTGTTGGACCTTGAGGATTTCCCAGGTGCCTTTGGTGTGCAGAGGAAGAGTGCCAGTGAGAAACACAATACTGAACTGGTGGCAAGAGAAGCTAACCTTGTAGATAGGACAGAGGCATCAGCTCAGATTTCAACATGGACTTAAGGACACCAAGGACCCTGATGGCTGGGGCTTTAACCAATCCTCTCTACTTCCAATTTCCCCATTGGGTCAGAGTTATCAACATCTGTTACCTGTATGTAACTCAAAATGGAACAAGAGAAGTTTCCTTGAGATAGAAAACCCCAGGATTGGCCTTTAGTTTGTGAGAAATATTTTTGTTCTTACTCTTGTTCTCACTTTATCTCCTCAGTAATATTTTTTTTTCTAAAAGCTAATTAAGTCTGACTAGTTATCAGTGCGAAGCTCACTAGTGAGGTTCCTAAGTGATAATACTAGAAATTCAGTCCCTCTGGATTACCTTACAGAATTTTAAGAATGTTAAAAGCAGCTGCACTCTAGGGACGTAGCCCATCATGGTGAGTGCAACGCTGGAAGAAATGTCATCTTTTAAATTGGTTATTACTTAAAAAATAATGGGCTTTAAAAATACATTGTGTCACTTGCCAACAACTCATTTTCTAGGACCCTCTCTTTCAACACAAAGTTACCACTGAGTAAAACAAACCAATATATTGACCATGTCTGACATTCTGTACTCATAGTTCACCACTTCCCTATAGAGAGGAAGAAACATATATTTCCTTATCGGTCTTCTGGAAGAAAAATAAGTTATTTCATAGAAATGAGTTCAAATATTTTAGGCTCATTCTTCTTTACATTGTTTTCCTTTACATTACTTTACATTTCCTGGTCATTGTGTATATATTTCTTGTGATTTTGATTGCTTTCTTCTGCATTGATTCATATAAGTTGTTCAAAGTTTCTCCGAATTCTTCATATTCATTGTTTCTCATGTCATAACAATTTCTGTCACATCTGTATATCACAATTTATTTAGCTATTCCCCTGTTGATGGGCATGCACTCTATTTCCAGGATTTTTTCTTTTACTACTACAATAAATGGTGTTGTGAACATTTTATTATGTATAAGAAGACCAGTCTTTGAGGAGAGCAATCCAGCATAGTGTAAAAGGAGCTGTGGGTATTCACACCCTTTGGTCCAATAATTCTATCTTGAAAAATATACCCCAAGGACATAATGCCAAAGGATGTAAAATATTTTTAGCAAACAATTCATCACTGGCTTAACTACAATAATTAAAAATGTTTGCAACCCATATGACCCAAAATAAAGACATGCCTGAGAAAACTAAGGCATAATCACACAATGAAATTGGTATTAATGTAGTTATAGAAATTGACAAATATGTAGACTAAATACATGATAAGTTACATGTTTTATAATAAGTGGGAAAACTCAGAATAGAAAACAATGTGTATATATGGATTATCGCTATGTAAAAATGTCAGATGTCGGGATTTTTTGACGTTGTGTTATTATTCTGGAAAACCATAATAGTGATACATCCTATCATCAGCATGACTTCCAGGTGGTCAACAAGAAGTTAATAATGATAATCATAAACAACTAACATTTCTATAGCTCTGGCTATGTTCAAGGGGCTGTGTTAAGTGCTTTATAACTATTGTCTCATTTGATCCTTACAACAACCCTGGGAGGTAGCTGCTATTATTATCCCCATTTTACAGAGGAAGAAATCAAGGTAAAGAAAGGTGAAGTGACTTGCCCAGGGTCATGCAGCTACCAAATATCTGAGGCTGGATTTGCTGACTTCAGGTCAAATGATCTAATGCTCCACTGTGCTACCTAACTGCCCCTACCACTAAGCACCTACCATCAGTCATTATGCCAAGTGCTGGAGGAAAAAAAAAAAGATAAAAGTCTCTGCTTTCAAGGAGTTGACTAATGAAATAGAAAACATGAAAACAACTTTATACAAATAAGCTCTATGCTGTACAGAGTCAATTTGAGATAATCAATAGAGGGAGAGGCACTAGTACTAAGGGGGATCAGGGAAGGCTTCCTGTAGAAGATGTTTATCTAGGATTTACAGGAAGCCAGGGAAGCCGGGAGGTATATATAGGGAGGGAAATAATTGCAGCCATGGAGAGAAGTCAGAGAAAATGGCTAGAGTCTAGAGATGGAATATCTTCTCTGAGGAACAACAAGGAGTCCAGTGTCACTTGATTGAAGAGACCTGGTGCAACATAAAGTGTAAGAAGAAGACTAGAGGGTAGGTGAGGGTAGGTTGTGAAGAGTTTTGGATACCAGAGAATTTTTATATTGGATCCTGGAGGTGATAGGGAACTGTAGGAATTTATTGAATACGATGTAGCACTGTCAGATCTGCCCTTTAGGAAAATTAATTTGTCAGCCAAGTAGAAGGTGACTGGAATGGGGAGATTAGAGGGAGGGAGATCCACCAGAAGATTATTGCATTAATTCATATATGAGGACTTGAGGGCTTGTACCAGGGTGATGGCCCAGTAAAGTACTCTGTCATTCTAAGGTCAGATTAGCTAAATTTGTTGAGGCTTATCATCGATGGTTACTAATCAGGTGAGGGATTTATTAGTCATAGCACATCATAAAGGCTACCTAAGAATACTCTAAGTATAGAGTTTATAGTGTTTCCAAGTACTTACGTATTGAAGTATGTAGCTACCAAATATTGACAAAGATCTATTTGTAACAAAGAGAAGTTGAATAGAAATTACGTTAGGCCAGGGACTGTTTCAATTTTATCTTTGTAGCCTCAGTACCACACAGTACACTGAATGGATAAATGAATGAAGGAAATAGCATTTATTATGTGCTTACTATGTAAGTAGGAGGAAGTACTTTAAAATTCCTGTTGAATAAATCAGAATGATTAGAAGAGAACTTAGAGTGTGGCATGTAGGTTTCATAATCATTGGGTTCCTTTTTTTTTTTTTTTTTGGTAATAGTGGTTTGCCTATAATTTTTTTTAAATTTCATACAAAAGAGTTCTACTTTGCCTGTAATTTTTTTTTTAATTTCATACAAAAGAGTTCTCCTTTCCTCTAGTTCTACTAAAATACAAAGCCCTTAAAATGACAGAGAGCACAAGGAGCACGTTATATGGCAACCTCCAGAGAATATTCATTTTAATTGCATTGATCTTACTCCATGAGGTTAAACACAATTGTTCCCAGAGCTATATATCATTTTTATTGAGGTTAATGTGGAGTCAAGATCCAATTTTAGTAGCTCCTTAAAGTTATTTGATGGGTTCTCCCTTGCCTCTCCAGCTGTTCAGTGACACTGGTTCATTCTAAGTCTAATTTCTGGTGTCACACCTAAGCATTATGAAAAGAGTAGCACTTGTTTCTCAGTCTTTTACTTTGTTTTGTAGTCCTGAATGGTTTGGCATGGCAGAGTCAAACTGGCACCAGACTTTGAGTAAGATTTAGGTTCCAGTCCTGTCTAGGGACAACTAAAGTTACATGCATTTCGCCAAGTCATTTAACTTTCAATGGTTCCCCATTACTCTCAGGTTAAAATATAGATTGGTATTTAAAAACCCTCTACTATGTGGCTCCAACCTACTTTTCCAGGTTTGTTTTAAACTACTTCCCTTTGTGAGCTCTGTATTCTAACCAAACTTTCCTAAGGACATGCTGGGTCAAAAAAGATCCCTCAGGCACATAAAAGCTGTGTGGTCTTGGGAAAATCACTTAAACCTCAGCCTTAGTTTCCTCATCTATGAAATGGGGATAATAAAACTCTTACCTCCCAGGGTTGTTGTGAGGCTCAAATGAGATAGTATTTTTAAAGTGCTTTCCAATCCTTAAAAATGCTTTATAAAATTCCATAATTTTCTTTGCACCCAGTGCCTCTGTGCATTCTCCCTAGCTATATGCAACCCAGGCTTGGAATGTGCTTCCTTCTCCTGGAATCCTTGTCTTACTGGAAGATGCAGCAGAAGAGCCACCTCCATCGCAAGGTCTTCTTTGATCACCTTAATTGTAAAGCCTCAACTCTCAATTTTCCTTATGCTACCTTTATTTATGTGCATACTTTATCAAACCCCTACAGAAGGCTGAGATTGTTTAATTTCTGTTTTTGCATTTTTTTGAAGTGGGTTGTATTTTGTTTTGTGCACCTTGCACAAAATTGGCACATTGAGCTGAAACCCTTTGAATCTCAGTTTCCTCATCTATAAAGTGGCAATAATCATACTCTTACTACTTTTATCCCAGGGTTATTGTTTTAAACAAACAAGACGATGGGTCTAATACTTTGTGGCTGTTGTTTCATTCCTGTCCAACTGTCCTGATCCCATGGCACACTTTTAAAACTCTGTGTTACCCTATTCATTTATATTGGTTTTCTAAGAAGTAGCATAGCATCACAGAACAATAATTCATTTTCAAAGTCAGAAATCAGAAGATTGTGTCCTGGTTTGACACATACTAGCTTCAGTGACCTGGGAAAGTTATTTAATCATGTGGTGCCTTTGTTTCCTCATCTGAAAAGTGTGGGTAATAATGCTTGTAGGAGGCAACTAGGTTGCAGAGTAGATAGAGCACTGGGTCTGGAGTCAGAAGGACCAGGGTGCAAATCCAGCTTCTGATATTTATTAGCTGTGTGACTTTGGACAAGTCATTGAGTCTCTGTATCACTTACCTCAATAAATGACGATAATTATACTAACAGACTTTTGAAGGGTTTTGTGAGAATTAAATGAGCAATATGTAAATTAAATTAAATTACTTTATATGTAAAGTGCTGAGCATAGTATCTGGCACATGGTAAGTACTATGTAAATGCTAATTGTAGTAATTTTTATCATTATAATGATTTTTATATTATCATCATCATAATTATCTCTATTCACACAGGTTTCATGCAAAGAGAGTCCTTTAGAAATCTGAAATAAATTAATATGAAGTGGTGGTAGTAGAAGTAGCAGCAGCAGTGACATTAGTAGAGATGGTAGCAGTGGCAGTATTGTTTTGTCTAAGTCATTGATAAAAAAAAATTTCAGTACCAAATCCCTTTAAATCGCAGGATGACGAACACAGCAGAACGTTATTATTTACCATAAAGTGGTGCATTGTGCACCTATCTATCCTTCCGTCCCCAATGCTAATTATGGGAAGGTTTAGGAAACACTAATAATAGCTAACATTTATTGAGGACCTACTATGTGCTAGACACTGTGCTAAGAAAGCACTTCATAATGATTATCCCATTTGATTCTCACAACAATCCTGAGAGGTAGGTGCTATTATTATCTCCATTTTACAGATGAGGAAACTACAGCAAATGGGGTTAAACAACTTGCCTAGGTTCACACAGTTACCAAGCATGCCAAGATCCTCTAAGGCAGATACGTATATGCTTGATGCATGCATGTATATATACATGTGTGCATACCTACATGCATGTATGTGTATGTATGATATAGACCATCATGTCTTGGTCTCTAAGCCCGAACTTTTAATAGAGAGAAAGGTATATAATGAGAAGAACACTTTGGCAAGAGTCAAGACACCTGATCTGCCAGTAACTCAATTATATGAAGTTGGACAAATAGCTGAAAATCCCTATGCCTAAAATCATACAACTCAGGCTAAAAATCATCCTCCTTGGTGGAGAAAACAGAAGCAAAACAGGATAAATTGTTTCTACCTTCTTCCTGTCATAGGCTATCATCATCTTATCCACTGTGCTCCATGGTTCTAGCTATCGTCTTACCCCCATCATAGCTAAACGCGTACAGAGCAGTCTTTTTGTCATTCTCGGTATTCATAGTTAGCCTTAACTATTCCAGGCTTTTAGCATTACCAACATTTTTTTTTAAATGATGGTACTCCTTTGTATTCATTGTAAATTGTCTGCTCTTGCTTATACATCTCTTGCATAAGTCTTCTAATAACCCAAGTTGATCAATGAATTCCCAGGGCACTCACATTAGTCTGCATTGACATCTCCCCTGTTCTTCATTAGAATCATTTGTGTTCTTTATTAGCATTTTTAAATGAACATTCCATCTCTCTTGAGCTGACCTTTTCTGTAGAATTTTTTAAGCCATGGTAGGTTAGTTATCCTCTTGTGAATACTTTGAAATCTGCTCTTTCAAAATCTAGATTTTATGTTGAACTCTGCCAATCTTTTCCTTCCTTATCTATCCCAAATTATAAAATGGTATGGTTACTTCTTCCCAAGTTTTCTATCATTTATACTTTGGCAACCAGTTCCTCCTTATTGGTCAAAATCACATGTAGAATAATCCATCTGTTACTTCCTACATCTTTAAAAAAACTAGATTATCATTAATACAAGACAACGTTGTATTAACAGCTCTGCTTCTAGCAGAGAAGATGCTCGTAGATATCTGGACAGTTGGAGCCCTCCATCTATATTATTATATTACTCTTCCTTTCCAATTTGTTATTTGTTTACTTCAATCATTATTCATTTCCTCTTTCTGGTTAACAGGTTTGTCGTATATTTCCATCACAGAAATGCTTCTTTTTCTACCACCGTTGATCCTTGATCAAATAACCTTCACCATTCCCCTGACTCATGGATTTCCTCCTAAGATTGTTCTCTTTTTAATGTATTCCTTTGTTTTACTGCTCTCCAGTCCCGTTGATCTTATCTATTTCTTTTGAAAAAAGGTTACTCTCTCAACATCATATTCCAGGGGAGTCCTATCTCACTATGAGGTTGAATTTACCTCTTTAGATTAAGATCTCCTGGCTGACCTTAACTCTGTACATTCATGTGTAGACATGGTGTTAGAATATGATAATTGACCCTTTCTATTGAATTGGTTCCCACGAATTAATTGTTCTCTCCTATGATATCCTTTCCTGTGCTATATCTACTGCTGTATGTGGTATCTAGCTTAGCAGATGTATGTGAGCAGTTTTTGCCTTCCCACTCTGTTTTCAAGTAAAAGTTTTCTCCATCAACTTCCTAAGTATTCAGACTAATATATTTTTTTGGTTCTTACTAGACATGCTCTATCATTGGCCACATGCCCATCATTCCTATATGTGAATCCTTAGTCCACACATTTCAATTTTTTTTCTCAGATACTGTTCTAATTCTGGGGTTCATTTCTCTTGTCTTTCTTTTTGGAAACCAGTCAGTCAATAAATATTTATTGAGGATCTGTTATGTGCTAGGCACTGTGCTAAGCACTTGGAATTTAAAGGAAGGCAAAAGTAGTTCCTTGCTTCAAGAAATGTACATTCTACTGATGGGGAAAATATATAAATAACTAGCTATATACAAGAAACATGCAAAGGAGATGAAAGGTATATGGAAGAGAAAAATTAAGAGCTAGGGGATTGTGAAAGACTTGCAGAAAGTGGGATATGAGCTGAGTCTTAAAAAAAAAACAACAGGAAAATAAAGAAATAGAATTGAGAGGGCAAAGCATTCCACAAATGGGAGACAGCAAGTGTGAAGGTGTGGAGACAGAGAATAGATTATCTTTGTTCACTGATGGCTCTGATTGCTATGAAAGAGGAAGATTCCACTGGACTTTGGTGACCAGTTATCCAGTGAGACGTCTTGAGTAACAGAACTGGCAAGTTCTCCCAGTGTGATGAGTTGTGAGCCTTGAGGAAAGAGGCTAATGAGATCTTCATCTATAACTGATTTTTGGACAGTAGATATGAAGATAGCTGAGTGGTCTATGAGTTGGAGAGAACAGGACTGAATGATGAAAGTTTCTACCCTTTGAGATCAGGACCAGTGGGGGAACCGTATTGATGCCTTCCACCATATAAAACTACTGGCCGCAGTGATGAAAAAATCAACCTCTATTCTCTCCGGTTTTTAGTTTCTTGCCCAGGACCATTTCAGTATCAAATGAATCATTCTTCTGGTCCCAGTATGACTTCACATCATGGTTCCAGTAATCCAGCTCATAGTCTTGTTCTTTTGTAAACTGTCTCCTACAAGAATATTCCCTTGTGGCTGAGTCTCTGTCTTGTTTTCCTATCCAGAAGCTCTGTTACCTTAGGATCACTTGGTATATTTACTGTATATTTACAGCCCTTCCAGAGACTAGAAATACTGTCCTTGAACACTAGCCCCTGTGACTAGGTCCCCATTTCTGGACCCTGACATCCTTGATGTTTCATTGCTTATTTGTATGGATCTGTACTTATGTCCTACTGCCAGACACCTGACACTGTACTCTAGGATTTATCTGCTGCCCGTTGCCAGATCTCCCTGGCCCCAACGTCACACTTTTCTGGATTTTTTCTACTTGTAAGAACATCAGATCACAGATTTAGAGCTAGAAAGCATCTTACAATTAATCTAATTCATTCCCAATCCCATCTCCAATTTTACAGATGAGGAAAGGGACCTAGTGAGGGTGAATGAATTAACAAAAGAAATCAAAGGTAGTAAAGAAAAGAGCCAAGATTTTTGAAACCAGATCCTCTGTCTCCAAATTCAGTGCTCTTTATACTCTATCAAGATCTACTATCTACATTTCCCCTTCTCACCGGCCCTTTGATGTAGTTTCCATGCCCTCGTCATTCCCAAACTGACCTATCTAGCCACTGACCAGTTTCTACTTCTAATACTCATTGCTTTTTGACTTTGAGTATTCACTGTGAATCAGGGAAAACTTTTTCCATACTATCAACATTTTCCCCCCATTAACAGCTGTGAGCTGGGAGACTTTGAAATGAAAATTCATAATTCCAAGACAAGAGTGGAGAGATATGACCCCTTCCCCTGTAATCAAGTGCGCATCACAGTTTTAACATAACTTCTATTTCATGAGTCTTTTGGTGGTTGTGTTTAAAATATGGAAAAATTATTCTTATCAGCAGTTATTTCTTATCTGGGAAGGAAAATGTTCTGAGCCCTTTGGGATGTTCATGAGAGTACCTGCCTTGCTGTAGAATCCCTGGGGTATTTATCATAAGTTAGACAGAGGTGCATGATAGCCCTACATAATACAGGATAGGGGAAATAGAATAGGTTTCCAAAGTACCTTCATCACAACCATGTGAGATGTAGGTAGCATGAATATTCCCTGTCATAGGACCAACATTACTCTGAAGTATCTTTTTTCTTTCCAACCTCAACATGAAAAGGCTTTACCTAAAAAAAACTGTCTCCCACCTTCCTCCCTAAACCTGATTGGATCACACCTTCCCCACCTTGTTTCCAACATTGTGTAGGCCCAGTACAAAGCTGCCCCAGGACCTGATTGTCCCTGGTTTCCCTAATTCAGCTTCCTAGTAATCTAAGGATATAAAAAGTTCCAGCCACATGAAGTCTAGATGTCTCAGGCTTTGAGAATGCTTAAGTCACAATACTTTGACCACTCACTGTTCTTTCAATGAGGAGGTAAAAGAAGCTAAGTCTACAAAAACTGAAGATAAATGCTGCTGTATTCTTGTTTGCATATCCTTGCTGTATTAAGGCAAAGCAAATCTCCTTGGTTAAATGTCTGATGATTTATGAGTGCCTCATTTCATGCTCAAGTTAAACTTGAATTGTAGAGCCATGCCTCCCACGCTTCTACAGTAAAGACATGGAAGACAAGACCCAGAACAGTTCACTGGTTTTCCTAAGGTCACACAGTTACTAGATTGTGGAGTTAGGACTTGAATTCCTCTTTTGAGACCAGTACTCACTCCAGTATAAAACATTGCCTCTCATGGGTCTACCGAACTTTAAATGAAGGGAAAGGAAAATTAATTCAGGACAGGGGCATTACTAAAGGTATAAGGAAACAAATGACTAGATATTAAGAAGGTACCTGAGTGGCAGCTAAGTGGTGCGGTGGAAAGAGCACTGATCCTGGAGTCAGGAAGACTTGAGTTCAAATCCGGCCTCAGACACTTACTAGGTGTGTGAGTGGGCAACTCACTTAACCTCAATTACGTCCAGAAAGAATTGACTGTCTTTGATGAATTCAGATCATTTGACCCAAATGATTGACCTACAAGTCTTCAATGTTCTCCCTCCTCATCTTTGCCTCTTAGAATCTCTGGGTTCCTCCACAACTTAGCTCAGATACTCCCTTCTGTTGGAGGTTTCCTCTGTCCCTCCCAGGTGAGAAACCCTTCCTTTTTAAAGTTACCTCCCATCTCTCCTATATGTCTCATATATATCTAGTCAAATACATGTTGTTTCTCCTATAACAATATAAACTCTCTGTGGGTAATGACTGTTTTTGCTTTTCCTTTGTGTCTCCAACATTTAAGAAAATGCCTAGCATGTGGTAAATGCATAATAAATACTTAACAATTGATTCAAAGAATTGGCAAATGTGATTGCTGAATCACTGACAAGTGAAAGATCTCAAAAAAAAAATGGGATAGGCACTACAGAACTTAAGAAAGTTAATGTTCCCCAATTTTTAAGAAGGGAATATGTAGAGAATACAATTTTAAAACTATGGACCAGTGATCTTGACATTGATTTCTAGAAATATTTTATAAGAGATCATGAAAGAGATTACAAGGGAACATTTTTAAGTGGTTATCACAAAGAGCCAGTATGGATGCATCAAGAATAGATCATCTCAGACTAATTTTATTCCCTTTTTTTGGCAGAACTGTTAAGCTGGTAGGTCAGGGGGAAACTCTAGTTTCAATTTATTTCCGTTTTAGTCAAGTCTTTAACAAAATTTCCCATAGTGTTCTTGTGAAAAAAGAGGGAAAGATGTGGGCTAGATGATATTTGAATTATTTGGATTTGGAGTCATTTGAATGGCAGGGCTCAAAGTCTACTTGTCACTGATTTAATGTTGACTGAGTAGGAGGCTCCCAGTGTTTTGTGCTTGGTTTGTGCTATTTATCAATGACTTGGATAAAAAGGGATCGATGATGTGCTTATCAGATGTATAGATGATACAGGTACCTAGGTGATGATGCAGTGGATAGAGTGCCAGGTTTGGAGAAAGGAAGACCTGAGTTCAAATCCAGCCTTAGATACTTCCTAGCCATGTGACCCTGGACAAGTTACTTAACTCCTGTTTGCCTCAGTTTCTTCATCTGGAAAATGTGAATCATGATAGCACTTGCCTTCACATTGCCTGTTGTGAGGATCAAAGGAGATGGTATTTATAAAGTGCTTAGCACAGTACTTGCATATAATAGGCAATATTAAAATGATTTATTATTATTATACAAATCCTCTTTACACCCCTGCCCCATGGTTTCAGTTCATTTCTGTAGGACACCGTTCCTGGTCTCCCCCTTCCTCCTGTCCTTTAAGTACCTTTTCCTTGACATTTGTTGTTAAGTCATATACTACTCTTTGTGATACCATTTCTGGTTGTCTTGGTAAAGATGCTGGAAAAGTTTGCCATATCCTTCTCCAGCTCATTTTAAAGATGAGGACCTGAGGAAAATGATTAAATGACTTGCCCAGGGTCAAATAGCTAGTAAACATCTGCAGTCAGACTTGAACTCAGGAAGATGAGTTAGTTTTCCAGACCCAGCATTATTCACTGTGCCACCTAGCTACCCTGCCCTGAGATTACCTTCTACTTAACACTGTTTAGATCTTGCAGATATATAATTATTTACATGTTGGAACTTGAGAACAAGGATCCTTTTTTTGTTCTTTTTTGTATCTCCTGTGCTTAACACAGGGCCTGACACGCAGGAGGCGTCCAATTAATGCTTATCTACAGACAAAGTTGGGAGGGATGGCTAACACAATGAATGACAGCACAAAGATCTTGTCAGTCTGGAGCAGAAGTATCAAACATAGACCTCTCAACTTCCTGACTACAATCTGAAGCAGGTTAAGATGTAATTGAGAGATATTTAACAAAATGAAAAATACAATAAAGCATAGATAATGTTAATATGTGGTTTTCTAAATCCATATGGATGTAATGTTGTTGTAAGGCTAATGGTAGGTGGGGAGAAGAGTTAAAGGTCTTTCCCATTCATTAATAGACTTCAATACCTTTTGTTAATTTCAATTTGAGTCACTGGATTAGAAACTCATGCCCTCTGGCTTTGAAAAGTGTATATATACTCTGAGGTGAGGTTTTGTTTTAGGGCTGATTCAATGGAAATGTTTGTTTGACCAGACAAGACTCTGGGTAGCCTCGAAGGAGGTCCCCTCCTTTGAAAATCCAGATATTGGTGCTTCACTTTCTGGGGAGACAGTTGGATCAGTCTGTTGATTTGTGATGTGTGTATTGCTTTAATGTCAGACAGTTTCGAAGTGGTATCTGTTGATTTAGATTTCTCTGTATTTTCTCTGAAGTACATACAGGGTGCTGACTTTTTCCCGTGCAGCAAGTGAATGATATATGTGCTTGATTAAAGTGATTGTTGACCCCTCAAAAAGTTGCTTTCCTTTTAGAAAAGCAGATCTAAGAACCTGTGCAGCATGTCCTCCTGTGTATGCCAGGGTGCTTGCTATTACAACGGGCCTTATGTATGGTTTAGTGACACTGTTTTCTATTTGAATCTGACACCACTGTTCTAAAGCTCTGAGATAAAGTTCTCTAAAGTTCTAAAGCTCTGAGATAAATCTAATAAATGACTTTTAATAAGGACAAATGTAAAATATTATACTTTAAAAAATCAAATTTGCAAGTTGAAGATTGATGAGGCATGGTCAGACAATTAGAAAAAAATAGGAGTTTTCAGTGGACTTTTAAAATCAATATGAATCAGCATCATGATATGGTAGACAAAAAAATTAATGCAATCTTGGGAACTATTGAAAGAGGAATAGTTTCCAGGAATAAGGATCTGAGAGGACTATTGCATTCTGCTCCAATCAGATCATATATGGTGCACTGCATTCAGTCACAGAATGGGTGCTGTAGTTTAGGAGTAGCAGAGAGGAGAGAAAAGAGAATGGTGAAGGGCAAGTGACTCCATGACTTATGTAGATTATTTGAAGGAATTAGGAATGTATAGCCTGGACAGAAGACTCTATGTGCCATGTTGAGTTATTGTTGTTGTGTGTGTGTGTATGTGTATATATATGTATGTATGTATGTGTATGTATGTATATATGGGTGTGTATGTATGTATTTAAGAAGGTGGTGGAGAAAATGTTAACTGTACAAATTAATCTTCAAAGTGGGTCCTGTATACATTTTTCCCAGTAAGCTCATTGTTAAACATTTACTAGCACGCACATGATTAGTCCCTATAGAAGTTCTTCCCAGTTTTGCAGTTCTTTAATTCGGTATGCGCAAGAAACATAATTAGCATGAAAGTGTCAGTGGACCAAGGGGTACAGTATATAAATAAAGGAAATTTCAACCAGTATAAATATAACATCTTTGAATCTGAGAATCTTGGACATAGAAGGGACCTAGGAGGCTATTTAGGCCAAACTTTTCCCTTTATATAGGAATCTGTCCCCTTTACAATGTCACTGGAGTGTGAGTGGTCATCTAGTTTCTGATTGAACACTTAAAATGATGGAGAGTTTGCCACCCCTCAAACTAATCATTCTATTTTGGCAAAGTAATCAGCAAATTATTATTTCTGTCACTCATGTTCTAGGAAAACAAAATATACGATACTACATTGTAGGGTAAAGAAGCAACTTTGAAAATTTTAGGATTCTGATTATTGCAATGATAAATTATTAGTCCGGAAGACTGAAGATAAAACATGCCACTTAGCTTCTTAGAGAGAGGTGATGAACTTATAATGCAGAGAGAGACATGTTTTGGATCATGGCCAATGTGGAGATTGGTTTTGCTGAATTATGACTACTTCTGATGAAGGTTTTGTGCAGGTGTGATGCTACATGGTCCTTGCTGCTGGGGAGGCTGAGGATGGTGGAGTGTTTGAACTTAAGAGTTCTGAGCTGCAGTAGGCCAAGCCTATTGGCTCTCCATGCTAAATCTGGCACAAGCATGAAAAGCCCCTGGCAGTGGGGAGGCCACTGGATTCCTAAGGAAGGTTGAACTGACCCAGGTTAGAAATCTAATTAGTAGTGGACTAGGGCCTGCAAATAGCCACAGCACTTACAAATTGGATGAAATAGGGAGATCTAGTCTCAACAAAAGATGAGTGTCTTTCTTTTGGGAGGAGAATATTATAAATGTATGTAAAATGAAAAAGTAAAACTATTTTTTTAAAAGATCCAGGGATTTTAGTGTGAAATAAACAGTATGAATGAACAGTATGGTATGGCAGTCAGAAAGTACTAATGCTAATCCTAGGTTACATTGACAGTCATCATGTCCATCACAAAGGAAGTGACAGTCCCAATTTTCTTTGTCCTGATAAGACCATGCGTGAAATACTGTGCAAGTATGGGATTCAATCCAAATATGGAGAAGGAATAACTAGATGACAACTGGTCTGAAAAAGACATAAGGATTTTAGTCAACTGCAAGCTGGTCATGAGTCAACAGGATTATATGGAATCCTAGAAAGGAAATGTGATCTTAGACTCCATCAGGAAAGCATGCAGTCCTGGGCTAAGTCTGCTCTGATCAGAACACATCTAAGATACTGTGTTTAGTTTTGGTCACCACATTTAAGGAAAGAATGATAACCACAAAATACAGAGTATCAGCAGAGGGTGGCCAGTGTTGTCCCTTTGTGCCACAACCCCCTCACTCTTACTCTCTGCACTGGTTCATTAACTACAACTTATCCTCATGTCAAAAGGTCTGAGGTTCCCATAAAAGGGTCACCACTATGAATCTAGATCTCTTCATCCGTTTCTCTTGAGCTAATGAAGGAGTCACAAGTTCTTTAAATTCACAGCTTGCCTTAAGAGGATGCTGATAAATTTTATCCTTCTGTAGTGATACTCACTTCTCTTTAAGCCAGAGAACCATAGGGTTCCTCAGGTTGGTCCTTTGTACAATTCAGACAAGCCCAGTCAGCAATTCCATTGGCAAGATTCTGATAGGTCCAGTAAACTTGCAACTGGTCAAGCTATTTCTTACAACAAATCAGAAAGCAGAGCCCATTGCAAAATAGATGCAAAGCACATCTCTGCTCCCACCCCTATTCCTTCCTCCTAAACCAGAGAGGTTTTAAGGAGCAACCAGGCATCTCAAATTTTTTCTCTCTCAAGTATAAAAATGATACTAAATGGCAATCAGCTCAAATAACAGCAAAATCAATCCATTTTTCATTGAGATTACCAGAAACTATTTTAACTATTTCTTCAAACAATCAGTAAAGCAATGCCTCTTTTTCATCCCCTAGGCTCCCAGCAAAGCAGTTGAAGCCTTTCCAACAGTTTCCTCTCCTGCTGACTTCTTCATGGTTTACATTTTTCATACTCCCAATGATTCAAATCGGAACCCTTTGCTGGTCAGCGACTCAAACCTCAAGAAATCTGTCTTTCTGTCAGGTAGGAACCCAATAGTCCTTATTTCATCTTCCCATAGTCACCAATTATTTGCTATACTATTTCATCAGTAATAACCTTTAAACTAAGCTTGGGGGGAAATGTCACATGTAAATAAATTAAGAGACAATAATGTCCTAAGTCATTCAGTTATTTCTCTGTCTACAAAATAGGTCTGTTCATTTCTCTATGTAGTCTTCTTCACAGTATATCTCATTGACATTTTATTCAAGACTATATTTCTTCACAAGTTGATTTCCCTGACATAAAAGTTATTTTTCTGTTCCTTTAAGTAACCAAACTGTTTACATATGAAAGAAATAATGTCTCATCAGGAAAGAGAGAGATTGAAGAACACAACCTAAAGAAACTGAGGCTTTTTAACCTGGAGAAGAGGAAACTTAAGGAGTTAAGGGAGAACATAATGGCTATCTTCAAGCCTTTTGAAGTGTTGTCATCAAAAACTTAAATTAATTCTGTTTGGCTGCAGTGGTGCAAAACCAGAAACAATGGGTAGAATCTGGAGAAGGGCCAATTTAGACATTATGTAAGAAAACCCCTCCAAATAATTAGAGCTGTCTGAAAATAAACATATGAAAATAAAATATAAATATATGAAAATCAAGCTGTCTGGTTTAGGAGTAGTGAGTTCCTCCTCCCTGAAAATCTTTAAACAAAGGGTGAATAACTTGCAAGTTATAGCAGGGATTCTTATTCAGGTATGCCTTGGACTCACTGATTTATGATGTTTCTTTCAGCTCCAAAATTCTGCACTGTTGTGATTCTAGGATGTTGGGGAAAATTCCTTGAAGAATAAAAAGTGCTTTGAGGCTTCCAAGTTCTGAATCAGTGTGATTTCATCTGACAAAGCAAATGATAACTGTCTTGACTACTCTCTACTAAGAATTGATTTAAGTCAATATTATTTCATTTAATATTTCCTACTTGGAGATTAATCCTTCACTTCTTAGGTAAGTCAAACCCTCTTTTACTTCAAAGGAGTTATTCTCGCCTAAGGAACAGAATTATGTTTGTAAGCTCCCTGCTCTTACATGATCGCCTTTATCTCTGTACCCATTTCTAATTTCTTGATGTCTGAAAAGCTCCATGAAATTTTCTGAATTTTTTTTTAGCTTATATGATAGTTTAGATAAATGTCCCTTCCATTTGCCCCAATTCACAAAGGAACTTTGGGGGACAAAGAGCTATGGCATATGTCTGAGAAATAGCCCTTAATGGGTATTGTCAACTCAGAAATACAGTTACAATAAATGGCATGCTTTTAAAATGCCCTTATGTCCACTATAGAAGATAAGGTGGTAGCATGGATGGAAGACTGCCCTTGGAGTCATGGAGATTTAGATTCACATCATGCCTCTGACACATAGTAGCTATTATGACTTTGGGCAAGTTACTTAATTTATGAATGCTTCAGATTAAAGACAAGTTGCTGATCTGCATCAGTGGAAAAATTTCCATATAAAGAGTTCTCTATATCAGCGAAATCACAGGTTTGCATCCTACCTCCCTTCAATCCCTGTACCATGCCCCTTGCAACACTTCAGAGAATAAGCATGAAGTGTTCTGTTATTGGACCAGTCCTAATACATTTCAATCTATTTGGAAAATGAAGAGAATAGTTATTTTTAATAAGTAATGAAATGGAACTTATGGGTTCTCTCTATTCTGTTCAAATGAAAAATATTTTATCAGCCTCTTTTTCTTTCCAGATAGAACAAGCCAAAAATTAGTCATTCTTTCCCTCACACCTTGGAGGAGTCTGAGCTAATACCATTCAACGGATTGATGCAAATTGACATTTCAGGCAAAGATGTCTTGGGAAAAGGTCAAGAGGATATCCCAGTCATTCTCCAAAGGGCAGATGGGAACTCCAAACTCATTTGCTTTCATTGCTATAGTGTTGCATCCACAATATACTTGTCTTTATCAGGAAGTAAGCCAAAGCAGATAAACTACCATCACTAAAAGATTAGTCTTGAAGGTTTGCTTTACTGCTTAAGAATTATATTCTCATGTTCCTTCCCTCTCATAGTCAGGCATCATTTCTATTCTGATTGGGTAAAGTAATGCTATGCTCAGCTTATTTCAGTTGGTTTTCTAATTAGTTGAGATTAGACGATCATAGCTAAGATTTTGGCAACCAGAGTCTGTAACAGACTTATTAATGATGATCAATTATGGCCAGGTGGAATTTCTGACAGTTGATTTTTACCTGACAATATGTGTAAAGCCTTTAATTAGATAAATGTAGCTAGCAAGCTGACCTCACCATCTGCTTTCATTTCTCTCCCCATGAAGAGTATTTCACTACATTCTGAATTTAACTGCTATCAGTCCAGATCCAAAATTCAAGCCCTGGTCAATTGCAGGCAGTGGTTTAATACTTCATCATCTGCTTACATCAATAGAAATAGAAACTGTTTTCCCCAAACCAGCTGGTGACCAAGTTGATGATTTGAAAGAAACCCTTCTCTATCCACCTAAATGAAGTAGTTCTTGTTGAAAGCAAAAGGAGTATTTAGATTTATTTCTGTTTTGCCCATTCTATAGTAATGTCTCATCAAAAAATGTATAGGTGGGAAGCACTTTACTGCAAAGAAGGTGACAGGTTGGGAGTGGCAATAATGATATGGTGAAGTAACAACAGCAGTAAAAATGATATTGATTCTGTAATGTCACAAGGGCCTGCCAACAAATACTCTATCTGTTCCACACCTATATGTCTACTTCAGTAGTAAGTCCATGGTCCCTGGGACCACGCTATAGTTTGCAGGGAGGACCCCATAGTAACACATACATTGTTATGATTTATAGCATACTGGGAATTCATCTGAAGGTATATTTTGATTTGTATATATTGGCTGCCAGTCAGCAAGTAACAATTTATAGAATTCACAGCCTTAGAGAGCTAAAAAGCTGCTTGTCACCTACCCTTAATCTTCCATTTAGGATTGGACTAAATTACATTCTCAAGATCACACAGCTATTTAGTGATAGAGATGGCACTAAAAACCAGATCTGCTGATTTCCTAATCCAGGACTATTTCTGTGACAATCCAGAGATGCAACAATTCCTCAACACTAGGAAAATAAATAACATAATCAATCACATTGAAAGCAAAAACATTCAAACCTAAATTATTACATTAATGCAAAAATTTTCCACAAATTACAACACTTGTGCTAAAATAAGAGTCTTAAAAGTACAGACTGAGAAAAGTCTTTTAAAATAGTGAATCTTAACCCTGAGGGAATTGAGCAGAACCAGGAGAACACTGTAGACAGTAAAAGCAACATTGTGCAATGACCAGCTTTGATAGATTTGGGTCTTCCCAGCTATGCAATGATTTAAGACAATTCAAAAAGGCCCAAGATGGACTATGCTGTCGACATAGAGAGAAAGAACTCTGGAGTCTGAATGCAGATCGAAACACACTCTTTTCTTTCTTGTGGTTTTTCCTTTTTGTTCTGATTCTTCTTTCATAACATGACTAGTGTGGAAATATGTTTAATATGATTGTACATGTATAGCCTGTATCAGACAGCATGCCACCTTGGGGAAGGGGTGGACAGGGAGGGGGGAAAATTCAGAATTCAAAATCTTATAAAAGTGAATGTTGAAAACTATTTCTACATGTAATTGGAAAAAAATAAAATACTCTTAAGGGAAAGAAAATGAAATAGTGTATCTGAAACCAAAAGTTAGCATTATGTGCAGAGGGGAAATACTATGAACTTTTACAATAAATGTAGCATAGTTTTACCTTTCCCTCCTGTTACTTTATATAGTCCTTGGAAGTACTAGTAATAGGAAAAAGATCAGAGAAAGAAATTAAAGGCACAAAAATAGACAAAGAGGAGACAAAACTCTACCTACCTGTGATGACATGATACCTTATTCTGAAAATACTAGGAAATCAGTCAAAAAATTAATTGAAACAATGGGTTCAGTAAAGTAGCAGGTTACAAAATAAATCTACAGAAAACCAATAGCAGTTGTATTAAGATATAACAAGATGCTGAAGGGAATAACATGATAAACATGATATTATAAATGTTTACTAAGCACTGACTATGTGCCAGGCACTGTGCTAAGGCTAGAGACACAAAAAAGAGGCAAAAGACAGTCCCTACCCTCAGAGGAACTCACAGTCTAATTGAGGAAGCAATAAGTAAACAAATGCCACAAATTATGTGTAGAATAAACAGGAAGTAACTAAGAGAGGGAAAGAACTAAAATTAAGAAGTGTTGAGAAAGACTTCCTCTAGAAGATGGGCACTTTGTTGGAACTTAAAGAAACCTAGGGAAGCCAGTAGGCAGAGATGAGCAGGAAGGTTTTAGCCATGAGGAACAACCAGAGAAAGTGCTGAGAGTTGGAGGATCTTGTTCACTGAACAGCCAGGTAGCCAGTGGCATGGGATTAAAGAGTCCCTAGTAGGAAATAAGGTGTAAGCCTAGAAAAGTAGAGAGGGCTAGGTAATAAAAGGCTCTAAATGCCAAACAGAGCATTTTGTATTTGATCCTGGAGGTAATAGGAAGCCACTGGAGTTTATTGAGAAGGGACATGACATGGCTGAACCTGTGCTTTAGGAAAAATCAAGTTAGGGGCTGAATGAGTGGTGAATTGGAGTGGGCAGAGCCTTGAGACAGGTAAACCTGCTGTTGTGTTGTTGTAATCGTCCAGACATGAGACTAGAGGGGTGGCAGTGTTAGAGGAAAAGAAAGAAATGTTCTAGAGATGTTGAAGAGGTGAAATCAACAGGTCTTGGCAAAAGATTGGGTATAGGAGGTGAAAGAAGGGAAGGAATTAAGGATGATGCCTATGTTGTGAGCCTGAGGAACTGGGAGGGTAGTGTTAACCAAAAGGAGGTAATGGGAAAGATGGAGGGGGAAAGTTCAGGGGAAAAGATAAGCTTAGTTTTGGACATGTTGAATGTGAGATATCTATTGCAGCACTTCTTAAATTGTGGGAAGCCAACCTATATGGGGTCACAAAAAAATTGGCACCAGTAAAAGGTTTCTGAACGTGCAATGACCAAAAACTAATTCAAAATCAAACACATACTTAATCCAAGGTGTTTCTGGCAGCACTTTGTTGCATCGCACAACTTCACTGTAGCCTTGATTCTGAACACAAAGCATGTGCACTCTGTACTGCTGCATGCTCTCAGGTCACCCAGTACTAATGAATGTTACACAAAAACAGGTTGCAAGTAGAAAAAGTTTTAGAAGTAATGGTCTCTTGGACATCTAGTTCAAGATGTCTGAATAGCATTTGGAGATACAAGATTGGAAGCCAGCAGAGAGGTTTTGGGCACTATAGGTAGATTTGAAAACTATCAGCATAAAGATGGTAAATAAGTCCATGGGAGCTGATGAGATCGCCAAGTGAAGTATAATAGAGAGACGAGAGAATAGGGCCCAGGACAGACCTCTAAGGGACACTTCCAATTAGAAGGCATGTGAATGACCTGTAAAAGTAAGCACCCAGACATACACAAGAGGGTCTGCTATCGCAGGTTCTTAGATCTACTTTTCTAAAAGGAAAGGCAACTTTTGAGGGGTCAACAATCACTTTAATCAAGCATATGCATCATTCACTTAGTTCAGGGGGAAAAGTCAGCACTCTGAATTTCAGAGAAAATACGGAGAAATCTAAATCAGCAGACACCACTTCCAAACTGTCTCACATTAAGCAATACATATCTCACAATTCAACAGACAGATGCAGCTGCCTGACCATACATACATAGTTACCAGAGAGGGAAGCACCAGCATCTGAGTTTTCAAAGCTGTGTGCCTGCTTGGTGGCTTCCCAGAGTCTTATCTGGCACACAAAGTTTCTTCCAAAAACTAAACCCTGAAGTAAAACCTCACCCTCAGAGTATTTAAACAAATTTTTTAGAGTCAGATAGCATCACAACCCTTGAGAACCATTGCCTCAATTAAAAACTTAACAAAAGGTGTAGGTCTTCCTACAAATCTTTCCTAGTCAAAATTCCCCTTAATGGACAGGTCCATTAATAAGCAGGGAAGATCTTTAATCACATTAAATTAATTAACAATACAAATATATATTATATATATTATGTATATATATATATATTGTTTTTAGTTAAAGAAACTCTAGTTTCTGCACTTTACTTCTAGGAAAGACTCTTGTTTGATAAAGGCAAGATTCAATCAGAGGCACCTAATAATACTAAAACAAAAGCAGCAAAAGATCTTACTTTGCTTGCTATCACACTTTGCAAAAAGGGAGACTGAGAAGAAGTCTGAGAGTAAGAAGAGAACCAGGAGAGAGTGATATCCCAAAACGCTAAAAAGAAAAGAATTTCAAGGAGGAGAGAGCAAGCAATAGTGTCAAAGGCTGAAGAGATATTAAGAAGAATTAGAAATGAGAAAAGATCATTGGATTTGTCATTGCTATACTAGACACATAGGTAACTAATAAAAAATATACAAGAGCAAAATTCATTTCCTACTAGGCAAGCAGCAAAAGATATATTAAAAAACAATTCTCAAAAGAATAATCATAAAAATATTAAAACCACATGAAAGAATGTTCCAAATTACTAATAAAGACAAAAGCCAAAACAACTCTGAGGTTTCATCTCATATCCAGCAAATTGGCAAAGTTCACAAAAGATGGGAATAATAGTCAATACTGGAGCAGTTGTGAAAAGACAGACATTATGGATGGGGCTGTGAATTGTTCCAATAATCCTTTAAGGAATTTGGAATTATGCAAATAAAGTTATGAAAATGTTCATATACTTTGACCACTGCTAGGCATATACCAGGAGGCCAATGATAAAAAATAAAGTTCCATATACACTAAAATATTTATGATGACACTTTTTGTAGCACCAAAGAAATGTGTGCGTTCGTCCTTTGTTGCCGAAGACCATGCCATCAGAAAAATAAATGATTACATGACTTGCACTTGACTTTTGTTTTTGAGTGAGGGAGGGTTGTGCAGGTCACCAGCCTCACTTCTCCTCCAGAGCCATCTGAATCCAGTGACCAGATATTCATCAGGATGACTGGAGATGACCCAGGACAAGGCAATTGGGATTAAGTGACTTGTCCAAGGTCACACAGCTAGTGAGATTTGAACTCAGGTCCTCCTGACTCCTGCACTGGTTCTCTATCCACTGCACCACCTAGCTGCCCCTAGCAGCAAAAAAATAAAAACAAAGTTGATGCCCATCAACTGGGGAATGGCTAAACAAAACTAGCACTTGAATTTGGTGGAAATGTGATCAATATAAGGAAGCATGTGGATATTTACACAATTTGATGCAGAATGAAGTAAGAAGAGTTAAGAAAACAATATGCATGACCGCAACAATGTAAAAGGAAAAAACAGCTACAAAACAATCTAAAGTAAATGTTCCAAAATAACAAAGAACAAGCGTGATTCCAGAGAAAGGGTATGAGAAGACATCCTGACTTCACTCCTTTGCAGAGATAGGAGGTCAATGCATATGCTATAATGTACATATTTCCAAACATTTTTAATTTTTTAACCAGTTTAATTTTTTCTTTTTCTTAAAAAATATTATTTTATTACACCTAGCAGAACCTAGGTGGTACAGAGGATAGAGTACTGGCCATGTAGTTATTAAGTCCAGAATTGAAATCTACTCTCTGATACTTATTAATTATGGGACCCTGGCACATCTGAGTCAGTTTTCTCATCTGTAAAATGGGTAGTACCTACCTCCCAAAGTTGTGAAGATAAAAGAGATACTTGTAAAACGTTTTGCAGACTTAGGGCACTATAAAAATGTTATTAATCATCATCATTATTAATATAGTAGTATTTTATGAGAAGACTATCTTGGAGGAAGAGAAGAGGGATATATTTTAGGAGAAATTTTGGTCATGTTAAAAAGATATCAATGAAAATTTATTTTTTAAAAATTGTTGAAATGATACTCATCAACTGGAAACCAGCTAAACAAATTCTAGTATCTAAGCATAATGGAATATCTTTATGCTATAGGAAATGAAAAATAGTGAGACCCATAAGATTTATATGAATCAGTCAGTACTTAATAAGCAATTACTGTGCACCAAGCACTTTACTAAGCTTTGAAATTCAAAGAAAAACAAAAATGATTCCCTTCCCTCAAGGAATTCACATTCTAATGGAGGAGATTACCGTTTGTCCTTCATTTCCTAAAGGGACCTGTGACAGGCAGAGCTGCACAAAGTCATCAGCCTCACTCTCTCTTCCTGGGTCGTGGAAGTCCAGTGGCAGGACGAAAGGTCAAGGTGACTGGTGATGGCCTAGGAGATGACATGCAAACAACAGTATACAAATAAAAAGTTAATGTAGTTAAATGGGGTTAAGGAGGAAAGGTACTAATATTCTGAAGAAGTGGGAAAGCTTTCTTTACAAAGGTAATAATTTAGCTGATGCTTGAAGGAAACCAGGAGACAGAAGAAAAGAGGAAAAACATTCCAGTAGGGAGGATATGATTGAAATTGCAGGGAATTCAGGCATGGAGTATCTTATGTGAATAGCAAGGAGACCAGTGTCACTGGATTGTAGAGTATGTGTGAGTAACATTTAAGAAAACTTGGAAAGATGGGGTGGAGTTATTGGTTATAGAGGACTTTAAAAATCCAAATAGAGAATTTTATATTTAATTCTGGAGCTAATAGGAAGCAAATGGAGTTTTTAAAGGGGAATGGGGTTGAAATGGTCAGATTCATGCTTTAGTTGGATCAGTTTGACAAGTGAGCTGAAGTTGTAGTCAGAGGGGAGAGACTTGAAGTAGGGAGATCAATCAGTAGCAATTTTACACATTGTTTTCTTGAGCTCCTTGAAGCAGGGATTGTTTTTTTTTACTTCTTCTTTGTATCCCTGGTGCCTGATACATATTAGGCACTTAATAAATGACTATTATGAAAGTCTAGGCATGGGGTGAAGAGGGTTAGAAGAAGGTTAGAAAAGAGAAGGGGGCATATGTGAAAGACCTTTTTATTCTTCTAATGTTTATTTATTTATTTTTAGTTTTCAACATTCATTTCCACAAAATTTTGAGTTCCAAATTTTTCCCTCAACTCTCCCCTCCCCCCCACAACACCTTGCATTCTGATTGTGTTTGTCCTTTGTTGCCAAAGACCATGCCATCAGAGAAATAATGACATGACTTGCACTTGACTTTGTTTTGAGTGAGGGAGGGCTGTGCAGGTCACCAGCCTCACTTCTCCAGAGCCATCTGAATCCAGTGACCAGATATTCATCAGGATAACTGGAGATGATCCAGGATAGGGCAGTTGGGGTTGACTTGCCCAAAATCACACAGCTAATGAATGTCAAGTGTCTGAGGTGAGATTTAAACTCAGGTCCTCCTGACTCCTGCACTGGTGCTCTATCCACTGGACCACCTAGCTGCCCTGCATTCTGATTACCCCTTCCCTCAATATGCCCTCCTTTCTATCACACCCCTCCCTCCATCTTCTCTCTTTTCTTGTAGGGCAAGATAGATTCTATACCCCATTACCTGTATTTCCTATTTCCCAGTTGTATGCAAAAACAATTCTCAGCATTTGTTCCTAATACTTTGAATTCCAACTTCTTTCTCTTCCTCCCTCCCCACCCATCCCCACTGAGAAGGCAAGCAATTCAATATAAGCTATATATGTGCAGTTTTGCACAAGACTTCCATAATAGTCATATTGTGTAAGACTATTTCCCTCCATCCTATCCTGCCCCCCCACTTGTTCTATTCTCTCTTTTGACCTTGTCCCTCCCCAAAAGTGTTTACTTCTAATTATTCCCTTCTCTCATTTGCCCTCCCTTCTATCATCCCCCTCACCCCACTTATCCCCTTCTCTCTTATATTCCTGTAATGTAAGAAAGATTTTCATACCAAATTGAGTGAGCATGTTATTCCCTCCTAAGTCAATTGTGATGCAATAAGCTTCACTTTTTCCCCTCTCACCTCCTCCTTTTTCTCTTCTTTTGAAAAAGCTTTTTCTAGCCACTGAATGACCATTTTTTCCCTGAAGCATTATACTCAATTTTCCTGGGTAGGTGATTCTTGGTTTTAATCCTAGTTCCTTTGACTTCTGGAATATCATATTCCAAGCCCTTTGATCCTTTAATATACAGGCTGCCAGACTCTGTGTTATCTTGATTGTATTTCCACAATGCTCAAATTGTTTCTTTCTGTCTGCTTGCAATATTTTCTCCTTGACCTGGGAACTCTGGAATTTGGCTACAATATTCCTAGGAGTTTCTCTTTTTGGATGTCTTTCAGGAGGTGATTGATGGATTCTTTCTCTAATATACCCTCAGATTTGAGGATTATCAGGATAGTTTTCCCTTCATAATTTCTTAAAATATGATGTCTAGACTATTTCTTTGATTGTGACTTTTGGGTAGTCCAATAATTCTTAAATTATCTCTCTTTGATCTGTTTTCTGAGTCACTTGTTTTTCCAATGAGATGTTTCATATTTTCTTCTGTTTTTTTCCTTCATTCTTTTGACTTTGTGTTGTTTCTTGATGTCTCATGGAGTCATTAGCTTTTTGCCCAACTGTAATTTTTAAGAAATTATTTTCATCAGCGGGCATTTGAACCACTTTTTTTCCATTTGACCAATTCTGTTTTTTAAGGTATTTCCTTCAGTATTTTTGTGCCTCTTTTAACAAGCTGTTAATTTTCTTTTTATAATTTTCTTCCCTTGTTCTCTTTTTTGTTTACACATTGTTTTCTTGAGCTCCTTGAAGCAGGGATTGTTTTTTTTTACTTCTTCTTTGTATCCCTGGTGCCTGATACATATTAGACACTTAATAAATATTTAGGTTAGTTGATTGTCATTATCGACGTTCAGTGCATGAATGCATCATACTTGGAAGTAACTCCTTTGAGAAAAAGAAACTAGCACTGGTCCTGAAGGTACTGTAGCCACATCCATTAAAGATTCAGAAAGAAAGTTCTTGTCACCAAACCAAAGTCTTTGGCACTGTCAAATAGTTCAGGACTAGAAAATGATAGGATTTTATCACTTGAAATGACATTAAAGAAAAAGCATTGCCATCTGCTTTGCTGCTGCACCTTAAGAACCACAGTAGGTTTCCAACTTACTTGCAGCTGAACCCTTCCATATGTCTTGACTCCCTTTTTAGAGCATGAGATCTTGGAAGCAGGATCCGTTTTACTTTTCTATTTGATCTACAATGCTTGACACATATTGTAAGTGTCTCCCTCTCTTTTCCTCACTTTGTCACTTCTTTCTTTTCTCCCTCCCTCCCTCCTCCTCTCCCTCCCTCCTCTTTTCCCTTCCTCCCTCCCTCTTTTCTTCCTTCCCTTCCCCTCCCCTCCCCTGTGGTTTTATCATTGTAGGGAACATCTGGTATGGATATTCCACTTGCTAATGCATATAGGCATTTCCTCTTTAAACAACAGTCTCAAAGAGAGAGCTATCACAGGGCACTTAGAGGTTAAGTAACCTCACCCATGGTCACACAGCAAACAGGTTTAAGAGGCTGGACTCAAACCCAGGTCTTCTTGCTTTCAGAGCTATTCCTTTATCCTCCAAGCTATGCTGCCTCTATAGTTCAAGAACTAATGCATTCCTTGCAAAACTTAAACAATAAAAGGTTTCCCACAAGGCTGACCTTATTTATGTGTATAAAGCCAAGTGCCAGTCACTTACCAACTGGTAACCCTGGGGAGATGGTTTAACCACCTAGGTCTCAGTTCTGTCATCTATAAAATGGAGAGGACAGGAACGAGATGATCACAGAGTCCCTTCAAGCTGTGACATCTCCCCCTCTACTTGGCCTATTCATAACAATGCAGCCCAGGTTTTATTTCTTCCCTCAGATCCAATTGGAATCCATTCAGAAATGCTGCTTTCATGTTACTGACAGACCCTGCTTCAGTTCTCTAACTCGGCACCCAGGGGATAGCTGATGTGTGACAGCTTGCCCATTCTGCCAAAATGAAAGACTTCTGCTCAACTTGCTATCTTCTTCTGCCACGATGTGGAATGCTGAGAAGTAAACACAACATAAAGTATGGAAATTCATACTGCTCTGTTCTATCCTGTAACAGTGATTGAGAGCAGCTCACTGCTTTATAGCTTTTGTTTTTAATTATAGCAACAACCAGTATTCATTTTCTCTGTGGTGTTTAGTTTTTTGGTTTTTTTTAAGTAGTAGGTCTACTAAAATCTACTTAGGCTGTTTTCAAACTTTTGCGCTTTACTTTGCCATAAAGAACACTGACTGGGGAACTGGAGGGCCTGAGGTGTAGACTCAGGTTTGCCAGTCACTTATTAGCTGTGTGATCTCAGGTAAGTCACTTAACCAGCCTCTCATCTTTAAAACAAAGGGGACAGAACTAGATGAACTCTGAGTCTCTTCAAGCTGTGACAATACACAATTCTGGATTTATTTTATTCCCTTATCTCACCCCCTCCCATCAGCAAAGTCTTCCTGCCCTATTAGAGTATAAGTTCCTTGGAAGCAAGGACCATTTTGCTTTCTATTTGTATCTACAGTGCTTTACACATATAGTGTCCTCTTCTCTTTTCCTCTCTCTGTCATTTCTTTCCATCCTTCCTTCCTCATATTCCTCATATCCTCCTGATAACTCTCATTTCCTGTATGTAGAATCCTCTTTAAACTCCCCTTCTTCTCTATCCCACTAACTGATGTTCTCTACTTCATTTAAGGGCAGTGTACAGTGGATAGAACACTAGGCCTCAAGTCAGGAAGATGTGAGTTCAAATCCAGCCTCAGACACTTACTAGCTACGTAACCCTGGGCAAGTCACTTAACCTTTGCCTCAGTTTCTTCATCTGTAAAATGAGCTGGAAAAGGAAACATCAAATCAGTCCACTATCTTTGCCTCATGAAAACCTCAAATGAGGTCACAAAGAGTTATATACAACTTAACAATAACTTCATTTCAGATCTAACTCAAAATTTATTTCTTTTTACCTTCTCTGACCAATAGATCACTTTCCCCAGCGTTGTTATCTGTAGATAGGTTTAAAAAAAAGACAACCCTTTTCTATCATATTGATTCTACCACTGATTTGTGTGCATTCACACAGATTTATACCTGTTCTGCTTCCCCCCCACCCCCGTATCTCTTCACCAATGCACATCCTCCTCATCTCTATCTCTCGTTATCCTTAGTTTCCTTCAGAAATAAAAAGAATTGCTAGCATTTATATAATGCTTTAAAGTTTGCAAAGTATTTCACAAATGTATTATTTTATCTGTAAAACAACTCTGAGAGATATAGGTGGTATTAGAAATGGAATTAGAATTACATATAGGGAAATTGAGGCAGACAATAGTTAAGTGACTTGCATAAGGTTTATACAGCTAATCTCTGAGGCTGCTTTTGAACTCGGGTCTTCCTGACTCCAGACCTAGTGCTCTGTCAACTGTGCCACCCAGTTGCCAAGGCTCAGCTCCATGCTACCTCTTCCATGAAGCTTTTCCTTATCCTCCAAGTGATTGGTACTCTCTCGAAATTAACTTGGACATATCGATTATTCATTCTTAATTGACTCCACCTCCTGCAGCTTCCTCTTCCATCTGATTGGAGAGCTGTAGGATGAAATACCAATTCCTTCTTTTATAGAGGGCAGAAACTGGACTCTCAGATCACTCCACCACGTATCTGCTGCTTTGCTTTGTTTAATTTCACTTCTGTCCTCAGAGGTTCTCAAGCACCACCTGTGTTGTTCAACATCCACAGAAGCCTGACAGGAACCATGCCATGATTCAGGTTATTTAATTCACTAGCACTTTCTTGAATCATCACAGTGGATGCTGTCCTCAAGGCTGTGAGAGAAAGACTACTTGGGACTTCCTCTTTAGTGATGGAGAGAGGGGCATTTAAAAAAAAATCTTCCCATTACAGTTTCTAATTACATAATAGTAGACTTTTGCCTTCATACTGAAAGTGATGACAAGTTAATGGAAAAGCATTGTCCTATGAAATGGAAAGAAGGCAGAGGAGAATGCTGCTAGATTGACTTCAATAAATGTAATCATAGATAATGAGAGGCAGCATGGTAAAACTGCTGGACAACTAGTGTGGAGGGTTAGGATCCTCTGGGTTCAATCTACTGGCTGTCCCACACACTATTGTGCTGCAGAGTTGGTGTTTGTTCAGTGTTGCCTTTCAGCTGTTTTGGTCATGTCTGACCCTTTGTGACTCCACTTGGAGGTTTTTTGGGGTTTTTTTGGCAAAGATAGTGGAGTAATTTGTCATTTCCTTCTCCAGCTCATTTTACTGAAGAGGAAATTGAGGCAAACAGGGCTAAGTAACTTGCCCAGGGTTACATAGCATCTGAGGCTAGATTTGAACTAGATAGAACTGAGCCCAACCCTCTATCCACTGCACAACCTAACTACCCAATATCTAGTGCAATACCTTCATTTTACAGGTAAGGAAATGAAGGCCCAGAGAGAGTTAAAGAAGGAAAGTTAGACAAGTCAAAAGGCAGAATCAGTTCAGAATTCAGGTCCTATGACTCCAAGTCCAGCAGCCTTTCCAAAGCTGCTTACAAGAAAATATATTTTAAATGATTGTTCCTCCATGGGTTTGAGGAAGGTCAGTGCAATAGAAGCTCCTTAAAGGCCTCACACAGAGTGATCACCTCCTTCTATGACCCAGACACTGTGCTAAGCCCTGGAGATATAAAGAAAAGCAATAGATTGCCCCTATTCTCAAGGCTCTCATGTTCAAATAGAAGAGAGCACCTGTAATTATAGAGATGTTAAACTGGAGATAACCTTAGAGATGAGGTATTATTAACACATAGTAGGTGCTTAATAAATGATTGTCAAATTGAATTAACTTAGATTAACATTTGTCCATAAATTATTTTTAGCCATTTTCTCAGGGTAGACATATTCCCAGGTACTAAAAAAAAGTCATCTTCTACTTGTCAGATCTTTTGAGAAATACTCAAATAATATCATGTAGTTTAACACTGCTATGATCCTGGCTATTCCAGGAAATTAAAATGAAGCCTCTTAGGAAGGCTTGTGGTTAGATAAGTCTTACATCATGATGTCAGGACCTTGGCAAAACCATCAGATCTCCCTTCTGGCAGCTTCTCTGTCCATAAAAGAGTGGAAATAAAACCTAATTCCTGGATGTGGCAAAGATGAAAAGCTCCATCTAATGCAAACTGTAATATTATTTTGAATGCTTTTTTAGAAAGCAGATAATAATAGTAGTAATGAAAAAAGTTTAAAACTGCGTTAATACATGCTTGTAGAAAGCACTTGGGAAATTTTCTTTGAAGAAAATTGAATGGGAGGCAGGAAAGAGCAGTGTTACATAAAAGCAACCTTCATGGTAGGATTAGACTTGTTCTTTCTGGTCAAATTTGGTCCAGTGGGGAGGAAGACATAAGGAACGACTTCTAAACAATTATAATTATCCAGAAATGGAATAGACTGCCTCAAGAGTTAGTGAATTCCCTGTTACTGGGAGTGTTCAACATTTGGAGTGATATTCTGGAGGGTCTAGTTCAGGATTGCACTAGGTAGGTTCCAAGGTCCTTTCCAAATTCATATCCTCTGAATCTATATATTCCAGATCAATCAACACACACTATTAAGTCCATGCTATCTGATTTAATACTTTTCCTTCTCTTACTCTTGCTTTACTAACTGCCATTAGCGTGAATGCTTCTATTAGCACTGATGCCATTTACTTTTTCATACAGGGGAGTCATGATAGGGGAGTATGCTATCAGTAGTATAAAAGATTCAGTAGCCAGGATTATCTCCCATGAGACTTGAGAAAAGTGGAGCTTTGATAAGTCTTTTCCTGACTTTGAACTCAGGGTAATGTCTATGATGGGATAACATCTTACTTATAAGGTCATTAAAGCATCTATACTTCTCTCAAACCGATCAACAAAACTTAGTTCTCTTATGAAAATGAGAAAGAAAAGTAAGGTTCAGATATACCATGAATCATGACCCAATCAATAGTGCAGACTGAATATGTACAGATAGTGGTTCATCTTACATTGGAGTAAAAATAAAAACAAAAACAAAAACAACATTTTGTCTTCTGGAACTCATCAAGGAGTCAATCACCTTAGAATTTGCTTTTCTTGATAGCCCACTCACTTTAGGAATGAGGATGTGCAAAATGGAATTACAGAACTATGAATCCTAAGTTCATTTATGATCAATTTCTTTTTCTCCCAAGGAGGAATAGTCATGTCCCTTATTGTGTGATAAACATAGTCCCTGTTAGACATAACACTCACCTTTAAATGTATGCATTGAGTGGATGTTTGTAATCTAATCTTCCAGCATTAATTATATTATTCATTTGAGCAATTAGTCATATATTTATGATCAGTCCTAAGATAATATTAGCAAACTTTTCCTAAGTGTCTATTCTTGACATGTCCCTCAAAGTTAAAAATCCAAAACCAAACTCATCTCTTCCCTGAATCTGCTCAATTTAATTCAACTCAACATAACATTCATTTGGAATCTACTAGCTTCAAGATTCCCAACATAAGTATCAAACTGTCCCTGGCCTCAGTGAACTTATATTCTATTGGAAATTCCCCTGTTTCCATCAAATAGCCCCCTAATCACTCATGATAGAAATCTTACAATCAGCTACTCAGTCTTGTTACTCATGCAAATGTTTACAAACTCTCTCATGGCTAGTATTTATATAACACTTTCAAGTTTGGAAAGCACTTTACAAATATTATGCCATCTTACTCTTCCAACAACCCTGGGAGGTAGATGCTATTATTACCTTATTTTGCAGATGAAGAAACTAAAGCAGACAGCAATTAAGAGACTTTCCCACAACTAGTAGGTTCAGGTCTGCCCCTTCTCATCTATTCCCAATTTCATCACCACAGTTCAGGGTCCAAGCCATTACTTCTCACTTGAATAACTGGAAGAGCCTCTAGTTCCAGGATTTCCTCCTTCAGTGCATCAAATGCATAGCCATCAGATGAATCTTCTGAAAGCACTGCTCTGATCATATCACTTCCCTACTCAAAACTTCAGCAGCATCCCTTTGCTTTCAAAATAAAGTTCAAACTTGGCCAAACATTTCAGGTCTTTCATGATTTGGCCCTCAATCTTTTCTGTCTTGCCTCTTCTCTTTTTCTTTAATACTTCAATTTTTATTTTGAACTTAATCATCAAAAACAAAAGATTTCAAAATACAAAGAGAGAGAAGAGGATTGCATAAAAAAACGCTGTGAACTTACGCTATGTAATTTTTAAAAATAATTACATAGGTAGGCATGGTACCCATGCCTGTAATCTCTGCTACTTGAGAAGCTGAGGTTAGTGATTCACTTGGGCTCAGGAGTTTTGAGCTGCGTAAAGATGACTGTGTCCAAATTAAGTCCATCACCAATAGGATGGGTTGAGGGGTGGGCATGGGCATGGGGTTTGCCAAGCACCGTGTTACCTAAGAAGGGTCAACCTAGCCTAAGTGGGGAAAAAAGCACATCTAACCTTCCTTGCTAATTAGCAGTGGGATTAAGCCCATGAGTGGTTGCTGTGCTTCTAGTCTGAGAGAGAATGTACATATATGCATGTATGTATATATACATGTGTAAATGTACCCAATTTAACAGGGCATTAACAAAATTGTATTTGTATGTGCTTCTTTGTTTTTCTTCTGTGTATTTTAAAATATTTTATTGATGCTTTTTTCCATACCCATCACTCTTCATTAATCTACCTCTCTGCTTAATCCAAATAGAAGTCTTCCCTTGTAACAGACCTATTTTTGTTGTTCGGTCACTTTTTTTTCAGTCATGTTTGGCTCTCCATGACCCCAGTTGGGGTTTTGTTGGCAGAGATGGTGGAATGTTTTGCCATTTTCTTCTCCAGATCATTTTACAAAATGAGGAAACTGAGGCAAACAGGATTAAATGACTTGCCCAGGCAAGTACTGAGTACTGATACTCAATTATTAAATATTAATTAATTTCTAAGGAGAGATTTGAACTCAGGTTTTCCTTACTCCATGTTCGGAACTCTATCCGCTTTACCACTTAGCATAAACATACACATTCAGGCAAAACACATGTCTTTCTGTGCTTCTTTACCAAGTGGTGGGAGCTATACTTCATCATGAGTCTTCTGAAGTCACTATTGGTTCTGATTTTGTTCTAAAATCTGAATTCTCTCAAAGTTGTTTCCCTTCCCATTGTTATTGCCTTTTAAATGTTTGTTTCCTCCTAATGCCTCACGAGCATCCATCAAATGTACTACTTAATATTCATAAACTTTATCACAAGCTTTCTTGCCTCATTGCCTTTGCTCATGCTCTTTCTTCTTCAAATAAAATGCTGTTCCCTGTCAGCTTGTCATGCCCATTCCTACCCATCATTTAAGGCTCAAGTATAATGCCATTTTCTTTAGGGAGCCATCCTTCATTACCTCTTCCCATGGCATTATACTGTCTGTGTATGTAAGGGAGTGAGGGTGGGGATGGGGACCATATCTATTATTTCATTATTACGGATGACTCCCCTTGGGGAAAGTCCTTCTACCAAAGATCTTCAACTGCTCTACACCTTAAAGTGTTAGAGTTGCTTTGGTAATTGGGAGGTTAAGCGATTGAAGCTTCTTCCTGACTCCAAGGTCATCTTTCTATCAACGAGTCCCCACTGATTCTTTATTCAACTTATAGTACTCACTACTATAATTAACCTCTCTAGGTTTCAATTTTCTTACCAGGGAATTGAGATTGGACTCGATAATCTCCAAGGTCCCTTCCACTTATAAATCTCAGATTCAGTGCTCTAAATGGGGTACATGTCATCCCTCCTACCAAAATGTCATCTCTATAAGGGCAAAGAGGTTGAGAATCATTTTTGAAATTTTTTTATTCCTCATATCAAATTGCACATAGTAGGTTTTTAATGTCTTTGTTCATTCAACAAATAAACCTTCCATTGATGTCAAGTTAAGGGACCAAATTCTGCTCATCCTTGTAGGAACCACAAAGGTGCCTATTTGTCCTCCTTTCCTTTCTAGCTTTATATATCATTATTAAATGTTAATTGAAGGTGATGTTCCCAACACAGCACTGCACACACAGGTGAGTAGTTAGATGAAGAGGCTGCGGATAGGTGTTTTCATAGTTACACAGGAGGCCAAAAACAATTTCACAATGGTTTTTAAATCATTACCTCGCCCTCAGGTCAGCAGCAATCTAGTCTGCTCTTGGCAAAAGCTACCTTCTCAATCATTGCTGCATCTTGCTTGAACAAACTTTCAGTGTTACACTCTCAGCATTCGATCCCATTAAGAAACGTTAGCAGTTTCCATAAAAGCAAGTAACAGCAAGAATGGATTACCGAAGAGAAACTTGCTTTGGAAACTCCTGACCCAGCAATGGCCTGTTCACCAGTGTCACTTGACGTCTGGCTGCATATATGATCCTATGCTGTGGCAATGGAGTACTGATACTCAATTTCAGTGACCTCCACCCCTTGTGCTAAGTTAACTCCATAATCAAAATCAATTCAATTTAAAAGTAAGAATTAGCATTGAAGAAAATAATCTAAACCTACTGCATCTTTTTCTTGAGCTCCCAAACAGGTGATGAATGAACAAATGAAACAATGAATGAATACAAAGTCATTTAACTGCTTACTGTGTACCAAATATTTTGTTTTGTGATGGGAATACACACAAAACAAACCAGTTCTTGCTGTTCCGGAACTTATATTTGAATTGGGAGAGAGAACACATATAGTGAGGATGTGGTGGCCAGGAGAATTTTAGACTTAGGAATTAAAGGGATGGTGAATGGATCCATATAGAAGTTAACTGGCAGAAGCAAGGGCAGATTGATTTCCAGGAAGTAATGGAGTTTTTGATTTGATTACTAGGCACAAAGCAAAAGATGATGGTTGGCATAATTCCAGAGGAATCATGTTGTATATTTCAACCTTCTGAGAGAGGTGATAAACTCAGAGTATAGATTGAGGGGGATATGTGTGTGTGTATGTGTATTTTAGACATGACCAATGTGGGAATTTATTTTCTTAGGGGGAAAAACAGGTGATGGTTGAGGAGGTGGCAAGATAGCTAGCTAGGACACGAAAAATAATCTGGTCTGAGGCCAGTGGCCAAGGTGAGTTTGCATTTACTCACTCACCCAGTGATCAAGACAGTTTAGTCCCAGAACAGGAACACCAAAGCTTAGTGGATTAACTCCCCAGAAACTGGGGTATGGTTTATGGTTATTAGAACTAATCATTTTCATCCTCTTCTTTTTTTGCCTTAATTCTTATCCCTTCCTGATTTCTGAAGGATCTTGCTTCCACCCTTACCCATCCCTTATCTGTATTCTTCAGTGTTCTCCTCCTCACTAGCTCCTTTGCTTCTGTGTGTTTGAAGGCAAAAATAATAGGGAAGGTTTAGGAAGACAGACATTGGGTTTGCAAAATCATGGAATTTCAATTGGATAAGATTTCAGTAGCAAGATGGTTCAACCTATATCTTGAAAAGAATTCTTACTACAACATTCTCCATAAGTAGTTACTCAGCTTTTCCTGAATTCCAGTGAGTGGGAAAGGAATAAGCATTCACATAATGTTTATATAAATATCATTTATATAATATAAATATAATTTATATACCAGGCCCTCCCAGATCCTTCTTGGATCACTGCCTTGTTGTGGTAGAGCTGCCTGCATAGTTTATTGAAACTATAAGCCATGCTATTCAGGGTTACCCAAGATAGACAGGTCATGATGGAGGGGATCCCCTGGAGAAGGAAATGGCAAACTATCCCAGTATTTTTTCCAAGAAAACCCCATGGACAGTACTAAAATGTTCTTGGTGTGCTATGGTCTATGGGGTCATGAAGTATTGGATATGACTCAGTGACTGAACAACGTGCATGCAGCATGCTAAGTACTTTACAATTATTATCTCATTCAACCTCCATAACCAGCCAGGGAAGTAGGTGCTATTATTAATCCCACTTAATAGTTGAAGAAACTGAGGCAAACAGTGGTGATGTTCATTTGCCCGGGATGCTATAAGCTGAGGACAGATTGGATCTCAAGTCTTCCTGACTCTATCCAGTGGGCTGACACTAGCTACCTCATGAAAGTGAGAATGTAGCATATTGTTAAACAGTTATTTTGATTTTTGATAGCACTAGATCTTAGGAAGTTGCTTTTAAAAATTCAGCTTAGATCTGAATATTCTGAGTTTTTGATGCTGATTTGACAACTGAATGTTAGACATAGCCAACAGGTGACTAGAGATATAGGCCTAAATTCAAGAGACATGTGAAGTTGAACACCCATCAATCAGCAAAGTGCCTGTTGTGTGTTAGGCACTTTGGGAATAATTTAATTAGAGATGATGGTTTAACCCGGGTTGGAGAACTTATGGCCTCAAGGCCATGTGACTTCTAGGTCCTCAAGTACAATCCTTTGACTGAATCCAAACTACACAGAATAAATCTCCTTAATAAAAGGATTTGTTCTGTAAAACTGGAAGGTCACACACGAGGCCTTGAGGCTACAGGTTCCCTATACATATATATATATATATATATATATATATATAGGATCTATAGGAATGAATGAAATATTGTCTTTGATCAAAAGATGGAGAAATGTGGGCTATATTATAATACAGTTCCATGGATTCAAAACCTACTGAACAACCATACACAGAGAAATAGTCAACAACTCAATGTCAACTTGGAGCAAGATCTCTAATAGAATACCTGGATATCTATGCTTGAACCTGTGTTATTTAGCATTTGAATCATTGATTTAGATGATGTATAGAGGGAGAGCAGAGAAAGAGTGCTATGCATTTATTAGGGATAGCAGAGATAACAAACATATTGCATAACAAAATCATTAAAAAGGTTTTGATAACATGTAAAAATGAACCAAATCAAGCAGTGTGAAATTTAATATGGATAATAGTCAATTCATATCATTTGGTTTGAAAAATCACCTTTATTGCTATAACATGGGGAAATTGTGACTGGGCAACAGTTTGGGTGAACAAGATCCAGGGTGTTTAGTGAACTGCAATCTCAGGATGAGTCAGTCATGAAATGGTGGACACAGAGGCTAATGAGAGCTTAGGCTGGGTGAGGTGAGGCATGGTATCCAATACTAGGGAAGTGAGAGTCCAGTCTTTCCAAGCCAAACTGAATCTGGGAGAATTGTGTTCAGTTTTGGCCACCACATTTAAAGAGGGACATTAATAAGCCAGACATCTTTAAGAGGAGTTCAGCCAGGATTGTCGAGAGTCTCAAATCATGCCAAAGAAGATTGGCTGCAATGTAGTTAGAAGAGCATGTTTACAGGAACCATGACAGATGTCTTTAAGTATCTGAAGGATGTTCGTGGGAAAGGGGAGGGATTATACTTGTTCTGTTTGGCTTCACAGGTCAGTGAACAGAGAGGGTTTGATGTCAGGGAAAATGTTCTAACATTTACAGCTGTTCAAAAGTGGAATGAACTGCTTCAGGTAATAGTGGATTCTCTCTTAGAAATGATCTCTAGGAAAACATTAGTCAGACACGTTTGGAGGAAGGATTCTTTGTCAGGAATGTGCAAAACTAGAAGTGTGTCCTCTGAGTTCTCTTCTGCATCTGAAAGTCTATTGTTCCAGGACCAGTGGAGATAGAATGTCTTCATTTTAAAAACAAATAAAAACCATTTTAATAAATTCTGGTATTAACTTCCTAACTTTTCAAATGGTCAGCCTATATCTCTTGCTTCCATTCCGTCTCCCATCATACCTGAGCACTTTGCCATCCTTTCATCTTTCTCACTAAACCAGGTTTTCTTTCTAATTTTTTTCATTTTAATTCTGCACTATCATTGTGCCCAGGTACTAAATGTTGGAGTCCTCTTTCCTTTTCGTTGCCTGTATCCACTTAGTCTCCAAATACTTCAGATTATTTCTTGAATGGTTTTATGTTTGTTTGTTTCTTTCCAGCAACCCCTATCAACACTCTGTTCTAGGCCTTTATCACCATTTTCATTGATGATTAAAACAGCTTCCTCTTTCCTTTGTGTAGAGTCACTGAACATTCCAATTCTTCTTACTCGTAGCTACCGGATTATTGTTCATAAAATCCTTTTATCGTGTCATTCCCTTGCTACAGGACCTAAGCTAGCTTCCTACTGTTTGTGGTTTAAAGTGTGAATGTTCTTGCCTAGCATTCAAGATGCCCCTCACTAATCTGGTAGATCTTTATTTAGCCAATTCTTATCTCCAACATGAACTCTAATTTTTCCCCGCTAATTTCCTCACTAACAAATCCCATATTCCTTCCTGATTCATTCTTTGCTCATTGAGTTACTTTGAAACCATCTTTACTTTCTTCTCTCATTAACCAAATCCTCCTTATTTTTTAGTTAAGGTCAAGTCATATTTCCTCCACTGAGACCAGCTCTATTCATCTCATCCATGTTAATTATCCATTCTCTGAGGTCTTGCAGTACATATGTTCATGTGAGAGGCAACCTAGTACAATGGAGAGAGGACTGTACTTTGAAGCTAGGGGAGGCCTGCATTTGAATCCTAATTTTGACACTGAGGAGCTGTGACTAGTGAGTGGGTAAATCATTTCGCCTTTCTGGGCCACAGTTTCCTGTGATGGAAAATGAAGGTAATACCTCTAAGTGTACTTTATAGGATGCCACACACACACCCACAGGCACACACATGTGCAGACTAGAAAGTCCAGTTCCTAGAGCCAGGCTGGGTCCATCTCCCTCTCAAGGTCCTAGAAAAGGACAAATTACAGTCCATGGGCAAAATCTGACCCACTACCCGCTTTTGTACAGCTAATAAGCTTAAAAATATTTTAAAATTATTTTATTGTATTTTTAAAATGTAAAAAACATTCTTTGCTCACTAGCTATATGAAAGCAGTGGGCTGGATTTGGTCTGTGGATCATAGCCCGCTGATCTTTGCTCCAAGGTTACTCTTGAGTGGTTGGGGGCAGGGTGGGGTGCGTGATCCTCATGCGCTCAAGCCCCCATTTTGGGATTTTCAGTCACTGACAGGGATTAGCGTCTCAGTTTCATTAATCAACATCCACTAGCTTTTACAAAGGGTTATACAGCAAGAATAAAAGTAGAGACATTTGCCCACAATATGGGGGGACGGGACATACTTTCCCTTGTGCTGCACCAATTTGTAGGGAAAGTGGACTCACACTTAAAATCTCCTAAGTAGCATTTGCTCCGTCTCTTAGGGTTGTGGTGAGGATCAGGTGTGTGGATATTTTAAAAATCTTTCCTCCCTCCTTCCACCCTTCCCTCCATTCCTTTCTCTCCTCCCTCCCTCACTCCATTCTTTCCTCTTTTTCCTTCCTTCCTCCTTCTCTTCCTTCTCTCCCTGCCTTCACTTCTCCCTGTCCTTCCTCCCTCTCTGTTTCTCCTCTTTCCTGCATTCTCCCTCCCTCTGTTCCTCCTTTGCTCTCCTTCCTCCTTTCCTTCCTTGGTTCCTTCTGTTCCTTCCTTCCTCTGCTGCTCCTTCCCTTCCTTCCCCTTCTTTTTCTCCTTCTCTCCTTCACTCTCTTCCCCCAAAGCAGGAAAAGGCAAAAAAGCACAGGACTGTATTCACAGACTTCAATTCCTAGGTCAGGGAAGCTCAAGTCTTCTTACCACCTAGAGGCTTACTGCATGTTCCTTTCCTCAGTACAGCCAGGAAGGAAAAGGAGACTTTCCTCTTAGTTAATAAGTGTCTTTGGAATACACCCCAACCCTGTCTCCATAGCCAATTAAAAGTCTGTTGTTTCACCATTTGGTTAGTTAATCAGAACCAGTTACAGAGAATCTGCACATACTCCAAATCAAAGAAAAGAGCTCTTCCATTATATGACCACAAAATGTCCTGGAATCAGGCTCCCGGCCTCTTCCACACGAGGACCAACACTGACAAAGTATACTCCGCATGTGCTCACCAGCTTTACCCTACCCCAATTACAAGGATCGATGAGTTAATGTATGTGAAGTACTTCACAAACTTTAAAGAAATGTATGAACACCAGTTCAATAATGTATTATCATGCCATTTGTAGAATCTTGGAATTGACATGAAGATAAATTATTATCATATCATCCATTCATTCTACAGAAAAGGAAAGTGGAGCATCTGGACACTGAATGAATGGATGGATAAGCATTTATTAAGAAATTCCTATGTGCCAGAATAAGTTCCAGTTAATGCAAACATTAAACAGTCCCTGCAGTCAAGGAGTTTATATTTTGTTAGGAGAAGATAATGCATAAAGAGGAGCTTCAAGGAGTGGAGCACAAGCTTGGCGTGGTTTAGAAATGGCTGAGAAGTGATATAGAGGACTGGCTCCACACAGAATAAGGGGAGGCTCACTTATCATGACAGAACCAAGAGAACATTGTACACAGTCACAGCAAGATTGTAATGATGATCAACTGTGAAAGACTTCTACTGTGATCGATACAATGATCCAAAATAATTCCAAAGGACTCACAGTGATAAATGCTGTCTACTACCCGATGGAGAACTGATGAATTCTAAGTGTGGATTGAAGCATATCTTTTCACTTTATTTTTCTTGCTTTTTTGTGTAATGTGACTAGTATAGAAATATATTTTGCATGGCTTCACATGTATAATAAGTGTCGCGGTGCTTGCTTTCTCAGTGGCTACAGAAGGGGCTAGAGAGAGGATCTGGAATTCAAAATTTAAAAAAGAAAAGCTCATTTATTAAGAACCCAAGGGGGTAGGATCCAGGCTTCTATGGGAGTGGGTTAAAGATGACCAGAGTACATGCTTTCTTACAATATTACTCAAAGCATGTAGAATAATACATTTTCAAATAGCTATAGTTTTAGAAATACGTACAGTATTTTTCTCACAAGACTGTTGTCAGGATCAAATTTGATGTCAAGTGATTTTCAGACTTCAAAGCACTGTAAAAACATCACTTGTATACTTAAGTTTCTCAAGTGTGTTGCTCAAAATATTGATTTCAAAATATAATTTCAGGCTAATGCTCTTAGAATGTTTTCCTAGTTATCACGAAGTTTTGTTTTTTTTTTTAAAAAATAAAACTATAGCTGTTTGAAAATATATTATTCCACATTCTTTTAAAATTCTTCAGTTCTTTCACATACAGTTCTATAATTATGATATGGATATCTTTTCACATTTGTCCCAACTTCTTCTGTAGATTGTCTTCTCTCAGGCTTATTCACACCTATTATTTCATTTGATCCTTACTACAGACCTAGAAGGTAGACATGGCAGGCAGAACTACTCATTTACAGCTTGGGAAATTGAGGTATAAGAGAAGCTAATACCAAAAATAGCTAGAACTCTATCCAATCTCTTGACTTGGAGTTTAGTAATAGTCAGTGCTCACTCAAATAAATCCTATTGATAAATTCTAAACATATTTGTTTCTGTCTCCCCTCAACCCACATTAATGTCACCAATAAGATAATCTAGCTCTGATACTTTTATTAGATGAAAAATACTTTTCAATTAAGTTATAACATCAAAGATATGAAGTAGATGTCTCAGTCATTCCTAGATACTTCCATTGGATCATCATCATCATAATAAACTATATTCTTTTGAGCAAATCCATGATTCATTTGGCATGATTGAAGTGCTTTGAGCTATTGGGTAAAATCAGATGATTAAATGTATTGAGGTTGATTGAGAGAATTAGGCATTCCTATCAATATCATCGATGGGATTTGAGCAAAACAGCAAGAATAATCAAGCTTTGGGAGTGCTTTGAGGAGATAAATCTGAACAAGCAGGGAGGAGAGAGGACATAATAGGCCTACAGGACATGTCAAATTCTTTTCTTTGCCCCATTCCTCTCCCACTGATCATATCACACTGAGATTGGAATAGGAAAGCAATGCATCCATCTACAAAGTCAAAGAGGGCAAACTAGACATGCTGATGGAAGACAGAGGAAGTGAAGCTATAGATTCTATAAAGGCACTGATCCTTGGAGTCCAGTAGACAGTTACACCTCAGGAGAACTTTATGAGTACTCCATGAAAGGAGAAAAGGACTTCTAATAATCCAGAGCTATGAGCTTACCTTTTTACCAAATGGGCTTTCTGAGTTTGAGCCTGCTCTCCCCAGGGACATTGTGTGTCCAGTAGGAGAGCATATTCCACACTTTTGGGGAAATTAGTTTTCTACTAACATTATACTATAATAGCAAATATTCTTTGTATAAAGCTTAATTAATTCTAACTGGTAATCAATGTCAGTGAGAGATTCACTATTCAGTACAACCCAAACCCTGAAGGGTGAACCCTAGAAACCTTGAGAGGAGAATTAATTTTCCTCTGGGGACTCAAGCTATCATTGGGTTGAAAGAGTGACCCCAGAGGGGTGCTACATAAGAATCTAATAGTTCAGTTCAAGTACTAATGTTTCTAAGAAACCTTTTTTGAAAAAAAATGTGTTCTGATGCCTTTTTGTCCCCACTATAAGAGTAATGCGCCTTTCAGTTACATTAGAATAATGCCATAATGATCTAAAAGATAATTGAAGTTTATTCCTTTGAATACAAAATTATTTTTATTTTAGTGGCTTATGATAGAAATCTTTCTAAAATGTGTCACGTTTATTCTTGCTTTCTAAAACAGTACACGGTGAACATAAGCTAATTTTTTGAAGATGAAAGTGTTATTGTAATGAATATCACTTACTATACAATGCTATAACTGTGGTGTACTTAGAGAGTCCTCAGGCCAGAAGGTCTCTTTGCTTCTATATGAAATATAACTTACGTAGATTTTAGTAAATAATTTCACAAAGTTTCTCACGTAATTCTTGTTGGGGAGATAGAGAAATAGAGATTAGATGACAAATTTAGAAAGATTTGGAATTGATTAGAAGAGTGGACTCAGAGAGTGGTGATTTGATATTAACTTGACGGGAGATTCCCTAGCTGTACTTGGTCCTGTGCTAGTTGATATTTTTATCAACTACTTGGATAAAGGTTTGGATGGAATGTGTTTCAAAATTGCACATTGCCAAAATGAATATGGTAGTTAACACCCTAGATGGCAGTCAGGGATCCAAAAAATTAAACAGGTTGAAACAGTCAACCAAATTAAGTTTAAATTTTAACATAGATACAAAATTTTATACTTGGGTCAAAGAATCAATTTCATAAATACAAGATGGAAGAGACATGGTTAGACAATAGTTTTTCTGATAAAGATTGGTGATTTTAGTAGACTGCAAGCTCAAAATGAATCAGTAATGTGACATGGCAGCCAAAAAAGCTAATGTAATTTTGGGCGGAATTAAGAGAGCTATCCCATCTAGGAACAAGAAGGGGATAGTTCCACTTACTCAGATAATATCTGGAAAAGTATCTGGTTTGAGGCATCACATTTCAGTATTCAGAGAAATATAATCAGAATGGTGTAAGGCCTTATGTTAATGCTGTATGAAGTCTAATGGAAGGAACTGACGTTTAACCAAAGAAGAGATGACTAAAGGGACACATGTTGGCTGTCTCCAAGTATATGAAAGGCTATTTTATGGAATATTAACTATATTTTTTTCTATTTGGCCCAAAGGACAGAACTGGGAATAATAGGAGTTGCAGAGAGACAAATTTTAGGGATAGCAATATGAAAACTACTCCAACCCCTACTCTTAAAGTAATTACAATTTTCCATGAGTTGGAAAGCCAAATAAGCATTCTTGATTGAATTGTGTCAAAAAAAACCCCAAAACTATGCTCTGAATGAAGTCTTCTTCTATGAGTTAAGTGCATCAGCTTTAATGTATGGAGTATATGGCATCTAGTTTAGTTCTTCATAAACCTTTCTTCCTTACTTGTAGGTTCTTGGGAGGATTAAACAAATTGGTAAGTAAGGGTTTGATAGCAAATATTTAATAACCTACTCTCCCCCTCTCTATATAATTGATCTGTGGATTAGTGAGGTCATATTATATTCTTATGTAATAACATATATATATACTATATATGATGTTGTATAATATTCTTATATAACATATATACTATATATGATATTGCATAATATTCTTATATGATAAGAATATTAGAAGTTTCCAGTTGTCATGCTCTTAAAAATGTCACATTAAAAGCCTTCCAGGCTCTCTTATAAAGTTAACGGTTCATTTGAGGAATCAGTCATATTCTTCTATCCTCTAGTTGAATTCAGTGGGTATAATGGTAGCCTTACTAAGTGGATGGAGTACTGGGCTGACTGAATATCTGAACTCAGATCCTGCCTATGACACTAACTGTATGAGTGGGCAAGTCACTTAAACTCTATTTACCTCAAGCAAATCTCTAGGATTTATCTGCTAAGTAACATGATTTTGGTGGAAGGAATCTATTATGCTAAGGCATTGCAAATTCAAGACATATTTAGAAAGTAAGCCCTTGAAGGACAAAAGTACAGCACACCCTAATGATAATAGCTAAAAGGCTTTCTGGGTCTTTTAGTGGGTAACTTTCTTTTTAAAAAAAATTTTTGGGGGAGGAGCCAAGATGGCGGAGTAGAAGACTCACGTATGCTAGCTCCGAACCTACAGCCCATAAATTTTCTGTAAAAAGAGCACCCCACAAATTCTGGAGCAGTGCAAGCCGTGCAGAAACACAGTGGAAGAGATTTCTGTTCCAGAGAGCCCTAGAAAGCCGTCCCCAGGGATCCATTGTGCACCAGACAACGGAGCCCAGCCCTGCGTTACCCTGGCTGTGTGGCCCCAGAGGAGCAGATCCGAGCAGGCTTCAGGGACGGAACCTCCCATGGCTGTGAAGGTCCCTCCACCCACAGGTGCTACAGGTCAGTGAGAGAGACGTCTGGGCTGGCCAAGAGGGGAGCGGGGTGTCTCCATGACTCGGGCCCCCTCGGGAGGCAGCGGCAGAGGCGGCCGAGACTCCTGGAGCAGGAAGGAGCTCCACTCCATTACTGAAGGTCTCTGCATAAACCCCCTGAGGGAACTGAGCCTGGGAGGTGGCCCTGCCCCCACCTGAGCATCAGAACTTAAGCTCACATTTAATAGCAGCCGCGCCCACCACAGAAAGCCCTGACACTGGGGAGCAGCATTTGAATCTCAGACCCCAAGCACTAGCTGGGCAGATCTAGGCGGGGGTGAAGAGGAATCTCAGAAGTCAAGTAACTGGCTGGGAAAATGCCCAGAAAAGGGAAGAAAAATAAGACCATAGAAGGCTACTTTCTTGGGGAACAGATGATGTTTCCTCCTTTCATTTCTGATGGGGAGGAACAATGCTTGCCATCAGGGAAAGACGTGGAGGGCGGGGCCTCTGTATCCCAGACATCCCAGGTGGATGTCCAGTGGGCTCAGGCCATGGAAGAGCTCAAAAAGGATTTTGAAAATCAAGTTAGACAGGTAGAGGAAAAACTGGGAAGAGAAATGAGAGAGATGCAAGAAAAGCATGAAAAATGGGTCAATACCTTGCTAAAGGAGACCCAAAAAAATGCTGAAGAAAATAACACCTTGAAAAATAGGCTCACTCAATTGGCAAAAGAGGTTCAAAAAGCCAATGAGGAGAAGAATGCTTTCAAAAGCAAAATTAGCCAAATGGAAAAAGAGTTTCAAAAGCTCACTGAAGATAATAGTTCTCTCAAAATTAGAATGGAACAGATGGAGTCTAATGACTTTCTGAGAAACCAAGAAATCAGAAAACAAAACCAAAAGAATGAAAAAATGGAAGAGAACGTGAAATATCTCATGGGAAAAACAACTGACCTGGAAAATAGATCCAGGAGAGACAATTTAAAAATTATGGGACTACCTGAAAGCCATGATCAAAAACAGAGCCTAGACATCATCTTTCATGAAATTATCAAGGAAAACTGCCCTGAGATTCTAGAACCAGAGGGCAAAATAAGTATTGAAGGAATCCACTGATCACCACCTGAAAGAGATCCAAAAAGAAAAACTCCTAGGAACATTGTGGCCAAATTCCAGAATTCCCAGGTCAAGGAGAAAATATTGCAGAAAGAAACAATTCCAGTATTGAGGAAATACAATCAGGATAACACAAGATCTAGCAGCTTCTACGTTAAGGGATTAAAGGGCATTGAATAGGATATTCCAGAAGTCAAAGGAACTAGGACTCAAACCAAGAATCACCTACCCAGCAAAATTGAGTATAATACTTCAGGGGAAAATATGGTCCTTCAATGAAACAGAAGACTTTCAAGCATTCTTGATGAAAAGACCAGAGCTGAAAAGAAAATTTGACTTTCAAACACAAGAATGAGAAGAAGTATGAAAAAGTAAACAGCAAAGAGAAATCATAAGGGACTTACTAGAAGTGAACTGTTTACATTCATACAGGGAAAGACAATATTTGTAACTCTTAAAACTTTTCAGTATCTGGGTAGTTGGTGGGACCACACACACACATACACGCACACACACATGTACACATGTACATGCACACACACATATACACATGCACGCACATACAGAGACAGAGAGCACAGAGTGGAGTGAATAGGATGGGACCATATCTTAAAAGAAATTAAGGTTAACAGTAAGAGAGAAATGTAGTGGGAGGAGAGAGGGTGAAATGGAATGGGGTAAATTATATCATTCAAGAGGCAAGCAGGAGACTTCTTAGCGGAGGGAAAAAGAGGAGAGCTGAGAAAAAACATGAAGTTCACCCTCATCACATTCCACTAAAGGAAGGAATAAAATGCACACTCATTTTGATATGAAAACCTATCTTACAATACAGGAAAGTGGGGGAGAAGGAGATAAGCAGGGTGGGGGGGATGATGGAAGGGAGGGCAATGGGAGGAGGGACCAATTTGAAGTCAACACTCGGGGAGGGACAGGATCAAAAGACAGTATAGAAACAAAGGGGGGCAGGATAGGATGGAGGGAAATACAGTTAGTCTTACACAACATGACTATTATCGAAGTCATTTGCAAAACTACACAGATAGGGCCTATATTGAATTGCCTGCCTTCCCAAAGGGAATGGGTGGGGAGGGAGGGATGGGGAGAATTTGGAACTCAAAGTTTTAGGAACAACTGTTGAGTATTGTTCTTGCTACTAGGAAATAAGAAATACAGTTAATGGGGAATAGAAAGTCATCTGGCCCTACAGGACAAAAGAGAAGATGGTGACAAGAGAAGGGAGGGATGATAGAAGAGAGGGCAGATTGGTGATAGGGAAAATTAGATTGCTTGGTGTATTGGGGTAGGGGTAGGGGATAAATGGGGAGAAAATTTGCAACCCAAAATTTTGTGAAAATGAATGTAAAAAGTTAAATAAATTTATATTAAAAAAAATTTTCCCCAATTACATATTAAATTTTTTTTAAACTTTAAAAAAAAAAATGTGAGTTCCAAATTCTGTCCCTTCCTCTCTTCCCTCATCCCTTGTGATGGTAACATTCTTAACATGAATGTTTATTACTGTTTTGCCTTTATGAGTAATTCAAAGGCTTCCATAAAAAGGAACGTTACTTTGTTTGGCACAAACAGCTATAAAACACTTAATTGACTCAGGAAAATTTACCCTCAAATTTTGAACAAGGCTTACAATAATTAAGCCTTTATTTTGATAAAGTTTCTAAATGACATTTTTAATGGGTGATATAGTATGGATCAATTAGATAAAACTGTGAATCTTATTTTCTTCCTTTCTCTCTCCTTCCTTTCTCTACCTTCTCTCCTCTCATGACAGTATTGAGATACACTGTCACTTAAATAGCACCCTGAGCCATAATTATGACCTCAGCTATAAGGAAAAATGTCTCAAACCACCACCTCTTGCTAACATTGAATGAATGAATCAATGAATGAAAAAGCATTTATTAACTGCTTTCTAGGCACCACTCACCTTGGATACAAAGACAAAAGCAAAGACTGTCCCAGATCTCAAGGAACAAGAAAACAATACATGGGAAGTGGTGAGGAGGGAGTAGCACTATGGTCTATAACACTGAAAATCATGCCACAGAACTATGTTGAGAAATAATCTATAAACTTTTGATGATGTTCTACAAGTATGTATTGTCATAAGGTTATGAAATGAGTCTGATTAGTATGAACTACCAAGTAAAAAACTTATTTGTGGCATATGCACAACTCACAAAGCAAAAGGAAAGCTTTATTTATATACAGTGCTTGTGGCCTATTGCATTTCCTGGTATGCTTTTATGGAATTCACTGGAAACAGCTGGCTCCCAGACACAGTTTGTTGCAGTTGGCAAAGGGAAAGTCCATCGGCAGCTTTATGTTGCAGCTGGCTGTGATTTTTGTGTTAAGTCCTCCCTTTTCTGATGTTTTGGAGGGTAAAATAGGGACGCAGTTAGACCAATAAATAAATGGTCAGCTAAAGAGGTAAATTAACCTACTTCTCTACCAACTGGAAGCTGAAGCCGGTACCCTCTCCATCTCTCCTCTCTGAATTACAAACATGAATTGTGTAGCTTAGAGAAAAGTCGTACAATGAGAAGGACTATTCCACATGAGAAGAAAGCAGTCCTCTCAAGAGACCAGTCAGAAATATTCACTCTGGAAGACAGATTTACACAGTTACTCCTCTAGACAAAAACACACACACAAAAAATATGAAAATGTTAAGATTAATCAAGTAATTTTATTTCATATTTACCATTCTGCAGCAACCAACATGAACATCTGGGTAAACAGAATCTCATGAAATAATCTGCTGCAAAAGCTGACTTCAGTAACACGCACATGATAAATTCAACAACTCTGTTCACTGCCAGAAATAAAAAAAAATGGCTTCGAGAGCAAATAACACTGATTCATACTGTGCTCAAGCACTAGTCAACAAATCTATTAAACTACACAAGGAAAAGAAATCAGAGAGGCTTTGTTATCTTACTAGGGACACCTTGTTTTTAAATGGGTGGCTTTACCTCTTTATATCAACAGAAATAGGGAACCTCCCACATCATTTCGGATGTGATTATAAACACAAAATGTTATAATCAAAAGCAAGTTCAAGAAATTTCAGACTGCAAAAACTTGCAAGATACAAAGCTCAAATTCATATGTTTCTTTTCTCAATTATGAATACTTTCACTAAACATAAATATTTTAACATATATTAATTTTTTTGACATTCAAAATTGTAAAGTCAATATGGCAGAATTATTGTTAAAAGCACATATGTACAAATATTCTTTTTCATACATAAAGTATTTGGCATAATTATTACAATCATACTGCATACACAACTGTTTGCTTTTTTTTTTACACATAATGGTATCTCTTATTAAAATTAACCAGTTATGTACAAAAATACTTGAACATTTATTATAGAAAACCTCTATAACCAGCCTCAACAGCATATACCTGCTGGATGGTTTCATTGAGAGAATATAAAAAAGTGGTCACCACCTTCCAGTTTAAGCTATCGACAAAAGCAAACACAGTTAAACCAACATGAGCTTCCCAACAAAAGAGGGAAAATATTTTAACAGTATGATTTTTAAATACAGTTCATACGTCTATTATCAAGTGAGTGTTATAAACAGTCAGTTAAAGAAAAAACAAAGATACAAAATACATACTACATACAAGGTGCTTTTCCACACTCCTACAACTGGGGCATTAGCATTACTAGCTAGATCTACAGATGCTATGTTGGGAAATTCAAACTAGCTTGGACTACAGCTATCCTCTCCAGCCAGAGGACAAAGGGGATGATCAGTTAAGTGAGAGAAACTCCGTTGTTAAGAAAGCAGAGCCTGGAAGGAATTTTCTTGTTTTGTGAAGAACTGAGAGTCAATAACTCCTCTGCCTTTTACAAGTTCTGATGCCATGTAGTTGTACTAATCCATATCCTTGAAGGGTTTTTTTTTTTTACCCTTTCACTTACATGCATTGATTTAATACTGTCCAGCATTGATTCCTGTATCCTTGTTAATAGGACACATTCATTTGTGCCTATTTAATACGGGAACATTTGTTCCTCTGCAATGACCAATTTTATGTAAGAACCTTCTGAAGTCAGCAGGTACAAAATCCAAGTAAACATTTCTACAGGGTCTTTTGCTTAGGATAGCTGGTGGAATACTGAAAGTCAATTGCACCTTAAAAAGAAAGAGATACAGTGGAGACAGGAACACTGACAAATTGATATATCAATGAATCCTCCAAGTATAGTTTTCCATATGTAGACAGCTGTCAAACTTCAAAAGCAGTCTGAAAGGAGTGTTTTGTCTCCAGAACAAAGTTACTCCTCAAACCTGATGCTTGCAACCCCTTAATATAGACTTTAAGTAACTGGCCTTCAACCTGATTTCCAATGATGTATGATTTTCATTCTGCTTGTGAAAAAGCCAGAAACCTGAGCCCTATTTACCGAAGTCTTCTAGAAAAAGGACAATTGTGTTAGAATGTGCACTGATTTAAATAAGCTTTCTTGTAGTATCAAGTATTCAGTAAAAAGTATACAACTTTTAACACAAATGACAGCATTGTGTCGATTTTAGATTAGACTATGTAAAAAAGTAAACATAAAAAGATACAAAAAAGTCTATATCACTATTTACCACTTTCAAATTAGAATGTTTTAATGCAATTCTCTCATCCACACTTCCCGTAATATCTGGCCTTCTAGATCAGTAATTTTATTTAATATTGTGCAACATAATATTAATAAGCAAGTTTTATTTCATTTATTTAAAGAAAAAATCTGGGTAAAATATTAAAGTGCCTACACTAAATTGCTTCTCACCATACTTTATTACTTTGTAAATGGTAAAGAATTCATTTTGAAGGAATAGAAAAGTGACTTATAATTGAGAGACCTTCCGAGGAAGGGGTCTGGGCCGAGGGACTTGTTCGGTCCTCCTGCTGCCATTCTCTAGGTTGGTTGATCGGGCCAAGAGAGGTTTGGGTGGCAGGGCGGGGGGCTCCGAAGTAACAGGGATGGAAAGGCTGTGAGGTAGCGGAGCAGGGCGCCTCAAAGTTCGTTCATAAACGCTGTAAGGAGGCGGTGTTTTACTTTCCTTCCTCACTGGCTCTTCAGGCACACTGTAGGTGGACATGCTGACTGTCTGTTCATTCATTGGATTTTCAAAGCCTGAAGTTTCAGATGTGCTACACCGGCTCAAAGAGGAGATCCCACTGCTGTAACTTCCTGACAAGACCGGCGAGTTGGATATTAATCCTGAAGAATGATACTCCACTGGAGATGGGGTAAATGATTGCATGGAACCCTGTTCAAAAGCAAAGTGAAAATGGAAAGACACAAAAGAATGAGAAACAAAAGAAAATAGAGTAGAAAGATGAAAGCAGAGAGACAGAGAGGTTATATCAAATCAATAGTGAATTGCCAAGAATATCTTCTTTCATTCATCTTTACCTGTTGAATCCCGTAGGAATCAAGCTCTAGAACTGGGGAGGGGGGAATTAGAAACCATTCAGTGCAACAATTCATTTTATAGATGAAGAAACTGAAACGAAGGTAGTGAGCATCAGACGCAGGATTTGAACTCACGTCCTCTCACATCACAGCCAAATGAGCTATCATATGTCACACTACTCTACTCAAATGCCACCTCCTTCACACAGCTTTGCCCAGTTCCTGGGTGTCCAGAACCTTCCTTGGCAAATCGTATATAATATTGTGCTTTGATCTTTTTCATGTACGTATATCTTACCCCCTTCTATCTTTTCAACTCCTCCTCCACACTCTGTATCACCTCACACATGGTGTCCCAAATCTTGTCTCAGTACCATTGTACCTCTGGCTATCCTGTACCCTTGGAACAGAACTTCCTCCTTGCCTTAGCCTCACACACAATCTTTCTCATAACATGCAGCTCCAGTATAATCTGCATAAAGCCTCTTCTCTTTTCCCTTTCAACTGCTAATGCCCTCCTAACTACCTTATATTTTACTATTTTGTATTCATTTGTATATATTTATAGGCTCTCCCATTGGAATGTAAATTCCATGTGATTAGGGATTGTTTTCTGATTTGCACTTATGATCCCAAATGCTTAGTACAGGGCCTGAAACATAGAAGGCACTTAATAAATGTGCTGATTAATAGTCTTAGGTAAATGAGGACAGGGTCTATTCTTTATCTTAATTTTGCCCTCTTCCTTTTATATTTTTAATATTGTAGGGTTTTGTCACTCAGAATAAAAACAAAATACATGCTAACCCCTCCCATCACTCACATGATTAGCCTTATTAACCTTTATCATCATTAGGAAGGCAAAAGAGGGAGAGACTGAAATAATCAGTGGTAGTTGGTAATCTGGACAGATATGAAAAGAGACCCAAGAATTAAAAAGTGAGAAGCAAGGGGCGGACACTGAAACCCCTTAGGGGGCCTGGAAGGAGGAAATAGAATCTTCAGACATGGAGGTAATGATGCAGAATTTCTCTGGGCACATGACTGACAGTCTAGAAAAAAGCAACCCTACTTTTTAAATAAGGTTCCAGAAGGTAGGAAAGAATCCACTTTAAAAGCTACTGATACAAGACTCAATCTATTTTCTTTTGCTCTCACTCTAGATTGTTATCTCAGAAAAACACCTTCAAAAATCTTTCCATTTTTTAAAAGAAAAAAATGCTGCCAAGTCCTCAAACTCCAATTTTAGGCAATCTATATATGCAATCTATATATAATTAAGGGCATTTCTTTTTTTTTTTTAATTTTTTTTTCCAGTTCCAAATTCTCTAATTCCCTCCACCCCTTTTCCCTACCCAGTGAGAAGGCAGGAAATATGATACGAAGTCATGAGACCATCTCTTAAATGATCCAAATTTGTGACTGTTTTTGTCACCAAAATATATCCTAAATTCATGGTGGCGTAGCTGATGCTAGTCATTAGCTTTTGGTTCTTATTCTCAGATTGTTTTAACTTGGTATCAGTGTGCCCTCTAATGTCATTCTGGAGTGACAACACGTGTGATATCTAGTGCTCCTTTACATAGATTTCAAATCTGTTCTTCCCATTTTCTCCCTACTTTAAAATGATAACATATATCAACATGCCTATGGTTAGTAAAAAATACATTCAGGTATTGTCCAGTATTGCTATAGGCTAGGTAACCTTTCCATAGATTTGTTTTATTTGTAAGGATTTGTCCAAAATATTTCTTATGAGCAACAGCATGGCATCAGGTTTAGAGTGCTGGCCTTACGAGTCAGAAGAGATGGGTTTGAGGCTTGGTCATTTAATAGCTGGTGTGACATTGGGCAGGTCCTTTAACCTGAGGCCTTCTCATCTATAAAATGGGGATAAGAATATTTAATTAGCTGTCTCACAGGATTCAAATGAGATAATGGGCATAAAGACATTGCCATAGTTATTTAAAATTTCAGAAGCACTTACTGTGCATCTCACAATAACTGGTTCAGGTAGTTACCATGAGTGTTATCTACCTATGGTCACACAGCTAGGAGTGTCAAAGAAACAACTTGAAACTAGGACATAATATATTTACATAGGGCTTTAATGTTTGCATATGTTAACTCATTTGATCCTCATAACAACCCTGTGTGGTAGTTGCTATTATTATCTCCATTTTTACAGTAGAGGAAATAAAGGTTAAGTGACACAACCCAGGGCCACACAGCTAGGAAGTGTCTGAGGCAGCATTAAAATTCAGGGCTTCCTGAATTAAGTCTAGCATTCTCTCCATTTACCAGGCTGCCTCATAGATGATGACTATCATATCAAACCTGCATAAAGTCCTGCGTCAACATGTAGTAGGTAATTGGGCAAATATAAAAACATGATGGTATTCCCTCTTCCTCGAGCTTGGTTGTCCCAATGAGGGCTATGTTATGAAATTCTACTCTAGATGTAAAAATATAGAAAAAATATTCTACTCTACCATTTTCATACTTCATACACACACACACACACACACACCCCTCATCATTAAATAACAGCTCTCAATGTCATTCAGATTCTACACACATCCTTTCAGATTTAAAATAATGAGACTGTTTAACTCACCAACAAACTCTGGCAGCAGGAAGGAAATCATACTTCTCCGTGATTTCCTCCAGTTTTGCTTGGAGGGCCCTTACCTTGTACAATCAGGCATTATTAACAATGCAGATGACTCAAGGTCTCCTTGACCTACCACAATTTGTTTGGAGAGGCTAAGTTGTCTCTCTTTCCTATTAGCTTGGAAACACCTCATCAGCAAAATGGACAAGAAACCTGTGTGTTCTCATATACTCAAGTGCAAAAATTCTTGAAATTCTCACTTCAGCCTCATACTCACCTCTATTGCAAAAGCTTCTAAAAAAAGGTGATTATGCTGAAATTTAGATCTTATATCATCACCAAGTGATGATATTGACAATTCTGTCTGATTCAATTTAAGAGACTAAATGCAGTTCTTGTTTTCCAGGGTGGATGTTTTATGTACTGAAATTTTAAGTAGCTTAGATTTTCTTCCCAATCCAAACTTATCTCTGAAAGTCCATCTCTGTCCATGTGTTTTTGGAAGGGTAGAGGCACTTGGGCTCCCTTCTCCTTCCATCATAAAGATGCATTTCTAATTCAAATTCCAGAAGGTCATTTCCAATGATCTCAAAGGAAACACATACCATAGTATGCCTCTCCCTTCAGAAAAAAGACCCAGTAGGACTTGAAGAACAGTAACCTGATTTCTAATTCATGTTGGTTTTTTTTTCAGTAAGGTTGGACCTAAAACCTGCTGAAAATGATTGGGAAGTTTTTGACTTAAGTATTGGTCTTTCTGACCTATGTATTTTTCATAATTCAATGCCTATTACTATAGACATATTTCTTACCCTCTGTGAAACAGTCTGTGACTGTTTTGAGAGAATGATGTCTGTGATTTGAATTTGTGCCTTGTGCAGCATTCAGGAAGTTAGCAACCAACAGGGAAGATGCTATACCCTCCTCCTCCATTTCCATGGGAAACCTTCCCATGTCCTTGAGTTCTTCTCACTCTCAATTCCTTCGTCCTACCTTGGTGCATGTATCCATGAGTATTCTGCCTTACCTTCTGTCTTCTATTGACCAATAACTTCCTGCAGGACAGGAACTGTAATTTTTCATCTTTGTATCTCTAACACTGTTTTGTTTTGTTTTGCATAAGTCACTTAATACATATTTGTTGAACTAAATTATCTGCTTGAGGTTGAATACTTGAGTGTATGCCTAAGCATCATGAGTCTGAGGGTGTGAAGCTTTGTCTCCCCTGGGAAATACCCCAGGCTCCTGTACCTTCATCGGAGATCGTCCAGCAGGAGAAGGGGAGACTGAGGTCCCATGTCTTGCTGGTGAAGCTGTAAACAGAAAGACTTCATTTCAAAGAAGCCAGACAATTCATTCCAAGTAGCGTTTTCATTTTTGAGGAGCCAAAAAAAAAAATCCCCTCCCTTCTTCTCATCCCCAACGTTAGTATGTTAAGCCACCACCAGCACCAGTTTGGAATAGATCCTAAATGTGAACATATATAAAACTTCAAGGCTACAGAAATATCACTAACAAATTACCAATAAAAAGTCACTGCACTCATGAGGGTCCATGTCAAGAGCTAGATGTCCTGAGAGCCTGGTGTTTCATTGATGGAATAACAGTTAGTTACACATCCCAGAGTGCTGCCTGCGGCCTGGGTAGCTAAAGAAGCACCACAGGCCAGAAATATAGCAACTTATGGCAGAATCATCAGCAGGCCCTTTGCTTCAGGATGACATTTCCCTCGCCTTCTGAACACTCCTGAGACAACAAACAGAATACATGTGACTATGCAAATACAAGACAGAGGAATATCTCTTGTTTATGCCCTCTGACATTTATACCTAGGACTGCACATCATCCTATAAGTTTTTTCAAACATGAAGTGGCTGTATTCTGTCAATACCAGAAACTTGGTAGGAAACCATAATGCTTGGGCTAGCCTCTCTACTAACTAGATTCTCCTTTGATTCACAACCAGAATTTGTGAGCACACCGCTTTCCTTCACTTTTTAAAAAGTACATCGTGTATGTGACTGTGGTGCATAGGCAGCAGTATTTAGACCAAATTTATACTTTATATTCTCTAGCACAGCAAGACAGACCTCTCTTTCCTTCTCACAAATACATTTACAATAGAATCACATTAAAGACTGACTCTTTATCCCAGAGATCTTTTAGCTATGAATCAAACCACAACTTGCAACACTTAATTGTGAATGGACAGTGACAATCTGATATGACATGGTTAAGCCTACAGAATGCTTGTCAGATCCTCCTATATCCAAGTATTGTTGCACATTGCTTTAGGATAACTGATCTTTTAAGGATATTCTGGTTGGTGACATAAAACAATTCAGTAGATGCAAGGAAGATACGTAGACAGCTAAAGATCACCAAAATAGCAAACACAAATGGAAAATTCACAACAGATTAGATATGCAATCCATGAAGAAAGAAATGTACATCTCTTGACTCACATCATCAGGTCAGGTATGGACTTAGGTTAACTGCACACATGCAGCCTGTGAAATCTCTGACTTGTTCTGAGTTATCCATTGGTCAATGTGAAAGTCAAATAAATGTCATTACTGGGTTGTGTGAGATAATCCAAATTATTGGAAGACACCATAAACACATTTCAATGCGCTTACTGAAATGAGACTTGAAAACTCATTTCAGTAGCAATATCATTTCTTCAGTCCTACCAAAAAAAGTAATTCCATCAATAGCTGAATGTTTGAATGGATAAGAACATATGTGTATGCATGTAAATATGTATACATGTATAGGTGCTTCCTGACTTGCAATCAGAACTCAAAAGTAGAAGGAGGAACATTAGAAAACGACTGACCTGCTCAGTTTTTGATTCTCAGAAAATGAACATGGGTCATTTGTAAGTAGAATCATTAAAAGTCAGAGATTTGAGGGGGAGGTCATAGTCTTCAGTCCCCAATCTTTTCCCTTGCCTCCAACCCTAAGGGTCATGTCTGAAGTTAAGGTATGTTCTATTTGAAAAATCAAATTCTCAGGAGACTCTAAACGTTCATCCTTACAACTGTGCTTTCAAATTGGCCTTCCTGTCTTAGCCTGAAGTGGGGCAATAGAGTGCTGCATCAGAAACACAAGTTCTTAGTCTAGCTGTTAAATCATACAAGAGCCATTTTAAAGAACCAGTTATAGATTTTTTTAGGAGCCTTTCTGCCTTGATAGATATGGAACATAAACTCAGAAGAGCAGACTACTTGTGAGGGTATGGGGGAAGAAAGAGGCTATGAAATCATCTTTGTTTACTTCAAAGAAAAGATTCTAGATTTAACAAATGCCATGGGGGTCATTTCAGAAAACTAACAAAGTACAAGCCTAGTTATCATGGAACAAAAGGCAATTTCATATAACCTCAAATAGAAGGACTCTCTAATCAACAAATAACCGTTATTGTTATAACTATCAATCCTGCCATGTGCAAGGCACTCCTTGTAGCCAATCAATAACTGCTGGATTTCTGTTTTGCAATGACTGACTTGATTTCAGGTCAGAATAAAGTTAGAAAAAAAAGTTAAACTGAATGAGCATCAAATTTGAGAAGAACCAGTTGGATAATGAGATGAAAATGAGTTAGTAAGGTTAGGTAACATTTCTAAACCTCTGATGATAATATTACGGAGGGTGTCACTTTCCTACAAACATCTGAGTCAGAAGCAGCATGCTGCTGGGCCGAAAGGGCCGCTGGGTTGTTCCAGTATCGATTTTCTTCAATATTTACAGAAGAATAGCAGCTCAGAGTAGAAGGGCGAACGTTAGAAAACAAGTGACCTGCTCAGTCTTTCATTCTTAGAAAAAATTCAGGATAGGATGGAGCGATTAGTAAAAATTGTTTTACAGAAGTGATGGCTCAAATACCCACCAGTCTGTGTGGGTCTTGGAGGGACAGGGGGAGAGATAAGTTTCCCACTATCCAACATGTTCTTGGCTTCTTTCCCACTGTCCAGGCTCCAGCTGCTAGGAGTGGGATTCACAGCTGGAAGGGAATAAGAAAGCTGAAATACACATGGTTCCAGCTCTTCTTTGTGATTTAATGAGTCTTAAATACCAGGAGAAAGTCAGAATTACCCAAAATGAAAATCAAAGCAAGAAATTAAAAAAAACCCAATAAGAAACCTTCTGAATACCAAGCCATTATTTCATGGGCTACTTACAGTTGCATTTGACATTTAATTTGGTGAAAGTATTTCCCTTCATTTCAGTCTAGCTGTCAAATAGAACTATTTAACTCTAGGTGGTATTGTAGAAGCTTGTTGAGAATCAGAAACTGTTTAGTTGCTTGATAACAGATGGCGGACATAGCCTTGAGACTATTTTAAAACTTGCTTTCTTATGAAACTTTCTTGGCAAATAGCACCCTAAAGGAGAAGCAATGAAATGCTAACATCCCAATTGTGGGGCAGTGCTATTTAAAAAGAAGGGCCATGATAGAAAATCAAAACAACTGGATCATATGCTCTTGGAGGACAGAGGATGCCCTGGGTCCTCAGAAAAATTCCTAAGTGTACTAAAGTGGGCCAGAGAGATGCCAGTGAAGAGCAAGGATATTACTGGTCTTTCTCCCATTCTCTCTGATTGGCTGATGAAGTGGCTCTAGTCTCCAGAAAGATGTTGAAATCTAGAGCAAGCATTTTTCAAACAAACACTGAAGGCAATCTCTCTCTCTTTCTCTCCCCCCTATACCCACACACGTGTATATATGTATATATTTTATATATACATACTTATATATGTATACATATTTAATGTATGCATTATACATACACATACAGACTGGTTTCAAAAACAAGATGAGTTCAGCAGATCTAATAGGAAGCTGCCTACACAGACATTGCCATCTGCTGGCAACTTCAAGGACTTGGCTAATACCATACAAAGCTTAGAATCAACAAACGGCTATGAGGACCATAAACGATTAAGTGGAACCTACTTGAAATCCTTTAAAAAAAAAATCCAGCCACAGTTCTTTTTGAAGTAACATTGCAAGTGGAAGTGAACAGTCTTACACCTCTCAATTCAACCTTCAGCATTCACTATCCGATCTGTATGCATCAAAGTGACATTTTCAGCCTTTAAATTCTCCACAGTCAGGACCTAAGGGATCTGTGACTTGTACTGAAAAGTTTTATATTCATTTGCCAGTACATTCAAATGAAAGTGAGGGGCTATGTTCTTAATGAAGGGCAATTAAAATGCATTTCACTAAGGACATTTCCATTAAAGGCTTTTGATTCATTTGCCTGTGGACCTCTTCCATACTTGAAGCTTGACCCTGAAAGAGGCAAATGTGTGATTTCCTGAAAGGCCATTTTTATTTCCAAGTAGATGAGGAGATCATGTTTAATCTGCATTTCATTCTGTGCTGTGCTGCACAGATTGATGCTAATATGCTGTTTGCAACTAAGAATGTGGTTAGTTCTTTCTCAAGTGACTCTCAGATGAGGCACGTTCCATTATGCACTGGATTGTAATTCTTAAATACCATTTAATTGCACAGAGAGCTAAGCCAGTGTCACTGCAAATGACAGATGAGGCTGGGAGACAGCACTTTGTAATGGAGAATGGCGGCATGAAATCAATCTAAAAAGTTACCTATCTCTCTGCATCAAACAAGGAACCTAACTGGCAACCTTCTATTGTGGTTACTATTCTAATGAACAGAGATTTCCCACCGTGGCCCATTAAGGCACCACCAGAAAACCACTAACTGAGGATTGTCATTCTTGCTCCCTGTACATATGCAAGTCTTATATGAAAACAAATTGTGAGGAGCAGTCATGAGTGTAGATCTCTCATTAAACCTTCAAAAGAGAAAACCAGTTTTGACTATTAAAACTATTTCATTGAGTGACAAAAGCAAGGGCATTCCACATTAGACACAAAAGACTTTGAAAATGAAGACAAAGAAATCTCAAGCACATGGGCTGGGCTTAGACCCACCTTTATCTGGTGCTGAAAGATTAGGGTCACTTCGTGGCAAAGGACCGTCTCCAATATGGTTAAACAGCATCCTCTGGAAATTCAGAAGAACTGAATGTTTTATAATGCAACAGAACATGCTGGCTTATAATACTCGTTAGAACATAATATTTTACAACTGAACTTGGTTCCAAATAATTTAAAATATGGAACAAAGAACCTAGAAACAAAGATTCTGGTTATGCTTTCAGGGAAAAAAAGTCCAAACCGAAACAACCATCACCACCGCAACAAAAACTCACAAAAAATGAAAAATAAAAGAAGATGATGCATTTGTTTTCAGAAAGGGAAAAACAACATTCAGAAGTTGGATTGGACTACGTAGCAATATAAACAAAATTGGTATTTAAAATGTCTTTTCAATGAAACTGAATGCTATGCAATTTTAATGGCCAATCTAGGCCCAGAGGAAGAAATGAGAAAATGAGTCTCCCTCCTTTCAAGATAGGGGGAGGACTATGCGTATAGAATATTAGATATACTATTAATCTCTGCTAAAAACAAGAAAAGATCCCTCATTTCTTTCTTTGTGACAAAGAATGGTCCTCTGGGTAAGAAAGTCAGAAAAAATATTTGATAACTTTTTTAAAAGTCAGTAAAAAATAAAAAGTAGATTAATTTTTCTTGACTTCAGTGTTAAAAATTAGTTATACTACAGAACACTTTATAAATATGCATATAGACTATTATGATAAATGAAATCCAAATGAGAATTAAAGATAAAACATTGATTTCAATATTATGATGAATAGACTTTATTCAAAAAATATTTAGAAAACATATATTAGAAGTTAGACTATGTAACCTCAAAAATAGATTAAAACATGGCAAAAGGCATGATTTGAGAACTGTTTGTTGTGTCAACACAGCATAAAATTTCACAAGGGGAGGAACTCAAGAGATTCCAAGTACCCATGACTTCCTGAGTCCTTTATGTTGGCAGCATTTTCCTTGAGCAGATGGAACAACATTGAAATTCCCTTGCAACATCAAATGACAAAGGGAAATAAAAATGATTAGCTAGTTCAGCCAAATGCACTCAGACATAATTTCTGGGAGATACCAGAGTATTACAGATGAGGTGCCTTGGGATTATAAGAAGATCACATAATCAGCACAGATGAAGCAATTAAGTCAAATATCTCTTTCTTTTCAGTTTTAAGCTATAGCTGCTGTTCTCTGGGAAAATTATATGGAAAAGAAAAGAATGCATGGAAAAAATAAAACCCTCCGCTTCTGTTAAAAGACAGAAAGGATTTAGAATTTACTTAGATTTTATCTGCTGTATGTTCCGAGATTAAATTCAGTTCCACACAATTTGTAAGACCAAAGAGAGTTGTGGATCCTCAATATTACATCATGTTACAACGCTTAAACTATCTTCAGGTCTCGGAATCCCAGTGACATTTCTTCACACACAGGATAGGAAATGAGACACAGAAAAGATATCTCTTTCCTCCCACTCCCCTTGCCTCCCAAAGTGTATAACATCCTTGAAACCAGGAACTGTTTAATTTTTGTCTATCTCCAGGCCAAAGGACAGTAGCTGGTACACAGCAGCCACTTAACAAATGCTTTTTGAATGAAAAAAGGAGAAGGAGGGTTTTAAAATATTTTTCCTGAGTTGTCATGGTGACCTCTATTCACCTCTGTTGTTCCTGGATGTCACCAGAGGGAGGTCAAATATAAACTCTGTCCCATCAGGTTTAAGCAGATTAAAGGTATTGCTAAGTAGTATGTTTCCAAAGGAGCCTAAAACCACAGAATCTCAGAGTTCAAAAAGAACCCGAGAGGCCAGCTAGGCTCACTGGTAGCTGAATGAGAATCTCCTTAAAGGATTCCCAGACACAGGGTCATCCAGGCTTTGCTTGATGCCCTCCAGTGGAGGAGAAAACCTATTACCTTCTGAGGCAGCATGCTCTAACACTCCTGAATGGCTCTAGTTCAACTTAGAGACTTTTCCTAGCACTGAGGTGAAGGCGTCCTTTCTGCAGCTTTCCCCACTGATCCCTATTCTGACCTCTGAGGCTAAGCAGAACAAAATGAATACCTTTCTTACAATGGCAATCTTTCAAATGAAGACAATTATCATATGCCCCAGTAAATCCAGCGTCAACAATCAGTACTCCTATGCAATGGTATCTAGGTCTTTTATTACCTTTGTCACTCTCCTCTGGATGTATTCTAATTCACAAAAGGCATCCTGAATGATGTTTAACACACATACCACATTCTAAAAAAACATTAAAAGCTGCATGAAGTTGGGAGCCTGTGACCAAGAGGAGGAAAATGAAGGTCAGAACCTCTATTTCCCTCCATGTTCTTTTGGCCAGACAATACTATATGTATTTTGATTGCTAATATGACCAAAAAGGAACTCTCAGAATACCATGGGCAGAGAGAATGCAATTTGTACACTATATGCAATCAAATTTGGCATTTTGTTCCAACCCTGTTTTGCCTGTGACATTGTCTTAGAGAAGCTCAAGTCAACTTCTCTGGAGAAATACCAGTGATTTTAAGCAGTCCAACATTAGATTATTACCTTTTCCCTTGCACCTGGTTAACTAAGCCTCCCATTCCCATGAGTGCTACCTGTGAAGGCTCCGTGGGAGTAGGATAGATGGCACTGCATGGTCTCTCTCTAGGAGACAAGCAAGAGTTTTCTCTGGAATGTTTGTGTTTGTCAGACAGGAGAGGGGAGGCTAGAAGGAAAAAAAGAAGGCGAGATGGTCAGTCTGGTGGGGACGGGGGTATTAGGATGCATTAAAAGGGAAGCCCCTTCTTGAATTCCCTACTCTCTCCAAAGTTAAGACCCGCATTTTCTCTGCACTTTGCAGAGTGAAGGGTCCTGAAGGAGGAGTTTACTAGGGCAGGAAGGGATATCCGGGCAATGTCATTTCCACCTCCTACTCTGGCACTGACCTCTGGCACTGGATGGGGCTGAGCTGGTCACGTTAGGTGAAGCAGAATGAGTAGAACTCAAGCTTGAGGTAGATGGACTTGGCTGGAAATACATGGGAAGTTGTTATCAAACTATGCTCACAGGCTTTAAAAAATACAGAAATGCTTTATAAAGGCTATACACAACTACCAATTTTTTTTCTTTAAGTCAGTATGTTATCTTAAATGAAAAGACCCCTTTGTAATATAATAAGAAGTTATTAATTCAGAATTATTGAAGGAAGGAGTTTGAATTAGGAATATGAATTATTCAATACTTTGAAAGAAATGAAGTTTCATTAGTGTCAAGTATGTACCATAGCTCAAAGTTTTATCTGATAGGGATCCTTACAGAATCTGCGTTTGCAAATAGATGAGAATGTGTTTTAAATGCTTTATCTGAAATGACGTTCTTACTTACTTGGCTAGAGTTTGTTTTATCAAAACTTTGTTTGTCTCCTAGAACAGTGCTCTGTACGCAGCAGATAACTTAAGTGTTTTTGGACTGAATTGATTTTGGGGCTTGTACATGAGTGCTTCTGGCTCATTTCAACTGCTTAGGAGAACAAAATGGTTTTATTCTCCTGGTAATTTTGCTGCTGTTAATTTGATTGATAAAGTTTTTTTCCCCATAAATTGTACAAAGTTCAACTTTAGACCAAGTTCTTTTCGAACTACTACAAACTGCATTTTGGTGGATTTCTTAAGATTATTCATTAGAGTTGGAAGCAACCTTCTAATCTTATAGAGAGGAAACTGAGGTCTAGAGAAGCTAATTAACTTGACCAAGGTCACACAGGTAGTACATGGCAAAACCAGGATTTGAACCCAGAATCTTTGATTCCATTGGGTTTCCCACTATACCACACAGTCAGATGGTAATCAAAAATGACAGATGTCATGCTTCACGCAGCTGATTTTGCAGTACATACATCTTTTCATCACTCCTCACATTCACGTGTATATAGGAGGGCAACAGTCAACACTGATGAAGCTTGACTACATAAATAATTGACAAGGCTACACTATGTTATGCTTTTCATATAAGAAAACACCCAATCCTGTTACGTGAAAGAAAAAAGACCACTTAAAATACTAAGAATATCCATCTTTCCAGTTCATCTTGAGATATCTAGTGTGGATATCACCAAAGAACAAAATGATACATAGGTTTTCAAGCTCACCAAGGCATAGCTTGATTAGGTTTTCCTCACTGTAGGGACATGCTTTCTCAGAGAAGATGGAGCAATTTTGGAAGAAATACTTTCCATCATCCCAAAGAGAACAATACTGTTACAAGGGCTTACAATATACATAAAGTCTTCTGCAAACTCTAAAATGTTGTAGAATTGTCACATATTATTATAATTATCACCATTATTATTAGAAGTTTGCTCTGAGATAACTGTTTGCTCTCAAGTTCACACTTCTGATATAACAAAATGATTCGGAAGTTCTAGGATTGCAGTAGGGGTGGGGCAAGGAGGTGAAGGGGAGCAATGAATGTCTAAATACGACCAAATAAATAACTGATATTACCTGCATGTTAAAGACTTCATCAGAGCTTTCTGATTGCCCTGTGATATTGCTTACTTCGGCAGAGGCTTGTGAGGACAGTGAAGAGGAAGAATATCGGTTGACAGCTGGGTAACTTAATGGGCTGTTACAGGGGGGAAAAACGGTTGTTAACTCAATCTTGGAATTGCTCTTTATCACATGCTGGTATGGCATAAAATGAAAGAAAAAAGGATACATCACATTTTGTCATCCCACATTTATCTCAACAGAGTCAAACGTTTGAGTTTACTTATTCTTCATGCTGTTGCTATTTTACCAGCGGCAGATGTCTGCAGCTGTCTTGTAGGTTAATTATTTCATTAAGAAATAGTGTATTTGACAAATTATGCCATAAAGAATGAGAGGATTGTTCCAGACCATCTTGTGAAAATGCCAATGACTTGAAATATAAAATAATTCTGTCTCTGACTTACCTACGCCTAGGAATTACTCTTGCACCATCTGGACTCATAGAAGCAGGTGCTGAGTTTCTGCAGATCCGAGGACTTCCATTAGGGAAATGGATAGGACTGGCTTGAATACATGCAGAGAACTCCTAAGTATATATTAGGGAAAAGAAATGCTATTTTAGAACAGTAATCAAATGAACAGAGTAACTTGTGAGAAAGCATTTCTATGAATTCCACTTAAATTCCATTTAAATAAAAAAAATTCTCATAATATACAGGTATAGAAAGATAAGTTTGCATCATTTTTATCAAGTGCACCCCGCATCCTTTTTTTTGCAATAAGGTGACAAGACTTAACAGCTGAGATTTTTCTCTGTTTGTAGTATAACAGAATGACCAAAAGATGTCACTATTGGCTGTTTAATCCTTTCTTCAACCAAACAGCAAATTAGTATCAGTCAAACCGATTGTCCCTCTATGACCAATCTGTGTGCTGTCTTTTGTGTACATACCTGTATGCCCAAGCTTGACTTCATCACGAAGAACTGATCAACTAGCTTTTTATGCAGAGGCCTCATGTCTTGAGGTACAAACTTCTCATGCACAGCTAAACCAAATTCTAGGATCTGTGCCTTTATAACAACAACATAAAAGAAAACATATTCATCAATGAAACATAGTTCTGAGTCATCACCTCAACCCATCTGCATCAACTTGAACCCACACCGCTTTGTCAATGGCGAAAGGACGTTTCTTTCTTGGGGAATGTTAGAAGAGTGGGCAGGAGCAGCTGTGGGTGCCCTGCCTCACCACAGGAAAGATAAGGCTGATTGCTCTCAGTTCTTCAACTCTCTGTAACCATCTGATTCTTGACATTTTCTTTTTTTTTATTAGTCTCTTTTCCACAATTCTCTATGCTATCCCTTTTGGAGTTGTTAAGAGGAGAAAAATGAAAAAAAGTTTATGTAACAGTGACTAACCCTCTTGCCTGGTTTGAAAATTCATGTGTGTGTCTAGGTAGGACTATGATTGTAACTGTTATTTTACTGGCATGGGGTAGAATTTCTCCAAGTTTTTATGCAGCACTCTTAAAAACTATTGAGGACCCTCCAAAGATCTTTTGCTTATATGGGTTATATCTAATGATATTTACTATATTAGAAATGAACACGTCTTAGTATTATTGTGCAAACAGCTTTGACTCTCAAACCCTGGAAAAAGTCTCTGGAACACACATGGATCTCCAGAACACTTTGAGACTTCTCTGATACAGGGAATTTTTGATAAGGAATCTTCCTCTACTAAAGCATACCTGTACTTTCTCTGAACCTTATAGTCTTAGAGAGATGTCAGGGACATTTAGGTTAATAGAATTACCCAGAACACATGGCCAATATGAGTTAGATGTGGGTCTTGAACTTAGCTATTTCTGGCTCCAAGGAAAGTTCTTTATACTTACCATGTTACACTTTCATGTGTCTGTATTTACATATCCTCATCTATCTACTTTAAAGAAAGATCAACTCTACTACCTAAAAAAATAGTCATATATCTATAAAGGTCTATCAATGGGCAGAAGGAAATAAACAATCACAATTTCTTTCATTCAGTTATGGACAGTACTGAACTGCTTTGATGTTGACAGGAGATTCCATCATTATTTTTTAAATATGCTCATGTGGTCAAATAAATAGTTTTTCTAAGCAGGATTTAAAATCAATAATTGATTAGTGAGGTATAAACTTCTCATGCACAGCTAAACCAAATTTTAGAATCTGCCTTCATAACAACATAAAAGAAAACATTCATTAAAGAAACATAGTTCTGAGATAACATCTCAACCCCTTCACTGTTAGCATTTTGTTTTTACAACTTTGGTACATGGAAGCCTGGAAGATATAATTCATCGTGCACGGTATGAACTCTAGTGGGATACAGAGCTGAAGGGCATCTCAAGCAAATTGAGGTTACAGTTTTCCAAACATTTTCCAATCCATAGACTGCTCTGGTATGGGCAAGGGAGGAGGGAAGAGCCCACTGACCTTTGCGCTCAACTACTTTCTCTTGTAAAAATAAAAAATAAAAATTCTCATCGAGATGAAAGAGAAAAATGGTACCACTTTTGATGAGAATCCAATGATATAATATCTGGATTGAAAACATCATATAATATTGTCTCATCCCTTAAAAGATAATATTAAAGAAAAGTCAATTGGGTTTAATCCATTCCTTAATTAAAAATTTAAACAATTTTAAAAAATTCTTTTTATGGAGACTATTTTAAAAAAGTAGATAACAAAGTTTCTTAATCTTTTTGTATCATGCATCCCTATGGTAGTTTGGTGAAACCTATGAATTCTTCCTCAGAATCATGTTTAAAATCTATAAAACAAAATGCAAAGGAAATCAATTCTATCAAAATACTGTTTAAAAATAAGTTCATGGATCCCTAGTTAAGAATCTCTGCTGTAGTGGAAGGCTGATGACAGCAAAGCACTCACAGAACACAAGTGCTTGTTAGAATCTGCCTACACTGGGATCACAGCTCCAAGATTAAGAGAGGGCCTCAGAGGCTCTCTTTAACCGCATCCTTTCCTAGATGTGGAAACTGAGTTAACTTGAATTTACTTTTCCCTTGAAGAGGGCAGAAGAAGTGGAGATAGAGTAATACACAAATAACAGGTAAGAACTGGCAATCCAAATATTCAGCTAGGTGGCCCAGTGGATAGAGCGCTGAACCTAGAGTTAGGAAGACTCCTCTTCGTGAGTTCAAATCAGACCACTGACACTTACTGGCTGTGTGACCCTGGGCAAGTCTCTTAACCCTGTTTGTCTCAGTTCCTCATCTCTAAAATGAACTGAAGAAGGAAATGGCGAACCACTCCAGTACCTTTGCCAAGAAAACTCTAAATGGGACCATAGAGAGTAGGACGTCACTAAAAAGACTCAACCACCACAACAACGTACTTTACTACTTCTGAGATCCATGAACAAAACTGTGGGTATACTCTAAGCAGGCAGAGGCAGATGGCAATCCTTCTATGCTTTAATAAATTATTTCATGACTTACTTGTGCCTGGAAAAATCCTATCTCCTCACGGCTAAAATTTTGGTGGCAGATTTTACTGAACTGGGCTAGACTTGTCCTGCAATGGTAAACATATAGGCTCACCAGCCTGTACCCAAACTCTGTCCAGTTTGGTAAGATCTACCAACGCTTTCACTCTGTGATTATAGCCTTTGAGCTGCACTTCAAACCAAGATGAAAGACTTGGGTAGAACTTTCATGGAGGTTGTCTATGATATATATCTATATGATCTATATCTCTCCACAAAGAGAGAGAGATATGGATAGATGTCTACATATATTTAGCTGCATACACATACATGTGTGTGTGTGTATGTGTGTGTGTGTGTGTGTGTGTGTGTGTGTGTGTAGGCATGCAAATAACAGGTCCTGGAATATTTGAAAAGAGTCATCATATCAATAGCTGGCAAGGTGAATCCTTTCTTACCTGCTCAAGCATCAGTTCTCTCAAGCGTGTGATTTTCTCTCCATCTTCTGGATGGTTTAAAATGTATTCTTTCACAAAGAATGCCTGCCCAAAACACAAACATTGTCAGTCACATTCATTTCATGTGGGAGACATACAAATGCAATTTTTACATTTTAAAATTTAAATGACATTTAAATTTTTTAAAAATTATGATCTTTGCCTCTGAGTAGGGGTGAAGATAAGCCATGTGTACATGTTCAGTAAAAAAGATCAATGGATGTAGAGTCAAAGAACCTGAGTTCAAATTTTACCTCAGTGTAACCTTTGAAAGTCAATTAATATCTCTGTGCCTTGGTTTCCTTAGCTATAAAATGACAGATTTTTAGACTAAATGGATTCTGAGATCCCTTTCAGCTCTCACCCTATTACTCTGTGAACATTTCCTCAATGCTACAAGGATCCATCATTTGTCACTGAGTCTATTTCCCCATTTGCTCTGTATGTATTGTGTGTGCTTGTCTCTCCTCCATTAGAATATTAGACCTTTGAGGACAGGGGCTGTATCTTTACAAGTTTAGCACAATGGCTGGCATATTTTAACTGGCTCCAGAGAATGCATATTGCAGGGGCAGCTAGATGGTACAGCGGATGGAGCACCAGCCATGGAGATAGGAGGACCTGAGTTCAAATCCACACACTTGACAGCAGTGGGACCCTGGGCAAGTCACTTAATCCTGAATCGCCTCACAAAAACAAAACAAAGAATGCGCAGACTTGATAGTCTATGAGAGTTGCTATGGTCAAAAGTTCATCATCCTGAAGCTAACCTTGTGATGAGCCTATTTGAATGTAACTAGGCTGCTACTTGTCTAACAGTTCAGTCTGCTGAAGTCCTAGCTTAGTGGGACCTGCCACAGCTTGCTTGCTGCTACCATATATACTCTTTGAGAACCCAGAATCACCTCTGTGTCCCACTGAGGTGTGAAAGTGGGTCTTCAGTGGATAATATAAAATCTGAAAAATATCAACTAAATTACAAATGTTTGATAATCAGGTAGTTAGACTTGGTCCCTGGAGACCAAGGTCATCTGTAAAATTAAGTGTTGCCATGGACACGACAAGTCAGTAATCATGAAAGAGATGAATCTTAAGAAAAGGTCGCAGGTTATATAATGAGTGTGTTCTAACTAAAATTATTTGAGGCACTACATTCTTGAACAAACTTTCTTTATGTTAATGGCAGCTGGTGGTATGGAATCATCTATCATTCTGTTTGGGGTTTTGAGGATTGATAAGATGATGACAGGTGGTGGCACTGGCTGTGTACTATGGTCCACTATGTCGACTTAAGCCTCAACAAGCTTAACTATTGGCAAAAGTCATTTAAGCATTGATCTCTTCTTCTACAAAACAGGGATAATAACATCACCTGCTTCACAGAGTTGTGATGACCAAAAGAGATCCCATGTAAAGCATATTGGAAACCTTAAAGCAGCACAAATGCTAGCTGCTATGATATAAAATCCTTACCTCTTGGTACCTGGAAACTCCACCATTAACTGCTGCATCTATGACACCATTCAGACACATTGTGAGTGGGTTAATATTTTGCATCTGCCGAGTTTGACACTGGCTAATCAGCGTCTTCAGCTGCTGGTTCTTATTTTCCAACACTTCAATTGCATTTTCCAGAGGACTCATTTCCACCTAAGAAGCAATTAGTCACAAAAGCACACTAAATAACTCTAAGGCTTGATTATCCCACCTGGATTACCCATAACCCTTTGAGTTTCAGGAATTCTTATATCATACTACACTCACTCATTGACTGAACGGAAGTTGGGATTATCAGCAATCCACTGAAATGAGGAAGCAAGAATTGACTGTACTCAATTTAATTCTCCAAAGCAAATTCCTCTACTTTATATGTGACTGAATATCCTTCTTAAAATTTATTTTTATTTTCTTTAATACATGACAACCTATTTAAGAAATATACCACACCTTTGTGGTTTTTATGATGATCATCAAAAAAAATTTCCCACTCAACTACCATGGACAGAGGCATGGTGCTAGAGATTACAGTATGATGATGAATCAGGCATAGTTCCTGCCCTCATAGAATACGGACTAGTAAGAGAAACAGGGTATTTGCATAAGACCGTAACTGAGACCACAAGCTAGCAACTTTATGGAAAAAGATGAAAGTTAAGTGGGGAAAAAAAGTGGCTTAAATTCCAGGGTATTCCTGTGGAAGGGCAGCCTTTTTATGATTGATGGTGTACAGTGATTTTTTTTAAATGATAATTATCTGGGAAGGGGTGGGGTGGGAATGATTAATTGTAAAACAAAAGCTTTGGAAAATATATATAAATATCTGAATATAGTCTTCCTTGACTACTTATCGACTGAGTTCATTGAATACAAAACAAAAGGTATTCTCCTTGAAGAGAAAGGCTGTCAGATTATTGGATTAAAAAGTAACCAGGTTCAGCCTCCTTCAGTTAAGAAGGTAAAATTGGTATTGTTAAAAATTCCTTAAAACATCTAAGACCAACACTGGGGAAAGAGAAATAATTTATAACCATGGTAACTTAGAATTTCATCAATTACTATGGAGTTGCCTCATGCAAAAGATTCCTCATATAGTCTAAAGTTAGGTCACAACTTGGATGACTAAATGTGAATCAGTTTTTAAGGAAAGAGGAGTGACATCTCAAATGCTGCTTTCCCTATTGTCTCTTTATCTTCATGTACATGCTATTTTCCCTAGTTTTTGTTGTTGTAGACCTAACACAGCAATGTATTCCTAAGTTATTGCTGGGGATTTCTAAACCTTGCAAATGGGACAAGACTGTCTATGCCATGCACCTCACATCCAGCCCCAACATTTCTACTAAATGATGGGCATGTTAGAACATAAAAAGTGAAAAAAACTAGCATTTCAGTAATATCTACTTAAACCACAGAATATGGAATTTTCTTGTTCTAATTTCCCTTATATATTCAATTTGCTTGGGAGCTGAATCTCCTTGAGATTTTTTTTTTTTGCCATTGCAAAATGAAGATGTCATTCAGTTATTAGTTTAACTAAACATGTCATGTTAGGCATGGTTTCACTGTTTAGTGAATATTTCAGGTAGGACAAGGGATTCTTGGCAGATGACTTCGGAGATCAACTGTACCTGCTTTTTTGTTGGCAAGGTAAGTATTCTTTGGAAAGGCTACAAGAAAGTAGCTGAAAATGAGTTCATTATTAGCATATTTCACACTAGATGAAAGCAGGTGGGAATCATTGGGAGAGCTGGCCTCATTTCTACGAGATGGAACAAAACCTATGAAGCAGGGAGATCAGGTGCTGCAAGACCCCAGGGCTATGGCAAGGTCCAAGTGAGTGGAAACTAAAACTAGATGGCCTAACCGTCAGGCTCAGCGGGACATTTAGGTTGGATCATGCTGCTACCTCTATTTCTCAGATCTGGAAATTGGCAGTGCTGGCATTGATTAGGATGGTGTTTGGTTCTTTAGCCAAGATTTCCAGATGACTCCCATCTATCTGCATTTGGCTTCCTTTCTGCGCCTGGATCTACCCATACAAATGAAATGCCACTATGGATGCTTCAAAGCATTCAGTAAGACAGATAATACAGTGCTAATATGCTAGCACATCTACAGGGCTAAATATGCCCCAAAGCTTCCAGAGGGCATAAGAACATTGTGATTTTTGAACATGGTACCTATTTGGGAAGGGTGCTTAGAATGATAAACATTCATTAACTCCTGATTGCAATGTTCAAATGAAGGAGGGCAGACTCAAACAAAAACTCAGACAATGAATACCATGGGTTCCAAGGAAAAAATTGTGAAGAAGTGCTTAGCTGTAAACTTGATCCTTACCACTTCACGCTTTTCCACCTCAAACCAGCGGGAAATTCCAGGCAAACTCTGCACCAAAATCAACGAAGTTCTCTCCACCCAGAGACTCTAGAAAATGCAGAGATAAATTTATAAATGAAAGCAAACTACTGAGCTAAGGTGAATGTTTACTGTTCAGTTTTCTCATACTTTGTTTATTTTTACCAGCTTTGTCAAACTGGTTATGCCTTTATAACATGTTGTTATCTTGGTAACATCTCTCCTGCCCTTACAATGTGGAAGGCATTGTCTTTATATTCATATCCATTTTTCTCTTGTATATATTCTAACCCTTTTTTCTTCCTTTGTGGGTGTTCAATCTCCCCAAGTTGACTATAATGGGTAAAGACAGACTTCATGTTTTCTTCCTTGTTTTATCTCAAACAGGATTACCCATTTTAAATTTCCATTATTTCTTTAGGCTTAGATATTAGATAGCTAACTTCAATATTTCATTCATCCATGACTTTGAGGCGTTTTCTCCAGCAACACAGATCAGGAGCCCCTCAATCAATGCCTGATAGATAGATGCTGCTAAAAAAAAATCCACGATCTTTTGGCCAATTTGGTGGTGAGCTTCTACACACCAAGTAAATGACAGGCATACAGTCTGCCACTAGGTCCCTACTCAAACCCATTTTTAGCTTGAAAGAACATGCCAGTAGTCTTTAGGGGCTTAGGGTCGCATCTGCGCAGCAGCAATGAATAAAAGCATAACTTTTGTGAAAGATAAACTAGAAAATAAATCAAAATAATTGAATTATAGAGCTAAGATGGATATTCAAGACCATCTTGTCCAATTTCATGTCACAGGTTAAATAACTGAGGTAGAGCCAATTAAATGGCGATGTCACACAGCTGATTACTGGAATAATCAAGCCGGCACCGTAGCTATTTAGTGAGGCAGGAAGAGCATTCATCTTGGAATCACTAGGTCTGGTCTTGAATCCTGCCTCCGCCAATTACTACTTGTATGTCTTTGGACAAATCACTTTAACTTCACTTGGCCTCAAATGCAAAATGATGGTGTTCGACTATATGCCCACAAAGGCTTTCAACCTATCGTCCTAATGCTCTTCCTATAAATCTATGCTGCTTCTTCACATGAGCTGATTCCTCTTCCCGGACACTGTCTTATGGGGGGAAGGGCTGAAGCCACATTAAGGCAGAAGGAGCAAGTTTGGTGGGAGAGGAAAACAAGAGCCTGAAGACAAACCTTACCCTCTTCATGGGCTTGGCCTAATGCTGGTCCTATTCCCCAATATAGGAAGTGTCCTTTGACTGTAAGTGAAGCTGCTCTACATATATAAAAGCATGATTAAAAAGAAAGGGGCTCTGTAAAATAAGGACACCAGAGTAACACGTTTCTATGCTACTTTGGCCTTTCTTCTATGGTTAATTTGCTTTAGGGGAAAAAGAAGAACTTGTTGAGTGTTCAGACAGATATTGTACACTAAGAATTCTCAATTGCAATGGTCCCCTAAGTTGAGAGGTAGGGCCCCTTAGGAAATGGCACAGATGGCAACATAGTTTTATAAAACAAGACAGAGTGCTCTCTTTCTCTTTAGTGACTAACCTACCTATTCCTATCTTTATAGCTACCTAGACATATTAACTCTTCTAATTGGACTGACTGATCAAAATAAGAAGATGGGACCGTGAATCATGGCAGAGTCGGTTATGAAAAGACCTTGTTCAGTAATCCCTTCAGTACCAGTTATAATTATTAGAGCATAAACAAAGAGGAAACAAATAGCCTTAAAGTAGCTGCAATGCCTCTTTTAATGTATATTCTGACTTAAAGTGTTCTATAATCAGTTTGTTTTCCCTTATCCCCATGTAGGTCCTCAACTAAGGATCCATTCATATTCTCTCTCCCTCTCTTTTCTCCTCATCCTTCTCTCTCTCTTCTCCTCCTGCCCTCTCTCCTCTTCTTCCTCTCTTTTTTCTATCTCTTCTCCTCTTTTTTCCTCTCTTTCTTGCTCTCCTGTTTTCCCATCTCTCACTTTCCCCTCCCTCTCCCCCTCTATTCCTTTCTCTCTTCCCCTCTCACTCTCTCTCCTCTTCCTTCTCTCTTTTTTCTCCTCTCTCTTGCCTTCATTCCTCCCACTCCTATCTCTCTCTCCTCCTTTCCCCCTCTCTCCCTTAATCCCCCCCTTTCTCTCTCTCTCTAGGCTCCCTCCTTCACTCTCCTCCTCTCTGTCCCTCTTCTCACTCTCCCCTCTTCCTTCCTCTAATTCGCTCTCTCTCCCTCCCCCCCACTTTCTCTTTTTTCTCCTTCCCCTCCTTCTCTCTGTCTCCATCCTCCTCCTTTCTCTCCTTTTCTTTTCCTCACTGTCTCATTTCTTCTCACTCTCTCCTTCCCTCCTCCCCCACAACTCCAAGAAGGTAGATAGAGGACCAAATATTAGAGCTGTAACTTGACTGGCATAAGAAAATTATGAACAAAAAAATGTCTTTTACCAACACAGGTCAGCACATTTTCTGTAATGTACAGTCCTGGAGAGTTACCCAGAGCACTGAAAGGTTAAGTCATTTGTCCATGGTCACATAAACAGTAAGTCAGAGGGAGAACTTTAACTCAGGTCTTCCTAGCTCTGAAGCTGACTCTAGTACATCACAGTTCATTTCCAAGGTAGAAAAGAAAGATAGATTCTGTGTTTTGTCATTTTTAGTGGAATTCCTCAGCTCACTTTAGTACCTCACCATGATACAGGAGTGACTTGGGACTCTCAAGTTAGGTCAGCAGAATACCTGCTCTACCAGTAGGATTTATCCAGTTGGAAGAGCTCAAAGTATAGGCCCAGAAAAAAAGCCAGGAAATGTCTGAGGCCAAGTTTGAACTAACAAAGATGGGACTTTGTGGGCACTCTCTCCACTAAGCTACCGAGATGCCCCAAACACTACTTAAAAGCTCGTCAACAAGTCATGTAACCTTCTAGGGCCTTGGGTACTCAGACCTCCAATTACTTAGTGAGGACCTGCTGATTTGCCTTGGACAAAGGCAGTGTCCACACTGGAAGTTTTCTACACTGATAAAGTCTCTCATATGGTCCTCTCCGTTCCATAACTACCCAAAAAGGTCTACTTTGGGTAAGAGCTAAATAGGAAAAATAAGGCTTTTAATAACAAGAATTAGGTATAAAATATAGGTGTTTGGATAATAAAATGAATACGCATCGACAATAAGCATTTATTAAGAACTTAATTATTTCTGCAGTACTGGCCACACCAGAATGTTTTCCAGAAATGTTTCCCAGCAATGTTTTTTTTTTACTGGATAATCTCTAAAGTCCCTTCTAAATCTAAAATTCTATGCATCTTTTTATATAGGAGCCATCATGGAAGCAGTTACTCATCAAACTAATTTTAATGATTAGGTTTCATGTGATGTAGTCTGGTCTCCAAAATATCATCCCTGCATTCAGGAACAGAAACCATATTACATTCTGTCTGCTAAAGAATCTTGCCTTTCTCCTCAGATGGATGGGTGCAAGTCCTAAACTCACAAGAGTATATGGAATATACAAGAAGAGCCAGATGATGAGACAAGTAGGCAGAAACAAAAGATATGCCTTCATCCTGGTCATATGACAAGTTCCCAAGCATGCTTCTAATAAAAATAGCAATTAAAACAAACTAATAGGATTCTCCAGAGGTTATGAAATTATTTTCTACTGCAGAGAATTTATTTAAAATTCATCAAATTTAAATTTCATCACATTGTATAAGGTTCCTTGAAGTTTCCATAATCTATTCAATGTTAAAATCATGATAGTCATAAAAGGGACCTTAGAGACATTCTTGTCCAATTCCCTTATTTTACCGATGAGAAAACTGAAGCCTAGAGAGAGTCACTTACCCCAAACCATGAAGCCAGTGGTAAGAATGGGACTAGAATTCTAGTCCATTTCTCTTTTAGCCACACAAATCTGCTAGTAAAGTTTAATTCAATTAAATTATCAAGTTAAACAGTTATTTACATAGATCCTACCATATTATGGGTTAACTGCTTTAGAAAGTTCAAAAGAATGAAAAGATCCATTCTCTGCCTTAAAGAGCTTACAATATAGTTGAGGAGATGTGCCACATAAAAGAAATTGATGGTACCTTGAATTCATTCTCCTTATCTTTAGTTCCTTTGTGGAATGGCCTATCATAGCGAAATCTCCAAATGTGATTCACTTTATAAAAGCTTTTGATGTTGTCTGGGATGCCTTCTCTCTGCAGGACCTCCTGACTCTCAGGAATAGGAGTCACGGCATATATCTGCAGATCTGCATTCAAATGATTAAGGAAAGAAACCTGGAATTGCAAAAGCCAAGGAAGTTTATCTGGATCTAAAAGTTTTCAAGAATCAAACTTCAGATAAATACTGATTGATCCCCTATGGTGAGGTCTGTGTTGGCCCTATTCAGTTCTGGGTCACCCTTATATACCCGCCCCACACACACACGTGTTTTTTTTAAATCATCAGAAAATAACTGAAGTCCCAATTATGAAAAATTATTTTTAAAATCTTTGGGCCATGAACCAATTGCTGCTGGCTCTAGGGGGTAAATTTGGTGTGTGTGTTTTAATGGCATAAGTACTTTATGAAGAATTTTTTTTTAATTTGTAATTTGATTTTTATGACTGTTCTGTTTTTATCAATCTCGATACAACTCAATCTATATAAATGCATTATAAGAAATTGCCCCAAACATTACTTACAAGCTCATCAACAAGTCATTTAACCTTCCAAGGCCTTATTTTAAGAAAAAAAAAGTTTCAATCCCTGATAATTTCCTTTCCTTTCCTTTCCTTTTTTTGGTTTGTGCTTTGAAAGGGTATTTATGGGTGCCCAGGAAAAGCTTCCAAATGGTTTAAAGAATAATAGTTTTATAGCTAGAGGCTGACTGAGTCAGATAAGAGTGCTAGGGTTAATCAACTTTGCCTCAAACTACTAGGTAATTGGTTGATCTACTGTGCTTTAGACAGTGGTAGGTGAGATTCTTAATAGCAATTAATAGAGGCCATTCTGCCTTTCCCCATTCCTTCATTTCAGGATGAAAATACCAAAGCAAAATGGGATAGTGTATTGCGCAGATAAACAGTGTGTAATTCTCTGAATTGAGCTAGTTGCTACCATATAATATGGAAGAAAATTACTTTAAGAGGAACTGCTAATATAGCTTTGAAAAGCATGGCTGTGCTGGAGAATAATTTTAATTAAAAGGAGATTTTCCTGTATAAAGGATTTCTTTTCAGCTCCAATCATCATTTAAAAACAGAACAGCTGGAAGCTTTGCCAGGAACCCAGTGAAATTAAATGAGCAGAAAGAGACAGAAATATACAGACATAGAGACATACATAGTATGTAGACATAATCTTCCCTGCTGGCGCCCCTGTCTCCCCCATAGAGTAACCACTGAACAATCTTGGAAATTGGACGGTGAATGGCTGATGTCATTTAACCAGAACACCACCCTTCTGCATGTCTGGATACACTGTGCTTCTGCCTGAAAGATGGTCTCATCGGGCTGATTGGCATGTTGCATAGCAATGGCATGTGGGAACTCATTCAGCATCCGTTGCTGGAAAGCTTCCAGCCTTTCATAGTCATGCCCTCGGCAAACAAATTCTTTGTTCTAGAGGGGGTAGGGCAAGAAAATAAAATAATAAGCAAATTATCAAGATCTCTGAAGTACCATTACATTGAGAAGGAAAGCAAGTATTAAAATGCACACTAACTTCCATCGCTGCATCAATTTGATTACATGAAGTAGTACTAGTCTGAAAATGAGCTCAACTAATTCCAAAATATGCAAACTAAAGGCCACAGACTTTGTTTTGCAGCTTCTCAAATGACCTCTTACCCATAACTATTCTACAGCTTTTCTTAGAGGAGTGCATCATTTGCTCAGAGTATGCAACTTTGAAAACAAAGTCAATCCATTCAATATAAATGTAAACATGAGCAAGTAAGATGAGAGACTTGGACTAGATAATCTCATGATCCAACACTGATCTAAGTTCTATAAACCTAAGTCATGATACAGTCCCAATTAAAAACCATCATACTCCCCAATCTCCAATTCTCACCACCAAAGAGCATCACATGAATGGCTCCTACGTAGACATAGGATGGAAACTAACTCGTCAGTCATTAAATGGCTAAACTTGGTTTTTTAAAGCAATGCTTGCATGTGTGTGACAATAATTTTGCAAAATCTTAGAATTACAAATAAACCTTTACCAGCTCAATGAGGATACTAGGGAAAAGGAAATAATTTTGAAATGACCTTTACTATTTGGTGTGATAATGGGGACCTTGCTCTGTTACAACTTGGTACAAAAGGGGTAGTGTGTATGATGCAATCACTATGTAGCAGAGTGGAAAGCTGGCTTTGGAGTCAAGAAAACCTCCAGTCAGATTCTGCCTCTGAGACATATTGGCCATGGGATGTAAATTCTTGTTGCCCAAAGCAACTTCTAAGACTGTAAATTACAAATAAGCTGCTGATTTGCATTAATTGATGAAATTTCCACACTAGAATTTCCATTTCCTAATCATATGTCCTGACCTTCCCCCAAATATGTACATATATCTACATGCATGCATGCATGCATACATAGACACACATCTCTATTTGTGTTTTATTTCACATCACAATAACTTCAGAGAAAGTAAAGCTTCTGTTGTGGCAGTCGTATTTGTTAAACTATCTTCCATAAGAAAAAAATAGATGTTGTGTATATTTTCTGGTTTTAATTTAATTGTCGTATGAGGGTAGAGAAACGTTCTAATTGAAGGCAAATGGATAGGACATCTGAAAAATGATTCTTGAAGAGTAGTCCTGCAGTTCACATTTTTAGCCAACAGAGGGCAACACTTTCCTATTGTTCAGTAGAAAATCACATTAATATGCAAGAAACATCTTTTAAAAAGAGAAATGATTTAGAAATTGATATATACCCTGGATAAAACATTTTCAAGGGACTTATTTAATGAAATTTATTCTATTAACTGATGCAGTTTTCTAATTTGCTAAACTGCCTTTGAAAATTAATGACTCATACCTCTGGATCTTTCTTATTGCCTCTTTAATTGCCATTAATTATGCTTACTAGATATCTACGGTTGTTCATATTATACTTCATAGATACTGAGCTAGGATGTCTTGGGCAGAGATTCCAGGTTACACTGGTGAGAGATGGGGGGAATAGTTTCTTTTAGTTCCCATTTTAAATACAGCCTTTCTTTGTCATTAGTACATGGCAATTAAGTCTTGAACCATCTTAGTGTGTGTGTGTGTGTGTGTGTGTGTGTGCACGTGTGTGTATTTAATTTTTTTTTTAGTTAAATTATGTGCTGAGTTGGACTAATCTCACCTCCTGGTCCTTGGTCCTTTTCTTTACCCATGCCTCAAATATGTAAATGCTTCCTTATTAAAGTGAAACAAAAGCAAAGGCTACATGATGCCAAAGCAGCATGGTGCAGAAAGCATTTCAATAAAGAAATTCAATCAACTGTTTGGATGTGTGGTCAATGAGTTACCACATTGATATTTTGCTTGACCTGACTGGAGTTTTGGAGTATGAAACTTTTAAGAGGAATTCTATTTCCATCTCTGCCTCTTATACTACCCTATCCCCATACTGCCAAGTATATGTTCAGATAAAAAATAAAATTTGGGGCACCATTAATACTAACATCTTTAAATCTTAAGATTTGAGGTTAAAAGCATTTGATCCTATTTTTCCTAAAACCTTGGACTTGGGTATCAAAGCATTGCATCTCAAGAATACAGTGACTCTATGATCAATTTTTCATTCATTTCTTAGCATTAACATAAGAAAGACAGAGAATGGAGCCCAGTGTCTTATTCTCTAGTATTATATAACTAGAACTTTTTTTGTGAATATATGCTTTATGAACAATTTATTTTGTAGAAAATGGTTAGTAGTAGTAGCCAGTGGGAATTTCATTGCTGGTACAGGGCTGACTTTTTCTTTCACAAAACAATTCAATTAATAAAACAATCCTTTCTTCCAGTTTTACATTCCAAGATGTAGAACTACTGCACCTTTTTGATGTTTCCAATAATTTCATCTCCTACCCCTAATACTGCCATTATAAAAATTGCAGCATTAATTATGTTGAGTAGAAACATAGGTGTATAAGACTAAAAAGAGGAAGCAACTATAATTATGCAACACAGTATATCCAATAATAACCTGCAATAAATCTAGATAAGAGAAATAATCCTTGTTTTGATGGATTAAATAATTCTAAAGCTATGCTATTGTAAATTATTATTGGATTGCTAACTTAAATATAATTCAAAGATTTTCTAACATTTTCAGAAAGGGTAAAGCAGTTCTGAGTCCTCGTAATTGGAGGAATTGGTATTGGAAGAAAGAAAGAAAACTAAAAAACTCATGAACTCACTCTTAAGAAAAATGGAAATTTTTTGCCATAAAATCCAACTCTAAAAAACTCTGGTTCAAGACGTTGTTGGTCCATGATCTTGTCATATAAAGAGGCTTCCATCATCTGAGAAAGCAAAAGAAAACCTTGAAACATTTTTGACTGGTCTTCAACACTGATAATTGACAGAGTCTACTGTTTCCTGAACATGGGACCTTGTTATTTAATTTCCAGAAAGATGGTTTTCATATACTTCTTTGTATCGTTGGGTGAAATATATCCTCAGGTTCCATTGATTCTTACTATTCATTCACAACACAATCATGCAATGCATTATTCACAATGAAACAGAGGTTAATATGGAATGCCACAATGAAAATCTTTTGCATTTTAAATCAAACAATGCCTGTTTACTCAGAACTCAAGTGACTGATTTCACATGTCTTTTTAGTCTCCTGGAATTCATGGGTGAAAGAAATGACAGAAAATCGGAATAGTTTTGGGAGGGTCGGGAGGGAATGGAACGGATCTTTTCAAAACACAGGTGAATGGAGTTATTTCTATGATAATAAATTACACTTGTATGTGATGAAGAATTTGATAGTCTGGTGTGCTCTAATTGTGGATTTCAGGCCTATAGATGGTTAACTTTTCACACCAGAGGATGTAAGCCTTCCTTAGACTAGATAGTTTTATGGCAATAATTCCAATACAAAATAATTCAGTGTATTATAACTTTGATAATGCTGAAACCATGAGGCATTTACAAAGAAAATACAGTTTCCCATTCATGGTTTTAGCATCACAAGGTTTTCCATAGTAAAAACTATTATTACATGTGAAAGCTTTTTCTCTGTGGATGATTCTACATGCAATAGCAAAAGTGATGATTAATGCTTTGAGTTTATAAAAAAAATCCTAGCAACTATGGCACCCAACGGCAACTATGACTCAATATTGCAACCCTCACTCCCATTGCAGGGACAAGATGCCAAATTGCAACATTCAAAGTCTGAATCTCAAACTCCAAGGCCTGACAGAGGCAGCATAATGTACTACATTAAAAAATACATTCTTCTTTGTGGTCAAGAACCACCATTCCATCTCAATAACAAACCTAACAAAAGTTTACTCCTTCAGAAAGAAAACCCAGTCCAATATTCACTGGGTTTAACTTAACAGTTTCCAATGCTGTGTCTGGCACATTTTTGCAAGATGGGTTGTTACAGAGAAATATATATATATGTATGTATTTATTGCCTTGTGAGAGTCTGAAGAGCATTTTTTATAAAAGCCAAAAATCTCACCCACAGGATAGATTAGGTGCTGAAGATTTAATATACAAAAATAGATCATGTACTAAGGATCTCCAAATCCTCCCCTCCCTAAGTAATCAAATTGGAGGTCTAGGAAAATAATCAGGTAGTTTCATTTTCTGTTTCCAGTTTCAGTGCCTATTTCCCAGGAAACAATCTAAAAACATTTTTAAGCAAAATTTGCATTATTGCAAGTGAAATTGATTTCACAAACATCCTTCAGAAAATTAATTGGAAAAAGGTAATCCCTCAACCCCTTGATCAGACTACACCAGGTATGTTACCCGCATCTTGCTCAGGTTTCTGTAGTCATAATAGCTTTCATACTGCTCTGCAATCTTCCGGCACAGGATAATACCATTCTCCCAACACTGTGGACAAAAGAGATGACATAGGAACAATTTGGCCATCATGCCATGTAACTTGCACCTCTTAATTATGATAGACCCTTTTTAAGTAGTTTATTTTGCTTGAGAAATTACAAATTACCTACACATCACAGATTAATTTGTATCACTAAAGTATATTACATCTTGCAGGCGTGTGCTGGAGCCAGCTTGAAACAGCTCCACCCGATTATTAAATTTTCAGTGTGAGCATTTACACCTTAGAAATTGGCAAAGATGACAGATCAGGGCTTGATAGATTTATTGATTGTCTAGATTTAAGAAAATAATGGAGAAAATACTAATGGTGTGGACTAAACTTAAATGTGTGCCATGTGCATATTTTTCCCCCAGAAGGCAGGTTGTTATTATATATTTAACAATACATTCCCTAAATAAGAGTCAGCAGAATTGGGGCAAAGTTTCTACACTACATGGTCCTCACAGCAATGAAATCACAGGTTTAGACACCTCACTTCCACACATACCAAAAAAAAAAAATATTAATTTTCACCATGTTCCTGTGAAAATATTGACCTGTCCCCACCCTGCCAATTCATGTGTGTGTGAGTGTGTTTAATCCCAGAGGCCTGGAAAGTATTAAGAAACTTTCATGACCAGAGAGAAAAAACAGGTTAAAGTCTCAGCAGCAGCATCCACTAGTTTTGAATGCAGAAACAATTTTTTTTCAGCTGTCATTTCAATTGCATATCCACATACTCCTCATCAGAATTTCAATTCAATAGTGGCCAGAGAGGAGAGGAAATAGGCCCTGACTGCTTAGGGATGATCACCGCTGACCACTGAGGAGCAATTACCCCCTCCTGATGGGACCACAATGGCTACCTTTTCCTCCTCAATTACCTAAACTGCTCTCCTAGATCCGGAGGCATTAACACAAACCTGCCAACTTTGGCTATTTGCAGGCCACAGCACCACATAGATGCTTGGATCTAACACAAACCTCTGGGAATGGCTTAATACAAGCAGACAGAGATAAAACTGAATTGGTGACCAGCAATTAACTCAACAGGCGAGAGGCTTGACTGTGGAAGGGCACAGAGGGATTTCTTTCACAACCGAGAACTGGATATCATGGCTGCTAACTAAGGTAAAAAGGTGGAATAGGAAAGAAGCATTTTCCTTGTTTTAAATTTTGAGATGCATCCGATTATACTTTTTTAACAGAACTATGATATATAGTAGAATTACAAGGTTTTCCCCTAGCCTCAAATTAGAAACATGTAAAGCACCTATCACTGATGGATCTGAATTATCAGTTAAAATATAAAAACCTCCTGGCAAATGCCAAGCTATAGAGTACAGGGTAACACAGTTATAGATCTTAGAGATCACAGAAGTCAACCCCATCATTTTACAGATGAGGAAAATGGTGAAATGAGCTGCCCAAAGTCATACACGAGGTAGAACAAGGCCTTGAACCCAGGTCCTATGATGAAGAAATCCTGAATTCTTTAAACTGTATCATTCATTCCACATGAACTGGCTGAAGGAAAGGAAACTGACATGATATATTAAGACAAATGAGTTAATAAATGATTCTTCATCTTAGTTTTGTGGTCAGAGGGTTACAGATTTAGTAGTAAAAGGAACTGTACAAATCCTATAGTTCAAATCTCTCATTTTACCAATGAGGAAACAGAGGTCCACTGGGGTTATTTTTCCCATAATTACAAAGGTAGGAAGTAGAAGACCTAAGATCCAAACCCATGACTCCTGTCTCCAAATTCAATGCTTTTTCTATTGCATATTGTAATGTTGCAGAATCTCCAATATAAATTAAATTTTAAATTTTACTAACTCTAATTATAAACAAATTGACATGTTTTTAAGAGCAGAAAGGTGGTATAGCAGATACAGACTGGAGTCAGGAAGACATGAATTCAAATTTGTCCTAAGATATTTATTAGCTGTGTGACCATGGGCAAGTCATTTTGGTTCTCCGTTTGACTCAGTTTCCTTAACTTTAAAATGAAGAGAATAATAACACTTACCACCCAGGGTTGTTGTGAACATCAACTAAGGTAACAGTAAAGCACTTAGCACAGTGATTGGCACATAGTAACACACACACACACATGTAAATTAGCTATCATTGTTTTTAATCATGGTCATCATTATTACTATGAGGAGATTGGATGAGGGTCAGAAACTAAAAAGGAGAAGAAAAACCAACTGAAAATAGGCGATAGTCAAAGCTCTCCAAAGGTGGAGGGACAGTAAATGGATGCAAAAGAAAAGTTGAGAAGCGACGTTAGAGAAAAAAAAAATCTATCCATCCATATCCAGAGAAAGATGGAATCTGTTTACTGTCTGTTTTGTTGCCCTGTTTTGTTTTTTCTTTCTCATGACTCCTCCCATTTCTTCTAATTCTTCTCTACAACATGACTAACATGAAAATATGCTTAATAAGAATGTATATGTAGAACCTATATCAGATTGCATGCCATCTTGGGGAGTAGAGAGGGAAGGAAAGTGGAAAAAATTTTAAACTTATGGAAGTGAATGTTGAAAACTAAAAATAAATAAATTAATTTTAAAAAAAATCTGACTAGTGATTTCCTTGAAGGAAACTTCCAGAGTATCCCTCTACCAAAGTAGATCAGTAGCTATTCCACAACTGAGTGTCCTATAGAATTGCCTGGGGCACTGAGGTTAAGGGACTGTAAGTCATACAGCCTATATGTGGAAGAGATGGGCCCCAAGGCTAGCTCTCTTTCTACTAAACCAAGATGACTCCTAAATGAACTTAAAGAGATTACTGCTGTTTTCTTAAATTTTCTAATTATCACTTCAAGACACATGACTGGTCACTCACTTACTTTTCCTCTGTCAAAGTTCTGAATGATGGTGAGGTGAAGGTATTCTTTGCGTTGCCACTCTGTCTGCATTGGGTAGGTTAAAAATTCCCTGAGGGGCCGATCAGACCATTCCAGTAACTCATCATATAAGAGTAAAGTGTAAGCAGCCTCTGAAAGTTAAGAGAAAACACATTGATTACAATAGCACCTTAAAACTCACATGGCTATGTGTTAGACTCTTTCATATGAAGAAATTTTCAGCCAACGTGGAGGAAATGATAATGCTGTCATTAACATGTGTACCCTGATTTTAGGGCTATTCACTATCTCATTCTGCCAATTTATCATTGTAATCAAAAGGTTATAATAATTTCCCCTTAAAACGTTAATGTAATTTACTTGCTATATTGAACAGAACTGAAAAATGTTTATATCAGTCATTCCTTTCACTCACAACTAATCATTCTAGATCTTTCAGAGGGCATAACAGTACTTGGAATCAGAGTAATTACAGTATTAATCATTAGTATTAACATAACGCCTTAAGGTTTGCCAATAGCCCTTCGGGAATTATCTCCTTTGACCTCACAACAATCTGGTGAAGTAGATGTTACTATTATCCCCATTTCACAGGTGATAAAACTGACTTAGAGAGAGATTAAGTGATTTGCTCAGTGTCACAAAGACGTCAAGTGCTTGAAATGAGACCCAAAGATCTAGACTGCCCCATTCCAAGTCATCACTCTGTCCACTATGCCACATAATCACTCATATCAATGTAACTCGGTTGTTGTTTACGTGATTTAGTCATGTCTGACTCTTTGTGACCCTATTTGGGGTTTTCTTAGCAGAAAGTTTTGTCATTGGAGTGCTTTATCATTTTCTTCTTTCGCTCATTTTACAGATGAGGAAACTGAGGCCGACAGGGTTAAGTGACGTACCAGTGTCACACAGTAAATAAGTACCTGAGGTCATATTTGAACTCAAGTCCTCCTGACTCCAGGCTCAGCACTCTTTTCACTGTGTCACCCAGCTGCTCCAGTGTAATTCTTGAATGTATATGAAACTCAAATAACTATATGTTATTTATATACAGTCCTGCTGTTTTCTTAAATTTTCTATTTATCTGAAAAACGGACAGCAATAAATAAAGGGATATTTGTCTCACTGACACTGTAAAAATATTGTAATTTTAGGTAGAATATTTTTTCAGATTATTCTTACCTTTACTATAATGGTTTATATTTAATACTGCATCCTACCTTCCATCATGAAGTGATTTCTATACACATGGATATACATATTGTAAAGTTGCAATTTATTCTTTGTATCTGCATATAACTCTCATGTCTTTGAACATCTTAGACACATCAGTTTTCTTCTTTTTTAAAACAATAACTCATAACTTTATTGTGTTTTAAGGCATATAAAGCCTTTTTTTTAATAACAAACTTGAGAGGTAGGAAAATTAATTTTCAGTGCTATTGTGAGGACCAAATGAGATGGTGTTTGTAAAGTACTTAGCATAATGCCTGGCACATAGCAGGCATTATTAATTTTTTTTCCCTTTCCCCTTAAATTCAAGTTTAATTACAAGTAAATGTAAGGTCAACTTGCCTATGGTTACATAGCTAGTAAAGATCAAAATCTGGATCTTCTACAACCTTGCTTCCTGATTTCTACTAATACTACTACTGTGTGTGTGTGGGTGTGTGTGTGACACACACACACACACACATATAGATATCTTGTATTTGGTAGCGCTAGATGCACAGTGGATAGTGCTGGACTTGGAGTTAGGAAGACTCATCTTCCTGAGTTCAAATCTAGCCTCAGACACTTACTAACTGTGTGTCCCTGAGCAAGTCATTTAACCCTGTTTACCTCAGTTTTCTCATCTACAAAATGAGCTGGGAAAGGAAATGGCAAACTCTGAAGAATCTTTGCCAAGAAAACCCCAAATGGGGTCACAAAGAGTCAAACATGACTGAAATGACTAAACAACCACATATAGATAGGTAGGTAGAGAGAGAGAGAGATGGATGGGTGGATGGATGGCATTAATTAGCAGCTGGGAGCAGGGGAGGAAGGGAGGGAAAAAGAGACAGACTAAGCCCCTTGCAGAAGGAGGGATTTTTGAATTGAATTCTCAAGGAAGTCAGAGGGGAAGGAGAGAAAGCAGAACACTGCAGGCATGGAGGATATCCAATGCCAGCACACAAGAATGGATGGCACAGTGGCAAATTTAGAGCTAGTATAAAGTCAAAATTCTTAACTATTAGAGCTGCCCCAAAGGAAAGTAGACTACTTCATTAGGTACCATCACTGGAGGGCTTAAAGTAGATGACTACTGATTTGACCCTCTTGTTTTAGGTATGAAAAGAAGTAGATTAACCTGTGAGGTCTGTTGGAAGGCTCAAATTCTGTGGGAGTGGGAACTGCTGGAGCATGGCTAGGCCATGCTGGCTAGGGTAGCAGCTCTGGATAATAGAGAGGGCAACATGTAGATCCTCATGCTCTGGCCAGCATGGGAACTTGCAAACCTCCCAGATGTGATGATGAGTGAAGAGATAAGAATGATGAGGTTCAATTAGAATGGAAGGAACTCATAAAGGGCTGAAAAAGTTTTATCCCATTGAAACACAACTCCCACTCCCATAAAATAAAGCTTTTTTATTAGTCTTACTTTCCCATGGATACAAAAGAATGAGGACATGAATTATAACATATGTTAAACTCTGAAGAATAAAATATTATTTGAAAAAAATAACCTATTCCTTGAGGAACATGAAAATCCTAAGTATAAATTGGGTAAACATATTTAAGGAAAAGACTGATCTCTAGAATAGAAAGAAACATATGTAGGCTTCCTTTTTGGGACCAAATGTCTCTATCACCTAGATGGAATAAATGGACTCAAGATCTCTTTTTTCTTCTACGAGCTTTAACAAATAAAAATGTGCCCATAAATATACTTTGCTGTTTCACTAACTGAACAATTCCCAAATCCAAATAGTCTTCACCTAATAAATTAGTTGCAAAAATATTATGTAGATCAAGTGAATGGAAATCAAAATGTCTTGGTTGTAAATAATAATTTTATTTTCAGGGCAACCCACAAAAGTCAATGTAATCCAAAATACATATGACAGTATACCATTAGAACCCACCAAAAAAACTACCACATAAAGCACATTCAACAAGAATTCATCAGTTGCCTATTATATGGAAGACTCTCTGCTAAATGCTAAGTATACTACGATGAAAAATGACAGTCCTTGTCCTCAACGCAATTCTCAGAGAAATATGTGTTCAGAGTTCCACCTGGACCAGGAATCTCAGCAGGAACTGTTAGGAAGAGAAGGTGAAATTCAGAGACTAGAATACTCTTTAAGGTGGCTTCCTGGTCCTATGATGGTAGAATTGACTAGGCCCTAGGTCATCAAGTACTGTCTGCCATTACTATCTAGGAACACAGAGCCCAGGAAGGTGGGCTAAAGCAGACACTAGGGATCCTGCTCCAAAACTGCTCAACCTTTTGCCATCACTGGACCTAGGGACCCAGCCTCTCTTGAAAACTAGAAGCCTCCTTGACACAAAAGCTACTACCATGTTATGGCAGGTAGTACTAATTCTGTCCTGAGTCACTGGAAAAAAAATGGTCCAAGTTTCTGCAAATATTGAATTTACTTTCCACTGTCAGACTCCATCAAGGGGTCTCAAGACACAAAGTCCCTTACTGTTGGGACTATGGAATCACTGTGAGGACACCAGGGCTGAATGGAAGCCAAATACACATTCTATGTGTACATTTCATTTTAGGATGAAGTAAAGGAATTGGTACCAAGGAATTGCTTGGGGAGGAGAGGAGTCCAACTACCAGGTACTTACTATCAAAGATGCCTACCCTAATTTTCCTGATCCCCAGAATAAATAATGCCCTTCATCATTATAGAACTTAGGGGTGAGAAGTCAACTGGTACTTTCCTAATCCTATAATTAACAAATTCCCAACTCTTCTGCCAACCCTGACTCAATCACTGTTTGCCCAAGCAAAACCTCCCTTCACTTGACAATGTTTTCCTCTCTCATCTCTATTTAATTCAGACCAATTCCTTCCCTTCTTTCTAATCTTATCAACCTGTCCCTGAAATTGTGCACTCTGGATCCTTCCCCATCTATGGTAAAATGTCTTTTCACAACAGATTTATTGCTCTTCATTCTTTCCTTTTTCTTACACACAGAAGTTCAGTTCCCTTCCAGAGGCACTGCATCTCTGGTCACCTCCTTTGGTACATGGTGCTGCTTCTCTCATATCCTCTACCCACTTGTCCAGGAATTGAGTCAGTAGACTCCCAGCTACTAATTGCTACTTCCAGGCCGTCTGTCACTCAGTAATATCTCCTCTGTTGAGGTTCACTCCATCTGTCTATGTCACCCATTAAGATCCTTGTTGCTAGAAGCTACCACTTCCCTAGTCACTCTTCCTTTTTCTCACAGAGTTTAGTACATAGCTCAAAAACTTGCATTCTGTCCAACCCCCTATCCTTGAACTTGACAACTTGATATCTCCTGGAACACTGTGGCCTCTGACAACTCAAAGGGATGGTAATACATGAAGACTTTGAAACTACTTGGAACCATGCTACTTCCATGATCCTAAATTATTTTCCTCTTTGATTATAAATGTTTATCCTTCCATCTCTCCCTCTACCTTATGCCTCCTAAATCTATATTCATCCTTCCTCACTTCAAAATCTTTAGTCTCTCCACCTTCTCTCTGTTCTTCCACCCCATAACCTCTCCTGTGGTCTCACTGATTTTCCTTTTACAGTCTTTAAGTGATTTGGCCTCATTGCCCTCCCTTTATAGTCTTGACCTTAGAATTTAACAGTTTTCTACCCTTTCATCTTTACCCCTAGCCCTTGTCTTAATACTGCTCATATCCTGTGGATCCTCAAGCCTGTGTTATCTCGGTGACTCACCTTTACAATACTGTTCTCATGCCACGGGTGGAAGGCATAACAACCTATAAGCTCAGCCCACCACAATTTCACATTAAGTAATCTTAACTGGGCATATAGTTTCATTATAATCCTTTTATTGAATAATTCTCTCCCATGTTCTCTAAAATGGATTCAAAGCCTTTTCTTCTTTTCTCAAGCTTCCTCCAGCAATCCATCTCCCTCCCCCTCAACAGAGGATCTCCTCTCCTATTTAACTGAGAAAAATCAAGGATGGCCCTAGCAACCTGTCCCATTCAGGCTCTCCCTATGCCCAGGGCCTAACACAATCACTGGAACATAGTGGACTCTTAAAGAATCTTATTGATTGGTTGATTGATCTACAGATTTATCTCCTGATACCTTTCAATGTGCCCGGCTCTCCTCATTTAAAAATACCCATTACTTGATTTTGCCATTCCCCTGCCCCAAGATCTCTCCTAGAAGTCATCTACACTTGCTGTCTCTAATTCCTCACTTTTCGCTCATATCACAACCACCTAGCTTCCAGACCTAGTGAGGCTGCCTCCTCCAAGATTATTAACAATCTCTTAACTGATAAAACCAATGGCTTTTTCTCAATTCTCATCCTTCTTGACCTTCCCTCCCTGGCACCTTCTTTCTCCCCATCTCTTGATTCTGTCAGACTGTTTCCTATTTCTCCTCTGTTTTTCTGACTGCCTCTTTGATGTTTCATCTTCAACCTCCCGTTTGGTGAATGCGGATGTTTTTCAAGGCTTAATTCTAGGCTCTCTCCTTTGTTTATATAAGCTCGCACAGGCTCATACAGCCTGTTCCAAAATCCACTCCTAATATTTCTTCTACACTCCAGTACTACACCTCAGTGCTGGTAGCAGGCAGCAGCCTAAGTCATTTGCTCTGGGTGATGGGAGGAGAGGGAGATGCTGGGAGAGGAAGAAAGGTATAAAACAGCCACTATGGAGAATTAGACAGGAAGTCAATCAGTGCTGAATAGGACTGTCAACCAGTGAAAGTCCACCAAGGTTATACAGCATAAATTTACATGGGTTGACAACTTGAGTTTTTGGCTTTGCTAGGAAAGTTTAATGGCCTGGGGAAAGCAAAGAAATCATCTGGTGGGGCTTACACTTGGGTGAGTATTGGCAGAATGGCAAAAGGTCAAGTGAGGCAAGTGATTTTAGAGTAGCTCCTAGTAAATCACTCAGGTCGTTAACCACAGACGTAGTCAAGAGTGGGTACTAAGGCAAGTGAAATTGAGAGTACAGAGATGACTAGGGGAATCGGGAAGGAATGGAGGTTATGGTAAGAGTGAGAACAGGATTCTTATGAACTGGGATGATTATAAGTGGGGAAGAGAATCTCAGGGTGAGTGATCTTGGAGACGGTATGGCTACAGTTGAAGTTCCATAGAATGACCATGCCTGTGTGTGTCTGAACATGGAGAAACGGAGGCTGCTGGAGTTGAGAACATAGACAAACTGTGAGATTTGTCAGCCCATCCATCAAAACAATTTTTGAGTATTAGGCTACGCCTAGGCTTAGCTGCACTATAGCAGAGGGAGAAAGCTCTGTGTAACAGGTAAGATCTCATGCCACATAGGAATAGGGGCTGGTAGCCTCTGACATGGGAGCAGCTAGAAAACAAAAGTGACTTTATTTTATGCATAATGGAAGACTTTGCATTGATAATATGGCTGACCATAAGCATATAAAAAAGCCCAGAGTGGGATGGTGCTTCCTCACCCTGGAGGTCTAGATCTGCTGTTCGTCAGAGATATCCCCTGAGGAGAAGAAGGACCAGGCACTCATCCAGAACCATCCGCATACATCCTTGCCCCCTGTTTGCTAACTTCATCCTTACAAACTAAATAAACCTTCTTTTATACCTCGTGCATGTACCCGATCAACCATTTCTACATCCCAAGAGCTACGATGCCAGAAGTCCTCCCAAAGCACCTTCATACTCATTTTGTTGCTTCAAATTATTGAAATAATTTCTATTGAGAGAATTACAATACAGGGAAAAGGCTCTTTTGAGTGTTAACAATGCTTACGTTCGGATAGCATTTGAGATTTTTTACTTTTAAAACAAAAAGGCATTTAAACTAGGCAGAAGGCCTGGAATGACTACATGAGGAATATCTAAGTTGTGGCAAAGATTTCATTTGTTTGTATGAAGTACACAGCATCACTGAAATACATAGCCAAACATACTGATTTTAGCTAAGAGCAGTAAGTTGAAATTTTGTGAATAAAAGCAACCATTTCAGAAAGATAAAGTACCTTCATTCTTTTAAAAACTGCAAAATAGCCATACCCACAGCTGATAGGGTCCCTTATCATACTGATGCTCTGAAACAATAGTTACGAGGTCATGCATTACATATACTGTGAATTACAATCTCCAGGTAGCCATGCTACTTTGAAATCCCAAAGTCCCGATTCTGGATTAAGAAAGTGAATGTGGCTGCATAACTTCACAGGTATAGCCAATATCATACTGCCTGCCTTCTTGAGAGCGGGGGCAGTGGCAGGCTGCAGGGAAGAATTTAGAACTCAAAAATTTTAAAAGTGAATGTTAATTTTTTTACATGCAATTAGTAAACATTTAACAGAATAAAAAAATAATTTTTTAAAATGAAAGTGAACACAATGTAATAATCTCCAATATTTTCCCCAATCCCCAAATGGTAAAGTTACCTGTGAAATTTTGTGCTTTCAGATGCAGATCGTAGAGTTTATGAATGTAGCGTATATACATCTCCTCTTTGTTCAACTCAGTTTTGTAAAAGTTCTGTAGCAAGAATGTAAGCATAAAAAGCTTCATTAAGGCCAAAGAGTTATCAGTTTCATACTCTTATGCACCTGTTAGGTAAAAATTTAAGAACTGCCTCCTTTTTTAAACCCGTCTTCACAAAAGAAAATCTTGAAATTTACAGAGCTTATTTTAAGTAGGAAGTATGGTGATACCACCATTTATTAGTGACTAAACTGAGACATTGTGAGTATTACCGCTTAAATTTCTCTTTATTCCCCTTTTTTTTTTTTCTGTCTGCATGTTTTTGGGGGATGTGAGTTAGGTCTAGACCTAATCTAGATCTTATCAGTCTGAATTCCCTGTATGGAAATTCACTACACTAAGGTAGATTATCAACTTACCTGTAAGTTACAATCATAGTTAACCGGGCCAGTTAGAGGGATTGAGTGACTTCCCCATTTATTAGAGGCAGGGCTTAAAACCAGGCCTTTCTGACTTTCAAGTTCATCCTCTATTTCCTAAGCCGTGATGCATTTTTAATCATCGATGAACAATCTGCATACAGTAGACAAGACATCTCCTGACTCCTTGCCTTTTCACTTCCTGTCACTCATTCCTGACAAACTACAGCTCCTCATCCCCACCTCCTGGGTTCTCTGGCTTCCTACAAGATTTAGATCAAATGCCAGCTTCTTTAGGAGACTTTTCCTGGTATCCTTTCCCTCCCCAGTGCTACTCCCATCTTAGTATATTTCTTATAGTTATTTGGATATTGTCTCCCACATTAGAATGTGAACTTCTTGAGGCAAAGTGCTGTAGAGGTTAGCACAGTGCCTGGCACAGAGTAAACTTTTAATAAATGCTTATTGATTCAGTGGCTGGAAATAACCAAGATTGTAACAAAGTTGACGCAAAAGTTATTGATTTATGGCTTTTCCACAACCAAATGGTTTATAAAATGCTATACATTTTATTAGAGAAGGAAATGACAAAACCATTCCAGTATTTTTGCCAAGAAAACGCCATGGACAGTATTGTCCATGGAATCATGAATAATCAGGCACAACTGAATAATACATTTTATAAATGGAATTTTATGAATACACATATAAATATACAAATATAGAGTCATCTTGCAAAATAACTACATTCAAATGTATCATTAAATTTTAGATTTATTTTTAAAAGTTATCTAAGAAATAAAAAATGGTATTGTGATAGACAAAATGTGAACCTGTTACATTTTTTGAAAAACCATGTGGTGGAGGACAGATGGAAGAGACCATTTTATGATGAGTAAGCTCCTACTCTAGGTTACTAATGACAGATGCTAAGTATTTTTGGTTTATGTTTAAAACACTTGTCCTACATATGAATCAATAGGGATTTTATTCATAAAACAAATATTTTATTAGGTGATAAAAATATATGGGACTCTGATAAGAGTAAATGTAAATGAGAATGAAGAGACAAAGAATCATGAGTGAATGAAATGTTATAGTTTTTAATGTATTGAAAATATTTTCTGTAAAAAGTTAATAAAATTTATGTAGTTCATTATTAAGTTATAAATAATTTAATAAAAGAACTTTTAAAATGCATCTGGTCCTTACTTAGCTTTCCTGCAGTCTTTTAATTATTTAGTAAAAGCTCTATTTTGATTTTATGATTATTAGGTATATATTATATATCATGTTATGAATATTATGATATTATACATATAGTGGCCAATATCATGATAGCCTTTTTTGAAGTTGGCTATTCTGGTCCTCTGATGAAAGACAGACAGTTTAGTTCATCTATCGTAAGCCATGCCTGGAGTTTTTGAGCTTGGTAGGCATGGCCAGAGCTTGTGTTCTCCTGTCACTGTCAGCCCCCACCATGATTTAGCAATGGAACATTTAAGGGAGCAACAATTCAATTTATATCAGTTAAACATTCTTTCAATAAAGTATTATATTTCAAGGTCACAGGCCATTTTCTAACACTATATGTTATGAGTTATTTACAGAGCCACATCCAATAGAGTTCCTCTATAGCACTGAAGCTATGAATCTGATACATTGTGTGCACATGCCCATGTGCAGCTTTTACAGGGGTAAATGGATGGATACGTAGATAAATATATAATAAATAGATATGTATATAAGCACATATGTCTACATGCATACACACACACACACACACCTATACACACACATATGTCTTTCAAATACATTATGGATTGCTATTTTTCGTAGGATAGAGTGAGCACTGAACCAAGAGTTATAACACGATTGCTATGGAAAAATTTATTCTGAGCTCTACACAACTAAATTTATTTCTGGAATGTGATCAGAGTAAGTCTGTCTATAATATGAGTACATCTAACCAGTCACAATATTAGAAGAGCTACTCGTTGAGCTCAGGAAACTTGAAAAATGAAGACTTATTTTAAGAGGAGTGCCATACTTTAAAGCCTGTGTTTAATGTCCCTTTATTGAGCAGGTCTTCCTTCCAGCTGATTCTTAAGGAGCTTAAGCATCCTTTCTGTATTTATACTTTTTTAGGCAGTAAAGAGATAGAATGAGGATCATCAAATTACGCCTGAGGAAAATGAGCATCAGAGTCAGGCTATGGACTAGGGTTGGGCAGAAATAGCTACTGAGTGTGATATTCTAGGCCAAAGAACATGTTTTAAGTGGAAACAAAAAAGCAAATAAATGTCAGGGCTGCAAGGCAACTTAAATCAATCAACATATTCATTAAGCACCTACTATGTACCAGGAACCATGGCAGGCACTGTGGACTCCAGTACAAGGAGGCAAACAACCCCTACTTGCAGTGAGCCTACATTTCAATGGGCAAATGATCCCAAAGATTCTTAACCTTGGATCCCCAGACCCAAAGGAGTCTGGAGGTAGACTTTAGTGGGTCCTTGAACTGGGGTGGGAAAAAAAAAACCCAAAACCCCTGCATCTTTGTATTCACTAGCATCTAACTGAAATTTAGCATTTAATTCAATTATAAATGTGGGCAACAAATACTGTTGTGAAAAGGGGAACACAGGGTTCATCAGACTATCAAAGGGGTTCATGCCACAAAAAACAGATTAAGAATCCATGATATGGTCCTCCCTTCTCATATTACACATAAAGAAACTGAGGGTCAGAGTGTTAAAGGGACCTTCTTAAAGGGATCACAACCAATTTGTAGCAAAATCCCAATTATGCCTCATCTAAATCCCATCAGTGCCTGAGTCAGATGACCATTAAAGCATCATAAATGTAAATCATTTTCCCCAGATATTGCCTAGACTAGAAGGAGCTTGTAGCAAACTTTAGCCAAAGATTTTATTTTCTCTCACTTGTCTCCTTATCTGGGAACTAATCTACTTATGACACACTAGAAATATGATGAAGAAATCGGAGAATGCAAATATTCCATTTTGACCACATTCAATGACCACATTCATTTATCCTTCCTACCTTTTCTTTCCAATAGATTATGGCATTTTTAAAAAATTCAATAAACAATGCTATTCATAGCCCTCTTGCTTAAATTAACCAAAAATCATTTTAATTATCTAGAATTGTGGTACCATAAACACAGTGTCTAACAGCACCACAGCAGGGTTTCTGAAATTATGAAAGTATGATTTGCTCTAATAGCTTGCTTATAAGGAAAGGAGCGTTCTTTGAGAACAAAATAAGCCTTTTTTCCTGTGAAGGAAAAGTGTTTCTTTAGAATTTATGATTACTGTCAGGAGACAGGAATCTTTTGCATGTGTCTGGCAAACATGCTTGTGACACATAGAACAAAACAATAATTACACTTGCTAGTATTAGTCATGTCAAAAATTATGCACATTATTAACTTAATGTTGGAATTTAAGTCATGATTTTCACAAGACAAATGAGAACTTTTTAAAAACAAATATTTTAGAAATTATCCTTCCAAAGGATTAATCAAAATGGACCAAAAGGAAGAGACAATACTAATCATATGGCAGTTAAAAAACATCAAGATTTTTCCATATGGTATAAAAATTCAAAGGTCAGCCTAGGAATGACATATTAGGGCCTTTAATTACAGATTCTCTTCTATTAGCCTGAAACAATAATTGCTCTAAAAATGTATCTTTTGCCTGTTCACTATGCCTAAAATTACCAATGAAAATTATATGTGCTTAATCAATATATGATCCATAGATTTAATCAATAAACATTTAGTAAGTACTTCATACCAGAGACTATGATGGGTATTGGAGATACAAAGACATAACAAAACAATCTCAACCCTCAAGTAGCTTATATTCTCATACAGTGGAGAAAGAATGGGGTAGGTGGGGTGAGGGGGAAGCTAAACACATATAAATATACATGAAGCTAAAGAAAGAAAAATATATAGAAAGCAAATAGAGGTCACTAGCAACTAAGGTGACCACAAAAGGGCTCATGTTGGAGGTGGCACATGAACTAAACATTCAATAAAATGAGGGATTCAAAAATTTGAGGTGATGATGGGGTGAATTCTGGGTTTGAGGGATAGACTGCCCCCAGCTACAGGGGCTGGAGATGCAACATCATGTACAAGGACTGGGAAGCAGGCCTCCTTGGCTGAAATGGTGACAACCTAAAGGAGAATAGTGTACAATAGGCTTGGAAAGCAAGGTGGAACCATAATGTGAAGGGCTTTAAATGGAGTGTGGGAGGAAAGCTGACATTTTATCTTTTATCTCAAAGGCAGAAAGCTGCTCTTAAGGTTCTTTGAGGTGGTGCAGAGGATAGAGCACTAGATCTGGAAGCTGGATGATCTGAGTTCAAATCTAGCCTCACAGATTAACTGTGTGACTTGAGGCATGTCACTAAACTTCTGTTTACCTCAGATAATTGAGATAATTGCAAAGTGCTTAGCACGTGCCTGGCACAAAGTAGGCACTATAGAAATGCTTATCCTCTATTCCTCCTTATTCTTCCCTTAAGGATAGGGGAGAGACACTCTAGTACTTTAGGACTTTGGCAACAGTGTGCTTGATGTACTGGAGCAGACAGCTAGCTACAAGAAGCAGACAGACCAGTTAGGACACTACCACTGCAGTGGGTAAGGGAAAAAAATGATGAAAGGTTGATTAAATTGGTGGCCCTATAAGTAAACAAAAAGGGAGGGATACAAGAGATGCTGTGGAGGGAGAATCAATAGAACTGTGTCACTGAATAGATACGGGGGTAGCAGGGATGGTTAGTAGTGACTAAGTGATGGTTAGTGTCCTGAACAGCAATCAGGAAAGGAGCATGGTTTGGGGTAAAAGAGAATGACCTCTGTTTTAGACATTTTGAATGCAGATGTCTATAGGGTATGCAGTTGGAAATACTAAACAAGAAGTTGGTAATGTAGTGCTGGGGCTTAGTGGAGAGAAGATTGATAGATACTTAGATCATGGCATCACAGGATCATAGGACCACAACCACAGGCTCGCCTATTTAAAGTTAGAAGGCACTATTTAAGCAATCTGGTCAAATCATTCATTTTAAAGATGAGGAAACCATGATCCTGGAAGTGAAGTGATTTGCCCAACTTTATACAGGCAGTGATCATCAAAGGTGGGATTTAAACTCAGGTCCTCTGACTGTGGAACCAGTGCTCTCTCCACTGCAGCTGGAGCCATCTGCACAGGGGTGCTACTTGAGCCAATAGGAGGTGATGAGAACAGGTGATGAGAACATCTAGGGAGAAAGAACATAAAGAGAAGAGAAAAGGGCCAAGGAGAGAGTCACTAGGACAAGGGTTAAGAAATGAATGATTGGGCAGCAAAAGATAACGAAAAGGAGAACGGACCTGAATGGGAGGTAGGCTGCCCCTCTCCTATATGCCTATTCCAGCAAACATTCTCACCAGACCAGTGATCAAGAAATCTAAAGAGAAACTTAATTAAGTTGTCTCTTGTTGCTGTGTAGTTGTTTCAATTGTGTCTGACTCTTTGTGACCCCACTTGGGCTTGGGAGTTTTCTTGGCAAAGATACTGGAGTATCTTTAGCAATTTCCTTCTCCAGCTCATTTTATGGATGAGAAACTGAGGGAAACAAGGTTATGTGACTTGCCCAGAGTCACATAGCTAGTAAGTGTCTGAGGCCAGATTTGAATTCATGAAGATGGGTCTTCCTGATTCCAAGCTCAGTAGCCTATCCACTGAGCCACCTAACTGCACTATGTTATTTCTATTACCCCAAAACTGTACCAAAAAAACAGCTAGAATCACATGAGCAAGTAGGAAAGGGGGTTAACATCAATGCAGGTAAAGAAGTCTGCAGCAGCTTCCCAGTGCTATCAGTCAGAGATATGTATAGCCTTTAGGGATATATATATACAGAGGCAACAAGAGTTGCATCTTCCCTACTACCCCCATTCCCCCAAATCCTCAGTGTGGTCAGAAAGCCCAAGGGTGGGAACTCTGGAAACCATGGGGAGTAGAAAGTACCACTGAAGATACCACAGAGCTCAGACTAGGATAGCGCAGACATCCCTAACATTCTGCTCTGAGATGCCAGAGAAGGTCCTGAAGATCCAAGCTCTGAACTTCAAATAATCCCTGGGACTTAACACCAGGAGCTAGAGTTCAATACAGGAATTTAGGGCACCCAGTAAAAAATCAATCAGGGAATATCATTCCACCAAAACACAGCAGAGGATAGAACTTGCTCTTTGTGAAAAGTCCCAATTCAGGATCTAAAGGGATGAATAAACCAAGGAAAACACCTACTAATTACTATAGATCTATACTATAATATTTACTATACTGCACCAATTACTATGGATCTCAAAATGCCCCCCCAAAAGTGAGGGGAGAATAACTTCATAACAACTGTAAACAGAGACTTGAAGATAATGAATTTTGTGCATAAAATTACATGGATACCTAGAAGAAAGGAAGCAAGAGATGATCAATTAAATAAAAGCCATGGAAGAAATATTAGAAGAAGATAAGAGTAGAAGAAGTGGTAAACCTTACCCAAGTAATGCACTACCTGAAAAAAGATAATAGATCAAACAGAAATCAGTGACTCCACTAGATGAAAGGAAATATTAGAACACAAAATCAAAAGATATAAAAAAAAGAGAACAAAACGTGAGATATCTGACATGAGACAAATGACCTGAAAACTAGGTCAAAGAAAGACAATTTAAAAATCACTGGACTTCCTGAAAACCTATTTTTAAAAAGTCTGTACATTATATTTCAAGAAATTAAAAATGAAAACAGCTAAGATATATTAGAACCAGAGGGCAAAGGAAAATCGAAATAATCCAACATTAATCTCCTGGAAAAAATTATTCAAGAAGAAAAGTCCTGGTAATGTTGTAGCCAAAATTCAGAGTTCCTATGTCAAAGAAAAAAATACTGCAATCATCCTGAAAGAAGTTCAAGTACTAAAGAACCACAGTCATTATCACATAATACCTGGAAGCTTCTCCTCCAAATGAGAGATCTTGGAATAAAAATTCCAAAAAGCAAAAGGTATAGATTTATAACCAAGAATAACTTACTCTATAAAACTGAGTATAATTATATGGGAGATAGGGGGTGGGAGAGGAAGGAAAGGATCTTTAATGGAAAAACTTTTAAGTATTTCTGATGAAAAGACCAGAGGTGAATAGGAAGGAACTACATATGAGCACAAAAATCAGGAGAAATCTACAAAGGTAAATTTATTGATCATCTGGAAGAGCCTATATGAGGATGGGGTGCTAACATTCTAATGGAGGAATAGGGAGAAATAAGTGTCTCTTCAGAATCTTACAGTCTTCCAGGAATATTAGAAGAGTTAAAGAGTGAAGACAGAGGACCTGAGGGTTGACTGGTTCTGTTCTAAGGGTTTGGAGAGGGGGGAGGGAGGACAAAAAGAAACAAAACAGTATTTAAAGGAGGTAAAAGGAGGTAAAAGTTGCTATTTTTCATAACTGGGATGTATGAGAATAATACACAAACATGGAGGTACAAGACAAGGGGAATGAGCACTAGATGAATCTCATTCATCTGAAATGGACAAAGGAAGGTGGTTTGGTATAAAATCTATCACATTCAACAGGAAAGCACAGGAATTGGGAAGATAATACCAAAAAGACAGCTGCAAGCAAAACATATTTGCTAATCCTGAAAGCTCTGTGTGTGTGTGTCTATGCGTGTGTAGATTAATAGAGCAAGGACTAAAATATAAGGAGGTACTTATCAATAGGGTAATGGCTGGGCATATTTTGGCTGGTGTGTAGTAAAAGTGTCTGACACATAGTAAGCCTTACTAAATTCTTAATGACCTGGAATTTAAATATGATGAACTTTTGTGGCACCAAAAGACACGGCAATATAATTCCACAGTATCCATGGCTGTATGAATTGATGTGGAGTGGACTTGAATGAACAGAACAAGAAGAAATAGTTATGCAAGGAAAGCAGGATTGTAAACAGCAACAAATAAATCCAACAACACTTTGGAAAGAACTGAAAAAATGAAGAAATGAAATTGAAAGAAATGAAGATCCTGCAGTAACCAAACATGTCTCTGAAGCACACATGATGAAGCCTGTTGGCCCCCTCCTGATGGAAAGGTCATGAACTAAAGTTTCCAAAGCATGTGCACATTTTTTGGGCAGGGTCACCATTGGGGATTCATTTTACTTGACTATACTTGTTCCTTAAAAAGGTTTTTCTTTTTTATTTCCTCCTGGATTTTTTAATGGAAGAGTTAGGGAGAGGAGGTTAGGATCAGTAGTGTTGATACAAAAAAAGGGGGAAGGCAGTGGGATGTTTTAAGAACTACATACACAGGGAAGGACTGAGGGAAATTCAGAGAGAAGAACAGTTTTGAAATGATATGGAATTTATTGTTGCATAAAAGCAAGTATATGAACTGACCATTTGCAATTTAACATAAAGTCATCTTGTTCTGTTCTGTGTATATTGAGATGCTCTTTCATGGTGTTTAAAATTCATAATTAAAATAAATTAAAAGTAAATTTTAAAAAGGAGTATGGCTTGGGGCAGCTAGGTGATACAGTGAATAGAACACTAGCCTTGGAGTCAGGAGGACCTGAGTTCAAATCTGTCCCGAGACACTTACTAGCTATGTGACCCTGGGCAAGTTACTTTATCCTGACTGCCTCAAAAAAAGAAAAGGATTAAGGCTTGTGAGGGAAGGAATATAAAATATGAACTTAAGAAGTCATAGACATCAAAGCTGAGTGGAATATCTGACAATGCCAAAGAATGAAGAGACTTAATATGTGTTTCCAAAATAATAATAGCTAACATTCTTACAGCACTTTGAGATAGTATCTCATTTTATCCTTAAAACAACCCTAATAGGTAGGTGCTATTATTATCTTCATTTTATAGAAGAGGAAACTGAGGCACACAGTGGTTAAGGGACTTGGCTACAATTACACAGCTAGGTAATGTCTGTGGCTGGATTGGAACTCAACTTTTTGACTTTAGGCCCAGGGCTCTATCTGCTGTCTCCAGGTGCATGTGTACGAAGTAAGAGGTAGATAATTAGGTTGCTAATTCACGGGAGCAAGGGCAGAGTAGCAGGGTTTTGTGTTATATGTGTGTCTGAGGGGATGCTAATACCAACGAAGCTGAATGAGGTTAAAGGAAGATAGAAAATGCAAATATGAGATACAGAAGCAATCAGCTGCAATAACATTAAAGTCTTCTTAATAACAGAAGGGTGGTAAAGAAAGGCAGAACGAAGGTGAATGCTATGAAGTAAAATGAAATGGTGCTGAAAGAGGCACGATATGATTTAAATTGAAGTCAAATGGGAGAAGTTATGGGCGACACAGAATTCAAGGTCACAAAGCCTTACCACATTACCACACTAGTGGTAATGATAGGACTTAGACTAGACAATGGGATGCCAGAGGAGAGTAAAAAAATTAGAAGATATCTAAAAGGTAGTACAAACTCAAAATAAAATTCATTTCAAGCAGGGATTATTTCATTCTTTATAACTTGTATCCTCAAGCACCTAGTACAGTATCTAGCACACAGTAGTTGCTTAATAAATATTTCTTGATTGATTAATAGTAGTAACACACCTTTCATTCCACATTAGAGTGAATGATATTTTTCTACAGCATTAATCCACATGATAAAGATGCTTGAAAAGTTAACCTCTAAATGTAATCTACAAAGACACAACCAATAGATTTAAAAGACAGTTACACAGCATTTGCTATGTAATTACTGCCTTAGTTTATCTTGGAGGGTAGCTGGCAATTGGATAATAAATTCCTATCCTTGAAACAAGCTATAATAAAATTAGAGTTTTGGTGCATTAAAGCAACTTGATTTTCAAAGCACAATTTACTATGTAATTATTGTTATTTCAAGGAAAGGACTGCATTATTCCTCAAAATGGACTCTTAGAAATGGTATGGTCATTCTATATGCAATTAGGAAATCTACAAAGTAGTAACCAATACTGGGAGATATTTATAACCCGAAAGCTAACAATAGCTGCTTTGTGAATGCAAAGTGTGAAAAAGCAAAAATGTGAAAATTACCGTGCAAAATACAAAATTGCCAATGGCAGCAAAAAGAGGGCTCATTATTCTTTCCTAGAAATGGGATTCAACTTTCTGAAAGGAATGAAAAGAAGGGTGATGACCAGAAGTCTACATATATTGAAGTGAAAAAAATTCAATCGAGTGACACTTGGCTGTCTCCAATGGGAACAAAACATGTGCTATAAATGTTAAAACAGTTTTAACTTTTATAACATTGAGAATTTATTCCTCAGGAAGTTTGTTTTATCATTATTAGATTCTACTATAGAGTTTGATATTTATTGGTCCTAGCTAGATTATAATGGAAACATTTTGCTATAGCTGAATATCTAATTTTAGTACTGAATCCAACATGTAATTTGCAAAATTCCTCTGAAAGTCAATCTTTAATTCATTTGAGAAACATCTAGGCAAAAATGTACACGTCACTATTTCTATGTTTAGTAAAAAATTAATCAGACATATATACAGAGAAAAAATTGTTTACAAACCAGTAGGCTAACTGTACAGCCAATCTTTTTGCCATCCACTTCTCCCATTTTCATGCAGTCCCTAAAACAAAATGCAATAGTGAGAAGTCTCAAATACAGACAAATGTAGTTTGTTTCGTGAAACAACAGATGCCAGCTAAGATTATACAATCACAGCAGACAGGAATGTAATTAAACATTCAGCCACTAGAAGAAAGGTTATATTATAGCATGCTCTGATTGTATATGACCCGTCCAGGTATGCCTATGAGCTCCACACCTAAACTTTGTGCTGAGGATTATATCTCCAGGTTAAGAGATAAAAAAATTACTTGGGAAATAGAATATTAGAGGAAATGATATAAATGTGATGGAGATATATCATTACATAAAATGGACACTAAAAAAACCCTTTATTTCAATTTAATCATCTTAATAGGAATAAATGCTTTAAAAAACAAATATGTAGTAAAAGAAAGAAGAGGGCTTGATTGATCTCATAATTTAGAAAGGAAAGACAGTAATATAATATTCTTGTCATTAAAAAACAAGACTGGTCCCATCACAGACAACTTTAATTCTTCATCCGTGGTTCTATGTATCAGAAAGATGCTTGATTAGTAGATGTTCAGAAGAGGATTCCCATTTACTAGAACTTTCCCACCACTGGCCAATAAGAATTTCCCACTGGCTTGGTTTTGAGTCAGTTACTAAGTTTCAAAAAGTCTCATGTTCTGATTGTCAGGCCTTTGAATTGATTACACAAATGGAACCTGTATTATAATCTAACCCTCTGATGTCCTAACCCTGTCCCAAGATTTCTGGAAAGCACTGTGCAAAAGCTCACCTGTAGTCTAATAACCTCTCCATTAGACGGGTTACAGTGGCGATCAATGATACGCCACTCTCCCTCCATGTTTCCCGTTCAATTTTCTTCAGTAGACTGGAAAAGAAAAGAACCCAGGGCAATTTCAACATTTATTTTTATCAGTCACCATGACAACCATTTTACTTCATCAGTACCTTAAATACCTTAGCAACCACTGCAACATTTCACAAGTACCACAATTTGCAAACAATGTCTTACCTAGGATATGGACCAAATAGTGGAATTCTAATCCAGGAAGCATTGACAAAGCAAATTGATTTTCAGATTATCCAAGTCATCAAGTCAAAAAACATGCATAAGATTTTCAAAACACACAGACATCTCCCAGCTCAAAGATATTTCCAAGTCCCCCTTAGACTGTTAGAAGCTTGCATCTTGGAAAATCAAAGGACACGGTACACATGGAATACAGGAGTAGCTCCAAGTTTCTTTTCAGTAGGATATTGTTTTATTCACATAAAAATGTTTTCCTACCTCTCAGTAGAATGCTTCTTCATCCAGGCAATTTTACTGCAATGCAACTGCTACAGGAAAATCCTTGTACAGACGGTATGACGTTTTGCGTTTTTTCCTTTCACTTAACATTTGCCCACTCAATACATATTGTACTATCTGTGCACTCACTCAACAGTTTCATTCATTTAGTCATTAATCACAGAGGATTTTCTAAGTAGGTTGTTAAAGCAGATTGATGACAAGTACTGAACCACATCTCTCCTCCTCCTACATTTTTCCCTTATTTTTAAGCACCTTGGAGTCGAGGCACTAAATAAACGTAAAATAACAATCATAAGAATTAGGAGCTGTGTTGATTTTTTTTTGTTCCCAGCCCACAAAAAAAAAAAAAATCAACAAGATCAGTGAATTCTTTTAGCACTCCCAGACTGAACTTTTTCTCAGAGATAAAAGTGAACACCCTATGTCCACTGCTGCAGGGAGGCTTTCCCCATTGCAAACTAATAATGAAGATTATTTTAATCCAAAGCCCTCTTCAATCCTCTTTCCTTTTTTCTATATTTTGCTAGAAACAAATGGAAGAAACATTAAATATGAGTGAGAACTACAGAGATGACTTGCCTGGCATCGTTTTTTGAAAGAATCAATAAATCTAGAATTTTAAGAGAAATGATGAAGCCTTATTTCTGGATCCCAGATTGTGGTTATTTTTTTTTCTTTTTTATTTCTTGGAATTTAGCATCCCTTTGCTCAGTCTGCTGGACTTATCTAGCTGTTTCTCTTTCTGCATCCAGTCGCATATGCTTTGTTAGTTCACCCTGTGCTTGTTCTCTTAATGTTGTCAGACTAAGTGAGGAGAAAGTAGCATATGGAAGGGATGGAAGGGATGGAAGGAATGGATCTTAGCCTGACTAATCAGTGGGGAAGGTCTCTTGGTTTTTTTTTTAGTGTTTCTAGCATTTAATAAATGTACAGTTCTCCCTATCAGAAACCTCTGAACAGCACCTTGTTCACACTGAAATGCCAAAACAATATTGAACCACGTACTAATTCAAGATCTGCCTGCCAAATCAATTTAGGAGGATGTAACAGCTCTGTGAAATGACTGCCATGCACAACCACACACTTGATCGCTTCAAAAACAAAGAATTCAAGTCAAAGTAATGAGTTCTAAAAATACATGAAAGCTTCTGTTTTAGAGATATGAATTTCATTACTTTTCACAGCTCTCTGGTGCAGCAAGTAGGGAGGTTAGGTAACATACCCTGGCCCCAAGAAATAAGAAACTTGGTAGAACATATTTTCATAATTAACTCAAGATTCAGTGTTGGAGTTCAGAGAAGGATCCAAGTCTTTAGATTATAGGATTCTAGATCTAAGGAGGAAAAGACCTTATTGGTCATCTAGTTTAACTTTCTCATTTTACAGATGAGGAAACTGAGGCCTGAAGAAGTTACAGGATTTGTCCTAAGTTACAGAGGAATCAAGTGGCAAAGCAGGGATGCAGATTCAAGGTCCTGTGACTCTTCACTGTGGGGAAATTCATTTATCATTACCTCTCTTTACAGAAAATAGGTTAGAAAGGAAGGATTTTTAAGTTGAGAGAAATTAGTCATCCCCATCTTATTCCTAGGAATTGTTTGACATCTCTTTTCATGTGAGCTTATAATATTACTTGATGATGTTACATTAAAAACACTGGGACCCATTGTATAACACTTGGAGATTTTGGGAGACAGAGCAAAATATCTCAATAATAGATTAACTTGCTCATATTTGTCTTAGGAGCCATGTTATAAGATTTGGGATGGGGCATATACCCCAAAGGGTCACACTGTACAACTGTTATGTCTATGTGGCATTTTCTTGTCTAATGGTAGCTAAAAGTTTTTCTTTTTAATTTAGGAAAAAAATCATTGTTCTACTTTTCCCAATTATTTTATGATATTTTTTGTCACTGAGAACTAGAGCTGTCTGGTAATTTCTAAAGTATCATTTTTCCTTATGTTGTTTATTTGTAGAAGCTTGTATCATAAGGGATAAAAACTTAGGAAAGCTATATTCAAAATAGTTCAGTGACATTGGAATTTAGTCCTTTTAACTTGATATGTCTTCAACAGAAAGAGTACCTTGAGAAAGTATTAATTGGGAGATATGGAGAAATTCAGGCTGCTACTTTTGGAAAGTACTATAACTTTGCTTAAAAAAATAGGTTCATTATCTATCTCTGAAACAATCACAATTAAACTATTATGAGGTATTTTATTTTTTCTACTATTCATTATGACAATTACCAGGTTATTACAACCTAGGTGACTTCTTAAACCAAACATATTCAGCAAGGCAAGAAATAGATATTATATTGAAATCACCCTAGTAAAAAAGAGTAAGGACAAAACAATAGAGGGTAATGGCTATTTTGGTTACGGTTATCAAGGTTTGTCCTGGATAAACTGTGGGTATATCTAACAGAGATGGTACTTCACATTAAATCCTTAGCCCCTCTACAATTCTGAATCAATTGGGGTTCATAAAACCAAGAGCACTCCAGTTATACTTAGCATTAGAGAAATATGTTGAACAGAAGATGGAAATTCAGTGTAGCAAAATGGAAAGCAAATTGGAATAGATGTCAGCAGAGCAGAGTCCTGATAACCAGTAACTTGGGCATGTCATATAATCTTGATGGTTTATGGTTTGATGAACTATCAGTGTTTGGAATGGCACTATCATTCTTACCTATGTCCCCGAAATGCTACATGAATCAGTAAGGAAATGGATCCATAGAGCTATTTTATTTATATAGAAGCACACACATGTACATACACACATAGATACATACACACGTGGATGCGTATATATAAATATCATTAAGCTCTTGAGAAGAAAGGCAAATCACTGCTGGGATGTCATTCTTTTAAGCACATCAATCCTTTACCGATTCTTTGATGAATTTAATCTACGCCATTTTAAAAAGGAAAGTAATCTTGCTAGGTAAGCTCTCCTTCCCCCTCCACCCACCTCCAACTCTAGCTTTACATTCTGGCAGCACTGAGTTACTTATAGCTTTTCTACTTTTGAATGAATATCAAGCAATACATAAGGAAGCATGAATTAAAAAGACCAGCTGGGGATCTGCACTCTGACCTCATGTATTTTCTAAACTCTTAATTTATGTGATGACTTACTATGATTATACCAGTTCATTAAGGTTGGTCTTACCAAAGGAACACTTCCTGAAATTCAGTTTGGGTTTCTCATTTCCCTGACCACAGGTACAAATGACATTTAATCATCACTTAGGTGTTGGCTTATCTCCCATGCTAATTATAAAAGCATGAAAGCAGAATATTATTGCCACCTTTAGAAAACTATGCTAAAAAGGCAAGGGAAGGATAAAAATGTCAATATAATGCATCAGGTACCTTAAAAGAGTCATAACTGCAGAGGGCTTAATATTTTAATTGCTTATTTTTTTCTCAATGTCAGAGATCATCCTCTATTTCAAAGTCATATTTATGCATAAGCCATCCAAATTAGATGCTATCCAGCCTTTTTTAATAAAAGAAATCAGAGTTACTATTGAAATATGTAAGCATCTAATCTTACAAATTCATTCCAAAAAATGAGTCACAAATCTTTAGAGAATCATTTCAGTGAAAGCTTTCTCATTTTTGTTCTCTTTTCAAACCCCAAATGAAGAATCTGTCTAAGAGCTGTTGTAGAAAACAATTTATTATATTAGAGAAGGTTTTAATCAGAATTCTTGCTAAACTCTTGGCAGAGAAAGACAGATATCCTGCATACTAGGATGAATGAGTACTTGGTGTATTATTAATAAAAGTTTGAGTTTAATTATGGCATTAATCACATGAACATGGCGCTGTGCAGAAAGTTGCACAAAGAACTACTTTTATCATTTTCCAAGACAATTCATTTACTCCCCCACTTTTTTCTTTCAGTCTAACTTCTCTCAATGCTTTGATAACAATTATTACATATGCAAACTGAACTTTGGCCTGCTCTGTCATTCACAAAATTATCTCATGCTATCCTTGCTCTAAATTAAGGATCAGAAGTGGCTACCTTGTTTGTTTTGTTTTGGGAATTTTGTGTTTGGCTTTCAGCTATTTATGAGTATATATTAGTATATTCCTTTAACTACAAGGCCTAGAATTGCATTATTCTGCACTTCTGAAAACATTTTATAACCAACAAATAATGGAATTGCAGGCTTCAAACAAGAAAAAATCCTTCCTAAAAAAAAGTAGCCATATAAGCATCCCAGGGCTTTTAAAGCACATCCCTAGAAAAAATTTGAGAACATAAAGGACCAGCCTGAAACTTCCAAAGCACTAAATCATTCTCATAGATGTATTTTGACTCTTTCAAAAGCAGACTACTTCAAACACTGTAGAAGATCAATTGACAATTCCATATCTGTGACAAGAAACTAATTCTACTTGTGTGAACAACGTCAAAATTCCTATAGAGGATCTGCAGAGCAGGGTCCATCATTCCTTTCTTGCCTCCATATAAAACAGAGTTTAGACAAAATTAAAATGTGTCCATGAAATTTTAATCTGAAAATCTTAATAAGCAATTCATAATCACTGAGCAATCGGTCCCAATGAGATATTTGTAGAAAGGAATCCACAAGTGTTTCATTTTTAAGGACAGATGCAAATTGTATTAATTCCACAAGAGCTATGCAACTCTTTTACCTTGCTTGACTGAAAAGCCTCCTCCACTAACTTAATGATTCCCCACATTTCCCTTCCCCCTATCATATCCACTCAGTCATCAGCACATTTCCTGATTTTTAAATCATTAGGCATGAAAAGAGAGAATCTTGTTATGTAACACATGCAACCTGTCCCAATCACAGATGAAAATAAAGAGACAAGTCTAATCATCGATATCATAAGAGCCATTTGCCTGAGTTAGGCAATTATACTTTATTTCACACTTCAGAAACACAAAGCGCTCTCAGGAGCCCAAAGCTGTTTGTGTAGTTCTCGTCCACACTAAGGCTGAGTCCCCTGTCTCTTGCACCAATATCACTGAATGAAATGAGGATGAGATACACTTATTACTCACATGCTGTTGAAGAGCTCACGGTAAGTTTCATCACCTTTGCCTTCTGACATCAAGCTGTCCAATTTGTCGATCAGTTTGGCCTCCACCTGAAACATAGCCAAGTATTAGCTGTGTTCTCCGTCTTCTCTTTCACAAGTAGAATTTCTAGACAAACTGAAAGATATGCACGTATTTTTGCAAGGAAAACAGCTATGTAAGATGCTCTCATCTCAGAAAAAAATATAAATTTAATGATAGGTCACATTACTTGCTGTGTGTTCGACAGCGATGGTCCCCTTGGAATTTTTTTAGGGCTAATTTAAATGGAGCAACGTGACTTCAAACTACTGGCTGAGTAGCATTTGCTGCTGCTAAGGCAGCTATCTATTTATGGATTCAAACAAAAATGCCAGTAGCCCAGCTCCACTGCCTGAATTCTGACTGAGGGGCTGCGATGGAAAGCAAGCCCTAACTCTTTTTTTTTTTTTTTTTTTTTTTTTTTTTAAAAAGAGCCTCTCGCCTGAAAACAAAAATTTCAAGTACAGAGTTAGGACCACTTTCTCAACAACAGTTTGGGGCTGTTTTAAAAGTTTTACTAGTGCCCTCCCCCCATCAATATCACAACAATTTCTGAATAAACACTGCTCTCTCTCCCATCTGGAGATGGACCCTAATTCAGAAATGGCGTATGTCACATTCAATTCCCATTGACAACCTGCTCCCCTCTTCTCCACCTTCTCTACTGAGAGGAGAAAAGTAAATTCCATTTTCTGTTCTCCAGCACCAGCACTAGTTTTCACAGTTACCTAGAATTCAGTTTTCTTTTAATGTTCTTTCCATTTACATTATTGTGGTTTTTTTTTTACAGTCCAGCAAACATTTCTGTAGTGCTTTAAAGGTTTGAAAAGTGCTTTAAAATGTTTTATAATTGTATCCTCACAATAACTCTGCAAGGTAGATATTATTAGCCTCATTTTTCAGAAGAGGAAACTGAGGCAGTTATGTGGCTGGCCTCACATTATACATTTAATATGTTTCTGCAGCTGGATTTGAATTCAGGTCTTCCTGACTCTAAGTCAGTGGTCTTTCCTTGATGTCATGTATTTATTTCATACAAATCTGTGCTAGTTTGTACAAATTTTCCCATAGTATACTATGAGATATGCCACCAGTGGTTCAGCTATTCGCCAAATAATGGGTATCCACTTTGTTTCCAGTTCTTAATTACCATAAGTATTGGTATGACCATTTTTTGTATAAATTAGACCCTTCTATTTTTGACTTCACCTCACCAGGGATATGGGGCTGTATCCTTTTTTAGCTTAACTTCAAAACTTGATCTACCTTTGAAAAAAGGGGACAGATATAACACTTTTCAAATGAGCAATAAAGGGGGACAGAAAAAAATAGTATTTCTAAAAGGTTGGTAAAATAAAAAAAAATCACACAATAACTTGTATTTTCAAAGGTACTAACTTTCCTCTCAGGACTATGTGTATGACAAGCAGAAATCTATAACCACACCTGTTGGATATGACAAAAGGGAAAGAAAATGAATTATACCTCCTCAGAGCAGAAGAGACTCTACTGGCAAATGCTTGACCTTAATATAGAAGAAACCACAATTTCTTATTTGAAGTGAAATTGAATGAACAGAAAAGTAGACCCCAAAGTCCACTTCCTCCAATATAATTTTCTACTTGGACTTCATTTGTGCCCCAGCTCTACTTTTGAAAGTGCTAGCTGAGTGATTCTGGGCAAGTCACTTAACACTATGAGCATCCGTTTCCCTGTGTGCAACATGGGAACAACGATACTGGCACAGCTTACCGCTCTTCATATAATAGTTGTGAAGAAATAATTTTACAAACCTTAAAGTATAATGTCATGTGAATTATTATAATTCTTAATGATTGTGAGAAATTATTATTAATAACCAACAATCTGAAGGGAGATTCAGAGCTCTCCACTTCTAAAGTCCTTTAAAAGGTCAGTTTTCCTTTGGGAGTACATTACTGATAATGAGATTACACAGACTTTCCTCAGTCATGGTCAGACTCCACCCAACCCTACAAGGGTTTGAGGTACAAGGTCTAAGATGGTGAATCCCACTGTGTGTTCTGCTCAGGCTTGGGTGAGGTGTAGAGTGTGTTCAGGGAGGACCAGTACCTTGGTGCGATGGCTTCCCAGCCCTTTTAGGGGCTCTTTCCACCTTTGGTGTTCACCTGTTCCACCTAACTCTCACCTGTGGCTCCAAGAAGCTTCAGTATGAGCAGCGACCAGATGGGCCAAACCAGGTTGAGGGTAACCAAGGGTGAGTTAGGGGGGTGTCTACCCCAAGCATGTGAAGACTTCCCCTGGTGGAATGGACAGATAAGAACAATTTGTTCCAATGGCCATGAAGGCAGCTGAAGCAGGTGATGTGGAGCGCTTAGACTTTGGTTAGACACCAAAGACTCCAAGGTCATCCACTGCAGTCGGAGCCATCACCAGCCATCTTGACTGTCCTGCCACTGGACTACAATGGCTCTGGAGGAGAGTGAGGCTGACAACTTCGTGCAACTCTGCTTCACTTAAATCTTTACGTACAAATCAAAAGACATCACCCATACCATTTTACTGTTATGCCTCAAAGTCCTGTGGTGACAGGCAAGTGATGAAGCAGCAGGTGCAGATACACTGCTGAATCTGCTGTAGTCACAACCCTGCACATAGGTGACCCAGGCCATAGAGTCGTTTCTCGCTAGAAGCAGCAGTGGGACTTGGCAGCCCCCTGGGTGTCTGAGCAGCCTTTTAAGGATCGCACTGCTCACCTCCTGATGTGAGGAAGGAGCTAGAAAAGGTGCCCTAAACCTTGTCTGCTTACCCAACCCTGGCCTGATTACCACAGCAGGCGGGGAATCACACTATGTGGTCAAAACATACACAAAAAAATGTACAAAAACATCTGCAAAGGTGGGGTATACATTCCTTGAATTGATCGCTTGAAACTACTGGTGGTTGAGTTTAGAGATCCTTTCCTTATCCAAAAGATACTCAGCCCTTCATTTTAATATAACCCATCTCCAATCACACTAGCATTTGATTGGACCATCTACTATTTGGAAGAGTATATAAACTGAGTCTGCTGCCATGCCTGTCGTTGGTCTGAGAGAGACAGCCAAATGACCACCCTTTTATTAATAACCTACTGGTCTTATTAATATCTCTTGAACCTTTTTAAATGTCACATGATGAGGAAGAGAATGATAAAACCAGGAAAAATGCCTTGATCCTCTGATGTTTCACCAATGGAATACTTTCATATATTTCACTTTCTTAAGAAGCTCCCAATCCAAGGCCTGAAACTAATTCTAACACTTCTGCAGTGGTTCATTTGTATCATTACAGAGAAAGGAATCATGCAAGGACTGATTCAATCCTATGGGTTATTAGAGTCTTAGATACAAGCAGATGGCAAGTTTAGTAGCTCAAAGTAAGGGACAAAAGGTGCTCGAGAGTGGCAAGAGCAACTGAATTCTCATAAGATTTTGTTTCTTCATGAAAAAAAAAATCTGTCCTTGTAAGATTAGAAACTGAATTACTGAGACCTAAGTCTGTGAACAATCACAGTATTAGTACAGCATTTCTTGGGTGTTTCAATTGCTTTTCTTCTTCAAATTAATCCTCACCCATTTAAAGAGATCAATACAACACACAATGTATGAAATGAACAAAACTGAACTATTTCTACAAATACAACATCCAGAGCTCAGAGGATTTAAGCAATTCTCAAAAACCATTAACTCCAGGATTCCCCCAAGTAGGACCCATTTCTGACCAAGAAAAGATACTGATGGCTTTAAGAGACAGAATTCTAGGCTTACAGAAAGCTAGAGCTAAAAAAAAGGCACTTTAGAGATCCCCTGGAACAGCCAACTCATTTTACCAGGTAGGAAACTGAGGCCCTTCCAAAGAAATAAAGCAATTCATCCAAGATCATATGACTAATTAATCAATCAGTTAGCAAGCACTTATTAAGTGCCTCCTCTAGGCCAAGAGCTGCACTAAGCACAGCAGATACCCTGCCCTGAAGGAGTTTACAGTCAAAAGGGGGAGATGACACGCAAACAAATACATAAAAAGGAAACTATATATTGGATAAATAGAAGGTAATTAGCAGAGGACCTGCACTTGAATTTAGAGGAGTTGGGGGAAGGCTTCCTATGGAAGCTGGGATTTTAGTTGGGACTTAAAGGAAGCTTGGGAGTCAGCAGTCAGAACAGAGGAGGGAGAGCGTTCCAAGCTTTGGGAAGAGCCAAAAAGAATGCCCAGAGGCAGAAGATGTTGTGTCTTGCTCATGGAACAGCCAGGAGGCCAGTGCCGCTGGATTGAAAAGTACATATTAGGGAGCAAGGTATAAGAAGACTGGAAAGGGAGGAAGGACCCAGATTATGAAGCACTCATTGTGCATTTGGTCCTGGGGGCAAGAGGGAGCTCCTAGTGTTTGTTGGATAGGGCGAAGGACAAGATCAGACCTGTACTTTAGGAAAATCATTTTAGTGGCTGAATGGAGGATACATTGGAATGGGGAAGGGATTGTGGAGGGGGGAAAGACTTGAGCCAGGCAGACACATCAGCAAACTATTTAAATAATCCAGGCGGGAATTAATGAAAGCCTATAATGGAATAGTGACTGTATTAGGGGAGAAACGGGCATACTGAGAGATGTCCTAAAGGTATAAGCAACAGGCTTTGGCAACAGATTGGTTACGGCAGGATGAGAGACATTAGAATCAGTGAATTGGAGAATTTAGAAGTGGAGGAGACCTTAGTAAAGAACTAATGCAACTCTTTCATTTTATAGATAAGGACATTGAAGTCCAGAGAGGTTGAGCCATCCAAAGTACAGCTAATTAACGGTAGTGGCAAGACTAGATTGAATCTCTTCAGACTCTTTACCCAGTATATTTCTTTCCTCACACATCAAGACAGGATTGGGAATCAGGTCTGTTGATTCCTTATTAAGTCAAGTGCTTTTTCTACCAAAATATAATTAATTCAATTTCATTGGTCAGATATTTATGAAGTTTCTATTACATGTCAGGTAGGTACCAGAGATGTAAAGATAAGAATAGTTTGCAGCCCTTAATGAGCTTATTAAGAATTTGCTGATCTCTAAAATGCATTTCACTGAACTTTTGCATCTGCATGGGAAGAAGTTTGTGCTTACCTGTTTGAAGTTGCCACTACGCCTTTGCTCCCAGTCCATCATATCATGGAAAATAGGAATCATTACATTTCGTAGGTCTGGCTGAGGTATCAAGGTTACTTCTAAGAAAGGGCCAATCAGTGCAGGAATGAAATGAAGCTTGTGTTCTCCTAAATAAAACAGAGAAATCTGAATTTGACGGTGATTCAGGAAACTCATGGTATGAAACATCACAGTCTTCAACTATGGATCTATCCCATATTAGAAAAGAGAGGTCCTTGGAAAATTTGATTAAGAGTAAATTTTTGGAAAGTAAATCTCATTTCCCATGAAATCCCCTTTGAAATGGGAAGTTTTTCCTTTAGAAAAACATTTTGGCTCAAAGACAGTGGTTCTCAAAGGGTATGTTTTGAAGTCTCTTGAACTTATACGTGCATGTGAATTTCTCAACTCTCCCATTGTGTGTCAGGATTCCTCATAGAAAGAAATAATGTACTGTGCCATGTGCAAAAATTTTTTTTTAATTGAGAACCACTACTCTACAATTAATATAATGTGAACACTGGAGATGTTTTCAATCAATCAACAAGCTTTTATTAAGCACCAACTATGTAAAGGCACTATACTAGGTACAGAGGATATAAAAGAAAGAAGGAAATAATGGCTGCTTAAAGAGCTTACAAATCACAAATTTACACATTTTTTAACAGATGAAGAAAATGAAGCATGGAGAGGTTAAGTGACTTGCTCAGCTTAGTAAGTATCTGAGGAAGGATTTTAATTCAGATCTTCTTGACTCCAAGTTCAACACTCAATTAACTGTGCCTCTACTCAACTGTGGGTTGTTAGTATAAGTGGAATACTTAGTACCTAATGCAAACTGCTATTTAATCCAGGTATTTCAAAAATTAAGGAATCTTTGACACCATAACAAACAAAGATCAGTCAGAAGAACTGAGGAGACTAGAATACTTGGGGGAAAGAAAAGGTGGGTGGTGGTGAAGCACATAGTGCTTCAAGTGTTTGAATGGGTGTCTTATGTAATAAGGATTAGGCTTGTTCTTCTTAGACCCAGAGGGCAGATCTAACAGCAAAGGGTAGAAGTTAACAGAAGTAAATTTAGACTTGACATAAGAGGAAACAAAACACAAAATAAAACTTATTAACAGTTTATAAAAGTAAAACAGGATTCCTCTGGGTTTGGTGAATTTCCCTTTTGAAGATTTAGCAGAATGGATTCTCATCCAGGTATGGGTTGGACTTGTCCTCTGACACTGATGCCAATACTGAGACTCTGTGATTTGGTAAGAATAAAATTGAATTTAATCTTATTTCAACTCTTCAAGGATTGAGGTATATACTCCCATAACCAACACAGACTACTACTCATCTGTTACTCTGCAAATAGTTTCTGAGATATTTTCCAGCCAAAAAATTTATCACCCCAAAGTCAATCTAGTGATAAGTTTCTTTAAACAGTAAGCACAGAGCCCAGACCTGGCTCAGAGTTAGTATCCACAGGATGGCTACAGTACAAGACTCTCACCAAAATGGAAATACCTTTGAAGAGTCATAGAGATTGGATCACTGACTAGTTAGAACAAAGGTCATAGTAAAAACCAAATAAGAAGTAAGAAAAGAAGACAAGGAGGCTTATGACAGCAGCTCCAATCCTGTTTAAATGGACTATCCTTTCCAAGAATAAAGGAAATGGGCAAAAGTAGACTCTATTTCCATTTCTTAGAGAAATCTAACTGTTTCAAAATAGTTGACATAACAGAAAATACAAAGGACTAGAAATTGTCCCAGAGAATAAAAACTTAATTTCTTGCCTCTTGGAAAGATATGAAAGTCAAAGGCAACACTGAATTTTAATATAAAATGAAAATTCCTTTCCACAACATTGGAAAATAGGAGGCTGGAAGACTAAGCAGGATCACATCATAAAAACATTTTGAGTAGAAAACAATGCTGCAGCACTTCAAATGAAATCCAGCTAAACCAGGTCATTACAAGAGTTCTGTAGAAAAAAAAATAGACTGGAGACAACAAAGAGATGCCAAATGGAACATGCCATTTTATAACAATGTACACTCACTGATGATGCACTCTTTTTGGAAAATTCTGAAGTACTTTGAATGATTCTAAGCTATGCATTGCTATAAAACTCATGTCTTTAATACCAATCTTATGTCAGATATACAATATGACTACAAGTTATGGAGAAGTACTAGCCAGGAATAATATGTATGTATGTAAGTATGTATGTGTATGTATGTACATATGTGTATATAACCCAAGGGAGAATAGGAATATTCATGATTCATGTATATATACTACAAAATATAATCCATGATGAATAGTGTATGAAAATGACATAAAAGATAAATGGATATTCAATATTCAGTTGAAGCCTAGTATGGGGTCGGCACTGTGCTAGGACACTGAAGATGGAAACAAAACAGTATCTGCGCTCAGGAAGCTTTTATTCTACTGAGTTTGGATCTGTTTTCCTAATCTACCTTAGATTGCCTTTTCTCCTTAAAATAATATAGACTTTTAATCATACTGTATTCTTTTCCAAATACAACTTTTGCTGGTACAGACTAAAATAAATAATCAAAACACTAACTCAAACCTAACTGAGCAATCAATAAAACTGAGCAAAAGAAAGGTCATTTTTTTCTTTTCATGTTCATTTTTAACTTCTACTTTTTGTGTCAGATTTTGGATCCAAAACCATATTGTCCACAATCATTTGCCCATTTCAGAGTCAAATGCATGCACGTTAATTATATTTCCTTTTATTCTTGCTTCTTAAGGTAGCACAAAGCACAGGGTGCCCAGAACACAAGCCACGCAGGAAAGTTACACTGTACAAGAGCAGCTCTCTGCACAAGCATAAATACACTTTCTTTTAATTTTAGAAAAGTATCCCGAGTAAAGCGAATATACAAATAACCATGTTCTCTGTTGTTGTTCTATCATTTTCAGTCATGGCCAACTCTTCATGACCCCATTTGGGGTTTTCTTGCCAAAGATATTGGAGTGATTTGCCATTTCCTTCTCCAGCTCATTTTACAGATGAGGAAATTGAGGCAAACAGGGTAAAGTGATCTGCCCAGGATCACGCAGCTAGTCAATGTCTGAGGCTTGATTTGAACTCAGGTAGATGAGTCTTTCCTGCCTCCAGGCCTTTCACTCTATCCATAGCTGCCCCCAGTATGTCCTTCAAAAGGGAGGACAATAAAGAATGAGGGATGAGAGAAAAGAAACAAAGAGAAAGTTGAGGTCCTCATGACTAAACAGGCATGGAAATCATCTCCTAACAGCTACAGTGTGACCTCATGACCTGGACATCAGCCAATGGAGTACATGGGGCCATAAACATGTAGATGGATGTGGTGTCAAGTATTCACAAACCCATTCTAAATAATCAAAATTATAATAATAGTTCATATTTAGGCTGCACTCAAGTTTTCAGAGCATTTTCTTCATTGTGGCCTACATGGAACAGTTTAAAGAGCAATGGCCCTAGAAATCAGAGGATCTGGGTTCAAATCCTACCTCTTCCACTCACTTTGTGATGTTGGAAAAGTCATTTAGTTCCTTTGGGCCTCAAATGATTCATCTGTAAAATTGAAGGGGTTGGACTAGATGACCTATATTTATGATCCTATAAAGCAGCAGTTCCCAAATAGTAGTTCATGAATTCCTTTGGGGTTCATGATGATGGTCCAAAGGATTTGCAGTAAAAATTCTTCAATTTTATCTTGAGCAGTAAATAACTGCCATGTTATGAGGACTTGCCAGATTACTTAATTCTTACAGAATGTCCCATAAAGTCATGGCAAAGATACTATAGTGACTTGTCATTTCCTTCTTTAGCTCATTTTACACATGAGGAAACTGAAACAAGCAGGGTTAAATAACCTGCCCAGGGTCACATAGCTAATAAATGTCTAAATTTGATTTGAACTCAAGAAGATGAGTCTTCTTCCCTCCAGGTCTGGTGCTCTATCACTGTGTCACCTAGCTGCCCATGATTTTATATGATTTTCATTATTATAAGTAGAATAAATTTTAAAATTATAATTATATGATATAAATTTTAATTTGAAAGTTTGGGGACAAAAGTTATCACTCTAGTTACTTTACACAATGAATAAATCTAAAAGAATATTAGAAGTAGTATATTAAATTACTCTAGGGGTTCATAACACATTTTGTTGTTGAAAGGGGTTTAGGGAACAAAAAATATTGTCCACCGCTACTCTAAAGTAATCTATTATTCCTATTTTGCATATAAGGAAATAGAAATTCAAAGAATCAAAGTGATTCAACCAAGGTCACACAACTACACTATCACCTACAAGTCTAGCTCAGAAAGTGATACTACCAGGAGCACAAGCCTTCTGCAAGGGACAATGACATGTAAATGAGCTTCTGTTCTGGTGATTACTCTTAGGTAACCAGGGAAACCATCTGAAGTCTTTTAAAAGCCATGCATATTTTTTTCTAGGTCAGAAAATACAATGCTCTTCAAGACAGATTTTCCTGATTAATGTTATCTGACTGTCCTCATTCTTCTGTGCAGTGAACTCAGATGACACATACACTTATTTTATGTCGCAATACAAGTTGTCATATTCGAATGGCTTAGAATGGAATCTACGATAATTAACTACATATGATCTAAGCAGATGCCATCCTGTGAAGTGCTGGATCTGGGAGCAACGATTCCTACATGAAGAAATAATGCTTTGAGGTGTGTGTTCGCCCTTCCTTGCCAAAGAAGACCATGCCATCAGAGAAATGATGACATGACTTGCACTTGACTTTGTTTTGAGTGAGGGAGGGTTGTGCAGGTCACCAGCCTCACTTCTCCTCCAGAGTCATCTGAATCCAGTGACCAGATATTCATCAGGGTGACTGGAGATGACCTAGGATGAGGCAATTGGGGTTAAGTGACTTGCCCAAGGTCACACAGCTAGTAAGTGTCAATGTCTGAGGTGACATTTGAACTCAGGTCCTCCTGACTCCTGGGCTGGTACTCTATCCACTGCACCACCTAGCTCTCCCAATGCTTTGAGGTAAATCTCTGAGAGAGGAAAAGGAATCATATGCACATAAGTAATAATGGAAGCTTTTTCTTTGTGATTCCCAAGAACAGGAAACTAAGGAGGCAGCAACAATCAACTGGGGAATGACTGAAAAGTTTATGACATGAATGTGATGTAATACTACTGTGCAGTTAGAAATTATTTCAGAGAAACATGGAAAGAATTCTATGAACTGATGCAGAGCGAAATGAACAGAAGAACAATTAACATGGAAACAATAACCTTATAAAGACAACTTTGAAAGACTTACGTACTCTGATCATGGTTATGGCCTAGCATGATTCCAAAGATGATAAAGTCAACAGAAAGGTGATAGACTCAGGGTGCAGAACAAAACATATTTTTCTGGACATGGCCAATAAGGGAATTAGTTTTCTTTCATTTTATATGGGCTTTTTACCCCAAATTGAAAGAGAGAAGGAAATGGAGGAGGAGAGGGAAAGCAAGAGATTAACTGGTGACTTTTGTTGCTATTATTAGGTTAAATATCTGGTATCTATCTGAAAAGGGAAAACCTTATTCTAGTTTCCCACTACATTTTATTTCTTCTCCCTCAGACTAGATGTAAGAGTAATAAGGATGCTTGTTCTCCTTCCAGCTGATCTTCCATAGTTCATTTTGGGGTCTTCCCTTAATAAGGAGGTAAGTAATTTTTCTTCCTTACCAAATGCAAGGTTCTCTTTTGCAGAAACAAACTCCTTTTACGGTCTATGTCAGCCTAGGAACCCTAAAAATCATCTAGTCCAACACCCCCCCTCCCATTTTACAGGTGAGAAAATAGACGTCCAAGGACATTGTCACTTGCCCAAGGTTGCAGAAAGAGAATGTAGATGATGTAGGTTGGGTTCCATACCAGGTCCCTCTGATTCCAATCCAGGACCCTTTTCATTGCAATGTTGCAAGATTCTATTTCAAGTGACTACTTCAACCCTGGGATACTTTTCTTTGAATAAAAGAATAGCTATCCTATTTCCCCTCATATCCCCTTTATTCACTCCTTCTCTATTATTCTCTTCCATCTGGGTTTTCCTTTTCAATTCAGATAAATTCTAACATGCAAACATGTATTAAGTACCTACTCTATTGGGACACTCTGAAAGGTACTTGGTAAACAAAGAATAAAACACAGCCACTGCCTTCAAAAGGTGTTAAAAGGTGAAATGAGACACACAGATAAATAGTCAAAATGTCCATTAGATTGTATGTATGAAAGAAGGCAGAATACAAAGTACCTTACAAGAGAAATTTGAAGGAGGAAAAAATTACTTCCAGCTAGAGGGATCATAAAAGGCTTCATGGAGGAGGTAACACCTGAATTGAACCTTAAAGGAAAAGAAGGATTTCAGCAGATGGATATATGGGGGTAGGACTGAAGGTGGGGAATTCTATTCCAAACATGAGAGACAGCATGAACCCATGCAGAGAGATATGGAAAAACAAAGCAGAATGAGGAACAGGGAAGTAGTGTGAAACAAGGCCAGGTTGTGGAAAGCCTTGTGTGACAGTTTAAGGAATTTATACTTCATGTGGCAGGCCTTAGATAGTCTCTGAAAGTTTTGACCAATGTCCTGATATGATCAGGACAAAGGATTATGAAGACCATTTGGACAACGGCATTAATGATAGATGAGTAAGAAGAGAGCTGTACTTATGTGTTGATCATTGACCATGCTTTCCTCCAGGAGTTTTCTCCTCTCTTGGTTTTCAAGACATTTCATCCATAGTTCTCCTCCTGCTTTTCTGTCTAACTAGTCACTCCTTTGTAGTCTCTTCTACTGGATCCTCATCCATGTTCCTCTGAGTGGGTGTACACCAAGGATTATTCCTGAGTCTTTTTGTCTTCCCTCTACTTTATCTTCTTCAGGGCTCAATGAACCATGAGATTCAATTATCATGTAGATGACTCTACGCAAACACCCCTAGATCTATATATCCAGTTCTAGTCTTTCGACTGGGCTCTAGTCACGCATCACCAATTGCTAACTGGACATTTCCATTTGGATCTTCCATAGGCATCTCAAACTCACCCTATCCAAAGCAGAATTAACTACTTTGCCTCTCCCAATACCAACTTCCTTATTTCTCTTAGGGATCTCATCTTATATCCTCCCAGTTCTCTAGGTATATAACCTTAGAATCATCCTTGATGCTTAACTCTCTCTGACCCTATATGACTTAAGATCTGTACTATTTTCTGCACACAGATGGCTGCTACCACCATATTGTCACATCTCACCTGTACTGCAAAAGCCTCCTAATTGTGCTCCTTGCCTCCAGTCTCTTCCCTGTTCAAATGATTCTCCATCTAAATGCCAAAGTGATATTCTTAAAGAAGAGGTTGGCTGCCAAGTAGGGAATGCATTCCCTTCTGAACTTTGTCTCTGACAATCCCTTGTTCTTTTCAAAACTCAGCTCAAATGCCACCTCTTAAGATCTTTCCTTTCTCATCCTTCCAACTTCTAGACCCAACATTGGAAATACCTTATTTTATTTGTATTTCATCATATGTGAATGTTTTATTTCCCTTGATTAAGAAGTAAATTCCTCAAGGGCAGGGGCTGTTTTGCTTTTGTACACCCATAACCAAGAACAGTGCCTGGCACATTGTGTCTACCTAATATATTCTTGTTGACTAGCTGATTAATTTCCATTTGTGCTTTTTTTCCTAACCCCATGTTGCACTTTTCAATCTCTCTGCCAAGAGGCTCTTGTGTGAATTTTACAAGCTCTATTCTGTTGACAGGACTTTTCTTTCGGGGACCAAACCTGAAATCACATCCCTGTCTAGGAATTTAGAACAATTTCAATTACCCACAAGTGATTTAGAGCATTTTTTCATATGACTATAGATATCTTTAATTTCTTCCTCTGAAAATTGCCTGTTCATATTCTTTGACCATTTATCAACTGGGGAATGACTTGTATTATTGTACATTTGACCCAGTTCTCTATATATTTTAGAAATGAGGCCTTTATCACAGACATTAGTTGCAAAAATTCTTTCCCAGTTTTCTGTTTGCTGCATTGGTCTATGCCTAGTGTTCACAACACTTTTATCCAGCTTTCCCAGGAATTTTTGTCGAACAGTGAGTTCTTATCACATAAGCTGGGGTCCTTGGTTTTATCAAACAGTAGATTGCTATATTCATTGCCTACTGTATCTTGAGTATCTAGCCTATTTCACTTGTCTACCCTTCTGTTTCTTAGCTAGTACTAAATGGTTTTGGTAATTTCTGCTTTATAACACAATTTGAGATCTGGTAGAACTAGGCCATCTTCCCTTTCTTTACATTAGTTCCCTTGCTATTCTGGACCTTTTGTTCTTCCAGATGAATTTTGATATTATTTTTTCCAATTCTAGAAAATAATTATCTGATAGTTTGATTGGTATGGCACTAAATAAGTAAACTAATTTAGGTGGAATTATCACTTTTTTATTATATTGGCTTGGCCTACCCATGAGCAACTGATGTTTTTCCACTTACTTAGATCTGACTTTATTTGTGTTGGGGGACAAATCTAAGGAAAGAAACAATCCCTACTTACATTCCAATGTAATTACATCCCATTACAATATAGCAGACTATAAAATGTGCCTTGGTAACACAACACTGAAAGAACCTTAATAGGTTCTCTCTTAGAAAACCTCATCGCAGAGCCTTTCCTAAGAAACAAGGTACAATTCTGGGCTCTTTGTAGAACATGACAACAGCAAAACAAATTTCTCTTATCACGGTAGATTTATTATGGATTCTCACAGTCACATACTCTTGTTATAAAGCATTTAGGACACCTGCAACTCAGTCCCCTGGAGTTTCATATTTGTGCACAGAACAGACTGCCTAGGAACTATTGATTTTTCTGCAGCAGTCACTGGATGCTGTGTTTGCAAATGTGGGAGAAAGTGCCTGCTTTATATATTTAGTAAGAATTTTACTTAATCTGAAAATAGAATAAATGCACTCTGCTGAAAGATAAATGCCAGAATTCAGACCTTGGTAGTAATGACTAACCCCTCCACTGCCAGAAAGCACAGCTATAGCTGCAAACATAAAGATACATATAAAAAAAGATGTTTAGTCATAAATATCAACTGAATTGGTTGTTACTATTTAAAGTTCATAACAAATTAAAAACGTATACATAATGCATTAATGTAACTATTGTTTAAAGTCCATAGAAAAATATATATGTACATATATAATCATGAAAATATATAAATTGCTATTATTTAAAGTTATGTTAAATATGTGTATTTATAAAATTTCTTATGACTTTTAGACAGTAGCAAAAACAATTTAAAAAAATATAAAACCTTAGAACGGATGTTTTACAGAAAAAAAATCCATATATATATATTTCTTAAAGAGTTTTTGTCCCAAAGACAGAAAGTTTGCTTATGAGTATGTCTAGAATGATAAATTTTATATGTAAAATAAGATTATTGTATAGCATTATTTGACCCTCATTTCCCCAAATAGTTTCTAAAGACTACATCATGGAAGATAGTACTGTTTAATATTCTAAAGAATTAACTGGACATTTTTAGGTTTGCAGAGCCCTTTATATGTGAGATATGTGCTATTGTTATATTCATTTTACCTATTAGGAAACTAAGACTAGGAGAAATTAAGTGACACGGGACTACATGAAGCAAGGTGTGAACTCACATCTTCCTGACTCCAAGCACAGACTTCTGGCCATTACTCCAGCACTGCCTTCAGGAGATTTTACTATATAACAACATAAGAATGTTTCTTTACCTCCTCTGCCTGTGAGTTCCTTTTACTGACTTTTGAGTGAGAGATGGATGAATATGCTCCTGTGGTCCTGATTTGCTTTTAAAAGACTCGAGACATAGCGAACCAAGAAATGGTATCGATTTACTCATGAAAAAGTTAGAAACAAGAAATTTATCACCCTTTTTTGCTTCAGTAGTTCAAGATAAAAGAGAAAGAAATCTACAAGTCAAGGGAAATCACAACCCGGCTCTTCAAGACTATCTGACCTCAAGAACAACACTGTCATATTTTGTGATTCAGAATTGCACCAGGATATTCATGCACTGTGAATATCTCACTGGGGCTACAGTTGTGACTGTGGGCAAGGGTCTGAACTTCTCTTGGTCTAAGAAATTCTCGAAGATTCTAAGTTGCAGAAGAGTGCTGATATGCACTTATAGTAGAGGGAGTTTCCTCACTGGGACTTCCCTGTAGAAATGAAATCATGGGTCAGGTCTCCCCAAAATGCTTAATTACAATATTTTATTAACCTAGGAAAAACCGTAATTGAATGCCTCTAATTAGGTCTACCTACCCAAAGAACTAGGGAGCCATATCCCCTTGTTTACTATGGGGCTTGAAAAATTGTCAACAGTGAGTTCTCGTAGGAATCTTATGATTAAACTTAGTATTTATAGATAAACTTACGACTAAGCTACACTACTCTCCCCTTTTCCATTCTTTTCTTTCTGAAAGGGGGGAAAACATCATTTTCCAATACTGTTAAGTAGAATTAACATTTCCAATTTCTGATTAAATAGTTGCATGTGGCAAAAATAATAATCAATAAGCTTCAAGGTTTTTTCTCCTTTTTTCTCCCTATATTCCTTATTACCCTTCCAGGAAATGAATGCTTTCTGTTTCTGCTTGACAAACAGTAGTGTCTACTTCATGTTACCTCCAGAAAAAAAAAAATCATCTTAATGTCTTTGTTTTCACTAGGATGGTGATGGTCCCTTCTATTCAGTTCCATTCAACAAGCACTTATTAAATACCTACTGCATGCAAGACACCAAGGCTACTAAGACAAAAACTAGAAGCACCCCCTGCTAGTCCCTGGAAACCAACATATTATCAGATAAGTAAATAGAAGAGAACTGAGTTAAGAGATCAAGAAATGCTCCCTGTAGAAGATAACACAAGAGCCAAGATTTGAAGGAAGCTAATTATTTTAAGAAGCAGTGATGAGGAGAGATTCCCTTCCATGTGTGGGGGACAGTTTATACAAAGGCACAAAGTCAAGAATTGGCACGTCAAATTCAGAGGACGACAAATAAACTAGTTAAAAGTATGGAATGCTTCACTAATCTGTGCCTAGCAAAGAGATTATCCTCATCTCTATTTTTTGTTAAATGGAAAATATTCTTTGAATTCTTGAACACGTTTCTTCATCTCTTACATATGCTTATGATTTTCTTTAAAAATGGACAGATAAGAGACACAGCTTAAAACCATATTTATAACACAAATGAAAAGCAATTAAAAATAAATCCAATGAGCAAATTTGAAATTCTTGCTTGAACAAGGCCATCTCTTTCATACCAATATTCTCCCAATGATACTTCATGGCTGTGACTCATGGACACATGATCTCTGAAGAATTACAACACAAAAAATAAACCATTAGGCATAACAAAGGAACACAGTGTCATATGCAGCCTGCAACATGTTGCTAATGACAATTTTCATTAAAAAACTGGCACAAGAAATACTACTAAAAATGTATGTTAATGGAAAAGAGAGTCAGTTGAGCATATCTTGAGAATGAGAATCAGCAGATGGTTGGCCCAAGAGGTATACTGGTATACCCAGGATGCTAAAAGAGCAGGAGTTCCAAGGTTTTGGGCAGATTCCTTATGTAGGAATTCTAGGAAGCACATGGACAACAAAAAGACTGATGGAGCTGGGAAAACACTATGAGCTGTTCCAGTGAAGACAGGTCCTATACTAAGGAAGTTATGGTTCTGCCAAAATGTCACCCCAAACAAATAACACTTTAAATATAACATAGCAAACGTAGGAATAATATGAGTAGACCAGGTTACACAAAATATATATTTATGTTACTAAATGAAGTACCCTTCAAAATAGGCTCACTGAGTCTTACCAAAGCTAAGGTCACAGTCCCCATTGTCAGTAGCTTCAGAGAGGCACATTTAAAAGGTGTTAATAAAAGGTATTAAATACTTTTTTCTTCATTTTTCTCCTGGAAAAAATTCCCTTCCTGTCTACTGATATCTTCAAAATTCTGGATATATAGGATTTCTAAGTTCCTTTTTGAAAAAGGAATACCTTTTAAAATGTACTTATTCTTTTGTTCTAATGGTAAGGAAAGACTTGGTATCAGGCATAAAGAAAGTGAAGAAACAACAAAAAAATGACCTGAAACCCTGAGGACACCATGGTCCCATGGAAAACTTTGGAGTCAAGGGACCTGACCCCACTTCTCATCCTTACTACCTGTGCTACCTTGGCCAAGTCACTTAACCTTCTGGGCCCCAACTTCCTTATACATAAATTGCAGAAGCTAGACTAGATGACCTCTGGGAGCCCTTCCAGCTCTAAATAAATGATCCTCTGCTCCTGATTAGAAAATGGAAAATGCGGAAAGAGTTTACAGGTTAATAAGTCTTTGAGAAATACTCATTAAATAAAGGGAAGATGTGACACTGTTTTAGAGATGGATATAGGCATGTCTCCTAATTAACTAACTTAGGGGTTATTCATGACTCCTGATTTTCAATTATTTCATATATCAAATCTGTTGCCAAATCATATAATTTCTACCTCCACAACATCTCTCTGATACTGATATAGCCACCATGCTAGATCAACCATATATCCCCTCTTGCCTGGACTTTGGCAATAGCCTCCTAATGGGTCTGTCTCCTTGTGTCAAATCTCTTCCTTCTAATCCACAATCCATATAGTTTTGCCAAAGTGATTTTCCTAAAGCTGAAGTCTGACCACATTCATGATCACTAGTTCTAGGTTCAAAGATAACCTTCTTGGTTTGGCAAGTAAAGCTTTTTATAACCTGACCGCTCACTGCCTTTCTAGATTTGCTATATGTTACTCCTCATTGTACAGTCTATGGTCCAGCTCTTCTGGACTGTTGGCTCTTCCGTACACATACACTGATCCTCCTCCAGAGGATAACACTGGTTATCCTCTATGCACTCCCTCCTTACCTCTGCCTCCTGGAGTCCATGACTTTCTTCAAAAATCAACTGAAATGTCACCTTCTGAAAGAACTGCTATTTTTTTCTATTCCTAGAACTCAGAACTTGTTCATAGGGATTTCTTAGTAAGCACGTATTAGCGCTTATATTATAAGCACCTCTTAGAAACAATTCATCTTGCCATATAAGAATCCTATAGATGTATGCATCTAAATCGGCACATGGGCTATGTTTGGATGATTCCAAGAGCCTTTAAGTCATCTTTCCTAAATCAACTACACGTTATTACACAAGTCTAGGAATCTGAAAATTCTATATTAACTAAGGGTTTGAGCAAACATTTATTAGATTACAGCTAGATCATCAAAGCACAAATGTGAGCAATATGGTCCCATGATGAAGACCACAAAGCTGCACCAGCAGCTACTCGTCTTCTTTTTTTAGAGGCCAGGAACCTCTAAGTCCTCTTTAGCCAAAACTTTCAGCTGCACTCAATTAACATCAGAAAAGAAATGACAAGCAAGTCAAACATTCCATAGCTTGCCCTGAGGTTTGTTCTAAACACTTTGGAAGCTGCATCACAGATGTGGATAGTTGGCACTACTGCCTAGTACTTAGTGAGATATGACTTTACTGGAAAAGACGTCTTTACTCAAGATCTGGGAACACCAGCATGGCTCTACCCACAACTAGTTCAAATTTACAACCCTGTGGAACTCAGGGTCAGCATTTCATTGAAATAGGTTCTCTAATGAAAGACAGAAAAAGGCTCAAGTAGCAAGAGTGATGTTTATAACTAGTGTTGGTTGGTGTCCATTACTTTGTAATCAAAACATGTCCAAACTTGGTTCTGTAGAATATTCTCTAAAAAAAAACTAATAGAAAAAGCATTTAGCTTATCACACATTTAATTCAAAGAGATAATACTTTAATAAACCACAGAAATCAAATGATAAAAGAGAAGAACTTTCAAATAAACTTACATAGCTGAAAATTGTGATCAAATTAAATAAGTTATAAATGTCAAGAAAAGAAGATCTAGTGCCAATGAAATCCTAAAACAATCTCTTCTGAATGCTAGTTCTTTCTAGAGTAACCGGGTCTGCATTACCAATTTGTAGAAATAACGTGACCTATCTGGTGGGGAAGATTAACCAAACTGAAATAACAGTCTCTTAGCAACTGTAGATGTTTAAAAATCATTTTGTAATACACTTTATGATGTGGCTTAAAGGAATAAAGTTTTCCAGAACAATGATGCTCAAAGTTAATACTTTATGAAGCTCAAACTGAACTTGAAAGAATCTGCAGCTTCAGTTTGCATCCTTATAGAAACTGAGCAGTTATCCAGGTTAGTATATCAAGAGAAATAAAGTACTTATTTTCTTGGAACAATGAGTGATTTTAATATTTATTATCAGTTAATTATCAAAGTACAAAGATTATTGTATTTTTCAGGGCTATATCTAGGCATCCTGCCAACAAAAAAAATCTGATTGTGAGAAAGGGGTGGGTCTAAGAAAAGGTCTTGAAATTTAGGATGTAACACTTCACAGGGAGGTGATGTTCTGGATCATTTCATTACGCTGATGAGGAGATAGAGATGCTAGAATGGCAGAGAACCTAGTATATTGCTCCTGCCCTGGATATTGCCTAGGAGAGAAGCATGGTCAAGGTGTGCTGGGGAAAGCTACCTTGAATTACAGGAAGACTTTGAGTTTTTGAGGCAGCTGGCTAACTGAGTTGATATAGCATTGGACTTGGAGTCTGGAAAACCTGGCCTTGAAGCCTGTTTCTGACACTTATTAGCTGTTTGACCTTGGACAAGTTAATTACCCTCTGTCAGTCTCAGTTTCCTTGCCTGAAAAACGAAGACAGTAATACTGTGTACCTCCCAGGATTGTTGTATGGATGAAATTAAATAACATGTAAAGTAGTTTACAAACCTAAGGTGTCAGCTACTTATCATTTTTAATTATTACTATATTATCATTCATCTTCCCCAAAACCCCTCTTTACTTTGCCTGCATCATCTCATGGGTAGCTTTTGTAGAAGCCATTCGAAGTCAGGTACAGCTGGGATAGGAGGCAGTTGGATGGCTAAGTGGATAGAGTTCTGGGCTTGGAGTTTGTAAGACCTTAGTTCAAATGTGACCTTAGACACTTACTAGCTGTGTGGCCCTGGTCAAATTACTTAATCTCTTTTTACCTTAATCCAAGGGAGAAAGAAATGGCAAAGCACTCTACTATCTTTACCAAGGAAAGCTCCATAGACAATATGTGACCCCATGGGGTCATAAAAATTGGACATAGCTGAATAACTGAACATCAAATCCTTGGAGAAAGGGATTAAAAATGAACTGACTTTGCCCCTATGAATTCTTTTGAAGGCTTCTTATGGGCAACTGGGTAGTGCAGTGGATTCAGAGCCAAACCTGGAGTTAGGAAGATCTGAGTTCCAATCAGACTTCAAACAAACGTGTGACTTCGGGCAAATGATTTAATCCTATTTGAGAAGGAAATGGCAAACCACTCCAGTATCTTTGCCAAGAAAATCTCAAATGGGGTCATGAACTACAGTTGTGATGGGAGCCTGGGGTGAGAAGTGGCCAGAAGCTAAATGAGGGAGAAGGGACAGTTGTATGATATGAAACAGAACCACCTGAGGACTGTACGATGAAGGAAGTCTAGAGGACTGGAAGTATACTCCCTAAATGTTGGTGCCTTAGAGCAGTGCACCCCACTTTATTTTTGGTTCTAATAATTTTTTTTCAAAAAGAATGCAGAAAAACTTAGTTGCAAATCCCATCAAATTGAAGAATTTCTGTGAATATTTCCACGGACAGCTGTCTTCTTCCAAATTTTGTCTTCTGGACATTGCTTTTCCTCATTGCCACTACAATTTAAAGCATATTTGCTAGGTGTATAATGAAAATGGTTTATTTTTCATTCCTTACCTAAATTTTGCCACATGCTGAAGATTTCACAACCCATTGTTACCCGCATATCACCATATCTGAAAATAAACAAATCTGAGATTAAAGAAAGTCTCACAAATAGTGAAACAATGACAAGTCACTTTATGACAATAAATCACTCTGAATTAGGTGATATATTTCTACCAACTAATGTCAAGTGGTACACAGTCAATATATTTGAGTATCTTCCAATTAAGTCACATGCTTAGTTTCTTGAGTTTATCTGCTTCATATCCAAATCTGAGATCATTCAGAAAAGAGAAAGGATTGAATACCTTGTGCAAGTAAACCCGAATCATTGACATTGAAACATAAATTGGCTTCTCATTTTCCCTTTTATTTTCAACTTTAATCCTCCATAGTTGATTACAGAATCTCAGAATTGGAAAAGACATCCAAAGTCATTTAGTTTTATGTATATTTGAAAAAGAATAACATTTTTATCCTAAAACTCAAAGTTTTTCCCTGGAGATAAAAAGCTATTGAGGTCATTTAGAATAGCCATTAATTTCCAATGATTTGAAAAATATATCTTTAACAGTCCAGTATTTATTACATGAGCCAATATTGGTACTTACTTTTCCAGAACTTTTTTCTTTTTGGAAGGTGTGAACATCTCCAACTGCAGACACAACTGGTTTATGAAAATGACAGCGAGGTAAAAGTAGGAATCCCAGATCTAAAGGAAGAATAACATATGTAAATGCTGCAATGTCTCCTTGAAATGACTACTCACAATTCAGGTTGTGTCTGATTTGATCTGTATCAAATGTCCAATTATTTTGTATATCATTACATGCCAGAGTATTTTCAAGGAGACGGATACCAAAAAGCTGAATTCATTCTTGTTTAATTTTGGGATGGACTTATGAAAATACCATTTTGAAATTGTTATTCTTAAGTGGTAAAATGATATGAAGAAAAAATTCCCAGCAGAATAACAACCACATAATATACCTGATTGCTATCAAAACTTCACCTACAGAAAATCAGAAGACAACAGAAGATGGAAAAAGTCAATACTGTAGAGGTTACAGAAGGACAGACACATCTGTCCAAATACTGTGGGAAAAAATTGGGAATTACATTAAACAAAGTCATCCCTTTGATCTCAGGAACCTATTGCATATGCCCCCCAAAAAGTCAAGAACTGAAAGGTGACATGTATATCAAAATATTCATAGCATCTCTTTTTTATGGTAGCAAAGAACTAGAAATAAAGTAAATACCCATCAATTAGGGAATGACTAAACAAAATGTGGTACATGAATGCAATGAAATTTGTGTTGTAAAAAAAAATGACATAGCATTAAGAAGCAAAGAAATGATTATATGCATTGATGTAAAGTGTAGTTAGCAGAACCAAGAAAACAGCATGCACAACTGACTATGAAAAAGTAACAAAAAGACCAAAAACCAAAATGAAACATTGTAAAATAATTTACTTATTTAATGTGTACTGATTTCTTTTGTTTTTATACTACTTATATTTTTAATACATCTCTTTTCTCTCTGAGAGCCTTTTTCATAAAAAAAATTTTTTTAAAAGACAAAATGTCCAGCAAAACTAGCCAATACATCAGTAAGGGTCAATATCATATGTAGTATTTTATACCCTTTGGGAAAGGGAGGGAGACACATTATACTGCTTTTTGAAGTCAAAGTTTGGTCATTATAATTTTACAGTTTCAGTTTCTATTGTCTTATTGTATTCTTTCCATTTATGTTTTTATAGTGGCTATGTATTAATTTTCTAATTATTGTCATTTTATTCTTCATTTTTTCATATATTCTCTCATGCTTCTCTGAATTTATCGTAGTCATCACTTTCTTAGAGCACAGAAGTTTTATCACATTTATAAACCATAATTTATTTAGCCATTCCCCAGCTGATGGGCATTTGATTCCAGTTCTTTGCTACTACAATTAAGTGGGAATATGAATATTTTGGTTTATATTGGGCTATTTTTTGTCTTTCACACTTTTGGGGATATGTATACTTGAAAGTATAATCTCTGGGTTGAAGGCTATAGATATTTTGGTTACTTTCTTAGGATAGTCAAAAAATTGCATTTCATAAGGGCTAAATCAATCCAAAGTTCCACCAACAGTCTTTTTAAATATAATAAGAAAGCTTGGCCTCAGAGAGGATGAGAAAATAAATCTCCCAACATTTTTTCAGAGGTAAGAGACTGCAGGAATAGAATATACATATACTAGGAGACATGGTTGCTATGTTGGTTAGTTTTACAAAATGGATTTTTTTTGGCCTTTCTTCTAAAATCTTTGTAACGAATGATATCTCTTCTTCCCATTCCTAGGAGGAAGATGAATAAGATATATTCAGAAATGAAAGTGATATAAAAAACCCAAAGATATTAACAAAGACAAAAAGGAAATGCTAATCTTCTAAAATGCAATATTTATAAATATTTTCTGAACCCAGGTTAATATCATGGGTATTGAATTTCTCATGCTAACAGGTAGGAAAGGAAAAAAAGAAAACATTAGCACAGTGTCAGAAATAAAGTGAGGAACCAACGGTGGTTCAATCCATTTTTCTGATCTTATTTAAGAATTACAAAATGTTGGAGCTAGAAGAAACATTAGAAATAATTTTGAAGAAACTAAAGACATGAGAGGTAAAATAATTTGTCTGAAGTCACACTGCTAGTAAGGAAAAGAGCTGGTATTGAAACCCAGAGCTTCTAAGTCCAATGCTCTTTCCTTTATCTTACCTCTATCATTCCCCTTATTGCTAATTTGTCTTGTGGAAAATTGGGTTTCATAAGTCCTCATGTACTTCTACATGAATAAGCCTAACTTTTGTGAATATGAAGAAAGCTATGACATTATGTCTCCTCTGACCACAGTCTGATATATCTTGAATAAGAAATGTGAGAGAGGCACAATATATAATTTCACTCAGTGTTGTTTTGTTTAACCTTTCTTCACCAAGTCCTATTAAAATAGTAATATTATGAGTCTTCTAATAATATTATTCTGGACTTCCACTAACATGATTTGAAGGACAAGAGGAAGTAGCACTAAAAACCAATCATAAATATTTTTTCAAAAGTAACTGGAACTTGTTATTTTGCTTCTGTTGTATTTTCTTTCCCAAGGTTTTTGGTTTTGTTTTAAGGTTTGGTCTCCCCATCTTGCCCAGACTGGAAGTACAGGGACTACTGATGGGCCAGATCCTACTACCAGAGGTTACTGGAGCTTTTATTGCTCCATTTCCAATTTGGGTCAGTTTGCCCCACATTAGTGACCCCTTGCGCTCCCTGGAGAAATGTCAGATTTGGTGCAGATAATTAAATCAGCATAACCCATGGCGGTTCAGAAATCCCAAGCTAAAGTGATCCTCTAGCCTCCCCCCAGTAGTTGGCATTACAGAGGCTGGCCACTTAAGCAAGTTAAAAGATTACTGCTCCAAGACTTCATTTATTAAGGAGAAAAAACTTTTAGTTAGGGCTTTTAGCTAAAAGCAGGAAGAATATATATTTATTTTAGTACCATACAAATGAAGAAATATCAGGCAATCATTTAAGTAGAGACTTACCTTATAATCAAAGTTTTCATTTAAGAAATTCTTACGAAGGGCATCTGAGAGGTACAAAACTGTTGTAATGATGACACTGGTAATTAAAGAAGAAAGCATATAGATGAATTGTTTTTTTTTTTTAATTCAATTTTATTTTCAGTTCTAAATTCTTTCCCCTCCCTTCTGCTCCCACTCATTGAGAAGGCAAGAAAAACAAAACACATTACAAATATGTAGTCATGCAAAACAAATTCCCCCTTTAGCCTTATCCAAAAAGGAGGAGGAGAAGAAGAAATAAAAGAAAATATGCTTCAATCTACACTCTGTGTTCACCAACTTTCTATCTGAAGATGGAGAGCATGCCTTATCATGAATACTTTGGAATTATGTTTGGTCACTGGGTTAATCAAGATTACTGAGCCTTTCAAACTTGATGATCTCTGCAATATTGTTTTTGTTGTATAAATTGTTTTCCTGGTTCTGACTATTTCACTTTGTGCCAGCAAAGAACTGACTTTTAATAAAAATCAATTAGTAGAAGAGATAAATGGTAGAGTTATACATGAAATATTAGGTGATGGTATAATAAACAGAAAGGGTTAGAAACACTAGGAAAAGCATCATCACTTTCAAGTCATGAAGTCTTATTTAGGAACACTGACTAATTCAATGAGCTTTAGAAGAGAAAGATAGTATTTTGATGTCTCGTGATATGTTGGTCACAAATCATTTTAACAGCTTTTAAACCAGGCAAAGATTAAATACAATTATGTTTGTCTTCTCAGTAAAACAGAACCATGTCTCATAAGCAATATGACTGAGTTAAATGCCATGGAGACCTATGGTGGAGGGCAGGAGGAAGAGATCATGATAAAAGTCAATGTCTACTGAACGGTCACTCTAAGTGTAGTACTCCTCTAAGGGTATTGGGAATATCAGAGGCATGGGCAAGTGGTCCTTTTTCTCAAGGAGCTTCTTTCTAAACTTGTTGGAAAGGCAAGATTTACTCATAGGAGGCAATTAATTCACAAGAGAAACCATCAATAATGAAGTGGTGAATTGTGTCAAATAGACCAGACATCCTGTCAGACTTTAAAGAAAGGAGATGCCAAGTGGGCTGAAGTGATAGGGGAGGTTTCACAGAAGAGGCGAAACCTAAAAAAAGACTTTTATGGACAGGTACAATGTGGACAGGTGAGGAGCTGTCAGAAGAGAACGTTCTGGAGTTTCAGAGCAGGCTTTCCTACGCATAAAGCATCTACTGGACAAACAAAAGGAAAGCAGATGAAACAATTTTTGTTGTTCAGTTGTATGAGCAATCAAGTAAGTTGAAAACTAAACTAAAATTGTGAGTTGTACATTAGTTGGTAATTGCCCAGGCCAGCTGAGTTCTTTCAAAATTGAATGGAACATGCACTTGTATTTCACAGCAATTGGGATAATCTATAAGAGTAGATAAATGAGTTAAAAATAAGAGGGGAATTTTTTCTGAAGACATTGTTGCAACAGTACAATGAAGACGTAAAGGTATGAGATGTTTTTAATTATGTAGATGATTCACAAAATCTGAGTGCACATACAATCTTGCTCTGCATAAAGACATAAATGGAAAAGATTCAAACAAGTAAAAGACAACAAATATAACCAATATATTACAGAATTTCCTTCATCTTTACATTAAAAAAATTTTGGAGTTTCTGATGAAGGGACATCGATGTAATGCAGCTGAAAAATGTCCATTTGAATAGGATAAAGGCAGAAGAGACAGTGTGAAGTTATAAGCAGAGAATTAAATGAGATAATGTTAGAGGAAAGGAAAATGGATAACAGTACTGGTAGTAGTAGCAGCAGTTAGAAATAGTAGTAGTAGTAGGAGTCGAGTAGTTGTAGCAGTAGTAGTAGTAGTAATAGTAGTAGTAGTAGTAGAGTAGTAGCAGTAGTAATTACTTTTATATAGTCTTTTAAGGTTTAATAAGCACTTAATATGTATTATTAAAAAACAACAGACCTAAAAAGAAAAGTAACCCCTTCTTTATCTACTAAATTTCTGAATGACATTTAACCACATTAACATGAAATTCCCTTTCTTTTGAAGCTCTGGGGTCTTATATACCACCTCAACTCTCATTCCTGGCTTATTCCAATTATTTGCTAAAAGCAGGTCAGGAATGATTTTTTTCTATTTATCTACAGTTACTCTTATTGTCTATGAAAGTACTTTTTTCTTATACCACTACCTTCTGGCCTTGTTACTTATTTCTATAGTTTGGAAAAATGGATTCTTATTACTTGGGTTTCCTTTAAAGTTCAGACTTATAAATCTGGGAACCAAGGACACATGTAAGAGCCTCCCTCACATATCCCCTTTCTTTCTACTTCCCTATTACTGAAAAAAAATCTTCAGAAAATCTACAATATTTATTTGAGACTTTCCCAAGTGGTTAAATACTTAAGTGATAATAAGCCCCATCACAAGTGTTATATAAGTATGTGTGTATACACATACACATAAACACACATACATATACACACATGGGTGTATATAGGATATTCCAAAAATCTTAGTGCAATTCTAAGCTTTAATTGCTTTCGAAGTATAAGTGCTCCCAACTTCCAAAAGAGAACACTGGAAATATTATTTAGAATTTGAAAATACTGAAATTTTTTTTGTATTAAGGGAACTTCCTCATTTGGGAGTTTCCTATACCAATAAAATTGCAGGTTTAGTCCCTAACACTATTCCTAGGTACTACAAATTACAGTATTCTGCAGATGATGACAAGTGTTAATGATTAATGAAATCATAACAGTTCCAAATTATATATAAGTGGCTGCCTTTTAGGGCACTCAGGCATAGTATTTTGTCTGCAATGGACAAAAACTTAATTTAAAAAATATCCTCTATTAACAAAGACAAAAGCTTTCTAACAAAATCTGGTAAAAAAAAAACAAAAAACTCTTACATTTCTAAGCTGGAGAAATAAGAGACAATTCATTCTGATACTTTAAATTAGTTATCACTAACAATTTTTCTAGGTCTTCTAGTTGATGGGAGAATAAAGGCATTTTCATACCACACCTGAACTTTAAGTAGAAACCTTGCTTTCTGTTATCAAACTAATTCTCAGTATGTTCTCAACAACCAAACACTTCCTTGGATGTTAATGAAACACAATTGGCCTGGGATTCATCCTAATGTCGTAGAAAAAAACCAATGAACTAAGCACTTTATAAGAGAATGATTATTAAGAAGAAAAGATTAATATACTCAACAGCTGCTTGTTGACTCTCAAAGGTGGAAATGAGACAGGTTCTTTGGTGTCAAACCACTCTGGCTAGATGACAAAGCATGGTAGGCCTGGGCCCTCTGGCGGACCCTTGGGCCTGGTTACGGCCAGTCTAACAGAACAACGTCAGCACTTCCTGGTGGAATTGATCACCGTATGCACTTTCTCAGTTTAAGGTTATTGTGGTATTAAGGAAGTCACATAAGGTAGCTAATGACAAATCTAAGGCTTGAACTAAGTTCCTCTTGATATAAATCCAGGGTCTTTCCCACTACAACTTACTAAACTCACAGCCTTTACAGTCTATGATGGGGAACAAAGCCGATGTTCATTTTGTTGTACCACCAAATTACTCAGCTTCTAGATACTATCTGCAGTGATAGATCACATTAAGTTCACTGCCCAATGCGACAATGCTTCCTGGTTATCTAGTAAAGACAAATGTTTTAAGAGCTAGGGAAAGTCATATAACACACCAAGCATGATGCCACGTGAAGCCTTGTATTTATCACTAATGCCTCACTATAAAATGGATAGCTTGAAGGGCTTTTTGTTGTTCGCTTCTAATCTATTACACCCAGCACAGTCAGAATGGAATGATTTGGCTTCAAAAGTTCTTTTCATTGACTTCCCTGTTTCTTAGTCTTTTGCTCATCTATGCATCGTCCTGAAGATGGAAACTATTGGAACCTCGTCTATTTGACATGCAGTCAATGAGAGATTTGTACTTTTAACATATTTAGTCATTTAATTTTTTCTGCAGGGCAAATTCAGGCACAAAAGATACTCTACTCTCTGATACAGCACAGCTCAATACAGAGAGACAGAGAGACACAGAGACACACACAGAGAGACACAGAGAGAGACACAGAGAGACAGAGAGAGACAGAGAGAGAGAGAAACAGAGAGAGAGAGAAACAGGGAGGGAGGGAAGAAGGGAAGGAGGGAGGGAGAGAGAGAGAGAAGGAAGGAAGGAGGGAGAGATGAAAAGAGACAGAGAGAGGAGAAATTCCAGGAACTAAAATATTTCATTTCAGTGGCTTCCAAATGCCATTTGAACCCACCAAGTGGTCCCATCCCCTCTTAAAATCTTCATCTCCTAATACTTCATTGTCTGAAACTTACGCCCTAACTTTGTTAACTTACTGTGGAAAAAAAAATAAAGAAACCCTCCAAATACAATAATCTACACTCATTAAGCACCTACTATGCAAAAGCCAATATTTAGCTAGGCAATCGAATCACTCCATGCCCCCCCCCTCCCAGAGTAGCCAACCATCAGATCAATTCTAACTAAATGTATCAGATCAATTAACCAGAAAATGTTCTGATTTGCTTAAGGAGCTTGGCCAAGCCATATGAACTAGTTTAGAATAGAGGCTGTAAGCATCTGACAGCTTAGTGGTGGGAGCCTTTCAGGCAAGCCCAAAGCCCATGAGAAGGAACTTGGTGTTGGGGATGAGAGAACAGCAAGTCTTCAGCCATAGTTGTGGTATCTTCCCTTTTACACCTTGACCGGAGGAAGGCCTTGTGAACTTCAAAGGACACAGAGGAGTTTTGTGACGTTTTGTTCTTTTTAACTTCTAAGCCTAGCAGAATCCCTGGAATAGCTTACTCAGGGTCTGAATTTGGGGGCTAAAAACACACTTAGATGAAATGTGGAAGGCAGGTTTTACATTCTGCAAGAAGTCCAACATAGAAGCTATACTATACCTGATGGGAGCTTGATGAGTACCCTGTTAAAGAGAAAAGAATTCTAGCAACTAGGAGCTGTGAGTTGGTCCTCTGGCCATGCGCTCTTGAAGTCTGAGCTCACTTTTTCTGGATTCTGTAGGTACTGGTGGAAGAGTACATTACAGACTTTTGGGGGATAGTTTATGCAAAACCCCTTATCATAACACCTTACTAATACTCCTGATTAGAAACTAATTAAACCTGGCTAATTGATAAAAACTCATCATCATAAGGCTTGTAAACTATAGTATTAGAAATAACATCTCCCATAAGCTAGAAGCTTTCCCAATTAAGATCAGGGGTGAAGCAAGGATGCCCATTATCACCACTACTATTTAATATTGCACTAGACATGCTAGCTATAGCAATAAGAGAAGAAAAAGAAATTAAAGGAATTAAAATAAGCAATGAGGAAACAGAACCATGACTCTTTTCAGATGTTAAGATGATATACCTAGAGAAACAACTAAAAATTAGCTTAATCAACACTTCAGTGAAGTTGCAGGATGTAAAATGAACCAACATAAATCATCAGCATTTCTATACATTACCAACAAAGTCCAGTACCAAGAGATAGAAAGTGATATTCCATTTAAAATAACAGTAGATAATATAAAAGAGTTGAGAGTCTACCTACTAAGACAAACCAAGGAACTATGTGAACACAAGTACAAAATACTTTTCACATGAATAAAGTCAGACCTAAAGAATTGAAAAGATACTAATTGTTCATGAGTCGGTCAAGCCAATATAATAAAAAAGACAATTCTACCTAAATTAATTTACTTATTCAATGTTATACAAATCAAACTACCAAAAAAAACTATTTTAAAGAGCTAGAAAAAATAACAAAATTCATCTGGAAGAATAAAAGGTCAAGAATATCAAGGCAATTAAGGAAAAAAAAATGTGAAGGAAGGTGGTCTAGCCACACCAGATCTCCAATTGTATTATAAAATGGTAATCATCAAAATAATCTGGTACTGGCTAACAAATAAGAGTGGTAGATCAGCTGAACAGAATATGTACATAATACACAGTAGAAAATAACCACAATAATCTAGTGTTAAACCCAAAGACCCAACGTTTTGGGATAAAAACTCATTATATGACAAAAATTGCTAGGAAAATAGAAAAGAGTTTGGCAGAAACTAGGTATAGACCAATATCTCATACCCAAGACAAGGTCAAAATGGCTACAAATTTTAAACATAAAGGGGATACCATGGGCAAATTAGGGGAATATGGAATAGTTTACCTGGCAGATCTACGTGTAAGGGATGGAACTATGACTAAACAAGAGAGAGCACTACAAGATATAAAATGGATAAATTTGATTATATTTAATTTAAAAGTTTTTGCACAAACAAAACCAAAGCAGCTAATATTAGGAGGAAATCAGAAAGTTGAGAAATAAAATTTATAGTGTCTCTGATAAAGATCTCATTTCCCCAAAACATAGAGAACTGGGTCTAATTTATAAGAATATAAGTCATTCCCAGCTGATAAAAGGTCAGAGAATATGATCAGACAGTTTTCAGAAGAAATCAAAGCTAACTATAGCTACATGGAAAAATGCTCTAAATCAGTACTGATCAGAGAAACGTAATTTAAACAACTATGAGGTACCACCTCACACCTATCAGACTGGCTAATATGATAGAAAAGGAAAATAACAAATATTGGAGAAGATGTGGGTACATCAATGCATTGTTGGTGGACTTGCAAACTGATCTAAACATTCTGAAGTGCATATAGAACTATGCCCAAAGGGCTACAAAACCATGCATACCCTTTGACCCAACAATACCACTACTAGGTCTGTATCCCAAAGACATTTTTTAAAAAGGGCAGGGGATGGACCTATTTGTATAAAAATGTTTATAGTAGCTCCTTCTGTGGTGGCAAAAAATTAGAAACTGACAAAATGGAATGACAAATTTGCCCCAAAACTTATGATTTTCTCACCAAAAAGTTTTTTCACTTTAATTAGCAAGCTGAAATTGCTGATAACATAAGAGGGAATTTAAAGGGGAAACATTAACAATGGCATGATCTTTGAAGTAGAAAACATCTCAGATCCACTGGGCAGAAATGGCAAAATACTAGGTATATGTTTTCCTTTGGGGCTGCCCCCTTTCATCATGCCTCTGACCTATTTTTCTCCCTATCTCCTAGATTTTCCTCTTTGACTAAACTAACATCCTTGTTTTCCTAAACGCAATCTTGGTATCTTTTCTCTCATGAAGCCTTCGTAAGTGGAATGGAAGTTGGATTTACACATTAACCACATTCTCACTTCTAACTTCTCAGAAGTCACTGTAAGGATATATATCTCTCTGTCCTTCCCTACACATACTTTCTCTCTCTCTCTCTCTCTCTCTCTCTCTCTCTCTCTCTCTCTCTCTCTCTCTCTCTGTTGGAGGAATAGATAATCATCCATTAAGTGCTTACTATGTCCCAAGAACTGTTTTATATGTGGCTCATTTTCCAAATATATTACAAAAGTATAATATACTTTATGTATTTAAATGTGACACATTTATTTTTTTAGTGATTTGGTTTACTCTTCAAGGTTGAGTGTGTAGGAGGAGCAGGGAAAGTGGTCATGACTCCCCGTACCTAAATTATTGAACACCATTGAATCTAGACCATAAATCCTACATGTGCTACTTTCTGTGACTTTGGGCAAATCCCTCAGCCTCTCTGGGCCTTAAGTTCCTTATCTGTAAAATAAGGGTGTGGGTCTTAGATCTCTAAGAACCCTTCCATTTATATTAATGTACATATATAGCTGATATATTCAATGTAGTACAGTATGTTGGAGAGAATACTGCACTTAGGATTCATGGGACCTGGGCTTAAAGTTTCTTTCTATTTGTGTGACCCTGAGAAAGTCACACACAAAAATAATCATAGCAATCACTAACACATATGTAATGCTTTGAGGTTTGCTAAACACATTATATATATTATCTCATTTGAACTTCACAACAACAACCGTGGAAGGTAGGTGCTGTTATTTCCATTTTACAAATGAGGAAACTGAGGTTTAGTGACTTGTCTAGGGTCAACAGCTAGTAAGTGTCTGAGGCAAGATTTGAATTCAGATATTCCAGACTCCAAATCCAGTGCTCTAGGCATGGTGCCACCAACTGTCTATAACTCAACATAATAATGTTGCTAACTCAACAGTATAATCTGTTTGGGCTTGAATTTCCTTATCTGTCTGGATAGACACAGATTCACATCATGTTAGAATCAGAAGTATGTGTTCATAGGGCCACTTGCTTTTAAATTAGAATTATTTTTGGTTTGTGATTATCACAAGCCAAAACTTTAAGGTTACTGAAAAGCCCATTGTAAAGCCAAACATACCTGTACACAGTGGTTAGAATGAGAAAACACTGAGTCAGATGTAAAGTTCTCAGGACCATGACATTAGACTAGATGATCTAAGTTTCCTCGTAGTTCTAAGTCAATGATTTCATACAGTTTTCTAAAATAAACCCATCAATCTCCAGGAATAAAACAGTGTTGAACTATGAAGGAAAGCTTTCAGGCCAATTCTTAACGAGCAAAAAAGTTTTCATTTTCTTCAGTGATAGTTATGTCTTCATAAGCATTTTATACCTGCCTCCCCCCCATATACATAATAATATGGTTTATTTTAATACCCCAGCATATGCACAAGGGAGGGGTGGGGAGATGGTTATATCTAAAATGCCCTGTATTTTTGCTGCTTCATTTTAATTTCCATTATATTCCTCCTATACCAACTTGAGTCACTGATTTCTCTTTCACTGTTACATTTACTAAGCACCCTCAGTTTGTATTCACTCCACATCCCATTCATTTCAAGACACTTTCATGAAGTCCTGCTATAAAGCATTCTAAACACTGAGTGTCCAAAGGAAATATGATGTGACTGGGAATTCTTTGATAACAGAGACTACTTTTTGCTTTTCTTTGTTGTCTCAGAGCTTGCCAAAATGCCTGGAATACATTAGGCACTTAATAAATGTGCATTGATTTGACTTGGTGGGGAGAATCTCCTCAAGGAACTTACTTGATCATGGGGTAGGGAGAGGAGGAATAAATTACACACACATACACACACAAATGGCTCCAGCAGAAGTATGATAATTGCAAAAGAGGGTGAAGGATTTGAAGAAGGTGAGATTGTTTTTAAGTTTGGAAATTCAGAGAAGGCTTCATTGATTGGGAGTCTAGGATATGCATACGAGATGCTTAGAAGTAGGCTGTAACTAGATACCAATGAAGAGAATGAGCAAGGTGAAGTGTATTGTCAAAGACACGCATGCATGTAAAACGAAGCAGATCAGTCATCTAGATAGACATGTGCTAATGGAGTCCACACAAAGTCAAAAGATCCAGAGGCTTGCCCACAGAAAGCTTGGGTAGACCCATTACGGAGGATTTAAGGAAAGGTATGGGCAATAGTTCTATAGGAGTCATGAAGATCCAGCCTCAGATATTTACAAGCTCGGGGACCCTGGCCAGATCATTTAACCTCTACCTGCCTCAGTTTCCCCAACTCTAAAATGGGGCCAACAGCACCTACCTCAAGAGGTTGCTGTGAGGATCAAATGAAATTATATTTATATTTGATGCAAAGGAGAGCCCCTCCCTTTAAGGAACTTACAAGTAGATCCTTAAGGGAGTTAGTAGTAGTGAAAGACAAGCTTAAACTGCATATATACCTTAAGTATTATTAATCTTACTGGCACAATCCAAATAGACATCCATCTCAAAGATCATCTCTGACCTAGGGCTATGCCATGTCCCTCCCATGTCTCCCAATATCCATGCTGGACAAATTCAGCAAAGGGAAGTCTCCTCCTTAAAATGGAGAGTTAGAAGAGAAAAGAAGTAAGTACAAGGCCTTGTAGAAAGGGTGGAGCAAAGAAGTTTCTAGGTCAGAATTGCTGAAGTCATAGTGTTGATGTTTGCAACTGACACCTAATACCCCTTGGAATGGTAGGCTGGGCCTGCAGGACCAGACCTGCATCAGCACCAACGGTATTTCTTATGCATTAATTTAGTGATAGAGCTGTGCTGTTTAGTCATTTCTGACTCCTTATGATCCCATTTGGGGTTTTCTTGGCAAGACACTGGGGTGGTTTGCTATTTTCTTCTCCAGCTCATTTTATAGATGAGGAAAATAGGGTTAAGTGACTTGCTAGGGTCATACAGTCAGTAAATATCTGAGGCAGCATTTGAACTCAGGTCTTCCTGACTGCAGGGCTCCTATTCTATCCACTGGGCCACCTTGCTGCCCCATAATGATAGGAACTGAGGATGAATTTCTGACAAAATACCAGCTATTATATTTTGAGTCATCATGTTTTACATGGATATTTAAACTAAAGAAGTGTCATCTAATTTTTCTTCTCATTTGAAGAAAAACATATCTAAATGTAAAAAAACCTGAATATTGGGGAAAACTGCAAGATACAAGAGAAATTAAAAAGAAAGGAAAACTATGACATATTAGTGAAGGTCAGATCTAGCAATATTAATGCTAGTCCCAGGTTGAAAACAAATCAATAAGCCTGAAAAACTGTATGGTTACTCAAAGGTTGAGTCTCCAAGGTAGCCACTTGATTTATAACTTCTTTGGTTAACCACTTAATTTTTGGTGGACTATAAGCTCCCAGAAGGCAGGAATTCCTTGGGTTTTGTCTTTCTACATCTAACACTTTATAAAGGCTTTATAAATGATAAGCATTTAATAAATATCTGTTGAATTGAATTGCTTTCACAGCTAAAGCAAATAACTCATTAGCCTTCAGGAGAAAAAAACAAAAACCCAAACCCAAGTACTGGTTACCAAAAGTGCCTAAAAAAATTTTTTTTAAATTTTTTTTATCCTAAAGAGGGCAAAGAAGCAGCATTTGCTTCCCTATTACTGATTTTCCCACCTAGATTTGTGGATCATATACTATAATTGCCCAACTCCCATATTCAGCAATAATGTAAATACAACCAAACATCTGAACAAATGGGATTAAAGTCAACCAACCAATAAACATTATTAAGCCCCCAGTGTATACCAGCATTGTGCTAAGCACCACCTAAAAACGCAGGACCCTGGATTGTGGCTGAATTGAAAATGAATTTCATTCTTCTCACAATATCACACTAAATATTCCAGGCCCTAAAGAGGGCTGCAGCAACACTCCTGATTTGTCTGCAAAAACAGAAAAGCTGGAACTGTCAACACTATTTCTGCAGTTATTTAAAATACATTATGCCATATTATATGATTTGCTACTTTGCAAAGTTTTAACACGTCTGCTTCTATAAATGTATGCTGCAATTGAAGCCATGTTGGGCATGTCTAATAAGAAGCTCTATAGTCCAAAAGCTTTTATCACTCCTTTATCTGATTTGTAAATATAGACATAGACCACTTAGGCAAGTACATATTGAAACCAGTTCTCACCCTTTGCATAGGCTCGTTTTTCCCCATATACCACAATGCCTTCCCAATATGTCATGCTTACTTCAGCAGATCAATTAATATGGGGAAATGGGAAGACAGTCAAAAGTAATTTGAGAGCTCAAGAAGATCCTTTCATACACTCTTCTCCCCTGAAAAGAAAACTGTATTTATGAGCAACACATAAGTGTCTTACTTGTTAGCAACCAAGCGCATGACAGTCCAGTCTTTTGGAAACATCTCAGGCCGTATCAGTATTCGAAACACAGTAAAAATCTGCAGTAGGAAATCCTGGGAGAGAATGGAGAAAAGAAAGAATATTTTTCCAATTTTACTGTAATTGCTAACACATCCAAGTGGGAAAAAAAATAACCAAACCCACAACAGGAAGAGGAAAGAAACGTCAAAAACTGCTGAAGCTAATTGCATTTTCCAAACAAAACAACTATAGAAAAAAGGAGTCACATAGTGCAGCAGATAACCACAATAATGAATTCTTCTCAGAGTATCTTCTTGTCTTTAACACTCCTACTCTCACTCCCCAGACTTTCAATGTTTTTGTTTTTGCCATTGCTGTTCAGTCATGCCTGACTCTTTGTGACCCCTTTTGGGGTTTTCTTGGCAAAGCCACTGAAGAGGTTTGCCATTTCTTTTTCCAGCTCATTTTATGGATAAGGAAACTGAGGTAAACAGAGTAAAGTGACTTTCCTAGGGTCACACTGCTAGTGTCTGAAGGTTGAATTTGAACTTAGCTCTTCCTTATTCCAGATCCAGCCCTATATTCACTATGTTGCCACCTAGTTGCCATTATATTTAGGAGCCGAAAATGAATGGAAGTTTTCCAGTAGCTTGAACTATATACTAAGGTCAACCCACATCAAGAGGAGTGCTGGACTTGGAGTTAAGACTTGAGTTCAAATCTAGCCTCAGATACTAGCTGTGTGATCCTAGGCAAGTCATTTAATTGTTTGCCTCAGTTTCCTCAAATGTAAAAAGAGGATAATAATAGCACCTACCTCTCAGGGTTGTAAAATGAGATATTATTGCTGCTTACACACTATATAAATGCTAGCTATTTCCATTAAATCGTAAGCTCTTTGAGGGCAGAGACTACCTTTTGCCTCTTCTTGTATCCCCAGCACTTAGCACAGTATCTAGCACATAATAGGCGCTTAATCAATGTTTACTGACATTTCTTTCTTCACACTACCAATACTTTTCAAACTAGGAGAATTTTTTATAATTCCAAGATCATAAGTATTTTTCTTTGTCAATTTTCGAGATTTGTGTTTAAATCTAAACAAGACATCTAAAATAAAACTCTGCCTTCATACTTATTTACATGTTATCTCCCCCATCTAAATATGAGCTCCTTGAGGGCATGGACCATGCTTTTTACCTTATCATCAGTTCTTAGCATGGTGCCTAGCACATACTAATTGCTAAAGAAATGTTCACTGACTGACCTTACTAAGACTGAGAATATAAAAAGTACTAGATTCGGTCATCTGAGACTTAGGAGGTCCAGTGGACAGACATCCAAATTTGGAGTCCAGCTAGGAAAACACGAGTTCAAATCCTGCCTCAGATACTAGCTGTATCTGGGCAAGTCACTTGATTTCTCTAATTCTCTAACAGGAATGGGAAAATAACAGCAACTACCTCACGAAGCTATTGTGAGGATCCAATGAGGTAACATATGACAAACACTGTAATCCTTAAAGCATTATGTGAATGGCAGTTTTACTATTATAATTCACAGCACTCTGGGCCTCAGTTACTTCATCCATCGAATGAAAGGGTGTGACAAACAGATTGTTAAGGTTCCTTCCAACTCCAACAAGTTGTCTCTGAATGGGCCTTCATATCCATCAGACAATAAGCATTTATTAAGTACCTACTCCCCTTACTGAACTCAGCACTGAGAATACAAAGGAGTACCAGAAAAGTGACTTATCATACTTTTGGTCTGTACTATAAGGCATTTTTCAAAACATCAGACTTAGAGAAGGACAGAAAATAATTCAAGAGGGTTTGACACTCTTCAAAGATGACATGTCAGAGGGATGGACATATCTGCAAAAAAGCTCCTTTTGAATTGACCAAGCAGAATAACCTGACAAGGACCTGTGTTATGCTAGAAGATGCCCTTTTCCAAAACAGATATCCAATGGGGCGTCAAAATTCTGCCACAATATTATAACTTTTCCTTTTTTTGGAAGGAAACCAAGAAGATAAAGTACCCTTGAAAAAAACATGAAATAGGCTCTTTTCTCTCTGCGTGTCTGTCTCTCTGTGTATGTCTGTCTTTCTCTTCCTCTGTCTCTTTCTCCGTGTAGCTTATTTGGTTCTGTTATACAAGCACTAATAGGCAAATTCCAAATTAAAACAAAAAAGGCTGTTAATACAAGAGGTCTCAGGAAAATTATGCTTCCATTCCTTTGATATGTTTGAAATGTAGCAGTGAAATGTTGTAAACAAAAATGCTAGAATCTTTTTTAATAAGTCCAGTAGCAAATCTGTTAAAACGTGTAACTCTTCTGTCATTCAAATCAATAGAAAACAGAAAGAAAAAAGTAAAAATACACTCTCTTGCTTATGATATGGCATTTTTCCAGATATACTCTAGGAGCTTTTTAATCAAATCAATAAATATTTTGACCATGTTTTTGTTTTATGGCTTTATCTATTCATATATGTCTCTATTTATTATGGCCTCCAGATGGAGATCATTGGATCTGGAGATCTATCCATGTGCAGATGGGAAGTCACCTTTGGATTCAGTCAAAGGGCCATACCTGTGGCCCTCTAGGTGTCCCTCTAGTGTCATATGGGGACTCAATGCCACAGGTTCCCCATCCCTGCATTAGGCAGTGGTAAAACCTATGGCCCCACTCTCAGAATCATGGATTTTTATACATAAAATAATTGGAAAGAAATGCTAAATTTCTCTTAAGAGATTGTAAAAAGTAAGTTATACTAAAAAAAATTTTTTTTCTGTCTAAGCTCACGGACCCTCTGAAATCTATCATGGACCCATGGACACATGAAAGAGGCACTTTTTTCAAACTTTTTTTTTTTTGAGGTAAAAGTTTTGCTTTAAAAGAATATTTAGCCAAAGCAAGGAATATAACCCCCAAAATGAATTTATTATGGGAAAAGACAATTGTAATTCACTTCATTCTTTTCAAAATATATGCTCAAAAACTGTCAGAAGATTATCAGAAAATAGGAAAATAACGCAGCTAGAATGGACAGAATGAAAGGATAATGTAGGACAGTATCAAATATAGTAAAAGCACATTTCTGTGCTTTGAGTTGCAGATTACAGTCAGTGACTAGTTTCAAAGAATTCATGTTCATGGTACCTTCATTACTGAACTTAAATGCAACTGAAATAAATTACATTAATAATATTTATATTTTATAAACTTCACTTGGAGACCTCAGGTGCATTATGAAAAAAATAAATTGCAAGTAGGTCTAAAGTTTTAAGTCCTGGAAATTATTATTATTATTATAATTTCTGGTTTATCCCCTCATGTTTATGTAAAACTGGGGGAAGGAGGAACCTGCAACATCCTACGCTAATCAAAGCAAGTTCAGGGGAAAAGACAACTTCTGAAGCAGAGAGCTGTCTGTAAAGTCAAAGGTTTCTTACTTCGCTTTCAGTTTCTATGACAAACTCCATTTCTATTATTGAGTTGTTTCAGTCATGTCTGACTCTTTGTGACCCTAATTGGGGTTTTCTTGGCGAGGGTACTGGAGTGGTTTGCCATTTCCTTCTCTAGTCCATTTTACAGATAAGGAACTGAGGCAGAGTTAAGTGACTTGTCCAGGGTCACACAGCTAGTTGGTTTCTATAGTCAGATTTGAACTTATGAAGATGAGCCTTCCTGATTCCAAGCCCAGTGCTCTATCCATTGTACCACCTAGCTGCCCTCTCTGTTGTTGAGGTGTTTTATCATGTCCAACTTTCCATGACCCCCTTTGGGATTTCCTTGGCAAAGATATTGGAGTGGTTTGCCATTTCCTTCTCCAGCTCATTTTACCGATAAGGAAATTGAGGCAAACAGGATTAAGTGACTTGCTCAGGGTCAAACACCTAATGTCTGAGGCTGGATTTGAACTCAAATCCCGTTAGTCCAAGCCCAGCACTCTATCCACTACACCTCCTCACTGCCCTCTCTATTTCTACACTGATGCAAACTCATGACAATAATTGTAATCCACAAACAACAGGAGTTTTATGGGTTCACATATGTTGAACAATAGCGTATGTGCAAAACTGTAGCCCACAGAACAGGGTGGGTGTATAATGAGCAGCACAGGATGATGTGGAACAAGTCTAATCACTATTCAGCTATTTCCCTCGCCTCCACTTTGAAGGTTTCTTTTTGTCATATTCCAGTGAAGGAACAACTTCAAACAACTCAAAGACTTGGCACTCGAGTCTGAGCTCCTCTATACTTTGTACCGACAACAACAAAAAGCAGCTTTTTTAACGTACTTCGGTCGAGAAAGGAGGAAGAAAGAATGCATACTGTTCATGTCACAATTAATCAAAAAGCCAGAAAGCACTCAAGCAGCCACTTTAGAGTCCTGGGTGCTGCTTAAGCAAGATTATATCAATACACTTAAAGAACCATCAGACCCAACTGCCAGACTTCACTCTGATATCAAAAACTTGGGCCAAATTAGTATTTGGGGAGAAATTGAAAATAGTGACAGGGAAAAAAGCAAACAAAAAAACATGTACCAAGGACTATTTGTGCTTATGACTGCTCATGACAGTTTATGAAACCATACAGGGAACTTACCAAGAAGAAAATCCTCTTTCTGGTACAACAGATCTGTACCTGCTTGGCAACTTACAAGAGTAGACCAGGGTCAACCAGTAGGAATCAAAGTAGGATCTGAACCCAGATCTTCCTGACTCTGAGGCTGATACATTTTATCCACTACAACAGCCTATTTCTGTGCCAAAATATACTAATCAAATCTTAATATCATCAAACCACAAACTCATGCAGAGGAACAAGATCTTAAAGAGATTCTAATGCAGCCTACAGAAATTCTCTTTATCCTTGATAATCAGGCTCCTCTTGAACACTTTCAGTTATGAGGTATGGAAAGGGACAGAGAGATAAAGACAGAGAGAACAGTCCAATTCATTTTGGGGAGGACTACTTCTCTCTTGCTCAGGCTGGAAGTTCAGTGGCCATCTCTGAGCTGATACCCATTATATTGTGAGCTCCTTGAAGACAGGAAATATCTATTGCATCTTTGCATCCCCAGTATTTTATACAGTGCCTGTACAAATAATACGTGTTTAATACACATTTAAGGCTAGATTCTTTGACACCACCACTGATCAGATCAGTATAGAAGTTTTGACCTGTTCTGTTTCTGATCTGGGCCAGTTCTTACTTCCTTAGGCTCTCTCCTCCTGAGAACTCACTATTTTGGTGCCAAACTATAGTACAGACAACAGTGGGCTCAAAAATATTGAGCATGAGCCATCACCAACCTTAATTTTTGGGTTGTTGTGCTTTCAGTTGTGTATGACTCTTTGTGACCTCAATTGGGCTTTTCTTGGCAAAGATACTGCAGTGATTTCCCATTTCCTTCTCCAGCTCACTTTGCAGATGAGGAAACTGAGGCATACCCTAAGTGTCTGAGGCTGGATTTGAACTTATGAAGATGAGTCTTTCTCCAAGTCCAGTGCTCTGTCCACTGTGCCAGCTACCTCCCTAACCCCAATTATTACCTTCCCAATAGCAATAATTTTAAGTGAACATCACTATGTCTAGACCAATCCATTTTCGGATATCTCTAAACTGTGGAAAGTTCATTCTTTCAGTGAACAGAAAACTAGCTCCTTATGCACATTCATCCAAGCTCTGTCATAGGAATAAATCTAATCTCCCTTTCATATGACACTCCTTAAAATATCTGAGGAAAATGATCATTCCTTCATTCCCTCCTTATACACCTCCGTCCCCCATATCTTTTCTTATTCATCCTGAACATCTCTGGTTACTCTGACTCTTCTACACATCACAGCATAATAAGTATTGAACTTGGAAGTCAGGAAGATCTGAATTGGAATTTTTCCTGACCTGGATAAGTCATTTAACTTCTCAGTCTCAGTTTCCTCATCTGTAAAAGAACACCTACCTCACAAGGTTGTGGTAAGATTCAAATAAGATAACAGATTATGCCAACTGCATAATTGTATAATTATACACAATTGTGTAATTGAAATTATATTTCAATATAATTATATAATGAAAATTAACTTTAATGCTGCATTAATATTAAAATCTAATATTCCTTTTTTCTATGTGAACCCCCACCTTTCAGTCTAGTTCAAATAGAGAAACTTCTTCCAACCCGAGCTGGCTAAGGAATATAATTGCATTCTAGTCCCTTCCAACACTTGAGCTGGGTTTCTCTGCTTGCCCCATGAGCATAGAAGCTTGCATGAGCCTATCCATATTACCAAGGATGATTCTTGGGCCCTTGCTTCCTCATCAAAGTTGGGGTACCCTGGTCTGCAAAGGGGAAACTAAGCCAGGGAAATCCTGATTTTCCAGCCCAACTTGCGAGAGGTAGCTGAGTATCCTCAGGTCACTTTCCCCATCTGCCTCTCCTCTCCTCAATAATGAAGTAATGGGAAGGAGTTGAGAACTCTTAGCCTACCTCCTCATTAAATGTGCACCAGTCAGGATTATCAGGGGAAAACCTGGTGATGTACTGTCAGGAAAACAGAGGGATTTAAAGAGGCCCGAGCCTTAAAGCATAGAGCATAAAAAGACTTTCTGTCTTTTGACCACAAAGGGAGATCAATGACCTCAATTTAACAGTTATTGCTAGCCTATCTAATAAATTGATTGATCACAACCAGCACTCTGTCTCTCAGAATTTTACTTGCAATAGTATAAATATCAGCCTTTGCTATCATTATAACATGATAATGTTTTCAAGGTCCTATATTGGCTATCCTCTTCAATGAACATCATTGAGCTTGTTCCTATCCCTTTCAAAATGCAGTAACTATAACTGAACATGATTCTCCAAGGATAAGGAAGAATATAGCATATTTTTTTTCCTTTGTATCCTTCGCTTGAGCCATTATACATTTTAATTAATACTGCCTAATACTTACTTTTTCTCTTTTGGCAATCACATCGCATTACTGATTCACTGATCTGGCAGTCAACTAAAATTCCTAAGTCTTTTTCACATAAACAGCTGCTAAGTCACACCTCTTCCATCCAACATCTGAGCAATTGATCTTGTGAACCCAAGTAGCAAATCCTCAAAGTAACCTGTACTGTTTCATCTTTTATATTTGACCTTTTATTTCAACCTGTTGAGATCTGGCATATAAGCTATTGATATTCTCTCTCTATTTTCATGTCATACACAACTTTGGTCAGAATACTTTCTAAGTCTTAAATCATTAAGAAAACAGTTTAATAGGTCAGTGCTCCATAGCATGTGACTTAAAGACTCCCTGACACTTTGACTTCAATTCATGAATCAAAGATTATTTGGGCATAATTGTTCAACCAGCTACAAAGTAACCTTCCTGTAGTATCATTTAGCCCACATTTCTTCAGCTTGGCCATAAGGTTTTCATGAGAAACCTCATCAGAAGCCTTGATGAAATCTAGATGTGACTACAGGAGAAGGCTGGAGTGGAATATTTTAAAGGATCCAGTCAGAACACTGACTTCTAGGTCAGCATTTGCCATTTGTTTATCATATAACTTTGGGCAAATCTTTGACCTCTATGAACTTTGGTTCTTTCATTTCCAAAATGTAAAATTAAAGATTTCTCTATATAATACTCAAATGAGGAATATATTCTGAAATGATATCAAAAGATGTATGTACCACTGGGATCTGACAGGTATGTGGTTAACGTTCTTTATTATCATGTGTTTTCACAGTTAACAATGAACTTCAAAGTGTCCAAAGAAGGTGCTGGTTTAGATGGTGCCTATCTGTCTAAACTTAACAGGCACTAGGCTACGGAAAGGCCCAGAGAAAATACTGAAATTAACAATGTATAAGTAACGAACTGTGTACATCAATAGAGTAAAATAGTGTTGAACATATTCTAGCCAAGCTGAAAAGTATTTTTAAAATGACTATGGACACTGAGCAATGAGTTTGTATACTTTGTAGGCATTAGTATATTTTGATTTATGCAAAGAAGTCATTTCTCAAGTCCCTGAATTAGTTATTACCTTGCCAAATTAAAATGTTTTTGAAAATAAATGAGAGTAACACAAACCCCAAATGAAGAGATAGAAATTTACCAGCAGCTATAGCCAAGTGAGGGAGACTGGTATTTTCCTCCCCATATAATAGTGCAGCATAATTAGTTGAAATGAGATTTAGAATTCCATGAGCCAGAATTCTCTAATGTAAGAATATCAAGAGCCACAGTTACACACACTGATTGATCCCCAGCAGTACTTCCAATGAAACCCAGAACTGGCAGTGTGATACTGAGTCACATAGTAAGCTTCCTCGTTGGGAAAAGCTAGGAAATAAAAGGAATTACTATTACTTCTTACTCCCATCAACAAGTCTGTTAAATCATTCAAAATGTGAGAGAGGGAGTCAGTGGCATTGCTGGAAATTCTGACCCCCAGAAAATGTAATCTAGGAACTAGTGGGTAGTATTTTGTGTTTGAAAAAATGGAGAAGGTGGATCCTTACTACTAGTTACCATTCTTACCATTACTTCAGAAAGACTACAGCCTTATGGCTGATTAACACTTAATAAGCAGATACACTGATCTTTAGTAAGTGGATAACTACTGGTTATCTTCTCTAAATGCAGTGCTTTATAGTCCCAGGCTTCTGATGACATGCTGTAAATACCTGCACTCCCAAGGTTTTCAATGAGTAAGTAGGGGCCTACAATGATAGTTCCTATATATTTTCAGATAGTCCTCCTGGGACCCTTCTATCTGCTGGGTCCTCAAGTATTATATGGGGCTTCTTGGGCAGCTTAGAGATATATAATTCTATTAGACTGAAATATCACTGCCATCCTTCATATTTCCCTTCTGCATCGTTGACCAGAGTTGACTTACACATCTAGCTTCTAAAGATATCAATTGATCCATCTGAACTGTAGTCAAGCAATTTACTTATGACATTATTTGGGACCAACACATGAATCTTTTATGTCTTCATTCATGCAGCTCTCATTTGTGGCCTTCGGAATACTTATTGGAAATGGCTTCTGCAATTTGCCTAGAATCTCAAAGGTGCTTTCATAGCTACCGAACTAGAAAAGCTTTTCGTGACTTTGAATACTAAACATCAGAAAAACCAGCATTGAAACAAATGCATTTTGTAAGGGCTCTAATACAGGTAAACCCTATTACAAAATGCTTTACTGTATTAGGGATTTAGTTAAACCACAGATCTGGTACTCTCCAGGGACACAGTTTGCCTATAAGACTTACTGCTAAGAAAGTCTATCTTCTGCGTCTTATCTTACTTCCCTGACAGCAGTCAAGTGATGACTGTATTGGGCAACAAAACTCAGAAGACTGGAGTTCTCTGATGAACCCTGGAAAAAAAGATAAGACCACCCAAGTTCATATAAGGCAGAATTAATTATAATTTCCAGTGATGGTATAATACCTACTGATCTCTGTACTATCTTAATATTCATTTCAGCCACACTGGTGGCTAAAAGTCTCTAAACTGAGAAAGTTAACATTAGTAAACAGAAAGAACAATTTCCAGCTACAAGGTCCTTAATTTGACTTTACTCTGCTGAGATGGCAATTTTTAGTTATGCTAACACTCCAGGGTTTTTATATAGGGATTCCTGGTTTTTTTTTTCTTTTTTTGCACAGTCATTACCATTTTTCCTGTAAAGCATATCAAGATGTTTTAAAGATGCCTTTGTGGTTTATAGAAACCCTAAATCTTATACACTGGAAGAATTCAGTTATCTATTTGATATATCTAACGTTGCAAATAAGGAGCTTAAGGAAAATCAGCTTCTAATTATCTACACTAGAGGAGGAAACAGTTGCATGAACATGCCATGAAGCAAAGAATCAAAAAGCAATTCTCAATTTGCATTTATTATAGTCAGTTAGCTTTCAAACTACACTTAGGCTAATAAATTACTTTAGCTATTCAGAGTATACAAAAAACTGATTTCAATTTACCATTATTGTATAGTGAAAAAAAGACCAGAGTCATTTCACTTGTAATAAACACAAGTTACCAGTAACAGGTCACACATTACCTTTGTGTTCCCTTAACCAATCACAAGGTCACTCAGCTTATCCGTCTTCACTAAACCTGTGCAATAACCAAATGTGGAACCACAATCACCAAGTATTGTTTTCTGTATCTTGTTAAATGAGATAATATATGGAAAGCGATCCACAAGCCTTAAATAACTATATAATGGCATTTTATTAGTGTCGTTGTTGTCAACATCATCATCATCATCCCTATACACTTTTCCCCCTCCCGGAGATCCTATCCATAAGATCTATAGGTTTATACATGAAAGGGACCCTAAAGATCATCTAGCGCCATCTCATCACTTGAGGAAACCAAGACTCAGTGAAGTGATTTGTTCAAAGTCACATAGCTGGTGAGTGAAAAAGCCAAGACTCCTACTCATGTCTTCTAACTCTCAGTGTAGCACGCTTTTCAATGGCCCGCACTGTCCTCACATGTTACTATTACATGTGGTTGTTCAATATTGGTTGTATTTCCCCATTTTAGGTGCTTTAGACCTATCACTTTAGGCTGTCTTCTTCCTCTACTCCTCACTCCCACCTTCTTTCTTCTTCTAATTCTTGCTCAATAGCTTTAAGAATATATCTTTTCTCTTTCCCCTCAGTCTTTGAAAAAAAAGACCCTATTTAAAGGCAAGAAGCACAAGGATAGTGCTAGCAATATACCTATTTCAAGCAAAAGCTGATAGATGTGAAATTTAATTAGACAAAAGAATCAATGCCATTAACCTCTAAATCCCTTGCAAGTGTCTCCCAATCTCCTTTACATTCACTCCACAAGTCTCAATTACTTCCTCATCCTCTTCTAATTAAGTCTACCTTTCCTCAAGTATTAGGATTCAAGAAAATAAAATTTAAGCCATTCCTTATTTAACTTTATTTTCTCTAGGTTTTGTTTAGTATGTGTTTCATAACAGTTATCATGGCAGTATTTTTTCCCACTATAGTTCAATTCAAAGTCATGTCCCACTAACTCTTCATGACCCCATCTGAGGTTTTCTTGGCAAAGATACTGGAAGGGTTTGCCATTTTCTTCTCTAGGTTACTTTACAGATGAAAAAACTGAAGCAAAAAGGGTCCCACAGCTAGTAAGTGTTTGAGGCCAAATTTGAACTTACAAAGGCGAGTCTTTCTGACTTCAGATCTGGTACTTTTATCCACTGTGCCACCAAGTTGCCTCCAATTCAAAAATACAATACCTCACACTAATATTTCAAAAGACCACTCTCTCTCTCTCTCTCTCTCTCTCTCTCTCTCTCTCTCTCTCTCTCTCTAATACATTCATGGTGACATACTGTCCTAGTTGAGGTTCCTAATGTTCCATTTCTCATGCCTGTGACTTTTACCTTGGAATACTCTTCCTCCACATTACTGAATTCTCATAGAAGTCTTAAAGTATTTTAACTACCTCAAAGGTTAAGTGGAATTTCATGGATTGGTTTGCAGACTTCATCACCACCTTTTTCATGGGAAAATGCATTTTGGATCCTAAATAAACAAGTTACACAAAAGTAGTTCCTTGAGGGCTGGGACTGTTTCACTTATGTCTTCGTATTCCCAGCATGTGATATAGAATGTGACTCACAGCATACGTTCACTAAATTCCCATTGAATTTTTGAAACTTTTAGAATACAGTAAGTTTGTCAGTAGGACAATATTTCTTTAGATTCTTTAGTGTCTTTTTTGCTTGAGAGCTTGACATCTTTGTTATCCTGTCTCCGCATTACTTGTTAATAATAACCACACGAGAGAAACAAATATTACAAAATCACAGAATCTAACATTTGGAAGGCATGTAAGAAGACATCTAGCTCCAACTTATACCTTACAGGAATCCGCTCTACAACATCAACAACTCACTCAGCTTCTATATAAACTCTTCCTGTGATGGGAAACCCATAACCACTTAAAGCAACATATTCTACTTTTGGATAGCTCTAAACTTTAGGAAAATTGAACTTTGACCCACCTCTGCTATTTCTATCCACTGTCCTTCTTTCTGGCCTTTGGACCAAAGTAGAATATATGATAACCACATGATATCCATATTCAAACTTTTCAAATACAGTTTTCATGATTTTCCCCATTCTTCCTCCACCCCAAATATTTAATTTTCCTAATTAAATTCCCAGTTTCTTTAACTGATCTTGTGACATGATCTACAGTCGTTTGCACCATTTTGGTTACCCCATTATAGATATCTTCTACCAAGGGTGGGTAACCTGTAGCCTTGAGACCACATGTGGCCTTCCAGGCCCTTTGGTATGTCTGTTTGACTAAGTTCAAGTTTTACTGACCACATCCTTTTATTAAGGGAATTTGTTCTGTGAAGTTTGGACTTTAGTCAAAGGGCTGCAGTTAAGGACCTAGAGGGCCAAATGTAGCCTTTAAATTGCAGGTTCCCACCTCTGTTCTAAACTATCAATATTCTTCATGAAATATGACATGTTGCACTGAGTACCATATTCCACATGCAGTCACTACAGAGCAGAGTACATACAGAAATTATAACCTCTATCATTCTGAATCATATGACCTTCTCAATGGAGACTAAAAGATCGCATCAGTATTTTTTGGCAGCCATGACATATATTATTGATTCCTAATGATACTAAAATCCACTAAAACTCCTAGGCTTTCTTCCCATACACATGTAGCAGGAATAACTTTTGCTATAAAATCTGCATTTAACTTGCAAAATCTCTAATTTACATTTTCCCATAACTTAATAAGAACTTCCAATTTTATTACTGTCAACATACTGAGTTCCCACAACGAATATTGACTAGTTTTGAGCATTCATTTCTCAGAAATACTTGGTAAATATCTCCATCATTCATAGCGAAAATGGCTATAACCATCAGGATTGCTGTATATTTAATAGAATTTTTTTATTCTCTGCAGCAAACCTACACAGGAGTTATGATACGAACGGTTAAGGCATGTACAGCACTTTTGTAGATTTCTCCTAGATGTATGTGTAAATTATCATTGAGGAAGAAATCATCATAATCTGGTTTTGGAGAAAGTTCTGTTGGTTACCTGGAATGAGAAAAGTGCATACTTTTATTCAGATCTTATAACATACACTATTCTTGTTAGTGGGTATGTTAAAGCATTCAAAAGCAATATCCTGGTCTACTTGGTCATTTCTTTCAACTTATGCTTTGTCGCTATTTTCAACATCATTCCCAGTCTATAGAAATATGTAAAAGAGTTTTCTATTGTACTTTTAAACCTTTGACAATCTGTCTGCTGATCTCATCATGCAACAGAAACTGCTCTCTCCAGGGTTTGCCAATTCTCATCCTTCTTGACTTCTCTGTAAGTTGTGATACTGCTGCCCACCTTCTCTTTCTGACCATTCTTTCTGTTCTGGGTTTTCACCAAAATGCTCTCTTGGGTGTCTTATCTTTCTGACCGCTCTTTCACAGTTTCCTTTGCTGGGTCCTCATCCATATCACTAACTGTGAATGTACTCACAAAGTTCCACTGGGCGATCTTCTCTTTTCTCTATACACTCTTCCACTTGGCGACCTCATCAATTTCCATAACTTAATTAACTTTTTCATCTAGATGACTCCCTGATCTATATATTTCTAGCCCAGGCTCTTTCCTAAACTCATCTGAAAAAAAAGCAACAGCATATTGGATATTCCAAACTGGATACTTCATAGCTCTCTCACACTCAACATGTTCAAAAAATAGAGTTCATTTTATTTTCTCAAAAAGTGACCCTTTTGAATTTTCTTGTTCCTATCAAAGGCATCATCATCCTTTCACTCACTTTGGTTTGTATCATCAGCATCATTCTCAAGTTCTTACTCTCATCCCACATATTGTTGTCAAATCTTTTTGTTTTCATCTGTGCAATATTTCACCTACCTCACCTTTTCTTGACACATATCATAGCAGTCACCATCCTAGGTCAGCCCTGTATCAACTTTTGCTATAACTATTGCCACAGTCTCCTATTTGGTCTCCCTATCTCAAGTCTCTTCACATTCCATTCTGTTCTCCAAAGAGCCATAAAAATGATTTTCCCTAAAATACACACAGGTTAGATAGTGCCACCTTCCTACTAAAATTCCATAGGCTCTCTCATTTCAAGAATCAAATATATATTTCTCTGTTTGGCATTTAAAGCTCTTCATAATGTGGTTGCATCTTATCTTACCAGTCTTCTTATACATTTGCCCCAACCCTTTCTCCTCCCACCTCCTTCTCTCCCTTTCCCTCTCTCCCTCTCCCTCTCTCTCTCATATAGTCTACAATACCACCGTATCGTCCAAATTGCTGTTCTAATGCTCCATTTCCCAGGTCTATGCCTTTGCACTGGCACAGGTCTGGACGGCTCCCCCTCCAGCCCTCTGAACCTCAGTGGCCCTTCAAGAATCAAGTCAAACATCTACCTAACCCTTATCTATCTCTCCTACCCTTCCAGGGCTATTAGTGCCTTCTCATCTAAGGTTACTATGTATCTGCTGTGCATGTCTAATATATATCTACATATGTACCTATTGCTTTCCTTGCTGGAATATAAGTTTCTTGAGAATAGGAACTATTAACTTTTGCCGTTACACGCCCCAAACTTAGCCCATTGCTTGGAACATCATAACCGGGCAGTAAGATGGCAATATACTAGAAGGCTGGAACTAGTCAGGAAGACCTAAGACGACACTCGTCCTTTCTCAGCTTCGGTATGCCTAATCAGGAAGATGGTGATAATGACAGCATCTATTTTAAATGGCTGTTGTCAGGATAAAATGAGATTTTCACATACACACACATAACTGCAACCTTAAAGTGTTAATCCAAATGCTAGCTATTATTATTAAAACAAATAAACTTCTTGTGGATTGATAAAACTACACAAGCATATCTTTCTTCCATTAAAATGTAGTTTAACAAGAGCAATTCAATTCATCAAACATGAAATTCCTATGATCTACAGCACACTCTTCTAGGCACTAGAAGAGCTATAAAGTTTAGATAAGACAAAATTTCCTCCTTATCTCAGAGTGCTTTTACTGGCTGTACCTTATACCTGGAATTCTCTCTCCTCATCTATGCCTTGTGACTTCTTTCAAGTTTCAGTTCAAATACCATAATCTGCAAGAAGGCTTTTCTAGTCTCCCTTAATGCTTCTGCCTTCCCTTTGAGATTAACTTGTTTATCTTGCTTATTATCTTGTTTGCACAAAGTGGTTTGCCTGTTGTTTTTCCCATTACAACATAAGCTCCTTGATAGGTTTTTTTGCCCTTCTTTGTGTCCTGCCCACTTAGCAGAGTTCTCGGTATGTAATAGGTGCTTAATAAATTCCTGTACTCTCAGCATCTTCATGGAGCTCACAACTTTGTTAGCATAAATAATGTTACAGATTAGGAATTCAATGAATACTGCTGTACAGTCATGTTCATCTGAGAAATTCAGATTTCCATGTTTCCAGAAGCACATCTGAAATTCACATGTTCAATTCTTGACTCTAGCCTCAGGGGAAATACACAGGCACACACATGTCTTGCTTTGGGCATCCTTTAGCAGTCTCTGTATCAAGCATTATCCTAACAGGCTTTGTGCTGCATTAGTCAGAACTCCCAAACAGCAAGATATCCCTAGAAGATTCTGTAGATAACCAAATATCTGTTAATCCGCAGCATGAGAAATGAGAGAAATAGTTCTAGTGCCCTTTCTCAGCACAAATTCAAAATGCATTCTTTAGGGTAAGGGGATGTGCTTGTTCTGAACAGATAAGATGCCATATTCTGCTTTTTGCCTCCTTCCCTACCACATGAGTTGAAAAGCCCTTTCTTTCCTTCTCTAATATTTGGCAGGTCTGTCCACTGCCAAGGTAGACCAGAGTATTTAATCCTTCAACAAGTAGAGTATTTGTCAATCTGCCATATCGACTTACCTAGACAAATAAGGACAGGTAACAGAATGGTGAACGTAAGAAGGGCAGAAAATTGCCAACAGCTCTGGTCACTAAAGCCTACAAAGCTTTAGTGCACATTAGGAGAAAAACCGAAATATTGCCCAAGTCACATATAAAGACTGTTTTTTTGTACCAACTTGAAATTTGTGGCGTTTAATGTCAAACTGTCAGGCTAACACATCATATTGATTAGACCTTAGGTGGCAAAGGATATGAAATTACTCCTGAGAGTGGGCTCTGGAACTTGTCAATAATACTGTGGTCCACATCTCTTGTTTGAAAGAAAGAAGACATTTTCTTTAGCTTGTCCTGTCTATAATTTCCTAGCAAGGACAAGTGCTACCAAGGCCACTTCACTGAAACAAGAGGGAGTTGTTTCACTCAACTCCTAGAAACCTCAAGAGTCAATGTAAATTAAAAAGTCTACACTATTGATTAGATACTTCTCTCCTCATCTGCTGAGAAACAACTCAGATTTTAAAATCAGCAAGTATAAACAATACTCCTTTAATTATAAAGGGAAAAGAGAGAACAAAGAGAGACATTGAGGAGAGAAAAGAAAAATCAAAAGAGTCACTTACCCTTAGCTCTTCTTTTGTGCTGAAGCCATCAAGAAGCTGTTGATAATGTCTGTCTGTCATCTGTCGTAACAAGGAAAGGAGGCAGGCAACAAACTCCCCCTAATTTAAAAAAAAAAAAGCACATATTATAGCAAAGCCCCCCACTCAGGAGAATCTGGAGTTGAGAAAATCTGAATTCCAATTCTGCTGGAGATATTTCCCAACCATGTGACCTTCAACAATTCACTTAGCTTCACACAGTCTCAGTTTCCCCAGCTGTAAAATGGGAATAACCATCACACTTGCCTCTCAGGGCTGTTGTGAGGATAAAATGAGATAACATTTGTAACACATTTTGTAAAACCAGGCACTATATAGATTATTATGGTTTTATCATCATCATTGTCATCATTGAAATAGTCTACATTCTCCTTAAATGTACTTTGCAAAACTGGAAAATACAACCTGAAGTGATATTATAGGCCATGAGCCTAGTTGATTTAAATTTTAAGTTTTCTTAACTAGGGATCTGTGAGCCTTTTTAAAAAATTGATAACTGTATTTAAATATAATTGGTTTCCTTTGTAAATCTATTTATTTTATGCATTTAAAAACTTTATTCTAAGAAGGGGTTTTTGTGCTTCAACAGAGCACCAAACAGATCCACGACACAAAAATGTTAAGAAGTCCTGATCTAAATTAGGGTTTACAATCTCATAAATAGTTATTCTTTTCTCATTGTAAGGAGAAACCATCTATTTTACTTAAACCTACTGAGATTCAGAGGAAGCTACCAGTATTTGTTAAAAATAAATTTATCTCTAGGGATTACTTCTTAAATAACAGACTAGCCCTCGTGATACCCTGCCTATCTATGGGAGTTAATATGACTGGCAACATCAAAAAATGAGATATTTTCCATTAAATGAAGATCACCATGTCCTCCATTAAGTACCTAGTGTTTAAAAAAAGTCATCTTGATTTTTATGAGAATCCTTCCAAAAACAGAGTATAAACATTCTTGCCTATTTAAATAGAAGACACATAGCATAATAGAACAATGTCTTGATAACTTCAATTCATTATAATTCTTCTTCTTCAATGGGTCTGGGATCACAATACTGTGGGTGTCCTTACATAGGAAGAGATTACCATTCACCCACAACTTCATTTCCCACGTGCTTCTTGTATGTGTCTTTCCATAGATGCTTTAACAAAGGATCAGCTCCACATATGGGAGGCCTTTCTTTTGGGTCAGTTTATATTATGTGGGTACCCATGAAACATCTGTTATCACCAGTGGTTACACTGTGCTATAACACAATGGTGGCCTCAGGGGCCAGACAGTCAGAAGGTATTGGACATTTTGTTTTTATGTGAAATGTCCCCAAACTCTTATGCTTTTTGAATTCTTTCATGAGCTTTTTCCAAGTGACCTGTCTACGTCCACTTTTGTTTTAACACAGCTGACTGACATTTCCTGATATTGTCAATATGTCTCAGCCTGTCTCCAGGTGCACCTTGTCTTCCTCTCCGGCTGCACCTTGTCCTCCTCTCTGATTTGCTATGGGCTTACAAGTCAGACAGTCAAGCCTATAACTGAGCCCAAAATAAGTCAGTAAGGTCTAGAACTGTGGATTGTGACCCCAATGGGGTTGAGACCCATAGTTTAAGAAGCAATGAAGGGGTCACAAGTGGAAAAAGTTTAAGAAGCCCTGGTCTAGATGATGTCTTAATGGGCTTTCACAAAAGGTAAAACGAAACAAATAATATGAATTAAAGTACATGGGCCTTTTTGTTTTTCCAAGTTCTCAGAAGTCTTTTTTATTATTTCTTCTTTCTCCCACATCTCACTCTTCTCCATCCCAGTAGAATGAAAGTTCTTTGTGGCCACAGAGATCATTTTGTCTTTTTATCTCTAATACCTAGCATGTTATCTTGCATCTAGTGGGTGCTTTAAAATGGTTCAGGTGAATTCTTGGTTCTCATTGTGCTTGGACAGCTGAGGTGCTGAATTGGTGCATTCCAAATAATTTGTATCCATTTTCTCAAAAATAACGGATCCATCACTTTCTAAGTATGCTCTTCTTGAACAATGGTACCTAAAGCTCAAATTCATTTTCTCCCTTTCCACCCACTCCCCACCCTCCATGACCTTGCCTTCTGTGACAGGGTACTATTCCAAGAATAAGGAGTTGAGATAACACATTCATTGTTAAGGGACTGTTTTATTGATCTGACATATTCCCAGAGAAAGAGAGCCTGCGCAAGAGCACATGTTGGCATGTGTAAATCAGCAGTCCTTTTATAAGTACAAGGTGGTATTGGAACATTTGTCATCCTCAGAAAAAAAAATAGACTGCATTGGGGCCAATGACTCTGTTCCTGCTTTTACTGATGTGGTGACCCTTTGGGCCCCTCTCTGAGGCCTGTGTTCAGTCAGACATTGAGGCAAGCACATGGTAACATGGGGTGGACCTGTTCTAAGAGGGGAGGAGACACTCAGAAGTTACAGAGAAAAGACTGGTCTCAGATGACTGCTCTTAAAGGGTTCTCTTCTGCTCTTTTATATATATCCAAGAACACTTAATTTGTGAAGTATGTGAAACTTCAATGCCTTAAGTATGGTATTACTCAACATTCTGTCCCTTTAACAAAATCATGACTGGTGAAAGAACTTATCCCGAATTGTGATATTGACCTGTGAAAATTGACCTGAACTCACTCTGTATAAAATGATGGTATGGAGGTAGGCAAATGGAAACATTTCTAATATATTTGCTGCTAATTTCAAGAGGAATGGGGCAGCTAGGTGGCACAATGGATAGAGCGCCCAGGCCTGGAGTAAGGAAGACATCTTCCTAAGTTCAAATCTGGCTCCAAACATTTACTACCGGGGTGACTCTCAGCAAGTCACTTAATCCTGTTTGCCTCAGTTGTCTCCTCTGCAAAATGAGCTGGAGAAGGAAATGGCAAACCACTCCAAGTATCTTTGGTAAGAAAATCTCAAATGGTCTCATGAAAAGGCAGACATGACTGAAAAATGATTGCTTGTCCTTGATGTTCACAGATTCTACATTCACAGTGGTAGCTAACAGCAACTAGATGGCACAGAGTGATAGACTTGGAGTCAGGAAATCCTGAGTTGAAATCCTGCCTCAGTCACTAGTTGTGTAATCCTGGGCAATCACTTAACCTCTCTAGATTCAGTTTCCTCATCTATAAAACAGGGATAACGGCATCTATTTCACAGGGTTGTTGTAAGGATAACATGAGATAATTTATGTATTTTGCAAGCCTTAAAGTGCTATATAAATGCTAAATATTCACAGCTGATTTTGGAATGTTACTTAACAGCTATGATGCAAAACTATCTTTTTCTATATATGTCTTTTGGAAAGGATGGTCCCTCTTTCCAAAAATGGACCTTGCCATAGTAATCTCTAGGTAAGACTAGTAAGACATGTGCTAAGCAGAGCTATTCCCTGAAGACCATCTAGAGGATTCAGCTGTTATTAAAGAAAATAGCTTGACTTCTAAGTCAAATGAAAAATTTATTTTTAACAGTATTTTGTAATCTATTTTTGACCTATTTTTTCTAAGTATAATTCAAGATCTTAGCTATGGCATATAAATTTTTAAGTGGTATAAGGTTTAGCTACTTGAATGATCAGCTCTTCCTATGTACAATTGAGAAAATTATTATTAATAAATAATAATTTGGGAATATCCAGAGTTCTCCCCCTTTTTTGAAAGTCCTCATTTTAAGACTTAGCCTCTGAAGGACAGAACTGATGATGACAGATAGGATTAACATTCTCCTCCATCTAGGTATTGCTGCCCCATCCACCCTTACAAAGAATTTGATCTAAACTATGGCCGATAGTCTTCTCTGTCCAGGCTTGAGTGTGGGATATAGACCCTTTGACCATATTTGCTCCTGAGGTTGGGGGTGATTTGGAAGTAAATGATATGACCAGATTTATGTTCCCCCAGCCTCTCATTAGAGACCCTCATTGCAATATTCATTCTCTCTCATTGTTAACCAATCAGAGTTGACTGCTACCCTCAGGAACACTCACTCTTCCAACAGCATATAAACTATGAACCTAGAACCATGACTGGTCTCTGGCATTTGAGAATGTCACTGACCCATTTTATTGGCAACATTCTAATATTATTATTAAAATGATCAACTACCCAGAAATTATATCTCTCAAACTTTTGAAAAGTCAAAAGTGATATCAATTTTGACCAGCCAGAGCTCTCTCCTGAGTTCTAGAACTTGGTACCTAAAGACAGGGCATTTTTTTTTTTTGTGAAATTATTTGCCCAACAAATCTCAGTAAAGCACTCAGTCTGATGAACTCCAGGATATGGTAAAAGATATATCATTTTATTGATTTCAAATATATGCCAGCTACTAATGTTCTCTTTTAAAGGTTTTCTATAATATTAAAATGACAAAGTTTATTCAATATAATAATTTAGGGCAATAAGTGACCATCTGTCAGCCAGAAGAAGGAAAGACATCTTCCATGGATCAATGAAATAGCTATGACAAAAAACAATGAACCACCTTAATTTTCCCATTCAAATTTTCTACATTTTTCTATCAAAAATCACACTTATGTTCTGTGTAAGTACAGATGCAGGGAAAAAATTCCAATTAAGCTGCAATTCTGTAAATCTAGAATCAGTTTACACTGATGGTTTTTCTCTTGTGCTTGCATTGTTTAAAATGTTATTGCTGTAATTGGAAGAGGATAAATGATCAGTTGAGCAAGGAGGCTGCACTGAAAACACAAATATTTTAAATCTGAAATGTACAGGGAATCACAGATTACAGTAATTTAAAAACAGATAGATATACAGGTCTACAGATTTCTTTACTCATTTTTTGCTCTTATTTTTTTAAAAACTATGAATATCATGATTAATTTGTGTTATAACATAAGCACAAGGAGAGTTAATCAAGTGACATATATTATAACAACTAATTCAAAGTCTCTCTCTTTAAGAATTAATAGAGGAGTAAAGATGACTACAAAAAAAGCAGAAAATTATCAAGGACAAAAAAAGGTATGTTTCAAGACACTTAGATGAGGGAGGGATAGATTACATCTTGTCTGTAGGGGCAAGGGAAAGAATAGTGCTTTATTACAGAGAAAAATAACTAAACTGGTTTTTAAAAGATGGACAGTATTTCATTAGCTGGATAAAGAAGCGATATATTCCTAGAATAAGGAATGATATGATCAAAAGAGGGATAGAAGGGAAAGTATTAGTTATGTTTAGAGACCACCTTGAAAAACAGATCAATTCAGGCAGAGCTTGGGCTATTATTTGGTGCAGGATATTAGGAAGTAAGTCTAGAAAGGTGAGTGAGGGCTATATTGTGTAAAACACTGAATGCCAGAACAAGGAGTTTGGATGCTATTCTGTAAGCAAAATGGGATTACTGAAGGTTTTTGAGGATTGTATGTGTGAAAGGATGCTATGATTAGAGCTATGTTCCAAAGAGTTTATTCTGGCCATAGCAGACAACAGAAAGAAGAAACCAACTGTAATAGGAGGCCAATTGTAATAGGGTGAGGTCATGAAGGCAATGAAAATAAATAAAAGGGGAGAGGATGGAAAAACATTGTAGAGGTAAAGTAATACTTGACAAGTGGAAATTGGAGGTGAAGGAGAATAAGAATCAAAGATAAGTCTGCCATTTTGAGTCTTGTTAACTGGGAGAAAAGCAGTATACTTATGGTGATAAATTAATTTTAAAGTAATTTTGCCAATCTCATTTTTAATACTGCTATTAATTAATAAAAAATCTTCAAGACTGCATAAAATCTTCAAGATTGTAGAACTAATGGGAAGAGTACTGGAACTGAAGTCAAAGGACTACTTCATTTCTGATATCAGGACGTTATACTCATGATGAACAAGACTTTCAGAGAAGCAAACAGCCTCTTCTGTTTCAGAGATATTATGTTCAGAAATATTATGGAAATTCGCTTTCTCAAGCTAGACAGCACTTGGTATCTCTTTAGGCATGTCCAAGCTTGAGCTGAGAAGAACTGCAATTCTACTTAATGCTAGTAAGTCTATTTTTTTATGACTGTGTAAATCCCCTGATTTGTCAAGTTTATTAAAGAACTTACCAAAAAAGCTTTTGGGAACTGGGGATATGTGAATCTTCAGGTATATCAATATCTTTGGGGTCTCCAGTGTAATAGAAAAAATCTCCATCAATATCTGATTCTCCATAATTAAAATCCCTGCGAGTCATGAACTGGGAACTTAGGAAAAATTATTCAGCTTTTCTGGAACTGATTTCCTCACCTGTATAATGGTGGAGGTGTAGAGGTAGGAATGGGGTGGGGGAAGGGTTACAGAGGTATTGAACTGAATGATCTCTAATGTCCCTTCCAGTTTCAAATTTTATGATACTGTCATCAAAACTTCCTTGGTTCTTTCTATCCTAATCCAATTCTAATGATAATTTTCATTTTAAAAAAGTTATCACACTTCTTTTCAATCTTCATTTAATAAAGGAGAAAAGAAAATTTTAGCTCTACTACTAGATTTCTTAGTTTCACTAGACTACAGAAATATATTAATATAAGCAATCCAAGGTCCACATAACTGATAAAAGAAAATACAATAGACAAGACAATATTCCCTGGCACAGAATCACAATTTTTAGTATAGGTATTCTTTAATATACAAGGTAGCTAAAATTAACTTTTAAGGTTTACTATTAAAAGATTTTGCAATATATGTATGTGTGTATGCATATATATACACATATACATATACACATAAACTATGAGTAAGGCTACCATTAAAGAAACAGTCCATTATAGAAATGCTGGGGGTGGTTTGGGAGGGGTGTGTGTCCAGATTTGTGATTTCATCTGTGCAAGGAACTCCCAGTGTAAATTGCCTCCACCGATTCTGACTGGTGCCTTAAGAGTCTCAGAAACCTTTCTGTGGGCATTACGGGGACTTGCCCCTAGCTTCATTGCTTTTATGTGTCACATAAAGGACTTGACTCCAGGTGTTTCTAACTCCCATGTCAGGCAGCTATCTACATGCAATATCAACTTTCATGTGGCATCTATCTTTCTATTTGTCTGTCTGTCTCTGTGTACAATATTTTTTTTAAAAAAACTTCCTCATGTGATATACTTTGGGGAGTCATAAGCCCACATTGCAAGAAATCTTTAAATAAATGAGCACAAAGCATCTGTCCTAAAAATGACCTATGCTGAGATGAGTCAACTGGATATGCAAAGACCTTTTGAGAGAATTATGTGCAAAGAAAAGCATTTGCAAATTTTCAGAAACTCTAGAGTGCAATTATTTGAGGGTGTCAGGCAAATAGCCATTTATGCTTCTTTATAAAATCTGTATCCATGTACAATTAGAACAGTGAAAGGAGCCAATTACAGTGGCACTTAACCCAGTTAGAAGGATCATTTTAAAGTTCAAAGAATAGTTGGTAGAATAATGAAAAGTACAATACTTTAAAACTGAAAAATAAGGCTACCATTACCTAGAATTAGGTATACAGTAAAAGCTTGTTGTTATACTGGTCATTGGGTATGATTCCCACATTATAGATTTTTCCATGTTTTATGCTAAAAGATATAACTACATGTCCCTAAATCCTTTTAGAACACAGTTTGATTCATAATAGAAGTGAAAGAAGCAATGCAATATAATGAAAAGATTCAGAATCTCCAAGTTTGAATCATCTGACTCTTATGGGCTGTGTGACCATGGCAAATTATTTAACTCTTGGCAAGCTTCATTTTTCCTTAGAATCTGAAGTGTGGATGACTATAGGAAAGAAAATACTTTATTTTCCTTTGATTCATCTTTCCTGTCTTATAATTTGACTGAACAACACAAATCAGTAGGCTCCAAATCAGTAACTTCAGAGTCTTCTATATTCTGTCATTATTCCTTCTCATAGAGCATACCCTCAAGATACCAACAATATTTATCTCACAATGCAAGTGTGAGGCAAATTATTTAAAAATCTTCAAGTATAGTTTAAATGTTATAATTATTATTCTAGTTTAGGGTAAGGAGTAATTTGTGTGTATTTGAAAAAGTGCAGGTCAAAAGATACTAATTACACATTGTCCCTTCAGTGTAGCTAAGCTCCGATTTGAATGGATCTGGTATTAGTGGCCTAGGGGATGATGGGAATTTAAAGGAATTTACTTAGCCCAACCCAAACATCAAGCAGGCTTCAGGGAGTTCCTACTGAGGTAGAAATAAAGTGGTCCAAAAACAATAAATTAATTTGCCAGGCTATTGCTCTGCTGGCTGGGAGTGGCTGTGGATCTGACTCACAAAAGAACTCAAATAGCTCTGAAGCAATGGGTTAGCTTTCTTAGACAAAAAAAGTCACACAGTAGCTACAATTAAGTTGAAAGATGGTCCATTTTGACAGCAGCTCTCCGGAGAATATAGACAAGCTTATTAGAAGAGAAGGCTGTTCAGCAATTATCAACAGTAAGTAGCTCTACAAGGAAGTAGCAAGGTTTTCCAGCTGGGACTCAACGATAAAATCATGAGATTCTCAGACTGCAAGTATTCCCTCTCCAATCCACAGCACTGCAATTTGTGAGAAAGTACTCTTCTACATATGAGAATATTTTTTCTTTGTCATTTACTGTGATATCCTGTATAATCGAAGGCCTTTAGTTAACCTTCAGTTGATGTGTTTCTTAGTTTGGCTTGGAAAAATCGAATGTGACTTCAGAGTTCTGGTTTGAACATCAAACAGATATAAAAGTGGATATGTTTGCAAATAACATTTGAAAAAGAGTTCCTTCAACGTGGCCACAGTATTCAGGGCATCATACTGAAATGGTTCTGGGCTCTGTGTATGTGTGTGTTCATATAGATGTGTGTGTACTTGAGTTTTGTAAAACATAGTAAAGTTATAACATGTGGCATAGGACTGTTATTGCAGTGGATCTTTTCTATTACTAACAAATCTTATTCTCTATAGGAAAAAAAGTGAGATCAAAATATTCCATTCCTAAGAGAAATTATTTTGAATGCCTAAGGTAATATGCAACCAAGGATGTGTGTTTTTTAAAAAAAATAAAAGTGGGGGCGGAGCCAAGATGGCGGAGTAGAAGGACGCACGTTTACGAGCTCCGAAACCAAAGCCCATAGAATTAATGTAAGAAGAGACCCCCATAACTTCTGGGTCAATACAAGGTGTGCAGAAATGGAGTGGAAGAGATTTCCGTTCCAGGGAGCCCTGGAGACCCGTCCCCAGGGTCCGTTGCGCTCCAGAAAGCGGACCCCACCCCCAGCGCTGCCCTGGCCGCAGCCCCAGAGAAGCTGACCCGAGCAGGCTTCAGACATGGAAGCTCCGGCAGCCGGGAAAGTCCCTCCGCCCACAGAAGCTACAGGTCAGTGAGAGAGAAGGCCGGGCTGGAGGAGGGGGGAGCAGGGCGTCTCTGTGACTCGGGCCCCCTCGGGAGGAAGCGGTGGCAGCAGAGACGGGGGCAGGAAGCGGCGGAGGCAGAGGCGTGGGCAGCAGCTGAGGCGGCAGCGGCCCAGGACTCAGGAATCCCCAAGCAGCAGGCAGGATCTTCATTACGGGAGGTTTCTGCATAAAACCTGACGGAGCTGAGCCTGGGAGACGGTCCTGCCCCCACCCCGCTCTATTACTGAAGGCCTCTGCATAAAGCCCCTGAGGGAACTGAGCCTAGGAGGCGGGCCCCCCACCCCGCCCCCACCCGCTCCGTTCCTGAAAGTCTCTGCAGAAAGCCCCTGAGGGAACTGAGCCTGGGAGGCGGCCCTGCCCCCACCCCAGCGCCAGAACTAAAGCTTGCCGTGGAAAGCCCATTTGAATCTCAGAGGCCAAGCACTAGCTGGGCGGATCCAGGCGGGGGTGGAAAGAAATCTCAGAAGTCAAGTCACTGGCTGGGAAAATGCCTAGAAAAGGGAAGAAAAATAAGACTATAGAGAGTTTTTTCCAACAAATGCAAATGATCCCGACATTCAGATCTCATGACGAGGACGTATTCTTGCCATCAGGGAAAGACGTGGAGGGCGGGGCCTCAGAACCCCAGACACCCCAGGGGGGTGGCAGGTGGGCTCAGGCCTTGGAAGAGCTCAAAAAGGATTTTGAAAAGCAAGTTACACAGGTGGAGGAAAAACTGGGAAGAGAAATGACAGAGATGCAAGAAAAGTATGAAAAAACGGGTCAATATCTTGGTAAAGGAGACCCAAAAAAATGCTGAGGAAATTAACACCTTGAAAAATAGGCTCACTCAATTGGCAAAAGAGGTTCAAAAAGCCAATGAGGAGAAGAATGCTTTCAAAAGCAGAATGAGCCAAATGGAAAAAGAGGCTCAAAAGCTCACTGAATTTAATAGTTCTCTCAAAATTAGAATGCAGCAGATGGAGTCTAATGACTTTACGAGAAACCAAGAAATCACCAAACAAAACCAAAAGAACGAAAAAATGGAAGAGAATGTGAAATATCTCATGGGAAAAACAACTGACCTGGAAAATAGATCCAGGAGAGACAATTTAAAAATTATGGGACTACCTGAAACTCATGATCAAAAAAAGAGCCTAGACATCATCTTCCATGAAATTATCAAGGAAAACTGCCCTGACATTCTAGAACCAGAGGGCAAAATAAGTATTGAAAGAATCCATCGATCACCACCTGAAAGAGATCCAAAAAGAGAAACTCCTAGGAATATTGTGGCCAAATTCCAGAACTCCCAACTCAAGGAGAAAATCTTGCAAGCAGCTAGAAAGAAACAATTCCAGTACTGTGGAAATACAATCAGGATAACTCAAGATCTAGCAGCTTCTACATTAAGGGATCGAAGGGCGTGGAATAGGATATTCCGGAAGGCAAAGGAACTAGGACTCAAACCAAGAATCACCTACCCAGCTAAACTGAGTATAATACTTCAAGGGAAAATATGGTCTTTCAATGAAACAGAGGACTTTCAATCATTCTTGATGAAAAGACCAGAGCGGAAAAGAAAATTTGACTTTCAAACACAAGAATGAGAAGAAGCATGAAAAAGTAAACAGCAAAGAGAAGTCTTAAGGGACTTACCAGAAGTGAACTGTATACATTCATACAGGGAAAGACAATATTTCTAACTCTTAAAACTTTTCAGTATCTGGGTAGTTGGTGGGACCACACATACAGATGTACACGCATGCACACACATACACACATGCACACACATACAGAGACAGAGAGCACAGAGTGAACTGAATAGGATGGGACCATACCTTAAAAGAAATTAAGGTAAATGGTGAGAGAGAAAGGTAGTGGGAGGAAAGAGGGGGAAATGGAAGGGGGTAACTATATGTCATTTAAGAGGCAAGTAAGAGATTTTTTTAGTGGAGGGAAAAAGGGGAGAGCTGAGAAAAAAAAAAAAAAAAAACAAGAAGATTACCCTCATCACATTTGACTAAACGAAGGAGTGAAATGCACACTCATTTTGGTATGAAAACCTATCTTACAGTTTAAGAAAGGGGGGGAGAAGGAGATATTTCAAGGGGGGGGATGATGGAAGGGAGGGCAAAGGGAGGAGGGAGCAATTTGAAGTCAACACTTGGGGAGGGACAGGATCAAAAGACAGAAGAGAAACAACGAGGGGCAGGTTAGGAGGGATGGTAATCCAGTTAGTCTTACACAACACGACTATCAGGGAGGTCATTTGCAAAACTACACAGATAGGGCCTATATTGAATTGCCTGCCGTCCCAAAGGGCATGGGTGGGGAGGGAGGGATGGGGAGAATTTGGAACTCAAAGCTTTAGGAACAACTGTTTAGTATTGTTGTTGCAACTAGGAAAGAAGATATACAGTTAATGAGGAATAGAAAGTCATCTGGCCCTACAGGAGAAAAGAGAAGATGGAGACAAGAGAAGGGAGGGATGACAGAAGAGAGGGCAGATTGGAGATAGGGAAAATTAGATTGCTTGGGGTATTGGGGTGGGGGGAGGGGATAAAAGGGCAGAAAATTTGGAACCCAAAAATTTGTGAAAATGAATGTAAAAAGTTAAATAAATAAATAAAAAGGTACAGCAAAAGTCATTTGTTACATCTTGAGTGAGCTTTCCCTTCAGAAAGATAGGTCAGTGTGTTTTCCAATTAAGTATGTTACATGGCCCAGCTAGGAAGGCTCCTTAGTAATCTTATCACTGTCCTCTCTTTTTTTAAACTCTCTCATCACATCCTTTCTTTTTAGGCACATCCCATTTTAAAAGGAATTTAATTTGCACTATTGCACTGTTACAGCCCTAGTTGGTAGAACATTCAAGAAGTATATAAAGCCCTTTTCTCACAATGATGCACCCACTGTGCAGTCAGTAATGCCATCACATTTGATAGGCAGGAAAACAAAGAGGTTAAGTGACTTGCCCACAATCAACTAGCAAACCAAAGTGCAGGAATCTAAACACAGATCTTCAGACTTCATGGTCCAGCATTCATTTCACTACCTTCTCCCAAAACTGATTTAGATGTGGATTGATTTTTTTTAAATGATTTCAGATTAAGCTGACATATATGTTTTTCCTTTCTACTCAGAGAGGGTTTTTTTTGACTATTTCAAACACATGCACAAATTTTATGTGGTTAAAAAAAATTGTTTTATATTTGAACTTCAGGATTAAGAGCAATGCCTATTGCTAGAAAGCTGAAATACTTTCATTATAAAAAGTCATGAAGATCCCAAATAATATTAAAAGGAAATTAACTTTCTCTATAAGCTGGTTTTATTTGTTTCCTTGTAAACAACGGCGTCTTCCATTTCAAATCTAAAAGAAAGATCTTTTCTTCTATTCCCTGATATGACAAAGGTGGGAAAGCTAGGCTTAATGCTGCTTCATTCAACCCACTCAGGTAAAGCTGAGCTCTGAAAGAGTAGGTAGGTGATCTGAAGTGCTAACAATAGTTGATTTCTTGAGCAACCTTTTTAAGGCCAAGTGATTTAAAGGCAAAGCAAAATTTCATATTCCAGTAGGAAAATAATTTTACTTTCACATAGCACCAAAGGAAGCTTATTTCATAGGATCCTTGGAAACAGAATTGGAAGGAAACTTAGAGATTATCTTGTCTGAATGCTGATTTTCACAGAGAAGGACACTGAGGCTCAGAGTAACTAAATGATTTACTTCTAGTTAACAAACATTCTTAAGAAGATGTGCTTGGCATACAATTAAGATCAGACATGTTTACAGGTAACATTTGAAAAATCATGTTTATCAGTACATGCAAATAAAATTTTCTATTGTAGCAGTAGTTTTAAGCCAGAACAAACTCTTTATTAATCCTTCATTTTTTAAGTTTATTAGTTTTTTTATTTTATTTATATTTTTATTAGTTTATTTAGTTTTCAACATTCACTTTTATAAGATTTTGAGTTCCAAATTTTTCTCCCTCCTTTCATTCCCTTCCCACTCCCCAAGATGTCAAGCAATCTGATATAGGTTATACATGTACAATCCTATAAACATATTTCTGTGTTTGACAAAAACTGCTAGGAAAATTGGATAACAGAGTGGCGGAAACTAGGCATAAACCAATGCCTGACATCATACACAAGAATAAAGTCCAAATGGGTACATGATCTAGATATAAAGATTGATACTATAAACAAATTAGTAGAGCAAGGAATAGTGTATTTATCAGATTTATGGAGAAGGGAATAATTTCTGACTAAAGAAGAGATAGAAAGCATTATGAAGTGCAAAATGGATAATTTTGATTACATTAAACTGAAAAGTTTTTGTACGACCAAACCCAATGCAACCAAGATTAGGAGGAAAGCAGAAAACTGGGAAAGAATTTTTGCAACTAGTGTCTGTGAAAAAGACCTCATTTCTAAAATATATAGAGAACTGAGTCAAATGTACAAGAATACAAGTCATTCCCCAATTGATAAATGGTGAAAGGATATGAACAGGCAGTTTTCAGAGGAAGAAATTAAAGATATCTCTAGTCATATGAAAAAATGCTCTAAATCACTATTACAAAACAACGCTGAGATACCACATCATACCTATCAGATTGGCCAACATGACAAAAAAGGAAGATGATAAATGTTGAAGAAGATGCAGGAGAGTTGAAACATTAATTCATTGTTGGTGGAGCTGTGGACTGATCCAACCATTCTGGAGAGCACTTTGGAACTATGCCCAAAGGGCTACAAAAATGTGCATACTCCTTGATCCAGCAATATCACTTCTAGGAGTCTGTCCCCAAGAGATCATAAAAATGGGGAAGGGTCTCACACATACAAAAATATTTATAGCAGCACTCTTTGTGGTAGCCAAAAACTGGAAATCAAGGGGATGCCCATCAACTGGGGAATGGTTGAATAAATAATGGAATACTATTGTGCTGTAGGAAGATGAACAGGAAGACTTCAAAGAGACCTGAAAAGACTTATATGATCTGATGCTGAGCAAAAGGAGCAGAACCAGGAGAACTCTGTACACAGCAACAACCACAGTGTGTGAGGATTTTTTCAGGTAGACTTAGAACTACCTTGCAATGCAAGAACTTAAAAATTTCCCAATGGTCTTTTAAGGCAAAATGCCTACTACATCCAGAGAAAGAACTATGGAATTCAATCGCAGAATGTAGCAGATCATTTTCTTTTTTATTACCTTTTGGTTTGTTATATGACTTCTTCCGTTCATTTTAATTCTTCTGTGCAACATGACTATGGTGAAAATGTATTTAATAGAAATGTATGTGTAGAACCTACATAAAATTGTATGCCATCTCAGGGAGGGAGGGGTGAGGTAGAGGCAAAGAAAGGGGAGAGAGGGAAAAAACATCTAAGTTATATGGTAGTGATTGTAGAACACTGAAAATAAATAAAATAATAATTAAAAAAAGAAATAAATAGGGGTTATAAAATTTAAAAAAAATATTTCCACATTAGTCATGTTGTGAAAGAAGAATCAGAACAAAAGGGGAAAAAAACGAGAAAGAAAATAAAACCCAGAAAAGTGATCTGCATTCAGATTCCATAGTTCTTTGTCTAGATGTGGGTAGCATTTTCCACCAGGAGTCTTTTGAAATTGTCCTAAACCATTGTGTATGCAGAGCCAAGTCTAGAAAAGTTGATCAAACCAAACTTTGTCCAATGATGGTGAGTTTTAAATATAAAAATATATTAATATCAATTTCTAAATTATATTTTTGAGTTGGCCATGTATGCCAGAGATTTCTATGCAAGTAGACACTTAGAGGCAGACCTCCTCAGTACGCTGGGTAGATCCCTGTGGGGGATTCTTAAGAGGACATGGACAAGAGGCACACAAGGTGAAAGGGCCTAGATAGGTTGGAATTCATACCACTGAAGAGAGTGTCTGTATGAGGAGATCAAAAGTCCAACAAAATGTTACATGTGTATTTCCTGGTTTCAGAGAATGGTAGGGCTGAAAGTTTCCCCAAACAGCAGACAGGACAATTCTTTATTTTTCAGATGTGGAAAAAAATCAGAGAAGCTAGTGGACTTTGTCACAGTAGCATAGCTAATTAGGGTGTCAAAGCTCCCTAAGGTAGAAATCCCAATCCAATGCTCTTTCTACTTCTCTGTAATTATTTTATTCTTTATGACTTAAAAAAAATCTTTTATTCTGGCTGTGAGATTTTCAATCAAGTAAATTTAACGGAAATAAAATAAGAAAAAAAATCAGATTTGGATTTTTAAATGTTAAATCATTGTTGTACCACCTTTTAGAAAATCCATTCCAGGTTTGCTAAACCTATTGAAAATTCATGGAAATAAAATGTTCTACAAGTGGCAATACTCCTCACAAAGGAAAAGAACTCACTCAGGATATCTCTCCCCACATTACCCAGTTTTGACCTACCCTCAAAATAATCAAAGGATTAACAAGTACACACTGTTCCCTTCCCAATGCTGATGGTTTTTTATGCTCTCACCGTCACATCTTGAAATTGAAGTCTCATTGCCGAGCCAGAGGGTTGAGGACGGCTAGTGATTTCTAATATGGTTCTCAGAAGGATATCCAGCAAGCTGGTCACGATCACATCTATTTCTTCCAGAACAGATTTTTCCTAAAGAGAAAAAATATAAATATTTACACATATGTATACTGTATTTGTGGTGAACATAACATAGATTTCTATTTCCCTTTCTAAACGTTAAGGGAAAAATGGATTTTCCGAATTGAGAATAAGCATTATAAAATTTTAGAGCTGGAAAGCACCTTGGAAATTATCTAGTTCAATTCCTTTGTTTTATGGATGGTGATTTTCTAAGGGCTATAGAATTAGCCAGTAGTAGGCCAACTAAAATTGTGCCATTAATAATCTTTACATTTTTACTATACATTTTTTCTCTGTCCCAGAAATCCATTTTAGGAAATAGGAAAGAATAGTTAACAAGTTCTTTAAAATTATCAATAAAATCCCTATACAAAAAAATTGAGATACACAGGCAATTGTGCCCTCTGTAACAAGCCTGGAACCTTTCTGCCAGGCCAAATGTGGCAGTACTGTAAAAGATAATCTACTGAGCCAGTTCTAATACAATATCTGAAATCACCAAAATTGAGAAGACACACTATGCCCACTGTTTCACATTGATTCCAAGCTGCTGGTAATTAGGACTCAAAACAGCTGCACAGGGAAACATTCTGAGGACAGGTAGTTAACCACTAGAAGAAAGCTATTTTGCAAATCTGCCTTAAAGAAAGTAAATACTGAAGGATTCTTGGCCAGAGATTTATAACACATTTTCTTATATTATGTGCATATATGTGAATGTATGTGTATTTGGGGGTTGACTGGGGATGGGAGTCTAGATTTGTTATTTCATCCACGTGAAGAACTCCCATTATGGAAACTTCCTGTACCAGTCAATACAGATCAACAATTTCACATTGGTTATAGAATTAGAGCTGGAATGAATTTAGAGACCTGTGAGTCCAACTGCATCTCCCTGGAACTGAGGCACCAAAATGAATTGCCTAGGGCCCATACCCATAAGTGCCTGAAGAAAAATTTGAACCTAGATTCTTTCTGATTCCATGTCTGGCACCCTATCTGCAAGGAACTGGCTGTTTGAGTGAAAGGGCAATGACCTGCTCAAGGTCACATAGCCTTTTTCAAAGACAAGGCTTGAAGGCAAATCTTCCTAACAGCCAGGTCTTTTATTTAATATGTTAAGTTACTTCTTAATATATACTATGAGTACATTACCCATTCCCTGGAAAACTCACAGATATCTTTTTGGCTACTCCCAGCCCCCATTTTCAGAGTGTGAGTCAGAATCTCATTCTCTGTTACCTAGAGACTCTCTGTCATTTCTAAGCTAAAAAGAACATGAAATTCAAAATCACTTCACCTGATGCTTACAGCAAACCCTGTTTATTTTCTCGTTAGTAATAAGAATTTGAGAAAAACCAACCCAACAAGGCAAGACGTGATGGTCTTTTCCTATATTCATAAGAGATGAAGACTACAGACTTTCACTCACAATACTGCTCCATCCTCCTCCTCATTTCTCCACTCACTCCCATTTTCCCTTTCAAAGTCCCTAATGAGGTCTGGAGGCCTATGTAATATAACCGAAGTAAAAGTCAGTCATCCTTTAAAGCATTTCTGGTCTTTTACTCAGCAATAGCTCTATTCCCAGGAGAGTTGGAGTCAAAATTCCATAACCCAATTTCACCTACTATCAAGTCTTTTTACTAGAATAGGAGTAAGGAAAATCGAGAGGAGATAAAAAGCATAGACTAATAGAGAGAAAAAAACACAAATGAATAGGAAGAATCACTGTCCAGTAATGATCTGGCTCATGGTAAAGTTACTTAAAAGAAAAAAATCACTGCCAATGAGCATCACGCCTTAATAATGGTGCTGGAGTTACAAAACTGGACAAGAAAGCTATTTATACATATAAAGAGGAAAACGGTAACTTGTAATCTAACACCTAGAACTCCCTTCCATCAAGTACCAAGAGCATTTCGACATTTCAAATTATAAGAAAGTTCTTTTTTAGGTACTAGCTAGAATTTTACTCAAACAGTAACAAAGAAGACAATGGAGATGATGATATGTAAGTATGTTTCAAGCTCTGCAACATGCTTTACAAATATTATCTCATTTAATACTCACAACAGCCCTAGGAAGGTAAAAGCTATTATTATATACATTTTACTGTGGAGGCAACTGAGGCTGACAGAAGATAAATGACTTATCCTGGATCTCACTGCTAGTAACTGTCTGAGGCTATGTTTGAACTTGAATTTTTCTCCAGGTCCAGCATTCTATCCACTGCACTCCCAAGATGCCAAAGATATTGAAACTTGGGATTTCAGGGAAACAGGTAGGAGATAATAGCTTAACTCTTTGCAACTTAGAAATCATGGGTGGATGCTATAGTGTATCTCTAAGAGAAGGGTTCTTCTTAACCTTTTTTTTGTCATGGATTCCTGTGGCAGTTTAATGAAGCCTGTGGACCCCTTCATAGAACAATGCTTTCAGATGCGGAAAATAAATTGCATAACAACTTCAAAGGAAACCAAAGGTTAATGAAAATTAAAATGTGTTTTTCCCCATTCAAGTGTATGAACCAGTTGGAGATCTATGGCTCCCTATTTAAGAAGCCCTGGGATATGATATTTCCAGGTTCCAGGAGGATTTACTCCAAAAGGATAGTCCCTTTAGGATCCAGCTACTGATCCAGTCTTGTCACGAAGATTTTCATGAATTTGAACAATAATAATAATGGTTATAAAATGTCAAACAGCTAAAAGAGACCTTAGAAGCCTTGAATACCCTCATTGTAACTAAGACATTTGAGGTCCAAGACTTTCAGCTAACTTGCCCGAATTTAGACAGATAGTAAGCATCAGACATGGAATCTGAACGTAGGTCCTTTAACTCAGATTCGGTGTTTTTTCCACTAAATCACACTTTACATTTCAATAGCACTTCACAACTTCCCAAATGTGCCCATATCCATTCTCACACGATACCCATAATTCTGCAGTGTAAGCTGGATGGATATTATCATCTCCATTTTAACTGTGAGGATCTTTGGACTCAGAGAGTTTAAATGGCAAACATGGGGCTAGAATATAGGTCTTTGGTCTCCAATTCCAGTGCTTTTTCCACTATATCAGACCACCTCATAACAATAAAATCTTTGCTTTGTAGGAAGGAATTTGTCCTTCCCAAAGAATATTTTTCATATCAAGACTGAAGATACTTGTGGGATGCCTCAACATGTCCATTTATTCTCACTTTCCATTACAGCCTTTTCTTTAAATTGAAGGTTGGGGGATCTAAAGTGCTCAGAGTAATAGTGTTTTGCTTGCTGAAAATCAGTTCTACTATCTAAGAAAAATTATTTCAGTATGAAAAGAAGAAAAGGTAAACCCAGGTGAAAATCAGAACAAGTGCCATAGAGGCTTATATCTTAGTGATGGCATTTTTTTTAACCTCCATGTCTTAGTGTTATTTGATTTGTAGAAGACACCTATGGAAGTTATATAAGTTTATATGACTGTTTACTTACTGAGCTATTTTTCTTGATGAGACAAAATATGTTGCTAAGAATGCGTGCACACATGATGAGGTCCTTTTGCTCCTGTAAATGCATATGGAGGTGATGTAGAACAACAGGCAGAAGTATGTATCGAGAATCTGAAAAGGAAAAAGTAGTTAGTATCACTTCTTTCAGAGGTCCCACTGGAACATATTCCCTTCTTAAAAAATATTAAAATATGTAGTTTACATTTTAAAAATTATATATGTATTTTCCTTATTGTTCTCATCGAATAGGCACCTCTGAATACTTCGGCATAAATGTATAAAAATATTTTTGTATTTATTTAAGTATTTTTTAAATCATTTGCAGATGGATGATGAATGCATCTGGCTTCCCACATAGTGCCTTGTGCTCTCCAAGGTCTCTTACTTTGGAGATCAGTTGTGTTTTTCTTCTCCAACATGGTCCCTTTAGGCAGAATAGGAAAAACTTTTGGCATCTATGGGCAAGGATTTTTACCCACAGAAAGCTCTAGCACCACTTCTATTATTTGCTATATCTTTAAATGCTCTCATGTGAGCAACGTCACATAGACTGATAGAACCTATTAGAAGCTTTATCTCTAGTTTTTACAAGTCATTTAGTCTCCAGAAATTTCATTTGGCCTGTATACGTGACCTGGACTCATTAACATGTTATATCCTCCCATTTCTAACTTGTACTCCTGCCTCTTTACTTATCTATGTCAAAAGGATAAAACAAAACAAAAATGTAAGCTTCTACAGTAAATACGTACTATTATCCCTTAGTTCTGTGTGGAAACCAAGCACTAAGGCAATGTTTGGAAATTTTGCTTTGGGTTCCAACTCAGTGGAACACAGCTTCAGGTCTACTGCCTGAGAGTAATATTCAGAATTGTGGTATGTTTCACTTAAAGAAAACAGGAGAATTCAGACTTAAAGAAGAAATTAATTGGAAGGTAATTAAATATTACAGAATAATCCATTGTTTTATGAAGCAAATGACTGCAGGGATCTTTTAAATGATAAATTTAAATATTTGTCTAGAAACCAAAAGTTATTTGAAAGAGAAGCCGGAAGCTCAAAGTGTTTGGAGATATTGAGAATTGTAATTCAATCAGACAGGAAGAAATATCATCTTTGATGTTGTTACTGTGTATTACTAACAATAAAGTGGATAACCAGGCACATGTTTATATAATACTTTAGGGCTTACAAAAGACTCTCCACAAAAATGTAAGATACATGGAAGTGATTGTAGAACACTGAAAACAAATAAAATAATAAAAAAACTCAATATACATAAATTACAAAAAAATAAAAATAAAAGACTCCCACAGGAACCCTGGGTATTAGATGGTGTAATATTATTATATTTGTTTTATAGATGTAGACAATGAAGCACAGACCATGGTCACAGAGGTTGACAGACTAGTAACCCATTACTCTTTCTACTATACAACAGATAGGATTTATAAAAATGTGATTTACATTCTAAGACCACACTCCTTGTAAGAACATGAGCTAGAAAGGTTAAGTAGAAATCCATTTGTGAAGGTCAGGTAGAGCATGGGATTACATTGCCTACACAATTTTTGCTAGGCCCCTTGAGGACAGGGATTCTTATTTTTGTTTCTGTACTCTTACTGCATAGAAGGAACTTAATAAATGCTTGCTTGCTTATTACTAGTAGTAATAACAGTTACTTGGTGGTTTTAAACTTTGAATATTGTCTTTCTTTTATTAAAAAAAATGGTCTTTACAAGTTTTCCTAAGAATCAGAGAATACAAAATTTAGGAATTATCTAAATAATCCAACAACAAAGTTTGGAAGAGTTTCTTAAAAAATAAAGTTTCTTAAATAACTCTATAATACAATAGCATGTGGGCCATAGTTACTGATCAGAATTTAAAACCTCCTCAGTCAACAGTAGCTAACTGACTATTGGACAAAGGCAAATGACAAATGGGATGTCAGCCACTGGTAAGCTAAGGGATAAGGCATGCCTCTGATACCCTTTGAAAAGCAAGAGTTGGGCAATCCATTATATCTTCCCTCGTGTCTCTTGGAAAGCATAGCAGGATGGGAAGGGGATTTAGCTCCCCTAAATTCCTTAGTTGATGGTATTTTGTATCAGAAGCACAAAGACAGAAGAGGAGCTACAGGTTCAGTAAGTGAGGAGTCAAGAATCTGGCATATGAAACTGGGATCCTTCTCAGATAACATATCCAAGAATAAAGACAGAGCAGCTAGGGGGCAGAGTAAAGAGAGTGCCGGACCTGGTGTCAGAAAGGCTCATCTCCCTGAGATGAAATCAGTCCTCAGATAGTTATTAGCTATGTGACCCTGGCAAGTCACTTAACCCCATTTGCCTCAGTTTCCTCATCTGTAAAGTGAGTTAGAGAAGGAAATGGCAAATCGCTCCAACATCTTTGACAACAAAATCCCAAATGAGGTCACAAAGAGTCAGATATGACTGCAAACAACACAGCAATAGAATAGAAACTCCTATTGGTCTCTACAGTATGGATTTTATTTCTCTCCTGAAGAATAACACCCCATGGCCAAAACTATGTAGCAGTACCAGGAGCCAAGATAACACCTGAGTCTGAAGCTGGAGACAATGGAGTCTTCAACTAAATATCTGCTACTGCTGGGTTACTCCTGGGCTACTCCTGGGTCTTCTACATCTTTCCTAAAGTACATAGCAGTACCCTAGAGCAGATTTCAGCTAGCCTGCAGCATAGAGATTATGGATAATCATTGGAATTAAGGATCTATTATGGTAGATAAATTGCAACTAGCAAGGAGAAATACAAAAACAGCACTAGGAGATATCAAGGACTCAGCAACAGAGGTGAAAATGTCTCAGCCACACACATTCCTTTTTTATACTGTCCATGGTACTTTCTTGGCAAAGATGATGGACTAGATTGTCATTTTCTTCTCCAATGGATTAAGGCAAAAAGAGGTCAAGTGATTTGCCCAGGGCCAGGCAGCTACTAAGTGTCCTAGGCCAGGTTTGAACTCAGCTCTTCCTGACTCCAGCCCCAGCATGCTATCCACTGAGTCACCTAGCTGCCTCCTTTGCACTTCCTATACATGTGCTTTTCTACTGTTGCAATCAATGGGTACACAATGGATAGATTTATAAAAAAATGGATCCTTGGTTTACAGGAGAGATATTGTGCTCCTTATTATATACCACTTTAGTTAAAATTTTGCTTCATTAAATCCTCTGGTTGCTTATAAAGAGGTATACATTGGTATAGTCTCACCAGCTATAGTTTCAGGAGTACATACTCAGAAGGGACCTAGAACATGGTAGTTGTTTTGTTGGGGCTCCTATGAATGGAAATTGGGGGATAACTGAAAAGAGGTACTATAGATAGATTACCTCTTTCAAGTCTCATACCAGTCCTCTAAAGCAGTAACTGATGGTATTATTAGGTAACTGAAGCTCAAGAAGGTTCTGAATACTGGAAGCTGAACTTGAACCCAGGGATCCCAGACTCCAACTTCATTACTGTATCCTCTCTATCACACTGGCTCTTGTCTTTGCATCACTAGGTATCGTGTCAACCAATGCAAATTATCAAATTAATGTGCATAGGTACTGCCATGATCAGGAGCCTGTGTCATTAGTTATTCTGTCTTCATTTCCCAGTCTTTCTGAAGGCCAAATTAGCTGACTGCTTAAAATGCTAATTCTTGCCTTTAAAACTTAAAAAAAAAAATCCCAAACTGACCAAGCAGGGAAAATGCAATTTAAGCAAGAATCTTTTAAATACAGATTGGTGGGAATTAAAGGCTAGAACATGAAAAAAGTTTGCTATTCAGCTTGAGAGGTTCAATGCATGATCATTCAATCTCATATTCACTCATTCAGCTGACCCTTAGTCAAGGAAGCAACACTGACTCCCGTATGATAAGCGTGAACTTTTAAAAGTTTCTCTCCTGAATGACTCTCAAAGACTTAAGCTGATCTTTGCTTCCTCCAAGAATAGGACTCTGGCCAGGGATCCCATAAATCAGCATTTTGGCATGAGGAGGAGTGATATTAAAATGAGTCGTGTGATCAGACCCATATGGCCGCCACAGCTCATCCTCACCAGATAGGGCATGTAAATAAGTTGGATGCCAGCAAGACACCTCAGCAGCTGAGGCATGGCAACCTCACATGGAGATGATTAGAAACCAGATGAGCAGAATGTTCTGCTGAAGAAGATAGAATTCAAGAAGGAAAGCCAAGGAAACACAGGGAAAGAAGTTTTTCCTGACTGAGGCAACCTAGGAACAGATTAGAGGGAGCCATAATTAGCATCAAGCCTCTCCAAAAATAGCTCCAGAAGTTAAGGAAAAGATGGACACACTTCAAGCGTACTCCATCTAAACAGGACCATGGGCCACCAACTTTTCTTTCCATTCATGTTCCTTATGTGGGAATTCCCTCATAGGAGAAAAGGACAGTAATACACAATGTGACAAAGTAGATTGCCTGTAGAATCAGTCTTCCTGCTTTATCTTGGGTATACAGGATGGGCAGCACACAATGTTTCCTAAAGCAAAGGGTACTTCTCTGTGAAAGCCTCTATTTGTTTACATGAGTTCTGCCAAAATGCCCCTACACTGTGGTTTGGGAGTCTATTATCTTCCCATTTGAAGACAGCAAGAGTAGGTCGTGATAAAGAGGCTCATTATTTCATGATGGCCATTTTTTTCCCCCAATCTGGCTGTGCTGTGTCAGGAGCTGATTGTGAAAGCAATTGTTGTGAATGACTGAACAAACTGTGGTACATGAATGCAATGGATTATTTACTGTATTATTAGAAAAGATGCTCAAGAATTCAGTGTACATTGGGAGGGTGTTTATGAACTGAAGCAGAATGCAGTAAGCAAAACAGAAAACAATTAGCCCGATAATGCAAAGGAAAACAACACTGAAAGACAGTAGAAATCTGACCAATGCAATGACCAATCTTTGGTCCAAAGAGACTTGTGGTGAAACACAGCCCTCTCCTCTCAAGGAGGAGGTGCTATGACTAATGAGCTTGAAATGGGGTATACACTGGAGTACAGGTATTGGTTTGTTTTGCTTAATTACAATCTTTGTCAATTGGGGAGATTCAATGGGGAGAGAGATGTCTTTGGGAAGTAACAGCAATATTTTTAAAAACATCAATAAAAGATGCATTTTAAAAAAACCTGACAACCAATGATTTTTCAGATCACAAGGCTAGTCACAAATAACATTCTTTTCATATTCTTGTTTGTTTTTCATTCTCAAAAATGACCATTACATCAGAAGGATGATGCTATAACTTGCAAGTGAATTGGATTTAAGTGAGGGAGGGCTGTGTAAGGTCACCAGCCTCACTTTCTCCTCTGGAGTCATCAGGGTCCAGTGGCAAGATATAGATGAGGACAACTGGAAATGGCCCCCATTCTTTTTATGTACCACATGTACAATAGTAAATCCAGCCAAGACAGTGCAATTACAAAGGGATTGTGAGGGAAACATTCTGAAAATGGGATATTATCATAAGAATGTTAACACTATTGGCTTCCCCCTACAAAGGAAAAATACTTTCAAAGTGCTTCCATAGACATTATCTTCACAGAAAGGCTTTTCATAAATGTCAGAGACCAAAGGGACATCAGAGATCATCTAATCCAGTCCCATCACTTTGGAAGTAAGGAAATGGAAGCCTTCAGAGACAGTGACTTTCTTAAGGCAATGAAATTATTCAGTCTTTACATGATTCTCACAACAACCCTGTTAAAATAGCCCAAATATCATGACCTCCATTTTATAGCTGAAGAAATTAGCTCAGAGAAGCAATTGATTAAGTTCACATGGTTTGTAAATGGAAGAACAGGGGCTAAAGCCAAGATTAGGAGCTTGATGTTCTGTCTACTATACCAGTGGTGTTAAATTCAAATAGAAATGCCAGTTACATGTAGACTTAGAAAACCACAGATTAATATATGTTCTATTGTGCTTTTATTTGTTTAGCTGAATAATTCTCAATTACATTTGGAAGTTTGGACTGACACCTGAGAGGTAAATTTCACACTACTGCTTAATATATCACACTGCTAGAGAGATGTGTATTCTTTCCTCCTTCTCCCTGCCCCAAAATGTAAGTCTAAGGTTTATGCTCTTTTATACTGAACAGTATTTTTTTTATAAATATGATAAGGGTCAGAAAGCCTGTATAAAATTGCTTTGAGAATTATTATTCCAAATGGAATCATCATTCATCAGTTGAAACAGTCCTTCCACTGACGATTCTCATCGTCTCTCCATCCCTAAGTAAATGGCTTGCATCAGCTGCCTTTTTTCAAAATAATTCATCCCGTGGTGTCCAACTTCCTAGGAATGGGCCTTTTCTAACTCAGCTAGGCTGGTCCTTTGGTAGCAACCTGTCATTGGGCTGAAACTTGAAGTCTTTTGAGCTAACTATGATTTGCCAAGGTATTTTTTTTTCTGCTGACATATCTTTCAAGAACCTAGGGTCACTTTCAGTTCATAAGGGAACATAAGGAGAACCACAGTAAGATATAAATGAAAAAGCACAACACTGACTTGATTCTGTGTACTAACTTAGAGATGGCATTAGATAGTCTACTTTTATTTTGGCTATTTTGTCTTTCCCAAGGAAAAAATGGAATACAATTTAGAGCACACACACACACACACACACACACACATACATTTGTAAAACTAGTTACTTCAGTTCAGGCATCAGGGCTAACATGTGAGTTTGACAATATTTTTGCTATTCTGTGGGAAAGTCCTTAAAATAATCCAGGAACTTGGACTTGAGATAAGTTTTTGGTAAATGCTCTCAAGACTCTGCTAGTTGGAGATAACATGGCAACCCTTAAGTAAGAGCTTTCCCAACATGACAGAGTCTACTCCAGTACAGGTTAGTATGATATGAAAGGGATTGGTGATAAGGAGAAAGTATGCAGAGGAAATAATAAGAGTTTGCAAAGTCAAAACCTGACTGATGTGAGTTAAAGATTATTGTTGGGCTACCGAAAAATATCTGTGCATTCTTTAATACTCCTACATTCACACTCATATAAAGATATATATACATATATACACACACATATGTATGTATGTATATACGTACACACACACAAACATTTTAAATTATCTTTTGTCTTTAACACCTTATTTGTTTCTACATATACCCTCCCCACCTAGCCAGCTATCCTTTCAAAGAAAAATTTAAAAAGAATGAGAAATAAAATTCAGCAAAATAAACAAATCACCTGTGTTTGACAGTATGTGCAATCCCTACCTCACCACCCTCCCCGACTGCAATAAAAGGTAGAAGGTATATCTTCAACACTTTTTTCTAAATCCAAACCTGGTCATTATAATTGCACAGCATTCTCTCTGTACTTTGTTACATTCTATAGCAAATATGAAAAATGTTTGCCAATTTACATTTTAAAGTATATCATTGTAACTGAATATTATCCCTAGCCATCACACTTGGCAACATGCAGGAAGCAACGGCAGTGTACCTGGCTTGACTGCTTTAGGACCCCTCAGTCTCTTTAGCTTACATCTGGTTAGCAGCAAAGTTTTAAACCCAATCCATTTTGGAAATACAAACAAAACTCTGTATGTAGCTCTTGCTGCAATAAAAATTGATATATATTGCACCTTAACTATAGTTCTCGGAAAGAAAAGCTACTAAGCACCCGTCAAATGCAGTAAGCCTTTATTTTCAAAGCTGTTGCCAGAATATTAGATACCACCCACCAAACATCCTTCTGGCATGTTATGGCACAGAATCAGGGGAGCCCATTAATTTATGAGAAGTAATTCTGGAATATACTTTCAACATAACCTTTACAAATTTATTGCTGTATCAAAGAACACTGCACAACCTGGTAGCAAGGACTAGAGGCTTTATTGGTACAAAATAATAAAACCCTTTTTATATTTTCTTAAGAAATTTTTCCCCATTGAAAAGATAAAAAAAAAACCTGAACTAATATGACCTTTTAGGTTTTGCAAATTATTTTTAATGCAAGCTTCTTATCAATAGCATATGTTTAGTATGTATAGTGTGAATCCTGATGTCTACTTCTGGGTATTAGCTTGATAACACAATTATCCAGAAGCTGAACAGACACACAGGACTTTTACTTAACAAGAAAATAGCTTTGCTGCTACAGCACCTGCAGATAGCTGCTAAAGTAAATTGCCAAGCATCAAACAGTGCAAACAAAACAGAAATAAATGTGAAAATCATAGTAAAAACAGACTGATCTTGCAGAGACTGTGAGTTTGATATCTGAGTCTTTGCTGTTTCAAACATTATTGCCCTGTTTCAGGCCCTTATCATTTCATGGCTGGGTTATCATAACCTCCTCCTCGATTATCTCCCCACCCACACTTCTAACCAATTGCTATCATCCAATATCTTCTGACTGCTACTACCAAAGCAGTCAAGTCACCAGGCTGACCTTGCCAATCTCCTCCTTAAACCCTGTAAATGCTGCAGATTAACTTCAAGATCCCTACATTAGGTTTTGGAGCTCTTTATCTGGGTACCCAAGGCTTCCCTGGCTGCTTCTCATGCGCAGCCAGTACCCCCCGGATTTATCTCAAAGAGGAGAGATAACACTCCCATAAATTCTGAAATCATTCACAAATACCTACTTATCTCTTTTAGAGTACAGGAAGGAATGGCAGGGAAGATGATTTGGACAAAAATCAAAATCAAGACAATGCTTTTTAGTGCCTTTTATAGAGCTGAAATTAACAAGATTCATATGAAATGAATAAGACTAATTATGTACCAAAGAAAGTAAACTTAAAAAACGATGGCCAAATACGAATGACAGTCTTAAGGCATCTTTCTAACGCATCCTTCTAAGAGCCTAGGATGCCTCTTTAAAACCTAATCAGAAAACTATTGGTGTAAAGTATAGCTGACATGAGCTAAGCTGTAATTTAATTGTAACAGGTAAATCATGAGATGATGTTATAAGGAGGTTTTGCTGACTTAGAAATAATAGTGAAAATGGTGAGGGAGCAAAGAATTTCTCAGTGGTTGTCCAGTATTGAACAGAGGAGAAAGAGACTGGAGCTGGTGGAAAGGGGCACTCTGCTATATTGTAAAGAGAGGCAGTGTGGTGATGATGGATTTGGCACCTGAAAATTTGGGCCCCCTTATTATTACCTGTGTAACCATGGGAAAGTTGTTTAATTGCAGGCCTCATTTTTGTTTTGTTTTGTTTGTAAAATGAGGAGGTTGGGTGACCAGCTCTAAAATTCTAAAGCCATAATAACAACATTTATATAGTGCATTAAGATTTGCAGCACTTTACAATTATCATGTCATTTTATTATTTTATATTATATATGATTATCTCTATTTTACAAATGAGAAACTGAGACATAGAGGTTAAGTGACTTAATCTAATAAGTGACTGAGGCTGGATTTGAACTCAGGTCTTCTTGACTCAAGGTCCAGAACTCTATCCACTATGCTACCTAATGGCATCTAATAGTAGAGTAAGACAATTAATTAGTCTTTATAGTAGCCAAGGTGGAGTATCCCATAAGACAATCTAACCTCCCTTTGCATTAATTACCTGTTCACCAGGCAACTACACTCAAAGTGGAAAGGGGACCTTTGACATCATCTAATCCGATCCCTACTCATTAGCACAAATCCCTATTACAGTTACCCCCTCCCACTTGAAAACTTCTATGTGAGGAAATTCACTATCCCCCAATGCAGCCTATTCAATTTTTGGCCAATTTTAACTTTTAGTAAGTTCATCATTATCAGCACCAAATATCTTTATCTTTTTAACCATGTATGTAATTTCATTCTTAATGTGGAAACTTATTACCAAAGCAGATCAACAACCTTTCTGAAATATTTCAGAGACAGGACTTGAACTCAGGTTTCCTTGACTCCAACTTTAATCCACTACTCCCTCAACTACTTCTTTCCTACTTATTTGAGATAAATTTTGCTTCTTTCTAACTTCTACACATTAATTCTACTTTTTCCCTGAAGGTGTCAAGCAGAATAAATCTAATCTCTCTTTCACACAACAACATGGAGACTACCACCTTCCCTTCACAATTCAGGAGGGCTGAAATTACATCATCCTTTTTTTTTTTGAGGGGGGAGGTTCATCTCATGCTGTTTGATCATATTTCATTTGCAGGTAACTAAAATTACTAGATATTTTTCATGGATTGTTATACAGCAATCCATGTGCCAGGCACTGTGTTAATTACTGGGAACACAAAGGTTAAGAAAAAAAGACAATTCTTGCTCTCAAGGAACTTAATATTTTATTGGTATTGTATATAAATAGGTGTGTATATATGTATATATAAGATTTTGTATATGTACATTTTTGTACAGTTGTGTGTGTGTGTGTGTACATTTAAAGCAAAACTTTAAACTGCACTAAGATTTTTGGGATACCAAGTGGGAAACGGTATTTAAGTTTATCTTAAAGAAAGAGTAGGATTCTAAGAAGTAAAGGTTAGAATTAAGTATATTCCAGGCACAGGCATTAATGCTGACATTGAAAATAGAGAGAAGGGCAGTTTGGTTGAATTATAGAGTATTAATGTTTCCCTCATTCTGAACTCAGTTGATTTTTTTTTCAAGTTTGCACCTCTCTGGAAATCCATGACCCTAAGAGCAGAAGCATGATGGAGATCATTTGGTTGGGGAAAAAGATAGACCTAAAAGATATTTTTATATAAGTTTACTACAGAATGTTCAGCCAGATGGAAGATATGAATCATACCTTGCTAATACAAATTATAAAACTGTCATAATAGGACAGATATCTGAGACCATAAGTACTTGTTCCTGGCTGTTTTTCCACTTATTTTTACCTGAGAATTACTAGACCTATCACCCACAACCATGGTTCTCCTTTATTATACATGTTGTTACTCACATTTTCTCCTTTTGACATTTTATATGTCAAATTTTGATCAAATTTCAGCACTCTTGATCAGCTCAAATCTTCTGCCAAGAACATTCTTTTTGGTCTTCCTGAAATTCATTTTCTGACCCTAGCTAAGGGCTCAACTCATCACTCTGGCATAACAAATTATTGTTCTACAAAACTAAATCTTGTTCTTTAACACTATCTCCGTAGCCAGCCCTTCATTTTTTCTGAGCTCCCTTATAGCTGTAATTCTATGACTCTGATTAACTATTCCAGCTCTAATATAATCATATGGAACCACCAACCACTATTTCTCCCTTCCTGGAGGTTTTACTTGGATTCTTCTCACTTGCAAGGGCCTATCTACAGAATATGAACTTCTGTTGTTTCATCGGAGACAGCAGCTTCACTCTCTGCTAAGAGAAGATTGCATGCTTGTACTGCTTCAGTGGAAGAGTCTCATCTCTGTTTCACTCTTCCATTTACTAAATTAAAGAACTGATATATCTACCTGCTCCAATGGAATCTTTTCTCACTGGCTTCTTCTCTAGATTATTGCTCTGTTTTTAAATTAATTTTCTCTCTTACTATGAAATTAGAAATCAACAAACACCAACATTTCCATATATGATGAACATGAAAAAGGTATTATATATTTTTTTAAATGTGTATGTGTTTATATCATGGAGAGAGACAGACTCACGTATGTCACATGTATTATATAAAATCTAAGAAACTGGTAATAACTATGCTCTAACTTATTTCAGTTCCGTATTATAGTATTTGTCTTCTGTGCAGTTGTTTTAAAAAAACATCTTGTTGATGCGGTTTTTGTCTGCTAATCAATCTATTGTTCCCCAATAGCCTATCCTATTTCCTCCTCTGTAAAATGGAGAAAATAATAGCACACCTCTTATGATTGGTATGAGGATCAAAGTGGGTAATATTTGTAAAGCATCTAGCATAGTGCCTGGCCCGTAGTAGGTGATTAACAGTTTATTCCTTTCCCTTTCCCTCCACCCCTCTGAATGAAGCCCTCCCTTGTAATGAATATGTATGGTCCAGGAGGAAAAAAAAAATCAACATGCTGACCACGTGTGAGAATGTATATCACATTCTGCATTTCTAGGCTATAATTCATTTTTTCCTTCCCCATTTAGGAAACCTTTATCCTCTCCAAGAAGACTGAAGATATCTGAAACTTAATACACACCAAGTTAAAAAAATAAATAAATATATATATATATATATTTATTTATTTTATTTCTAGAGCAAGGGTATTACATATAAAGGAAAGTATCTCCCCCCACAAAATTTAAGTGATAACAACCTCACTCTGAAGTTGTCTGTGTTACCAGACAAGAAGCCCACTGAGGATAGGGATTGTGTACTGGCTACCTTTTAAGGGAAAAAAAATCTTTATTGGGGCCTAATGTTTTGCACACAGTAGGTGCTTTATTGTGCATACCCTGGAAGTCACTAGGACAAATTTCTTGGTTTAATGTTATTTTGGTCTCAAGATGAACTATTTTAATGTCTTAGTGGACTGGAAAAACATTCCTGGAACTATTTCAGAAATCATCTCTCATATTTTCTTTCTTCAAAAGTGCTGCTTTTATATACTTCTTTAGCTCTGTTCATCCACTTGCCAACCTGCTGAGCCATCCTGTGTGTCAAGCCCTCTTTTGTTACATAGTCACACATGGAGCACTCAACAGTCCCTAGCATCTCACTGGCACTCAGTCTACGAAACAGCAAAAGCTCAACTCATCCTCAAAAAAAAATAGTGATTAATTGTGTGACTGCTCTAACAATATGCCATACTAATCAAAATGGTTAAACTGATACAAAAGAAACATGGTGGATATCCAGGATCCCAAACTTCCTTAACAAAAAATCCCCCTTCCTAGGAAATGGACTATTTTCACAGAATTAGCCCCAAAATGTTGATTTTGGAAAAAATGAGACAAAAAAAAATCCCTATTCATTTTCTTTCTCTATGTTTTAGGGATGTCCTTTATTATACCAGTTTCCTATTCTTTTTTTTCATGTTTTGAAAAAAAATTCTTATTTCATGCCTTAAGCTTAAAAATGAAACTTTAAACACAAATATGCAAGTTTGCCACACAAACTCAGAATATAACAGTGTGTTTAGTGATGTCATCATTATGGTTTATTCTTTCTGGAAATAGAAATACTACTAGTCATGCTTTTAGCATAGATAAAAAATAATTTAGCTTCAATATTCCACACCAACGATGCTCTTATGAATTGGGGTTACCAGAATGTTTCCGTAGTTTCTGCTGACCTGTGAATGCAAGACACGCTAAGTTTTCTAGAGAGTCTGTTTCCCCCAAGAGAATCACCATCCTACCGGGGTTAGTATAGAGCTGGCTTTCCACTGTTTTTCCAATACACTGAAGCTTCACAGCTTGAAGGGAATCATCCACATGCATGACTGTGGGCAGACTGCCCAGAGTATCATGCACCAAGTTAGCTACCTCACGAACATCAAAGAGTTTCAACAGCTCAGAATACACTGCTGGGAAAGAGCTCAGGAACACAGCCTTTAAAAAAAAAGAGGAAGGAAAAAGAATTAAAATTAACCTCCAATTACCATGTGAAATGAGTTTTAAAATTTCAGTGTTCCGAGGGATTATCTTAAGTATTTTGAAATGAAGGGGGGGAAGGGACGAGATGATTAGAGAACGTGTAGGTACGATGCCTTAAAAAGAAGAGATAAAATTATCTATTGTTTATTTTCTTTAGTGTAGCAAAGGGACATTTTAGAAATTCACTGAGTGGTAGACTAGTCTGGGAAACCCAGCCTCAGCAGGGGGCAGCACTGGGTTGTGGAAAGAGCACCAAACCAGAAGGCAGGAGAGGTGGCTTCTATTTTCAGCGGTGCCACTGACTAGAGGTATGACCTTGAACAAGTCACTAGAGTTATCCCTTCCACATAACAACTTCCCCCATAGAGGTTTCCATATATCACTGGCTGACATAGATTAAATGAGAATTTTGGGGGGGGAGTTTTGTGGAAGCCCCAGACACGCAAAGTTTAGAAACTCAGAAATGCATAAAACATATGTATAGGATTGTATAATATTCACATATTTTACCTTTTAATACCATAATAATTCAGACTTCTCTGGTAGGGAGGGCCAAAAAATTTTACACAAGTTTTTCAGATCATGGGAGCACCGTCCCCCTAACCTCTATGATGTGGAAGGGATAACTATATTAACGTCTTAATACCCTTAATACTTGGCCTACCTCCCTGAAGAGTTTGTTGTGATGATGAAATGAGACAATAATACATCTGAAAGCACTCAGAACACCATATAGCCCTATCCAAACTTAAGGCATTATTGTTTTACCAAACTGGCTTCCTTTAAGAGCTAGTTAAGTAAGCCTCCAAAAAAGTCCAGAAACATGATTTAGGTGGGTAACAATTTAAGTACACTTAATGGCACATTACGCTCTCCAACTTGTCACCAGTTTACAGATAACCTAGAAGAATAGATTTTAAAGCTATAATTTGTCCCCATTAACTTACTGGGGGTGGGAGAGCTAGAGTTCCTACTGTCTCTGCCCCTCTGATTGGAGGGTGGGACTCAAAACTCCAAATCTCTATTTAAGCAGAGAGCTCAGTTCAGATGGATCTTCATTTCTCACCTGACTGTACCACTCTGTGACTTCTGCACTACGCCCTGAAGCCCGGTACCTTCCGCTTTAGCCCTAAGTTTGACATCAGGACAGTTGCAGCAGTCACTGTAATCTGCCCCAGGAGAGTTAGGGAACATGTAATCACCACAACATGCAGTCTGGCCCTCAGCCATATAATCAGGGGCTGGAGTTCAAGAGATAAAAAAAGCAGTATGGAGTTTTAGGAAGATCATCAAAACTATACTGGCTCTAGAAATTCCTTCCATAACAATGACGGGAACAGGTTGTCCAGCCACCAATATTCTTTCTGGCAACTGGAAATGGCCCTAATACAAATCAATATCTTTTCAATTCAGGTAGGAAAAAGCTGCAAACAAAGAACTCAAGTTCTGCTATTTAGGACTGATGGAATTTAAAAAAAAAAACTATTCTAAATCATGACGGGTGAAGCTATAAACTGAAATTCAATTATGTTGCTATGTAAAAATAAACTGCAAACACCTTCTCCCCCTATTCAGCATTTAACAAAAATTACCTGTGACTGAGATAAAGCTCCAGACCCTTTGCTTTCCTGGGAAAGGAAGAAGCGTACTGACATTAGGAGCTCCTGAATGCAGCATCGGAATTCTTCTTCATTTTGTCCACCAGTGGCAAGAGAAAACAGCCTTCGAGATTGAACTATATACTTAAAGATATATTCCTGTGCCTAAATTTGAGAGGAAAAAAAACCACATACATCAAAAGGAAACCCAGGCACTTTAACAAATGGCACAGCTCCCACTCCCCAAGAGTCCATTCAAAAGATTTTTTTTTCAAACAAAAGAGAGTGAACATTTATCAACACTTGTTTTAAAAATTAAGGCCCAATAGATATTTTGAAGTTTTTCATTTCAGGAAGGACTTTCCCCAACACCCTCACAAGATGAAAAAAAGGACGATTACCAGAAAGGCTATATGATTCAGCCTGGCAAAGCAAAGAGAATGCTGAGTATGGAATGTGAAAGACCTGGTTCAGCTCTCCTTTCTGGCATGCACATTCACCTCTCTCACTCACTATTTCCTCATTGATAAAATGGAGATAAAAGCTGCAGTATTGACTTCACAAGGCTGCTCTAACACTCAAATGAATTGATACACAAAAAGCACTTTGTAAATTTTAAAGTTCTAAGCAAATGTCAGCTATTATTATCAGAAAAACCAACTTCTTCAATTGAATTTTATTTGGGAATATGAAATATCAAAAGGGAATAGATAACATGAACATTGTCTGGAATATATTTAACAGAGAGAAGTTAACCTTCTGTAAATGATTGTGTCCTCATTGCATTTTTATTTAACTTAACTTTTGGTCTCTTTGTTCAATACTCCTAAATGTTAATTTTGAGTTTTATCTTTGACTTTACCTTTGACTTTATCTTCTAATATCAGACAGTACAATATGACTAGGAATACTACCTTGTCTTAATTTGGAATATCATTCTTTAGATAACCAAAAAGATTTTAAGATTGTATTTATTTTAAAAAAGGCTGGGGGGAGGATGTTTCCAACATGCCTCTGAGTAAGGAGTTGTCTTCTGCAGTTTTAGTTGCCAAAAAAAACACAAAAAAATTAGGCACAGAATTAGTAAGTGAACTGTGTGAGTTTATATCCAGACATTCCAATGGAATGGTTGATAATCACACATCTTCTTTCTCCTCGCAAATTCATCCTATTTGATGTGAAAATTCTGAGTCTAATAATTCCAGGATGGTTCCATCAGAGGAGGTTGGTGTCTGATTAAAGAAATAAACTCTTAATATGCCTCTGTATGGTATGTGGGCATCACCACTTTTCTTATATTCTTCCTTCCCACTAATCCAAAATAATCAGTAGATTCTGGGAAAAGTGGGGAGAAATAAACGCTCAAAGAAGATTTTAATTTTTTAACTCTCTGTGGGAGCCATAATTTCAAAATCCCCAAATTAAATGCCATGAGCAAGAACTTTATTAATCTATCACCACCAGTCCCTTTGCACCAAGGGAAAAATTCTTTGGGGCATTTGTTACTTGCATTGTATTTACCTTTAGAACTTCCTGGATGTGTTCCTGCCGTTCCGCTTCCGTTATTCTGTCCACATACCACTTAAGAACTTTTATAAGATCTCTAAAAATAGAGGGGAAATATGCAGTGCATGGATATTTTTTCCTAATTCTCATAATAATTAATAATCAATGTAAAAATCAAATACTCAAATTAAATACCTACTGTGATTGTTGGAAGCCTTTTTTTCTTGTCAGGAATATCACTAATTGATGACTGTGGATGATTATAGGCCTTAATAGACCTTTAATTTTAGATCTGTCATGTTGCCAATGAGTAATAACCTCAATTTTCTCCTGCCTAACTTTGCAACATCATCATTTCTTCTAAAGCCAGGAAGGAAAAACTCTATCTTAGCTTTTGTTTTTTCCTCCTGCACTTTCTTTATGTCATTAATTTAAATTATCTTTTTTAAATACTGCTTTCAAAACATTTATAGTCCCATAATAGGACAATGGAAGGAATGCTAGATTTGTTTACCAAGGACTTCAATTTGATTCCCAACTCTGGCACCTGTTCAACCTTAGCCAAATCACTGACCTCTCTGGACCCTTCCCTAATTTATAAAAATGAGAGGACCAAACCTCTAATACTCCCTCCAGCTCTAGACCCCTGGCCATTCTTGTGGATAGATTGTGCTAGACCCCTTTGTGCTGTCACTCCAGTAATGTACAAGCACTTCATTATCACTGTGTGCTCAGGGGTTGAATTCGGTATCTTCCTTGCTAAGGAAGCTGTTCCCACAGGTGGAGGGATGGCCTATTTTTCTACTTCATTGAGTCATTTGGGAAAAGTAAAATTAAAGTAACAAAAAACAATTGACCTCATCATCTCGGAGGACTGAGATCCCAGGACTCTTGTTGCTAGGACCCTATCCAGGACCCAGATGCCGGTGACTGAAGAGCCAAGGACATCGTTCACACAGAGGGTATCTTGACCGTGGTTGTACATATTCCCTACATGTGGGCCTCTCTCCTTACGGTCTCTACCTGTGAACATTTTTCTGATTCATGTGGGGTGTATCTGTGGAAGTGTAGACCCCAGATTTATGGGGAAAATATTTTCATGCTACTTTTATTACTATGCCTTTTCAGTAAAAATATTTCTTTAAGCCAACTATGCCCTCTGGCTGCCTATTAAAGGTAAAAACATCAGTGAAGGTTCACAAGCTACAGTTTTAGGGATGTAATTACATACAGTACCCCTTCAATATGAGGTAGCCATCCTGTGGGGAGCCCATACTAAATGTGGGGCTGGGAGGAGCCTGAGGGTTAAACTGCCATTTCAGGATAAAATAAAGAACTGGCATTGAGTGTGAGTAAAGTCATAGCCCTAGGAATGTAATCACCAGGGATTTACCAACCAGTTTTCTTGCTGATGCAACTTTCTTTTCCTGTCAATATGAGACAAGAAGAAAAAAAAAAAAAAAACAAAAACCTGATCCTTTCTGCTATAACCTCAAGGTCAAAGGGTAGAATGCTCAGTCATCTGCTCTTTTATTCAACATATGGCTAGCAAAGTCCCACCTCTTCTTCCTTTAATCCCTGTGGTTTGAAGTCACCATGTCCCAAAGCTTCCTCAGTTACTACTCCGTCAGGTCCCTCTATCTCAAATTCATCTCTCCAGCCTCCCTGTTCTCTGTTCCTCAGTCTCACTACTTTAGTTGGACCCCTCTGATCTATGAATAAAACATTTCCCTCTGTCCTAGACATCTCCCTCTTATACATTTTCCATCTCATAGTATCCATGGAAAACTGGCCCTCTCTTGATCTACATAGACCCCCAGTCAACCCCTTCTAATGGGACATTTCTGCTCTCTTCTCTGCCTCATCCCCACCCCATGTCAACAAACTAGTAGCAACTACGTCCTTGGTCTTCGTTGCCAATTCCACACTAAACTTTTCTTGCCATTCTTTAGCAAACTCCCCACCTTTGAGGTCTCCACTGTCCATATTATCCAGAATAGATCCTTGCTACATTTAACTATTAAACATCAGGTTATTTTTATCTCTCTTCTCAAAAAGACTCCGTTTTCCTCTCTTCCTCAACACTTCTGACTTAGACTTAAATTTATGTATGTTGATATATGTTCTAACAACCTGACTGATCGGTCTTCTCAGCTCCCACGGTCTGTATCTTTAATCCATCTCACCCACCCCCCAGGGATGATCAAACTTTTTAACTAACTATGACCCATAATAATGATGCTACCTCCATGACCCACAATTCTGAGATTCCTCTCACGGACCATAATCTCCTGTCCTTCCATACTTTATTCCTCCTGTTCTTCATCCTCAGAATAATCTCCAGTTTAATCTCAATTGGGCCCTCACTGATGCAATAATCATTTTCTTTCTTTCTTGAATGACTTTCTATAACACTTCCTATTCTGATTGCCCAAACTTTCTATTCCCTCTGCAAGCCCCCGGAACAACCCTCCCCTGTTCTCTCTTCGGAGAAAGACTTTACCTCCCATTTTACCAATAAAAGAGAGGGTCTTTCTTTCATGAGCACTTCCTTTGCCCCTGATCTACACCTTGAAACCATTCTATATCACTCTACTTCCTATCCCTTTGCTTCAGTTTCTTGCCAAGACTAACTCTTCTATTTTTCCTTGAGCTCTGTCCTCCCCTCTTCTTGGAGACATAATCCTCAAACTCCTCAATCCATACATACAGCCTTCAAACTTGTATATTTCTCTTAAGGGTACTGCCATTCTTCTTGTCAACCAGGTTCCTAACCTAAAAGTCATTCTTTATTTTTTTTCTTTTCACTCATACCATATCTCCAATCATTTGTCAATTCTACCTTCACATCATTACTTCAATCCATTACCATCTTTCAACACTGCCACTACTGAGTTCAGCTTCCCTCACTTCTCTCTTGGTTTATTACAATGGTCTAACTGGTTTCTTTCCTTTCAGTTTCTCCCCTCTCCAATCTATCACTGCCAAAGTTTTCCTGAAGCAGAGGACTCACTGTTACCTATCGGCTCAAGAATTTTCAATGGCTCCCTGGAACATCTGGGAATGGAATATTAATTCCTCTGTTTTGAATTAAAACTCTCTTCCAACTGTCTCCAACCTTCACAGAGCTATTTCAAAAAGCTTCCCTTCATATCATGTGTTCCAGACAAACTGGCTATTGACCAGACTCTGGTGTCTACCTCCCATCTCTGTGCTTTTGAATAGGCTGTTTCCCATAATTGGAATGCTCTTCCTCCTTACTTCTGCTTCTTAGAAACTTAGTTTCCTTTAGGGACTAGCTCATTCCTTCCTATTTGAAAGTCTTTCCTGATGTGCCTCTAAGATTTTTCTCCTCCCTTTAACTTTTATTTATTTGTGTACATGTTGCATGCAGCAGTACCACAAGCATCTTGAGTTTCCCATTTTTTTTTGTAATGTCTTTCACAGTGCCTTCCACATAGAAATGAATTAATGAATGTATATCAAATTGAATTAGATAGTAAAAAGTCACTCATACCTTTTGTTCTCTGCCTTCAAACTTGGGCTCACTTCATTTCCTATGCCTGGAAAGGCTTCTTCATGTCTACATCTGATAAAATTTTACCCATCCTTTACAGTTTGGCTCAATTTACAATTACTCCATGAAGCCTTTACCCCCAGGCCATACACTTTCCTATTTACTGAGAGGGCCCATTAGGTACTTTAGGAGCATGAATTTCAGTTCAGTTTAACAATTAAGGGGATATCTTCTGGAAGAAAAGCTTGATGGATAGTCTTATAATATGTGGTCCAGCCTTAAGATACAGTCCTAAAAAAGAGATGTACCCTAGAAATTGTGTGGGGTGAACAATGAAATCTAGAGGCATTAAGTATGTGTATGTCTCTGTAAAATGAGGTACAGTATAGAAGACAAAATTTTTCCCAAATGTATTTATTTCCTCCATGGCTTTATGACAGCACACAAATTTATAAGAATATTGGACTTGATGCCAAAGAATGAGCTTACTCATTATCACAGAATTCTAATAGTGCACAGAGAATTAATTTTCACAGAATCGAAATGTTTTGTCCAAAGATACAACTTTGGCCAAAGACATAATTCTGTTTTATTAAGGTCTCTCAAATTAGTTTTTTACCTTGAGCTGGAGTGGTCACAGGATTTTAGATTTAGAGAAAGAAGGAAACTTAGAGGCTGTTAGACCAAATCTTTCATTTTACATATAAGGAAATGGTGGCCCAGGTCACTTCAGAGACTTTCAGAAAGTAACACAGAGTAAGGCAGAAGATCCAGGATTTTATCCTGGGTCCTTTGACCCCAAATTCAATGCTCTTTCTGCTTGATCAACACAGGTGCTCTAGTCTCAAGAGAACACACAGGTCACACAGTCATTCAAAAAGTCAATCTCTTCCCTTGCAGTGAGGAGTGAATGAATGAAGATGCCCATAGGGCAGAGAGCTGCTGAAGGGGCTATTTTTAAGACAAGCTGTTCCAGGGAGCTTTGACCACCCACAGTCTTATAAGATTCCATGGTACTTATTTGTCTGGTTAGGAATGATTGGCCCGCTACCTCCCTAGCCAATCTGAAATGTAGGTAATTACACTCCTGCTCTCTAAATTCCAATTCCAATTTGTGCTTAGGCAGGACAGTCGAGCTGCGAGAACACCACTGACCTCTTCCTGATGCTGTTGCATTTCATACTGGGCATGAAATCACATTGACAGTGGAGCAAGCCATTGCCCACAGATTCAGTTAGACACAAAAACAACTCACCTAATGTAAAGATTAGAGGGGCAAATCTCAACACATAAGCCAGGAAATGGTCGAACCAAAGGTACCCATGTGTCATTCACAGTATTCCCATTTGCAATGTGTACTATTTCTTCTGGGAAGCAAAAATGTGCTGTATTCCCCCATAAGGTAGAACAGTAAAAACAAAAGAGTCTCAGTGTTGTTTTGATGCATAATTTAAACTGGAAGTATATGTGTATACTGAACAAATTGGGAAGTAAAAGGTAAACTCCAGGTCATACAGGTGCATGTCTTACAGCTGTAGAGCTAAGAACTTCAGGCTAAGGTCCACTCCCTCTCTGCTTTTTTCCCCTTCCTTCTTTTCCTTGCTACTTTACTACCTTTCCCCATCTCCTTCATTCCTAGGTTCTTTCCTTTCTTCCCTTCTCCTTTGCAGTTGAAATGACAAATTTCAAAGTCTGAATAGAAGACAATGCCTTCTAATTAACAATTATCCACCTAGTAGGGTGGGTGAAGCAAATGCATTAAGAATGTTGGCTTTGGTGCAAATCTCTTAGCTAACATATGTGTGCCAGAGTGCCAGGCCTGAAGTCGGGAAAACCCATCTACCCAAATTCAAATCTGGTCTCAGACACTTCCTAGCTGTGTGACTCTGGGCAAGGCATTTAACCTCATTTGCCTTAGTTCCTCTTCTGCAAATGATCTGGTGAAAGAAATAACAAACCCTTTTAGTATCTCTGCCATGAAAACTCCAGATGGGGACACCAAGAGTTGGACATAACTAAAAAATCAACTGAACAACAGCACTGAAATTAAAGCTTTAAATTGTATTAAAAGTCAAATAAACACTGTACTGAGAGTCAAAAGTCCTAGGTTTGGGTCCCACATCTTCCTCATTAGTAGTGTGCCTCAGGTTAATCACGTCATCTTTCCCAGTGGCAGTTTCCTCATCTGTAAAACGGGAAAGGTTCAGACTAGATGATCTTTAAGGTAGCATTCAACCCAAACAGTCTAGCAATTTTCAGGTAAAGAACTATGCTAGATACTGAAGGAGGCATTTGCTACTTGATAGCCATTACCAATTGAGATAGTGAGGGGTAGAGGTTGGTCAAGATACAGCTTTTCCTTGGCATTTATTTATTGTGTGCTGTAACTTCTAACTGAATGAGAAGGAATAAAAAATAGCCCCCTCACAGCTACCTAATTTACTTAAGCAGATGTAAAAAGTTTGAAAAGCTTGTTTTTCCTCTAGAAGTTAGTCAATATTTTAAAACTGAAAGCAAGTATAATTTCTCATAGTCAAAGAGGAAAAACAATTAGCTACCTTAGATTGTAAGGTGATGAACTAAAAAAAAGGGAAAAATCGTTAAAGCTTTAGTTTCACACTATTTTCAAGACTATAATTTGAGAAGTTGTTCTTTTCATTGCGAATTTAAATAAGATGCAATCAGATTTTTTCATGTTTACTGTTGTTTTACATCAGACTCAGATTGTGGGAATGTTACATGTGTTGTCCATCATTTCTTTCTATGCTAACTTTTAAATTTATTTTAAATAAATAAATTTAAATTTATATCCATAGCTGGTGTTGCTTGGAAGGACTGAAAAAAGGTTTCAAGCCAATTAAAAGATAAAAGACCTTACCTGTATGCAAGTGCCCCAGCGAAATGACTTTCAATGTAAGTGTCCATTACAGGTTTGAAATGATGAAATTTGCTATCTTGAAGTAAGTTTATTATGTGAACCTAAAAGAAAAATTGAGCTTTATTAAATTGATGCAAATCAAGTTCCTTTTGTTATCTGTAATTGAACCAATATCCTCTTAATTTCGTCCTTCTGAAATGCTTTTATAACAGTCAAGACTGAGAGGCAAAATGATTAATATGCAATTAAGAAAAAATTTATACTCACCAAAGAATCAAACACCTTTGACCCATATTTTTGAGAATTTTCATCTAAAATTCCAAATAAGGTATCCAGAGTATCTTGCAGAAACTGTTTTGCAGATAAAAATAAAATTCATAAAATGTCATTTTGTTCTTTTATGTCCCCTCCATATCCTTTTCATTTTTTCTCCGAATTTCTTGAAAAGTGGGGGTGGGGAGAGATTGCGGAGGGCAGAGTTTACCTTTACTATCTCTGAGCCATCAATTTCTTTTATTTTGGAGAGGCAGCCTGTTATCTTGTCTGGATGAGTTCTCCATTTTAGAAGATCAAGCATATCTCCTATACAAAAAATAAAAGAAAGATAAATAGTGACAGGAGATCTTAGCCTACTCAAGTGAAACATTCAACTGTTAATAACCTGAAACCCCAAACAAGCCACAACCAAAACACAGAAACCAATGTAACAATGTTGTCAAGTCTAACTAGAAGTCAGTTAACACATCCCCTTTCTAGGACCAGGTGCTTTGCAGCAACATCCAAGTAATCAATGTCATTTAGTGGAAATGGTTCTTATATCCACGGGCACATATATTCACCAATCAAACATCTGTATTTGTGGAGGGAGAAGGAATAGTTCTAGCCTCGACTGCGTGAGTGAGTCAGTATTTGGAAAGCTAGACGATAGAAGGTCCAGGCCATTCTGTGGCTACATTTCCTTCATTAATCGAGTGAATAATTTTTTCCCTGATCTTCTGGCCCTCTCTGGTGGTAGCAAGGCAACCTGGTGATTGATAACATGAAGTTAGCAGTTTAAAACACACATGCACACTATATATGCACGTGTGCACACACATACCCACAACCTATCTGAGATGTAATATAAATGCACAGAGTGCAACAGAGATGTGGAAATATTGCGGTATGACTGACTGACCTTTTGATCAACATGAGAGGGGAGGAAACCATTTTAGCATTCAGTAAAACTGAATGAACAGAAAGGTTCACAGAGCAGGATTCAAAAATCCTAGGATTGCTAGGATTCAAAAATAAAACCCACATATAAGTGAGAAATTTACTTCAAAGCATTTGTTTCAGGAGAAATCTAATGGGGACTCCTTGAGAGCCCGAATGATAACACTAAGAAAAGGGGAAAAAACCTGGAATACTTAAGATTAAATAGGAAAGTACATGTAGTGAACAGAAAGAATGAAAAACAAATATCTCAGAGAGAAGCCACACAAAATAGCCATGATCTCAAGCAGTTTCATGGAAAAACATAGAAAAACATGAACAACTTCACAATGAGCTGAAAATCTACAAATCTGATACTCTCACCGAGGAAGAGAGGAAAAAGTCCCCCAGGGATAACAAAGGAATTAGGCAAACATATTCATTTCCTAAATTACTGTATTTTAAAGAAGAGATGAGTTTTCTGTAACTCCAAAGCATTTGAGCTATATTTTTAATATGCATGTCTGAACAATCCTGGGATTTTGACCTAAAATCTTCCTTATAAGTAAATCATCATATTTTGATTATTTTATATTTCCATAATATGCAAGAGTGCTAAAGCTACAAAAGCAGACCCTTTGTTTTTCCACTACTCTGCTGTCTCCTTCCATTCCCTTTATGGTACCTTTTATATTTGACCCCACTTTTGGCTTACAAGTATACTGTTAAAAAAGAATCATTCTACACTGTCATATCCCTTTACTCTATCTTTCCTTAGTCTATCCCTCTCAACGACTCTCTTTTCTTTTTCCTCTATGCCTTGTGTGTACTACCAGCACCTCTTATTCATCAGTCAAGGACTGTCCTGGACAGCCCAGACACTCTGTGAAAGGATGTTCCATATAGATGGGGTATGGGCCAGTCAGTGCCTGGCACATAGCTCTTAATAAATACTTGTTGTCTATGATGGTTATAAGGGAGGAGGGAGGAGTAGAAAGGCAAAGTGTGACTGTCCCTTACCGGGATGTAATGAAATGTCAAAAGTGCTAAGTGCATCCAGGGATGCCTAAAAAGCCATTTATAATGATCACAAATTCATAGTCTCTAAAAACAAGGGGAAAAAAGGTACTGAGAAAATCATCTTCTGGGACCAGAGGGAGGGACAAAAGGGAAAATCAGAGGATAATGATAGTGATGCAAGGAAAAAAAAGGATCAATAAGACATTTAAAAAAAATACAGAAGCAAATTAATGAAGGGATACCAACAGGGCAGTTTGGCTCCTACCATGCTAAACTTAGTACACACTAAAACACTTATATATAAAAAAAGTGCACAGCCTTATACATAATCCTCTTTTCTGTTCTTTGTATGTTAAAAATGTTTGTATGACAAATAGAAAACAAAAAAGATTTTTTAAAAAAGAAAATAATCTAGTGTAGTTCCTTCTGTTTACAGATAAGGAAAGGAAACTCAGCAACTGTAGGACCTAGGACATGAACTTGGGTCTCTTTCTGCCACAGCACAATGAAGTAGGATACTAACAGAATGTTCACTCAAGTGACATTTTTTTTAAATATTATTTTAACATGACACATGCAGAGTATAATGAGACTTGCACCTAAGTCAATATTCAAAAATCCATGATCTCTACTTCAGTGACTGTCACAAGATATCTGTGAACTAGAGGTCATGATCTACCACTCTAACAGAAATTCATCAGTTCAATTCAATTAACATTAATACTTCCATTGCAATACATACTAGACAGCACAGAAAACAATACAAAATTATGATGGGGTCCTTGCTCTCAATCTTCATTTATAATCAAGGCAACTGGGTGGCATACTGGATAGAGTACTGGCCTTGGAGTCAGGAAGACCTGAACTCATATTCAACACCAGACACTTATGAGCTATGTGACCTGGGACAAGTCACTTTAACTTCTCTTAGCCTCATTTATAAAACTGGCATAGTAATGGCACTGATCTCAGAAAGCTATGATGCAGATCAAATGAGATAACATATAATGTGCATTGCAAACATTTAAGTGGTATAAAGATGTTAACTACTCTTCTTGCTGGAAGAACAGAAACCACATCTAGCATACTTCCATGTATCTCGAAACATCACTTAAGTTTTCCATAATAGTGCCAAGCTATTAAATTTATTGGAAAATCTACATGACTAAGAGCATGTACTTCTATCTTAATTTACATAATAGTTATTTGTGTACATGCTGATCAACTGTCACCAAAAGGTAGATATGCCTTAAAACCTTGGAAGTGACAAGATCTTCTCCCCAACTCAGACCACGGGTCCTGTTGACAGTCCAATTCCTGCAAAAATCACCTGGGCAACTAATTCATGAGGAAAAGGGATTAACTATCCTTACCAACTGCTGACCACTTCCTACCTGTAGGCCTAAGTAAGCCAACCTAGCTAAGGTAGCAGAGTACCCTGAGGAAAAGACAGAAGCAGCATAAGCCAGAGAAATCACTACCAACTGAACAACCCCCTGCCCTTGGTTCATGATAAAGACAGTTGAGGATCCTGAACCCAAAAGCCTTATAAATGGTAGTGCCCTCCAAACCATTTTCTCCACTTCCTGACTGAGCCCCAAAGCCATCACTGAGGAGAAGGGCTCTAGTTTCCTCTCCCTTATCAACACCAAATGCTAACTAATTGCCAGTGATGGAAGGCATAGCCAAAAGCCCTGGGAGTAGCAGCATCTCTGTCCTCACTCCCACTTCTGCCCCAAAAGAAACATTGTCCTGTTTCTAGTCCAGCAGCTATATTCACCATCCAAGGAAGCAACTTGCATGGAGATGTGATCTGGCAACTGTAGGTGCCATAACTACTGAAGGCCCAGAAAAGAAAGTTCTTGAGTTTAAAGTCCCCGGCACTGTGAATTGGTTCTACATCAGAAAACTATGATTTTATCTGTAGAAATCACATCAAAGATGATGCATTGCCATTTGCACCCTCAGGATCAGGACACTGTTCTGATTTATAGCTGAAAACCTCTATGTGAAGTCTTCCCCATTAGAATGTGATCTCCTTGAGATCAAATGAAGTGATATTTGTAGCACTCGTAGCAGAGTATCCAACACACAGTAGGTGCTATATAAGTATTTATTCCCTCCTTCCCCCTTCCCTTCCTTAAGAATAATGCCTATCTTAATTTTTGATTTATATCCCCAGTGCTGAGCATAGTGATTTGAACACGGAAAGCATGAACACAGAATGTTTTTTCATTCATTCATTCATTCATTCATTCATTCATTCATTCAATCATTCCACCATTCCCCTGATGAGAATGCAAGCAGCAGCAGTCCATATTTCAGTTATCTTTGTCCCCATTACACCTAGTGCAGTGACATGATAAATGTTTAATAAAATGTCTGTTTGGAGTTTAATGCTGTAAAGAAGATTTATTTATTTCCCAAACATAGTAGGATTAAATGTGAAATTGTTTCATGTTAACATTATTCCTATTCTTATCATTTAAATAGTATTAAATGAAACAGACAATGGCATTGAGGTATACATTCTGCAAGATCACCTCCCTTCCCCCTTCTAGTCAAAATATATGACTCATTTCCTGTTTTTTTTAGCTGGTTGTCCTCTTAAATGATCAAGTTTAATTAAGGTCAAAAATGATAATTGAACATTTGTAAGGCTTCAATTGTACTAAAAATATTGTATTAAAAACTGACTCAGCCTTCAGCAGAGGCAGACATCTAATACTTTAATTCCACCTATCCCATATTATGTTTACATCTCCTTTTAAATATTGTTTTCCTCTTATAAAATATAGCTGTTAATTATCAGCCCCTGGTGCTCAGTATCTATCTAAAATACTACCATTAATATCCTCATTCTAGAAATAATCATATATAGTCCTCAGTCATTGACATTAGAGAATTGATTATTGGTGAAGGTATTTCTAAAAATCACCAATATGTATGAGGTTAGAGGTACTTTATAACTCTTTACTGGGAAAAGTGTACAATTTAATTAAATGCCAACTCAGCCTAAGGGACAGCCACATGCTTAATTTGCCTGGGATGAACAGATATGCTTTGATGTATGAAGTAGATAAAAGGGTGATTCACTCTATAACCTTCACAGGGGCAGACTGATGGCCCTCATAAAAATTCATGAGCGATGGTAAATGTTTTGCACTTATTTACAAAGTTGTGCCAATGGAGATTTTAGTAAATTAGTAATAGACCCTGAAAGGAATCATGGCATCTTAGATAAAGGGTCAGCCTTGGAGTTATCAAGACCTGTATTCGAGTTGCTCCTCTGACAGACAGTCATGTAACACATCAATTCTTAGGACTCTGGGCAGCTCTAGAACATTGTAAATTACAGATGATTTGAGAGAGAGAGACAGATAGAAGACACTTTTCATGCAGCAGATTTGGAGAGAAATGAATAACAAATGTAGAAAACTATTTGTATACCAATATTCTGCACTGAAATGGAAAGGCAATTTGAAGTTGCTCAATACTGTAGCATTATGTTTCATCCTCCACCCTGCCAAACAGATAAACCTTTTTTTTATAAATGATGGATCACAGAACAGGAAAAAGATAAAAGAAAAAACACCAATACTTATACATAGAAGTATTTTTAAAGAAAATATACCTTATAATATGTGGGTTCTTTTGTCAACATAATGAATCTGCCTTATTAGCCTGCCATTAGAGATGGAAGCCGGACATCAAAAGCTCAAAAATAAAATTCATTTACCTGTTTGAGTATAGACATTGTTTCCATAATGATCTACCAAGAAGATGGGCTTGCTTAAAAATTAATCATAACTTGCTGAACAATCAATGACATAAAAAGTAATGTTAGAACAGAAAAGCAATATCCATCTAATTAAACAAAACCAGCCTTTTCTTCAGAAGCCAGCAATAAGCACTAGATAAAGAACCATAAAACAACAGATTAAGGTGATGCCTCCTTTGTTTGTTCTCTCTTGTTTTGAAGCAGCTGGGTTTTGATGACTTATTCTAAGGATTATACATTTGGTTTCCAATGTTGAGCTAATTTTAGAGCCATTCTTAAATTGTATACACCCAATGGATCATTGAGTCCCAGTTGTTTCCATCTTATTAGAAAAGAGGCACAGACAAAAGGAGGCAACCAGATTTTCTAGTGCAAAATTCTTCAATATTTCAGTGTTTATTTGGAAATGTCATTTATAAATTCACTGGAATAAATAGCTTTCAAAAAACCCACCTACCATTCTGTGTGAGTTTAGTGGAACAAGAGGAAAGATGTGATCCAAAAGGACTCTTTAGTGGCCTTTATTGCTTGATTACTGGTCCCAAGGAGACTGGCCTTGGAAAAGGGATGTCTGAAGGTAGCGGCTAGAATCCTGAAGGTTTGTATTTTCTTCACACTGTTTATAAAAAAAAGAAAAAAAAAGAAACTAAATAATTTTTTTTCCAAAGTAGAACAACAAATGACATTTGGCTTATAAAAAAAAAAGACATCCCTTCCCCGAAAAAAGTACAGCTTGTTTTACCATGTCTTCAACAATTAACATAAAAGGCTCCTAAAAAATTCTTCTATCCTGAAACAGCTAATTGACTTGGTGAAAGTTCAATGATTTGTGCTTGCTTTGGCAGTACATTTACTCAAATTTGAACAATACAGAGAAGATTAGTATGGGTTCTGTGCAAGGATGACATGAAAATTTGTGAAATGTGTTCTATGTTTTCTTAACGGGGGGCAGAGGGAGGGAGGATGAGAGAGAAATTGGAGCTGAAAATAAAGTTGAATATAAAAAGAAAGAACTTAAATGATCTGAAGTGTAAAATTTTACAGGCTTGTAATGAGACTAGCTCTTTAATGAGACCCAATTACTGTATAAGAAGAGCACATCTGTGTGTAGATTAAAATTGCTTTGGAAACATTCAGTCACAATAGAATCAATAACAGTTTAAGTATGGAATCTCCTAAATGTCTCTGGAACATTTGTACATATTTTAAAAATATCAGTACATCATGAACATTAAGTCTTTTCACTAGTTTCAAAAACTATGCTCAGAACATTACACATCAGACACTTTGCCTGTAAGAATGAAAACTTACTATTTTATTAAGCTATGACTCCTCCAAAATAGCCCGTGTACTTTCAAACTACAACAGCAAAAGACCCCAAGGGGCAGAAGGGCCCATTTGGAATAACTCTGTGTTGGCTTAGGTAATTTTTGAAAATTGCTGGCCTAGCTTGGGTCCTAAAATCTTGATAATTTCCTATTAATTGTACAAAATTCATTCATGGTTTTATAAATGATAAAAGATTTTCTTTAGGTGAAAAAAATCATCCTATAGAACTGGTATACATTCTGACACTGAGAATTAGAGCATAAAATAAGAATAACGGGGAGTGAATTCAGTTCTGTAAAGACTAAAGAGATGAAATGTTCATTGTGCTTTTGAGATTTAATGAAGGCTTTAAAAAATTTCTATATTAGTCATGTTGTGAAAGCAAACAGACAAAAAAGAAGAAAAATAAGGAAAGTAAAGAAAAACTATGCTTCAATCTCCATTTAGACACTGACAGTTCTTTCTCTGGAGGTGGATATTTTTCATCATAAATCCTTTAAACTTATTTTGGATCATTATATTGTGGAGAATGGATAAGTTGTTCACAGTTGATCATCATACAAGATTGCTGTTGTTATATATGGTGTTCTCCTGGTTTTGCTCATTTCACCTTACATCAGTTCATGGAAGTCTTTCC